>CM050323.1:20232771-20252355 GCA_027475135.1 Bactrocera correcta
TCGCAGATAATTTACTTGCGCACATATAAATTTTATTTTAAATCCAACGCACGTCGTCGTTAGCATCAGCGGGTGTCTGTCGCATATTTGCTGTGCCTGCTCCACTTTTTGGTCAGCAGCTGTGATCAGGTGGCAGGCACCTACCCACGAAGTTATGTATTTAGCAGTTTTAGTAAGAGTTGACAATACTTGTTGGTATTTATGCTATGCTTTTCAATTAGTACATAATTTGTGTTTTGACTTGATTGTACTTACAACTGTGCTTACACGAATAGCAACAAATTTCGATCGGCTTAAGTAGTTGACTTAGAATGGCATATATTAACGGAGTTCATACAGCCAAGCAAAATAATTTGCATAATTCATTAGGCGTTAAGTAAACAACTAAAAGCGCTCTCAAAAGCTACTTACTGGTAAACATTCTCTAAATGCAATGCTAATGACTGACTTTTGTTATCCGTCTCAAAAGCTTTAATATGAAACTTGAAATGTTTTTGAAATACACAAATGAAGTAATATTAGTGCTTAGTGCTTAGTATGAGTAATAAAGATTTTAAAAGATTTTTTTACTAACCTCGTTAATGTTTTGTAAAAATTTCGGACCGTACGTCAAGTAGGACAAGTACTGGAACAACACACCGAGGTTATGGTTCTAATGGAGTATTCAGAAAATATAGAAATAATTAAATCATAGAAGAAGGATAGAAGGAAGTGCAGCTGTGATTAGGAGAGGCAATATATATTATACTATGCTCAAATAAAAACATCAACATATATTGTTACAAAAAAATACACGGAAATTGTAAATAAAACGCCAAATATTTAATTTACCATCAATAATTCCATAAGCACTTTTTGGGATGGATTTCAACTCCTTCAGCGAATTTTGTTTTATCTCTTCAACAGACTGAATACAAATTAGAGTGGAAATAGCCTAACTGATGTCCAGAGTATACACAAAATGCGATGTTAAACAGTTGCGATCTTTTCAACTTCGAACAGTCTTTTCAATGTCGAACAGTCGATCAACTCATATGAGTATTTGCTCACCAGCAACTTTTCAAAATTTCACAGTTAAGCGATCTACCAACATGAAAGATGTAATGTTAAAATGATGTTAAACACTCAAATTCTGGTATAAAGTTCTATTTTTTTTATACCGTTTGACCCCAAATGACCCGATGCAGTATTTCAGCTGAAATATCGACTATAGTACGCAGAATGTTGTCTTCGAGCTCTACGAACGTTGCTGGCTTAAACCTTTGATTTAACACAATCCAATGCAAATAATATGGAAGCGTTAAATCGCTTTATCTTTGCGGCCATTTGGTGAACCACACGAAGACTTGACTCAACGTAATAATAGAAAATAAGTTTGGTAACGCAGCCAATCTGACAGAAATGGGCCCCATCTGAAAAGGTGATTATTGGGATTTTCGGATTTTCCCAAGAACGTTAATTTGCGTAATAATCTTGGACCATTTCCTCGCTTGACATAACGAAATGGCAAACTTTACTGAACACATAGACAAAATATGCATTAATTCGTAAACAAACATGGCCGTCACGAGCTGTAAAATTACGTTAAATCTATTGGTGGTCGTTTTATAACAAGAAAATATTACTGATATTTATATCTTCAAGTTTAATATCGAAACGTTAGTAGTTACTGCCAACCAATGATGTTGTAAACTGATTAAAGAACACCTCTCTCGACGAAAAAAATGAAGCCGAAGAGGGAACTTTTTAAATATCTAAATCAACCGCTATTTCGCGAACTTATTGGAAAGTCGAGTATAGCATTAAATGACTGAAAAAGTTGAGTTCATTTTAGTTTTTATTATTTTGCAACCTGTTGCAGCAGAGGGCACTTGTAGAAAAAAACATTTTGAAAAAGTGAGAGTAACTCCGCTTTCTAATAAATTTAATGCACACATCTCCCAAACCACTAAGGCTCTCCTATCGATGGTGTGAAGATGAATGAAATCGGATGATATCCCCTTTCACTCCCCATATAACTCCCAAAAGCGCAAAAAATCATTAACTAAATACGACAAAGGCATTAATTTTTACCTCCGAGATGGTATGAAAGGCTTTTATGGGAGACGGTCTAAAAATTATACGATGGACGTGACATCGCCAACTTTTTCGATGAAATCCTATATCTCGGGACCGGACCGACCGATTTCAACTAAATTAAGCAAGTAGCAAAGTTCTTATATTCCAATGACATGGTGTGAAAATAAAACTTTACACTAATAATTATTTTGAAGTATTTCTTGTGACCAAACATTGCATAAACGCAACAAAAACTGTTCAAGCTCCTAGATACACAATATACGGCCCCTGTATCTACAGTTGACTTTTGATCGAAAATATCGGTTAAAGTGTGAGATATGTCAATACTTTCCTGAGCCTCCTTATACCTAATACATATAATGCTTTTCGAACTTCCACGTGACTTTATGCTGGATGTATCGACCCAAAAGTCGACATAAAAGTCAAATAAAACCAAAAAAAAAGAGTTTTACGCTTATTGAAAAAATTAAATAAACCTTGAAAATCAATTCATGACACCAAGTGCACCTTAAATAGCTAAAATTAGCTCAGGTTATGAAAATAAATTATTCAAAAAAAAAAAAAAATTGAATGAATAAGTGTGCAAATTTATGGCTAATATAATATATTACATACTATATGTATGTATGTTAATGGATATGAACGTACCATCGTATCACTTTCGTTTTCTGAAAGTACTCCATTAAAAAAGCTAATCAGTTCAAAAGCACTTTCATAGAAAACGAGAGTGTGTTCATACATAATAATATACGCTTGAGTGTTTATTGATCACCGCACTTAAAAATAAATAATTATGGGTAAAAAAAATCGGGCAAGACTCATTTAACAGGAAATGTCTCTCACAACAGTCGACTTGTAAGTAACAACAACAAATTGCGCGTGTCGAAAAACATCTACAGAATTGACGAAATGACAAACATGTCAAATCACATGCGCACAAATTGGTATATATATAATATATATGTATGTACAAATGTAAATAGAGTGAAGTGTTTGAAAAGCACACGCTTTAGGCCACAAAAGCGAAGTATTATAGCAATAATAATTCATATTGAATGTAGCAACAATATGACAGTAAAAGTGACAGCGAGATTACGAAAGTCTAATCCACATATTCATGTAAATAATAATTATTTAATAGACTACAAATAATATGCAAAAACCGATTTGCAATAATAGGTAATTTGTTGTATGAAAGCTTTATGGAAAGTATTTTGATAACTCGCATAAGCGTTCATTATAGTTATAAATACTTTTATAATATATATATGTAAGTTTTAATAAATTATAAGTGTTTTTTATTCCAATATTTTTTGTTTTTTTTTAGATTAGTCCCAATATAAAATAATGCAACATTTAAGTAAAAAAATGTTCGTTGGCCTGTAAACAAATAAATAATTTTTAACGTTATTTAAATTCTTTTGCCCTTAATCGCTTATGTTTTCATGCCAATGTGTGTGTTTTAGTAAAAAAAAAAACATAATTGGACGCTAAAAATTCTTTGAAGTTAACATCTTCCGGTTACACGTTTTACTGCTATTACACATTATAATGAGTTTACATACCCTGTAGGAAAAAAATTGAATATTTCAAATTAAGTGGTATGATTTTTATAGCCAACCTTCGGCAAAGCAAACTATCTAGTCGAAGGACCCAATAGGATACCCCATAATACCGACAGTGGTTCTATTTCTTGCAATTCCGCTGTGGCCTGGCACCTATGCTAGTCTTATCACAAAGACACTCGATGCTATCGATAGCGAATTTAGACATTCCTTGACCAACCCTGAACGCACTGTTAATGAGTTCAAGGCTAGTATTGCCGCCCTGTTATCAGAGTGGATGGTCACTTCTCTGGAGGAAGCTGCACTCAGAAGCAGTAAATCTACTGCCATCTTAATGACTGCAACTTTGGCTATGAAAATACTGCAGTAGTAAAGAAGTCTTAAACTGGAGTTTATGGAGAGCTCCTGACAGTGAACCCCAGCAAAAACCTTCACCCAAACTTTGACACATTCGTAAAAAACCTCACCGACTCTCTCCTCTGACAGCTTTTTCCCACCCACAACTCCCTCGCCGGTATGTGGGCAGAGAAGAAGCCGCCAGAGTTCGGTTTAGTGACTCCATTTCACAAGTGATCCGGCATGAAGTCAAGGATTTCCGAGTGTTCTCTTGGGAACCCAAATTCTCTGAGACTGATAGCAACTTTTGGAGCCATTCATTTTCAGATGAATTTTTCCGGGCAATATGTACAAGACGGCGTTAAGTGTCATACACAAGCTGATTAGCGCCACCCGTTAAAAGCTCTCGAGTTCCTTTGCATGTGTGGCATTTTCTAGACCTTTCCACCACTACCCGAAATAAATTTTATAAGTCCCAGCGGTTTAACAACGTTTTTTAGGTCACGTCGTGAAGTGTGGAGTAAATTTCTAAGGGCTTCCTTCTAACAGCTTGTTACGTACTTTTGAATAGGTAAACTACAACCAAATATAATAATGAAAAATTAGTTTACATAAATTTTCCTGCAAGGTACCTGCCAATTTTAACCATTAGATAATTACATACTGAAGCATCGATTTTCAAATATTTATAAACATATTTATTTATATCTGTATGTGTATTAAAACAGAATATAAGTATATTTATATTTTCATCAAGGTACTTAATGAATTGGCCAAACTTCAACTGGACCATTCACCATTTACCACATTCTTTTCTCAATTCAAGGCACAGCATGTACAGACATATCTTTATGGGTAGGTTTGTGTGAACCTTAGCAGTTAATTGTGCGCATATTTAATAAGCACGGATGTGTGTATGTATCAAATTATTTCCGTTCAAATTTAATTTGCGTCAATGCGAATACTGGCGTTTGAGAAAACCATTTATTTAATTAATTTTCCCTTCTGCAGACAAGCTGTTTTACTTCGTAAATTAGAGCTCAAATTAGAAACGAGAATTAACAAATTCACAACCCAGCTGTGCTATTCATTTGTCTAAGGGTATACCTGCCAGCGTATAGCTAATACCAAATCATAGCAAGAACAGAAAATTAGTTATGCGCAATTGGCTAAAGCGGAGATCAGTGGAGATCAGTCAATGGCTGAATTTGTAGCATAAACATTGAGAAGCATAAAACAATAGGCGTCATACATTACCTGCGCTCGTATATGTATGGGTAAATATGTAAATATGAATTTTGGTTTAATAAATCCGCTATTCTAATAGCTGCAGTGACTATGTTCGATTGTAGGTAGTTGGTGGTTACGTGACCGTGCCACAAAAGCGAAATTTGCTTTAATTAATCGATTTTTTTATTTGGATACGCAAGAATTTCAAGATCATTAGGCTTGAGTATCACTGAACTAAACTGAAGTTTCACTGCATGAGAAAATGAAGTAAAGCTTGAACTTGAAAAAAGAGAAATAGAGGAACGAATTGCTGTACTTTGGACAGCCCTAAGTAACGCCTGTTGTTTCACGATATAGATTTTTGCATATGCTGAATAATCCGTTGAATACGCAACGTAGTGATCCGTAGTACTCTTCCCTTGAAGGAATTTCTATTTTTTTAATACCTGTAGTCCTAGACTGAGACACAAATCAATAAGCTTCATAGCTAGAAGAGAAGTTTTTTAGATACAAACATATTGAAATAGTTATATCTTTCTGAAGGCAAAAACCAAAAAAATATTTTCGGTGAAAGTCAAGAAACACATTTTTACATTCATTTTTCTAACGAACCTGCTCACTGCAAGTTTCCGAGGTCTACTAGGAAACCGTTTTCTTAGCTTTAACTATCTTGAAGACCTTCCACCTGGGATACTGATAAATTATTGTATGGAAACAGCATATTGCTAACATATCGACATGCAATGCGTGTGTTGTATTATTGAACCTCCTTTTACAGTCAAAACCCAAGGAAGAGAAGCTAAAAGATATAAAGTGATACGATTTCCGTCAACTTTATTAAGATGGATCTCCTCTATTTTTTGATCTTTAAAAAATCTGAATATGTTTGGTACAAATTTTTCATAGTTCCGACAGATACATCGAAATAATTTAATGAAATAATTGTTCTTTTTAAGAACAAATCGGTTGTGTAAGTAAAATGGACATAATATCAGAAAAACTGAAGGGGGTATTCTAGTCTAGAAATCAAATTTTGGGCAGTTTTTTGAATTTTATTTAAAAAATCCATTTTTTACGCTGCTTTTATTGATATCTTAAGAATAAAGAAAAAACAATTTACAAAAAAATATTAAAAATTTAAATAATTAGAGGGGGAGGAGAGACAGGTGTAAAAAAATAGCGCATCCTAAAGACTGATCCTGACTCTCCTGGTGGTCTGAAAATTCTTAATTAGTAAGGATGCTGTTATAGTCCCTACCTCAGGGAACATGAAATTGTTTTTTTTTTTTTATGGCGGCTGCTGAAAATAAAAATAGTTTTTTACCGTTTTTTTTTTTTTTTGAAATTTCTGAATTTTTTTTTTAAATATTAGAAACGAAAATTTTGACATGATGCTGGTAGGAACGATAAAGGATTATATGAAGAAGGTTCACATAAAATTTCAAATAAATAGTTTCGAGAAAAACGCGTTTAAAGTTTTACGATACACGATATTCGCTCAACCGGTCTAGTTGCCACATCACTAAAATGGCTATAACTTTGAAAAAAATAATTTGAGTTTTGAAAAATCCTTTTAGGGAGATATTTTTGAATATCAAAACTATAGAATTATGAAAAAAACAATTATTTTTTTCAAATTTCTAGGGTAGAATACCGCTTTAACAGATCATAGAGTATTTTCCCAGATGAAAATTTCAACCACTAATGTCATTACTGTTATCTAACAGGTTTTTAAATAAGAGCACTACAAAAGTTTTTTTTTTTAATAAATAGATAGCAATAACCTTGTTGATTTCGATTTTTCGATGAAAATCCGGATCATTTTCAAGTTGTTGCTCAGCTCAATTCAGGATCGTACGACGATTCTGGTGATCAAGTGGCTTTATTTAGCTTTAATTTGCTATTTAAGAATGTAGGCCAAGATCTTCTCACAAAATTCGCTACAACAAATTTGGTTCTTCCTCAATTGATACACTAGCGGCAGCAATATTTACGATACTACGGGCACTTCTTTGTCACAGGGGTACGGGAACATTTTATGTGGTGGATTTAAATTCCACTTTCCGGTAGACCTGCAACTGTTGATCTAACTAGACGATTATGATGACCATAAATTTGACGTAACGCTCTTAAAATTGAGGTCATTAACTTCGAACTTCGGTGGTAAATTTTATAATTTTGATTCGTTGTTGGATCGTATATTTTTCCATGATGAAACGACAAACCTTACTGAAGAGAAATGTCAAAAGAGTGGGGAAGTTCAAGCATCATCTGTCAAATATTAAAATACACATACACAAAAAATTGCTCAAATAGTATCAACTATTGAAAAATATAATTTTTTTTAACTTCCATCCTTCAGAAGATCTCGCCTCAGACAAGAGTGGTTTTAAATCGTCTGAGATTGATCACATAAAATTTAAATTCGATACTCAATCAATATTGTTCAATATGCAATATAAGCCTATATAATACTGAATACTACCCTTCGTAAACAAAAATGTTTCCATATAAAAACTTGGTTGTGATCTTTCAGCTTGTATGACAGCTATATGCTAAAGTGGTCCCATCTGAATCAATTTGTTTAGAGTTTACACCGCTGCTTTGGAAAATACTCAATGTCAAATTTCTTGAAGACAAATGCGCAGCTCCTTGTAGAGAGAATGATATGTGAATCGTATATACTGAAGTTGGCTAATTCTACTCAGCTTGTCACATGATTTAAAGACTGTTCACGTTTGCTTTCAGGTGTTATAAACTCCAAGGCAAACTGTCAAACCTTGTCATGATATAAAAAAGAATTATTTTAGCTCGCTAACGAAAATGGGCTGCACAAACCAATCTCCAAATCTGCAAACATTTTTTCAAACTAGCGAAACTTTCCTCTTCTGGTTATCATTTGGGAAATTCATATATGAGAAAATTTACAACAAGGAACTTAAAAATTGTATCTTGTATCCGGTATTATCCATATCCCCTAACTTCCCAAACAGTAAAGAAACTACCCACAGTGCAACAATTAAGGTATTATTTAATGAAAAACCCAATTACTCAGCGAAAACTTGGCCAAGAATTAGAGCGGCTTCGAGCATGCACGCCGGGGACAAGAATTTATCGTGCGCACACGACTTCCATCATATGTTGCACTAGTTATTTATATATATGTATACATACATACTTACGTACTATATATGACTACATACAAATAAGGTATATATTGAGCTCGTATATCATTGAGCGTCGATCATAAATTAATTTATGCAAACGGAAAACCAAATAAACACGCAAAGCGTTAAACAATCGAAACGGGAATTCAACGAACTAATTTGAACTAACTTTAGAAACAAAAACACCATTAATTTAAATTGGAAGTAAAATTCGCCAACAAAGGGGCAAACTCTAAATGTCTGGCCGGTCACATACGCCCTGGCTGACTGTGTTCTGTACGCCGTGGCCGGCAGCTGTTGGTTTGCCAAAAACAAAAGCAACAAGAGGAATATGATTTTAAAGCATTTGCTAGCAGCAAGTTGTTGAGGTCAGTTCTTTATCTGCAAGACATGGCGACGTTGACTAAATAAAAGTAATGCTTGCCGCATTGCCAGTATTTCGCCTTCACATCCTTATCGCGGCACTAGCAAATCACGAAGCTGGCTAACAAAAAAACAAAAGAAAAACTCTTTATATGAACTGATTTTCGTTCAAACAATTGATTTTGCTATATAACTGTTTAGAGTCTTACTTACGGCCGTATTAGTAGACATTTATACATATATATTTATATTTATCAACGTACATACAGTGTCGGACAAAACTCATTGGACTAACTCGAGTCTCACACATATTCCGTCATAACTTTTTACATAGATGCATTAGAAGAATAATTTTTTTTGCAAAAGAAATATCACATATTCTATATTAACAAACAATGCAATTTTATTATCCAACTTTTATGTAAGATTTATAAATGATAACAGAAGGGAAAAAAGTAAAAAATTCGTGCGACATAACTCATTGGACTTTAGGAAAATATGAAAACAAATTAGTTTTAAATTAATATTTTACTGAGTAGCCATTATTATTTTTACTTGCAACACATCTTTCAGGCACAGATGAAATCAAATTACTAATATGTGTACCATTTATTCCATTCCAGGCTTTTTTTAAGGCAATAATAGCTGGTTTTTATAACCGTGAACCTGTTCCTTGTTAACTTGCCTGTTGACAGTTTCCTATAAATTTTCAATCGGATTCATGTCAGCAGACTGGTCGGACCATCTGCAATATAAACTTGTTATTCCAAAAACCAATCCTTCTCAACTTTGAGGGTGTGTCTGCGGTCATTGTCATGTTGAAACTGCCAATCAGGCTGCATTTTTTTGGATAGCGTGAGGTAACATTTGGGTTTGCAGTATATTTTTATATTGGAACCCATCCATGTTCCCTTCTATTCTGTAAATAGGTCCTACTCCTTGACCAGAAAAGCATCCCCACACCATTATGTTACCCCACCATGCTTTACTGCACCCTGCAAATATCGACGGTCTAAACGCTTTTCTGCTACTTCGTACACCTGATATTCATCTGTGTTCTGCAAATTAAACTTGGACTCATCTAAAACAATGTCGACTTCCGTTGCTCTACAGACCAATTAATATGCAGTTTCAGAAGTTCCAAACGTGCTATCCTATGTTTTTTTTTTTTTTTTTTGTTTTGAAAATATATGGTTTTTTTGCAGCACGGAACCTAAAGAGACCAGCATCAACGGCGCGTTGTTGTACTGGACGCGTACTCACTCTTAGTTGTAAGCTACCTACAACTTTTTTTTGCTGATATTTTTTTAACTCCCGCATTATTCGCAAGTCATCTTTTATCGAATTGACTCTATGGTGTCTTCCAATATTAAGTTTTTTAACGATTCCTTCAGCTTTGTTCTTGCGTAAAATAGCAGAAACAGCTGATTTTCCTAGAGAATAATTTGTGCAAAGCTCCTTTGCCTCACATATTTTGTGAATTTGCTTGTAATTAATAATTTAAGTTCATTTGAACATATTTTGCCTAAAATTATTTTCTAAAATAATTTTTTAGTAGCATTATTTGGGAAAAGTTTATAAATTTCCCAACACACCCGTTCCCATTAAAATAAACAATTCGAATAAGTGTGATCTACGATTAACCATTATAAGTACCTGCAAAATTCTTTTCTCGCCATATAACTGTAGATTAATTCATTGAAAGTGGTTATTTCGATGTCCAAAGCGTTAGTCCAATGAGTTATGTCGCACGAATTTTTTACTTTTTTCCCTTCTGTTATCATTTATAAATTTTACATAAAATTTGGATAATAAAATTGCATTGTTTGTTAATATAGAATATGTGATCTTTCTTTTGCAAAAAAAATTATTCTTCTAATGCATCTATGTAAAAAGTTATGACGGAATATGTGTGAGACTCGAGTTAGTCCAATGAGTTTTGTCCGACACTGTATGTATGTACCTTACAACCGAAAGTCCATTAGTTCACGTTTTACTTTCAGTTTTCATATCAATTGAGTCGGATGTAGTGCATAAAGCAAATAATAGCTCGTGAGTTCATCAAAAGGTAATCCAAAGCATGTTGCCACCTGGCCAAAATACAGGGTGCAGTTACATATACAAACATAAGTAGATTCCGCCAACAATTGTTAGGCATGGAAAACGAAAACGTAATAGACAACAAAACAACTGTAAAAGCCGAACATGAGAAAATGTAAAAAAGGCAACGGTACAAATTTCATTCAAATTGCACGCGGCTGCGGCTGTCTTTTGGGCCAACGGCACCCCTCCTTCCTCAAATATTAGTTCAAGTTCAATGCAAGGTGTGGCCGAACACCAATTCTATGTAAGCGTATGATCGGCAATCGATCGCTTGATCCATTGATTCGATGTGCCATACATATAACTTGCCAAGTAATACACGGTGCTGCGCTTATTACATTTGCTTTGTTCAATTGATCCACTTTTTGGTGGCGCCCTGCTGTGACTTGGCCATATAATGTGTAAAAAAAAATATATATATAATATAAATATATGTATGTATATATATATACAAACACCCACATACTTTTGTATTCCCAAACAAAAAACTTAACCTAAATGCCTCCAGGCCATTGCCGGCCAGAAGTTCTTGATCTTTGCCTGAAAATTCGCACGACAAGTGATCTTGTTTATTATAAATTAAAATAAATAATAACATCTATATGTATATATTTTGTATGTGTATAAATATATCTATAAATTTAATTTGTATATATATTCATATATGTATGTATAAGTGTTCGCCATTTGCACCAATCTGCGTCGTATAGCAACTGTCAAGGTTTATTACCGACAATTTGCGGTTGCATGTTTGTAATTGACCAACAATATTTGATCAATTGTCATTCTGAAATGTGGTAGCAACACTATTATTTTATTAAATTATAGACTGCCACATTTTAGTTTTATTTATCAATCAGCGGGCGTGTATACTGTTTGCTTTTGTGGGAGTGTTGGCAAGGTCTTTACATTTGTATCTGTATTTGCTTGTTGTTTAAAATTTATATTCAGGAGGCAGACATTAAAAAAATATTTATATTAACTGGAAGTTATGGAGTAACAACCAAATATTTTCGTGTTAAAATATGATGGTAACTTTTTCAAGGAAGTCCCACTTCAATATACAAAGTTGATGACTGCCACACATACACTTCGAACTGGGGATATGTTACTCTTCCCAAAATCAAGGAATAAAGAGTATTTAATACACAAATCTTTTCCCGGGGTTAGATTAATATCACTTATTGTAAGATGTAAGGTCTTTTTTATTGGAACAGCTTATGTAAAGTAGCAACGAAAATAAATATTTTAGAGGATTAGCTATAAAGACAGCTAAAAACTATCGAAATAAAGCAGAATTGAACAAGAAAAGATAGAGTTCAGGTTCAGGTCATAGTTTTGATAGCAGAGCGGGCTTGAAAAATACTTAAGATTTATTCAAGATTATAAAAACTATGTCAAGATATTTCTTTATTATGAAAGAACAGATTAGCCATCTATCTGGTAAAACCTGCTCTTACTATAGCCTTGATACTCCCAGAGCATTTGTAGCAATATTCGAACGATTTTGTCTCTACATTTTCATACTCAGCAATCGTATAAAGAGTAATCCTTCCACAGAAAACAGGCTAAAGAAAAAAAACTTCTTGAAACACACACTTGGAACTTTATGTTGGAAATATTGTTATATTTATCGAAAGTTAAATTTAACACTATGAGTTCGGATTTAGTAGCGGTCAAGTAGATGGAATTCCACAGCATCTATAAAATAGTAAAAATATGGCCAAAAGAAATTAGAACAAGAAAAAGCGTTATCTTGAGTTCCTCCCAAGCTATAATACCCTTCACGTATAAAAATTTCCACTCAAAAACTTCATTTTGATCATCTAGTTTGAATGGCTGCTATATAATATAGTGGTCCAATCTTAACAAATTGTTCGGTGATTGCACCGTTGCGTTGGACAATAATGTGTACCAAAATTGGTGAACATATTTTTCAGATAAAAAGGTACAAAAACTTTATTTTGATTATTAAATTTCTATGGCAGCTATATGCTTTAAGGTCCAACTGCAAAGGAGGTTTCTTCGAGAGAAAACCCGTGTGCGAAATTTGAAATCGATATAATCAAAACTATGGGACTAGTTCACATATATGGAGAAACAAAGAGACAGGCGTACTATTCGTAACACCTTTATTCTTCTTGAGACGCAGCATTCATTATTGGATAATATTCGACCGAATACACTACCTCCAGCACGCAGTAAAGAAAATATAGCAGCCGAAGCTGAGAGTGTACACGAAGATTGTGGAAAGTGAATTTGGCGCCGCTCGCAGCAACTCGGACTAACGTGTGGAACGACTTACCGCATTTTACGTTGAGATCTTATATTGAAAACGTAAAAAATGCAGCTTGGGCAAAAACTGAAGCCTCTCGACTTTCCCAACCGACAACAGAGGTGGTCTCTTAGAAAGTTCCAAGAAGATCCGACATTTCCGAGCCGAATCTTGTTCAGCGATGACGCCCTTGGGTATGTAAACAAGCAAAACTGCCGCATTTTCAACGAAGAGCAACCTAGAGAAATTCAAAAGCTGCCATTTCATCGAGAAAAAATGGAGTTTGGTGTGGTTTGTGGGCAGGTAGAAACATCGGTTCATATTTCTTCAAAAAGGAGAACATAACCGTCTATGGCAACCATTATCGTGTCACGAGAACCGACTAGTTAATGACTAAAATTGATGATTGATTTGTGACCTCGGCGACGTGTGATTTTAACAAGACGGCGCCACTTCCCACACATCACATTAACCAAGGTGCTTATTTAGGGAACACTACCGTGAGCGGATAATTTCACATGTTGCAACGGGCGATTGGCCACTAAGATCGTGTGATAGCACACCTTTAGACTTTTTCCTGTGAGGTAAAGTCATAAGTCTGTTTGGACAATCTCGTTTTGTTTCAGGCCTTAGAGCAAAACATCACATTCGTCAGTTAACAGTCGAAATGCTCAAACGAGTCATTGAAAATTGGACTCAGACGTTCCCGCGGCCAACATTAACTCTTTGTCTTAAAAAAGTAGATGCGAAAGATTGTTCTTTCGAATGATTATAAACATTACCCCTTAATTTGGAAGCTTCCAAGTTTTTCTTAAAAAAAGTAGGGAACCTCGAAATGGATCACCTTTAATATTACATACTATATGCATTTTTAAATTACGCAGGAAACGCAGAATAGGAACACCCAGAAATACGAAATCGTTTGCTTGTGATTCTAGTTCGAAAAGGGTAAAGAAGTATAGGTCCACCATTCGTTATATTGTGGATTGAAACTTACAGTACTTTTCACTTGGTTCCTAAACTGACTAAAAATGGTCCATTTGTAGAGTATACTCGTACAATACATTATTCAAAACCGTTAAGAACGATTAAGTTTCTTGAGTGTTGTGTGTTTTTACCAAGATATTTTCTGAACACTCCTAGTGGAAACATCTTCAATTAAATAATGTAGACTTAACTAATTCTGTTTAAGATAAAAATTCTGCTCCAGGGCAGTCTTGATATGTTGAATGTGTAACATTGAGCGATTAAATTCTTATTTTCAAAACTCTGTCCCAAACAAAATCTATTTCTGCAAATGAGGTCTTAAAATAACTTTTATCTCAGCAAACTGCAGATTGCATGAATCGCATAATTTTTTGAAGTAGAAGTTTGAGTAGCAAAAGAGCTACTTTTCTTTAGCAGCATTAAGCTTAACGCCCACACTTTTTCTCAAATAGAGGCATTATAATGGTATAGATCATACGTGCATATGTGAATTTTTCAAGGTGTCTTCTATTTATTTTCTTGCTCACTTTTTGCAGATTTAAATTTCGTTGCCACTGGTGTGTAGTCACTCGTGTCTGCATAATTGCATTAGCGCATCTAAAATATTCAGTTGACAAAATGTTTATTTCTTTAGTTTTATTGCCAACTAAAGTATGGTCATTGAAGCTCACTTTGTCAACCACTAATTACCGCTGTTTTGCATTTTCATTAGCTAATGAATTATATAATAAAAGTAATGTGAGCAAATATACGCGAAGACTAATGAATCTCAAAGCTTATCGTCGGGGGGCAAAAAATGTCTTCACACGGTCAAAAAGAAGCAGCAAACAAAAAATAATCATTAAAAAAATTTTATCTTAGCGCTAAAATGACAAATTCAGAAGTCATAAAGTTGACTTTGACATTCTGTTATTTTTATTACTATATATATATTTCTATTTAAAGAAAAAAAAACACAAAAATTTAGTGTTAGTTTTTTATGAAAAAAAAATATATATAATTATATGAATGTAATTTTTTATAAAAAGTAAACAAAATAATAATTTTGTAAAATTTAGTATATTCACCTCCACATCTAATGCTTTCGAGCTGTTTGATTTATCCTGCAAATGAAAGCTTTTACTATTTTTTTTTTTCAAGTGTTCGCCAGCAAGCTTTGTATCACTTCCGAGTAACACACCCAACGCCTTTTATTAATTCACATATAAAAAACTATTTTAAAACAAAAAATAACAATATCACTTTGTCAGCGAAATATTCCCATCGTTCGTGCGACTCCCAAGCACACAGCTACGTAATATTGGTCACCTGAAGGCTTGCCTCTCGGCTAACTGTCACAGCTGCATTGTTGCTATTGTTGTATGACTCATAGACGAAATGAAAATAAATATTTGTGCCGTGGGTTGATTTTATTAAGTGGCTAAAAATTAAATTCATGCGCTTTTATGAACGACTTAAACCAATAAATATTTTTGTAGCATAAAAAACTAGAGCGAAAAAAAATCCCCACGACTTGTAGGAAACAGTCGAGACGAAATCACTGGCAAAAATCGACATGAAAGACGAATGAGCTGAGTGGACAGACTGTTGTTCATTAATTTGATTGGCAATGGATTGAAAAAAGTGACGCCAAAGGCGTTTGTTCAACAACACCAACAGCAACAGCGTGGCGACAAGGCGAGAGAACAAATGCAGCGAGCGATTGGCGCCATGGGGTGTGTGAAATAGCGACATGCTTACAGGCATACAAAGCAAATTTTCATATTTGACCAAAAATGGTATGTGTGCAAAATTCGGAATTTGAAATATTTGAAAAATTGCAAATAAAAATTAAAAAGAAAATTTTAAATTAAATGTAATGGGGAAAACAGATAGAAATCATTAGCTTAGCAAAATTTAGAATAAGTATAAGTAAGGTAGGGCTAAGTTGGGATGTAACCGAAGATTTTACACTATTGCAGCTTGTCAGTAGCAAAGACTGTAAAATACTTTCAGGTGTTGGAAAACTTTATTTTAAAAATGTTAGGAAAATTCAACATTCATTGTTCGACGAAATCGAATTAGTTAAATGGCATGTAGGGCAACTTTGCAGCAGATGTTAACCTTTTTAATCACAAAAATGCACCGTTATTTGATAAAAGCTCCTTCAGTTTTTTTTAAGGGGTTATTTTATGGGTTTACGTGTTTCAAAAAATCGAATGTTTTATTAAATTCTACAGCAGCTCTAAAATATTGTCCTAAATTTTCAAGTTAATCCGAGTAAAAGTGTGGGAGATACAGCCTTGAGAACTTGTGCGCTCGAGGCTAGAAAGCCTAAGTGGGTGGTCCTTAACATGTTTTTCTCGAAACCGTGTTTTGGAAGTCGGTTGGTATGTTTTGTCGAGAACTACTCACCCGATCTTCATGAAATTTTACAGAGGTCCTTGAGATACCATTTTGTTTTGATTATAATTTTTGAAAAAAAATGTCGCGAAATTTTACCTGAAATTTTAATTTTTTTTGTAATTTTTTTTTTTGCCAGGCAACCCAATTTTCAGTTTTTTTCCTTCGTCTAAGTTCTAAGTTAAGCTCTTAACTAAAACACGTATCTTTTTAACTTTAGATGATCCGATAATTAGTTTTCCTGCCAACGTGGGCGCATCTTTTTTTCGAGGGATCGCCGGAAATTACGTCACAATGGCCGACTTTAAAATATGTTTTTTCTTCAACTGAAGAAAACGTTGACAAAATAAAGGAAATGGTGCTCGAAAATCGTCATTATAGTTTGCAGGAGATAGCCCAAATAATAGACCTGTCTCATGATACCTTTCCTCATATTTTGGTTGATGTTTTGGGTATGCGGAAAGTCGCAGCGCGATTGGTGCCAAAAGATCTGAATTTTCTTCAATAAGTGAATCATTGTGAACAAGTTTTTGAACAAAGATTCAACAAATATCATCGAACAACCACCGTACTCTCCAGATATGGCCACCTGTGACTTTTTCCTGTTTTTTATCGCACATTTATTAGTTTTTATCCTTAACAAATAAAGATGAGAACTATGACAAGGATTAATATTTAATTAGGATAACACTTGTAATACCTTGAACAGGTATGTTAATATTACCTCATCTTTATTGGCTCAAGATCTTAATGGGCACTTAGGCTTTATTTTTATTAATACTTATCATAGTATTCAGTTTGCAATAGAGTTTGTAACACAGTCCGCTTAGCCGTATATGCGCACTCAGTTTTTAAGATAGCGGGTATTTTCAAGGTATTACACGTGTTACCTAATTAAATTTAATTCTTATCATAGTTCTCATCTTTATTGGTTCAAGATCTTTATTGGCAATTAGTTTTTTTATGATGCTATTAAAAAAAAAGATGTTAAGGTAAAGATAATACGTCCTTAAAGTGTTTATTATAATTAGGTAAAGTTACGAAAGTAACTAAAATACGTATTACAATTACGTAAGTAATTGGGAAGATAAAAAAGTGCTTAACTTTTACACGTGTAAATATTGCCTCGACATTAATCAATGCACGACACATCTTAATTCATGAGCATATTGACCTAGGCATTCGACAAATTATAACAAATTGCACAGTGACTAATTTATTGCTTTGTCATAAACGCCGACACTTTTTAATTTAAAACAGCATATGCAATTACTTCATCTTCATAATAACAACTTCATAACACACACACAAACATACTCGTATTTGTATAAATATATTTTTTGCCTATTGCTTTCGCGTAAAAATCAATTCGAATCTGAAACAGAGATCATATATGCAAATGATTTGTGACAGAAAGTTGCAACATATCCATCAGACCGCCATTAATTTTAGACGACAAACATGCCACAAGAATTGATTTCTTTGGCTATACCTCTACTCATTTATGTTGATTTGTATTAATTTCAGCGTGTTGGCGTTATATACTCGTACGCAACGTCTGATTTGATCAGGCAGCTGTAGGCGCAGCAAAGCAATGTGGTAAGTGCGTTCGAGTTGCAAGTCACACGCTGCGCTACGCACGTACTCCGCTATTTTTTGCTGTTCACATGCTGCAAGAACAGGTAATTGCAGGCATTTAGCTTTAGACCACGAAATTCGTATGAACTTTGAGGTGATTCAATTTGAAAATTTAGTCAACTTCTTCATTGGGATGTGAATTTTACTTAAAATTCAATTAGAAAAACGAAAATTAAGTTTTAATGAGATTTTGTGGCATTAAGACAGTGGCAGTTAAATTGTAGTTAAGTGAAGCTAAGGGAGTGATGAAATTTCTATAAGCTTATTAAATATAAACTATTGTAAGATATAATCTTTTTTGATAATCAAGGCAAGTGTGAAAGAAGTACGATAACATATGTAGGCAACTTTCTTAACATGAATCAACTGTAGTTAACGATAATAACATCATGCGAATGCTCTCAACTACCATCGTGAACCAATTCAAAACCAGATTACTCAAAGTTGTTGCCAGATGTTTATATAGAATATACAAAAAATCTATCACTCAGCCACATGATACATGATAATCGGACTCCGGTGTATAATTTCATATTCTGGGAACTTAATAATCTTCCCCGAGTAAACGGGATTATTAAGAAAAAATTTTACTAAAAAATTAGGAAAAAAATCAGAAGTTCAAACTTAGTCAGTACTACTACGTGACAAGTATAAACTCTTCCAGTACTAATTTTGTTCGGTTGTATTTCTCTACATTGTAAATTATAGAAGTTGAGAGAAGCATATACGTTAAGTATATGAGTAGATGCTTCGAATAACAATTACCCGTCTGAAGAATAACAAAGCGGTGGGCCGATGGATTACAGACCGAACTATTCAAGCACGGCGGCGAAGAACCCATATGGAGCATGCATCAGCTTCTTTGTAGAATATGGTCGGACGAAAACATGCCCGACGATTAGAATTTAAGTGCATTTTGCTCAATCCACAATAAAGGCGACCCCACAATCTTCGTCAACTACCGTAGGATAAGCCTCGTCAATGGTTCTATAGAGAGTGCAAAAGATTAAAGTCCGCCGTCAACAAACTGATTGAACCTTATGGCTGGAAAATCAACAACTGACCAGATATTCGCCATGCGCCAAATCTAAAAGACCAATTAAAAGAAAATCGACACACACCACCTCTATCTCTCTTTCTGGATAACGAAGCGAAACAAGTGCCCTGTCGACGAACAAAGACCAAACTCTATAAGTCACTCATTATTTCCATCCTCCTATATGTCGCAGAGGCTTAGACGATGACAACATCTGATGAGTCTACGTTACAGTTTTAGAGATATATGTAGGTTCTGCTGAAGAACGCAGTACCCTCCGGGGAAAGCAAAGGAAGAGGAAGATCTCCACTCCGTAGGTGAGATCAGGTGGAGAAAGACTTAGCTATAACCGCGTAAACGGTGTATACGCCCGTAAAGAAGAAGAAGAAGGATAGATTCTTACACTGATCCCATTTTATTTTC
>CM050323.1:20253355-20268613 GCA_027475135.1 Bactrocera correcta
TTCCAAGCGAGGCCAGGTCCTTCTCTACTTGGTCCTTCCAACGGAGTGGAGGTCTTCCTCTTCCTCTGCTTCCCGCGGCGGGTACTGCGTCGAATACTTTCAGAGCTGGAGTGTTTTCATCCATCCGGACAACATGACCTAGCCAGCGTAGCCGCTGTCTTTTAATTCGCTGAACTATGTCAATGTCGTCGTATATCTCGTACAGCTCATCGTTCCATCGAATGCGATATTCGCCGTGGCCAACGCGCAAAGGACCATAAATCTTTCGCAGAACCTTTCTCTCGAAAACTCGCAACGTCAACTCATCGGTTGTTGTCATCGTCCAAGCCTCTGCACCATATAGGAGGACGGGAATTATGAGAGACTTATAGAGTTTGGTTTTTGTTTGTCGAGAGAGGACTTTGCTTCTCAATTGCCTACTTAGTCCGAAGTAGCACCTGTTGGCAAGAGTTATCCTGCGTTGGATTTCCAGGCTGACATTGTTGGTGGTGTTTACGCTGGTTCCAAGATAGACGAAATTATCTACAACTTCAAAGTTATGACTGTCAACAGTGACGTGAGTGCCAAGTCGCGAGTGCGACGACTGTTTGTTTGATGACAGGAGATATTTCGTCTTGCCCTCGTTCACTGCCAGACCCATTTCTTTTGCTTCCTTGTCCAGTCTGGAGAAAGCAGAACTAACGGCGCGGGTGTTGAGGCCGATGATATCAATATCATCGGCATACGCCAGCAGTTGTACACTCTTATAAAAGATGGTACCCTCTCTGTTAAGTTCTGCAGCTCGAACTATTTTCTCCAGAAGCAGGTTGAAAAAGTCGCACGATAGGGAATCGCCTTGTCTGAAACCTCGTTTGGTATCGAACGGCTCGGAGAGGTCCTTCCCGATTCTGACGGAGCTTTTTGTGTTGCTCAACGTCAGTTTACACAGCCGTATTAGTTTTGCGGGGATACCAAATTCAGACATCGCGGCATAAAGGCAGCTCCTTTTCGTGCTGTCGAAAGCAGCTTTGAAATCGACGAAAAGGTGGTGTGTGTCGATTCTCCTTTCACGGGTCTTTTCCAAGATTTGGCGCATCGTGAATATCTGGTCGGTTGTTGATTTACCAGGTCAAAAGCCACACTGATAAGGTCCAATCAGTTTGTTGACGGTGGGCTTTAATCTTTCACACAATACGCTCGACAGAACCTTATATGCGATATTGAGGAGGCTAATCCCACGGTAGTTGGCGCAGATTGTGGGGTCTCCTTTTTTGTGGATTGGGCATAGCACACTTAAATTCCAATCGTTGGGCATACTTTCGTCCGACCATATTTTGCAAAGAAGCTGATGCATGCACCTTATCAGCTCTTCGCCGCCGTGTTTGAATAGCTCGGCCGGCAATCCATCGGCCCCTGCCGCTTTGTTGTTTTTCAGACGGGCAATTGCTATTCGAACTTCTTCATGGTCGGGCAATGGAACGTCTGCTCCATCGTCATCAATTGGGGTATCGGGTTCGCTTTCTCCTGGTGTTGTGCGTTCACTGCCATTCAGCAGGCTGGAGAAGTGTTCCCTCCATAATTTAAGTATGCTCTGGGCATCGGTAACTAGATCACCTTTGGGGGTTCTACAAGAGTATGCTCCGGTCTTGAAACCTTCTGTAAGCCGCCGCATTTTTTCGTAGAATTTTCGAGCATTACCCCTGTCGGCCAGCTTATCAAGCTCTTCGTACTCACGCATTTCGGCCTCTTTCTTTTTCTGTCTACAAATGCGTCTCGCTTCCCTCTTCAACTCTCGGTATCTATCCCATCCCGCACGTGTTGTGGTCGATCGTAACGTTGCGAGGTAGGCAGCCTGTTTTCTCTCCGCTGCGACACGGCACTCCTCGTCGTACCAGCTGTTCTTCTGCACTTTCCGAAAACCAATGGTTTCGGTTGCAGCTGTACGTAAGGAGTTTGAAATGCCGTCCCACAGACTTCTTTACTACTGCAATATTTTCCAAGCCAAAGTTGCTGTCATTAAGATGGCAGTAGATTTACTGCTTCGGAGTGCAGCTTCCTCCAGAGAAGTGACCATCCACTCAGATAGCAGGGCGGCAATACTAGCCTTGAACTCATTAACAGTGCGTTCAGGGTTGGTCAAAAAATGTCTAAGCTCGCTATCAATAGCATCGAGTGTCTTTGTGATAAGGCTAGTATAGGTGACAGGCCACAGCGGAATTGCAAGAAATAGAACCGCTATCGTTATTATGGGGTATCCTATTGGGTCCTTCGACTAGATAGTTTGGCTATAAAAATCTTACCACTTAATTTGAAATATTCAATTTTTATCCTACTGGGTATGTACACCTATTATAATGTGTAATAGCAGTAAAACGTGTAACCGGAAGATGTTAACTTCAAAGAATTTCTAGCGTCTAATTATGTTTTTTTTTTTTACTAAAACACACACATTGGCATGAAAACATAAGCGATTAAGGGCAAAAGAATTTAAATAATGTTCAAAATTATTTATTTGTTTACAGGCCAACGAAATTTTTTTTACTTAAATGTTGCATTATTTTTTATTGGGACTAATCTAAAAAAAGCAAAAAATATTAGAATAGAAAAGCAGCTATTGTTTATTTAATTTTTTTTTTAACAAATATAAAAGTACTTATAGCTATAATGAACGCTTGTGCGAGTTATCAAAATACTTTCCATAAAGCTTTCATTCAACAAATTACCCAATATTGCGAATCGGTTTTTGCATATTATTTGTAGTCTATTAAATAATTATTATTTACATGAATATGTGGATTAGACTTTCGTAATCTCACTGTCACTTTTACTGTCATATTGTTGCTACATTCAATATGAATTGTTATTGTTATACTTCGCTTTTGTGGCCTAAAGCGTGTGCTTTTCAAACATTTCACTCTATTTACATTTGTACATACATATATATTATATATATACCAATTTGTGTGCATGTGATTTGACATGTTTGTCATTTCGTCAATTCTGTAGATGTTTTTCGACACGCGCAATTTGTTGTTGTTACTTACAAGTCGACTGTTGTGAGAGACATTTCCTGTTAAATGAGTCTTGCTCGATTTTTTTACCCATAATTATTTATTTTTAAGTGCGGTGATCAATAAACACTCATGCGTATATTATTATGTATGAACACACTCTCGTTTTCTATGAAAGTGCTTTTGAACTGATTAGCTTTTTTAATGGAGTACTTTCAGAAAATGAAAGTGATACCATGGTATGTTCATATCCATTAACATACATATGTACATATAGTATGTAATATATTATATACCCATAAATTTGCACACTTATTCATTAAATTCCTTTTTTTCTTTAAATAATTTATTTTCATAACCTGTGCTAATTTTACCTACTTAAGGTGCACTTGGTGTCACGGATTGATTTTCAAGGTTTATTTAATTTTTTCAATAAGCGTAAAACTTTTTTTTTGGTTTTATTTGACTTTTATGTCGACGGGTTATGGGTCGATACATCCAGCATAAAGTCACGTGGAAGTTCGAAAAGCATTATATTAGATATATGAAGGCTCAGGAAAGTATTGACATATCTCACACTTTAACCGATATTTTCGATCAAAAGTCAACTGTAGATACAGGGGCAGTATATTGGGTATCTAGGAGCTTGAACAGTTTTTGTTGGGTTTATGCAATGTTTGGTCAAAAGGAATAATTATTAGTGTAAAGTTTTATTTTCACACTATGTCATTGGAATATAAGAATATAGCTAATTGCTTAATTTAGTTGAAATCGGTCGGTCCGGTCCCGAGTTATAGGATTTCATCGAAAAAGTTGGCACGTCCATTGTATAATTTTTAGACCGACTCCCATAAAAGCCTCTCATACCATCTCGCAGGTAAAAATTAATGCCTCTGTCGTATTTGGTTAATGATTTTTTGCGCTTTTGGGAGTTATCTGGGGAGTGAAAGGGGATATCATCCGATTTCATTCATCTTCACACCATCGATAGGAGAGTCTTAGTGCTTTGGGAGCTGTGTGCATTAAATTTATTAGAAAGCGGAGTTACTCCCACTTTTTCAAAATGTTTTTTCTACAAGTGCCTTCAGCTGCAACCGGTTACGAAATAATAAAAACTAAGATGAACTCAACTTTTTCAGTCATTTAATGCTATACTCGACTCTCTAATAAGTTTCCGAAATAGCGGTTGATTTAGATATTTAAAAAGTTTGCTTTTCGGCTTAATTTTTTTCGTTGTTGTTGTTGTTGTTGTAGCGGCAGAATTCTGCCGAGTTGACAGTCCTTGGCCGGATAAAAATCCGGGTCCGTTCCGGTTACGTAGACCCGACTGTCGTGGGAACGGGAATTTTTTTCGTCGAGAGAGGTGTTCTTTACTCAGTTTACAACATCATTGGTTGGCAGTAGCTGCAATCGTTTTGATATTAAAGTTGAAGATATAAGTATTGGTAATATTTTCTTGTTATAAATCGTCCATCGTAATGGTCATGTTTGTTGACGAATTAATGCAAATTTTGTCTATGTGTTCAGTAAAGTTTGCCATTTCATTATGTCAAGCGAGGAAATGGTCCAAGATTATTACGCAAATTAACGTTCTTGGGAAAATCCGAAAATCCCAATAATCACCTTTTCAGATGGGGCCCATTTCTGTCAGATTGGTTGCGTTAACAAACTAATTTTGGGCTTTTACGGTGAGTCAAGTCACCAAATGGCCACAAAGATAAAGCGATTTAACGCTTCCGTATTATTTGCATTAGATTGTGTTAAATCAAAGGTTTACGCCAGCAACGTTCGTAGAGCTCGAAGACAACATTCCGCGTATTATAGCCGATATTTCAGCCGAAATACTGCATAGGGTCATCGACAATTCGCGTAAATGTAAACGGAGCTATTGGTCATTTGGCCGACATTTTGTTCAAATCACAAATGGCATAAAATAAGGTGCATAAAAAAATCAGAACTTTATACCAGAATTTGAGTGTTTAACATTATTTTAACATACATCTTTCATGTTGGTAGACCCCTTCACTCTAAAATTTTAAAAAGTTGCTGGTGAGCAAATACTCATATGTGTTGATCGACTGTTTGACATTAAAATTGAAAAGATCGAAACTGTTTACCATCACATTTTGTGTATGCTCTGGACATCAGTTGGCTTATTTTCACTCCAATTTGTATTCAGTCTATTGAAAAGATAAAACAAAATTCGTTGAAGGAGTTGAAAGCCATTCCAAAAAGTGCTAATGGAATTATTCATGATAAATTAAATATTTGGCGTTTTATTTACAATTTCCGGACACTTTTTTGTCACAATATACATATGTAGACGTTTTCATTTGAACACAGTCTATATTGCCTCTCCTAATCACAGCTGTATTTCCTTCTATCCTTCTTCTATGATTTAATTATTTCTATATTTTCTGAATACTCCATTAGAACCATAACCTCGATGTGTTGTTCCAGTACTTGTCCTACCTGACGTACGGTCCGAAATTTTCACAAAATATTAACGAGGTTAGTAAAAAAATCTTTTAAAATTTGTATTACTCATACTAAGCACTAAGCACTAATATTACTTCATTTGTGTATTTCAAAAACATTTCAAGTTTCATATAAAAGCTTTTGAGACGGATAACAAAAGTCAGTCTTTAGCATTGCATTTAGAGAATGTTTACCAGTAAGCAGCTTTTGAGAGCGCTTTTAGTTGTTTACTTAACGCCTAATGAATTATGCAAATTATTTGCATGACTTGGCGGTATGAACTCCATTCTATGCCATTCTGAGTCGAACGTTTAAGCTTAAGAATACTTAAGCCGCTCGAAATTTGTTGTTATTCGTGTAAGTACAGTTGTAAGTACAATCAAGTCAAAACACAAATTATGTACTAATTGAAAAGCATAGCATAAATACCAACAAGTATTGTCAACTCTTACTAAAACTGCTAAATACATAACTTCGTGGGTAGGTGCCTGCCACCTGATCACAGCTGCTGACCAAAAAGTGGAGCAGGCACAGCAAACATGCGACAGACACCCGCTGATGCCAACGACGACGTGCGTTGGATTTAAAATAAAATTTATATGTGCGCAAGTAAATTATCCGCGATATTGGGCTGGTTTCCACATTAATGCATAAAACACACTCACGCATATATTTTCTTAAGTTCTGCAGCACTATTAGAACATAGTTGCATTGGATTTAGTTTCTTGTTTTTTATTTAGGATTTGACTATTTATCGCGCTAAAGAATTTGATGAAAATCGACATTTACTTGAAAATCAACACCACCTAAGTTTACTGCCGTACAAAACTGTATTTTTGGTGTTCGTGGCTTATGCAAAAACATGGTTTTGGAAATTCACAAATGTTTATTTCAAGTTGTGGCATTGTAGCAGTGAGCAGTGAGCAGTTTAGTGTGCTCTACTTTAAATTGATAAAAATTAATAAGAAACAGCACAAGAGCGACAACATTTCAGTTGGGTGTCGCGCATGCCGTCGAATTGGTAGCAACATGAACTGCAATATTTGAAAAAATGCAAATGACTGAATTATATTATATAATAGAGTAGATTTGCATATTTCTTACATGCTTGTGGTAAACAGTGGCATGCGGTGCCAATGTTCTAACCGAAAGAATTGTCAACATTGCTGACAGTTCTGGTGAATGTTTTTGTATTTTAAGGATTCATTGTTTTTGTTTTTCATTTATAAAGGTCAAGTCAAAAATCATAAATTTGCATATGGAAAAAAACAGCAGTCCGCTGTTTTATATAGCAATGAGCGAAGATTTATTTTAAGGGTTCTCGTTTTTGGTTCTTTGTGTAGAAGTTCACTCAAGTAAGGAGAGTTCTCTGAGCGCCAATCACTTGGGAGTCGTAAGAAACGATTCCTTTACATATAGCTCAAGCAGCTCACGATTTCCGATCTTAGACCAAGTATCCTCTAGGTAGCCGAAAAACATCTGTTTGAAGGCGAGCTATAATGAGACGGCGAATCATCCCTCCCGTGGGTTGACGCTGAGTTCGCTTCGTAAAAGCCACCACCAATGAAGAGATTAAAACAGCCTCGGCTGATGATGACCACTGCAAACGTGTTTAAAGGTTCGACCTGACTTAAAATTTAATATAAGGCTTTTGCAGTATTGATAGTCCAACAACATCTAGTGAGTCCGTTTGGAACCGAAAAACATCTTTGACCACAAACAAAGCATTTTAAGGTTAAAATGCAAATTGAGCACAGCAAGGAAGTTGAGTTGCGCTGGCGACGTCCGGCTGAACTACTGGCTTAAAACTTGCGGGATAGCAGGCTTTGCTTTGCTGTTGGTTCAGTAGAAATATAGTTTTGAGTCGACGTATTTTATGTCATTCTGAGATCCCCAGATATATATTACAGAAATTTCTAATGATTGAAAACATCGGCCATTTCTCTAGTATATGGAGCCAGTTTTTCACACCTGATCTACGATTCACCACGTAATTCACCGGCTGTTGTCGATCCTTGCCAAAAAACGTAATTGAATGAATCGAAAAGAATCTTAAGTCTTGTGTACTTGACGAATTCGTAATGCGTCCGGAGGAGAAAAATGCGGTTAGAGATCTAAATATGAGAGATTCGTTTGGATCTCTTAGTATTTACGAAGTAAGCTTATAAACTCTGTGGACTTCAACGGATTCTGAAGTGACTGTGTGTAGTCTTTTCAAAAACTTACAGACAATTAATCTTGACTTCTATTAAAGTGTAGAACTATGAGAAAAGTAGTGTAAAATTCTCGATTTATGGAATTAATATGGTAAGGTTTGCTTAGGTTAGATGGCTGACTGATGATCAGCCATGGTTGGATGATGGACTGATATATGTAGTGCTTTGTGAAGCTATAGAAAATAAGAACTCCTGTGCTCGGACCTACAAACTGGCAAAACACTTAGTGGCCAATACAAATTTGCAAAGGCTTACAGCATGGACACCAATAGGGCAATGGCCTGTTAAAAGCCCCACAACTAGAGGCAGGTCAACCATACTGAGGCCAAAGAGATCGCTAGATCTCCTGCGATCAACATAAGGCCAAAAGGCTTTTGCGACTGCGCAAAAACCTATGTACGCAAGTGCCGATCTAACGCTGGCGCAAGCTTTAGCGAAGCCCATCTACCCAGCACAAGAGGATACGCCAAGATACGACCTGCTCCCATTCTACCAATAGCGGTTCTAGGGCGCCTTTCCTACGAGTCTTATCACGAATACACTCGATGCTATTGATAGCGAGGTTAGGCACTCCTAGACAAACCCTGAATGCACTGGAAATGAGTTCAAAGCTAGTATCGCCATTCTGCTAACTGAGTGAATGGTTACTTCTCTAAAGGAGGCCGCACTCCGGACTGCTACGACTTGCACTGTCGGCTGGGAAAACACAGCAATAGTCAGGAATGCTAAAACAGAAGTTCCGAACAATAAACCTCTCTACCAACCTTCCACCCAGCTGTGACCCATCCGTAAAGAAGCTCACTGCCCCTCTCCTCCAAAGGATCCTTTCCACCTATAGCTTCCTCGTCGGTATATGGGAAGAGAAGGAGCCGCCAAAGTTCGGTTTGACGTCCTCATGATCTAGATGATTCCGCATGCTGGAATTCATATGAATCGAATTAAATGCTTTTTCGGTTGCTGACTGAAAACTAGGAATATTTTAAAGCCAGCGAATTGAAATCCAGATATTGACTTCCAGGAAAGTGTCGTTTTAAAGTGAGTACTAAACTTTACCGTTACTACGGATTGGGCTTCTGGCCGTTCCCACGGTAGTCGGGTCTACGTAACCGAAACGGCCTCGGATTTTTATCCGACCAAGGACTGTCGATTCGACATAATTCTTCCACCGTAACAACAACAACTGGACTCACGGTATATTGTTCAGAATTGCTAAGCAGATAATTTTTTTTACCTCAAACAGCTTTCTATATAAGCCTTAGCCGTATGTATTAAATTCTCTTCTGTAATTTGCTTTGTCAGGGAACAGATCTCGGTGAGGGAAAAAATTAAATGATCTAGAAATAATTTTAGTAGCTAGCATTTTGATACAATATTTGAAAAGCTTCTACCACTGTGCAGCATTCAGTTTGTCCTTGAGTGGTTGGCTGTGGCACGCGTTTGTTTCCAAATTCTTTTGATTTGCTGCCTACTCAATGCGAAGGTTGCGAACGAACGCAAATATGCAAATGCAAAACAGTAATAAAGCAGTGGACAGCTGTATAAAAAAGTGGCATAAAGACATGTCGGCTGAAAAGTGCATTTAAAGAACATAAGTAATACTCAGAACTCACTCAGCAGAGCAATCAACAACGCAGATCAGATTTAATGTGGCGCTTTATTGAATTGACAACCGAAAGACTTGTAGATACCAAATCTTGTTCGAACAAACTCTCTTACATCACGCCAAACGCTGCAATCGAACATGCGTAATTAAGCAATTCCAGCTACAATGAGCGAAGTGCGAAATATGAATTACAACGTTAAGAATTTTATATCGATATGATTGCGACAACGACTCAAATTAAATCAACTGAGAGCTCAACCACGCGCCACTTAAACCAACGAAAGGCACGAACAGCCACAGCGAGAAATGTTGATTGGTCGCCCGCGGCTGCAAATCAACGCGAGTTATATGTAAAAACAAAAATCATATGCAAGTATGCATTTGAAAATCCATAGAATTTTGATTGTAATTGAGTTGTTTGTAGAACAATTCAACGCGAAACTATGCCGGCTGTTATTGTTATGCGCAGACGGTGTTTGGTCATAAAACGGAATTTATATTGTCTCAATGTGCCAATGTGGCAATAACATGTTTTTTCTTTCATCTTTTTTTCAACTACATTATGTTGTGAATGGCATTAGTCTGTCATTTGGTCGTAAAATTGTGCTTTACTCATAATTTCTCGTCTGTCAGTAGCTTGCCACAATTGCAGTTGCAAAGGTGTCGCCTGGCAATTTCTTGTAGTTTATTGTTTGGCTGTGAAAAATCTAATCACTTGTATGCAATCGAATGACGTTGTTTAAATGAGTTAAGCCTCCCCCCACTTTACCCGAGAGAAACTGGCGCACCCTAAAGACGAACTCACATACACCACATCCGATGGCACCATACACTCACATTACCACACAACACCAACAAAACTCACCACACATGTACCCACTCAACAAAAAGGATGGACATCGGGATGGAAGGCCCAATTCGACATTAACAATTCGTCACCTGCAGTTCGCACATCAACATTAACTTATACAATTCGATATCAATTCGTTCTACACAAGCCGTCACAACTTTCTTTTTTTCGCTGAGACACTGCACCGCGTCCACACCTCGCCACTCTACCGCGATTATACTTTTTCGATCTCCATCCATCCAGCAAGTCGGATTCTTGCTGCCCCGTTCATCGATTCTTATTTGTATTAACATTAAATTGTTTAAAACTTATAAATACAAAATTTATAATTCCGTTTGAGAAATTGTTAAAATACAAACAAAATTGGTTTTTATCAAACATAAATTTTGTATACTTTTATTCATGGTCCTTCGAGCCTTACCGATAGGCACCTTCGGATTCTAAATAAGAAAAAACTAAAATTATTAACAAAATAATATTTGATTGCATTTACAAAAAAGTGAAGTGAACAGAAGTGACAGAAACAAAAACATAGTGCAGTGGTGAACAAAAAAAAATATATATACTTAGATATAACAAACAAACAAATGCAATCAAGACAAAAGAGAGCAGTGTACTAAAATTAAAAAACAAAAAGTGCAGTGGGCCAAACAATAGAAAAAATATAAGTTTTTATACTTGTATACAAGAAAAAGACAAAAAATTAAAAAAGTGCAGTGGTACGAAAAAAAAAAAAAAGCTGCGGTGACAAGAACATCAACTTACAAACCAAAAAAACATACATACTCACATACTGAGTGTCCACCAAAACAAAAATTAAAACAGTTCAAAAAAAAAAAAAAAAAAAAACAACAAAAGTAGAGCGGCAACAAAATATATAAAATATATACGTACATATTCATATGTATAAATAAAACAATAACATTATGTGCAAAACCAAAAAATGAGGTGACAATTAGTTACAATTTTAAAAGTACATACAAACAGAAAGAAATTACCGTAGGTGAAAATATAAATCTACCTAATAAATACTACAAAAACAAATTACAAAGAAAATCAAAACATAAACCAAATAAAACATTAATCGGGCGCGGAAAGCACCTAAACAACAATGCATAAAAACGGATCAAACGGGCGCGAAAAATTTAAAAACAAATATACAAGCAAACAACAACACAGGGAGGTAGCCAGCTGGAATACAGCACGGAGAACAAAGCGCAGAAGGCAGGCAACACATACACCCTACAAATACTTACACCATACAGAGCACTAAGTGAGCGTATTATATCCTTTATTTATTTGATATATGCTTAAAACTTATAAACATTTTACCAAACACGGTAAAAGCCGAAATATTGTTTAAAAGAATATATGTATATACATATATATCGGAATATGCAATTTAAAAATATTGAAGCTTACTTCTGCTTACTTATACATACCAGATTTCCAAAAATAAAGAAAAATTCAAATATTTACTTATTACAAAGTTCCGGCAGTACCCTTTATGCTTAATAAAGTAATAAGCAGGACTGCAGTGCATATTTATTTGCGTACGAAAATACATATATAAGAGCTCAAAAAAAAAAAAACAAAAAAACCAAAAGTTCAAAGTCCACATTTGCAACTATCCAGCAATACCTCTTGTTTTTTGGCAAACAAAAACAAGCAGGATTGTGGACAAAAAGCAAATTGATTTCTTTAACGAGCACTCAATCGCTTAAGAGCAAAAACATAAGCATAAAATCATTAGCACAAACAATTCGTGCATACTTATGTACAAAGCATATTGATCTCTTCGACGAGCTCTCAATTGCACAAAAACAAGTACATACAAGCAAATTATTAGGGTGTGCCTACCCTAAATAAAAAAAACTTAAAATTAATATTGCAGCTTGAAAACGAAGCATATAAAATAAAATTAAAATAAAAAATAAAAAGAAAGTTAAATAGCAAACAAATAAGTAACGGTAAAAAAAAGCAAATAATCCATCTTTTACGAAAAAAAAGTTTATATACATAAAAAGTATTCAGTTCACACTGAGAAACCTATATAATAATGAACAATAACCAAAATCAAAGTACACCTGGAGCTACACGCTCAAAACAGGTTGCTAGATTTATTTCAAAAAGTGACAGTTTAACAAGATACTGCACTAGATTTGCCTCCTCACCGATTCACGAAAATTCGGAATCGCTACTAGAAATCAAAAGTCAAAATCTTAAAAAAATTTTTGGGCTCGCCTCCAAGCTGCTCATGACGCCATCGTAGAATCTGACGATTCAGATCTACCACAAAATTTTTAAAATTTTCTGCTTACGCCATATACGAAAACTGCTTAGACCAGTTCGAAGAAACAAAAGCTATGATCTCCGATCAACTAAAGCTCATTAAAACAATTGCACCTACTCTCCACAGTAGAGTAGAGCTGCCACAAGAAGACAGTAAGAAGGCAAGTTCAGGCATCCAACTCGAGGTGCCCGCATGTGACACAGAAACCTTTCACGGAGGTTATGAAGAATGGCCGTCCTTCCGGGACATGTTCACGGCCGTGTACATAAACCATCCTCAATTATCACAAGCGCAAAAATTGTATCACCTCCGATACAAAACAAAAGGTCAAGCAGGCGTAATAGTCAAACAGTTCGCTCTCAATGACGAAAATTTTAATTTAGCTTGGGAAGCTCTAAAAGCACGTTACGAAAACAAAAGAATATTGATCGACAAGCAAGTAACGACACTATTAAACTTGCCTAAAATCAAGAAAGAAACAAGTGAAGAATTTGTAAGACTACAATCCACTGTTTCTAATTGTTTGTGGATTCTGTCGACACAAAATATTCCCACAGACAGCTGGGACCCAATTCTGGTAAACATTTGCACCGCCGCATTACCAGAAAAGTCGTTACTTCTATGGGAGCAATCGCTCTCATCACGAAAAAAGTGCCCAACGTGGCAACAAATGAAAGATTTTCTCACCACCCAATATGAAATTGCGGAAAGGTTAGAAGAAAATATAATAAAAAATAAGAACATTAAACACGACCTCAATGTAAGCTTCAATAGACCCCAAGCTAGAAGCAAAAACAAATCAAACATAATTTTTAACAAAACACAGTCGTTCACATCCGAACAAAGAAAACATACGTCATGCGAACTATGTAAAAGAGGGCATAAACTTAAAACTTGCGAAAAGTTTAAAAAATTAAACATTAACGAAAGGAACAACTTTGTCAGATCAAAAAGACTCTGTACAAACTGCTTGTCCCATACACATACTCTTAAAAATTGCAAAAGCAAATTTAACTGCCTATATTGTCATAAAAGACATCATACAATGCTGCATTACAGCACATATCCCTCACCTCAAAGGAGCGCATATACAAAAAGAAACACGGGTTTAATTACAAAAGCAAATCCCGAAAGCCAAAATACTAAAAATTGCCAAGAGACACCATGCTGTTCAAAGGCACAAAAATCACAAACGCTGCACAGCGAAACACAAAATGGACTAGTCACAGAACTAGTCCCCACCATACCAACTCAAGTCGAGTATAATAAAAACAAATACCTTAATTCACAATTAAGTGAACGGCAAACGTTCAGAAAACTTGCAATAACAAACAAAACTATAAAAGATCAGTATTGTGAGCACTTCTCTAAAGCCACAACTACTCGATCAAATAATGGCCGGTACGTCGTACGCCTACCTCTAGAGCCACAATATTCCAACACTCCACAAAGTGGTATAAAAAGTAAAGTTAGAGTTACCTCTGACAGTCCCTATATTAAAAGGTCATACAAATTTTCGGCCCCGCAGGATGGCTGTCGCCAATAATGGAAAAACAATCTGAACAAATCCTAGAGCGGTGGCGCACTACTACTTGTCAAATTAGTGCATACGCAACTATGATCACAGTGAATTTCACAGCCACCGGTTCGCAGCTGATTTTTCAAAAAGTCGAAAAACCTACACATTAAATACAATGATGCCCCATTGAGGCACAAATTTTCAAATATAAAAAAAAATCAAAAAGGAAATTAAGGGATCACAATACTTTCAATGCGATAACTTAACGCACCTACTATCCTTCATAAGCCGAGAATAAATAAAGTTCAAACATTGCCGATAATACAGAAAAAGCATTTAATAAAGTACCGGTAAGCCAAACCGATAAATAATAAATTGTAAATAACAGCTAATAAAATTAATAAAAGCAAAGAACTTTTTTGGTATAATAATACAAAAAGTCGTCAAAGCACGCAAAATCAATTACTACCTCAAGCACCAATATTTACACCAAATACAATTGGCTATTAAAACCAAAATCGCTTCTTACAGCTAATATTCTGCGGTCTCGGTTACTTCATATATATATAAAACTAGGCAAAATATTCGCCTAGGGGGCCCAGGATGTTTAAATGAGTTAAGCCTCCCCCCACTTTACCCGAGAGAAACTGGCGCACCCTAAAGACGAACTCACATACACCACATCCGATGGCACCATACACTCACATTACCACACAACACCAACAAAACTCACCACACATGTACCCACTCAACAAAAAGGATGGACATCGGGATGGAAGGCCCAATTCGACATTAACAATTCGTCACCTGCAGTTCGCACATCAACATTAACTTATACAATTCGATATCAATTCGTTCTACACAAGCCGTCACAACTTTCTTTTTTTCGCTGAGACACTGCACCGCGTCCACACCTCGCCACTCTACCGCGATTATACTTTTTCGATCTCCATCCATCCAGCAAGTCGGATTCTTGCTGCCCCGTTCATCGATTCTTATTTGTATTAACATTAAATTGTTTAAAACTTATAAATACAAAATTTATAATTCCGTTTGAGAAAATTTTTAAAATACAAACAAAATTGGTTTTTATCAAACATAAATTTTGTATACTTTTATTCAGACGTTGAGACAGTTTGTCGGGCTAGATGCTGTCAGGCCATAGTGGTGCCGCTATTTGTGGCACAACATACTATTTGGAAATATATAAACAGCAGTGGGTACCACAAACACATATACATGTGTACGTACATTAATATATGTGAATGTGTAGTATTTGTAAATATTGTGAAAAGTAAGAAATTCGCTG
>CM050323.1:20269613-20284982 GCA_027475135.1 Bactrocera correcta
AAGGCAAACCATAAACTCGATTTTATTGGCCATTTTAACAACAAATACTCTTTGAAAGTAACGAAAGTTGTTATGTAATTTGCTCTAACTCGTCTTAATTAAACTAAACACTACTCTAAAACACGGATTTTGGGAAAATAAAATCATTTAACTTAACTTTAACACCACTTTTTTGGTGTTTTGTGATATTAATTATGAGTAATTAACTAAAAGTACAGAATTAACTCGAGTTTATTGGACACTTTAACATTAAATATTACTTAAAAACAACGAAAGTTTTTTTAAGCTTTATTTAAACTCACCTTGGTTAGGTTTTAAGCTTAAATACTGCCCAAAAGTATGGGGTTTAAGAAAGATATCATTAAATTCGCCCTAAACACTACTGTTTCAATATTTTTTTGCGAAATTACTTTTAATACATTAGAGTTAAACCATAAACTCGAGTTTATCGCCTCCTTTAGCATAAAATACCGCTAAAAAATTACGAAACTCTTTTTGAATTTATTTTAACTCGCTTAATTGATGTCAAAATATGGATTTTCAAAAGAACATTGTTAAACTCTCATTAAACACTACTTTTTTTCTGGGATTTCGATACAAATTATATCTACATACATATTTCAATAAAAGGAAACCATAAACTCGAGTTTATTACTTCAAAATCACGAAAATTCTTTGTGTTTTGCTTTCTTTTCGCCTTAATTAGTATTTAGCGGTAAACAGCACTCAAAGAAATGGATTTAAAAAAATATATTAAAATCGCCTTAAACACCACTCTTTTGGTGTTTGGTTGTGGCATTCTTTGTAATACATTAAAGTTGAACCATAAACTCGAGTTTATCAGCCACTTTAGCATCAAACATTGCTTAACATTTACGAAACTTTTAGTGAGCCTCACTTTAACCCGCCTTAAACACCATTTTTTGACGGTGCAGAGTGTTAAAAACTCTAATAAAATTTTAATAACAAATTCTTGGAATTTTTCTTCCAACTATTCGCCTACTTATTCGTTTTCCAACCACCTCCTCTTACTTATATTATTTTCATTTTCGAATTGCATTGAGTTCATTGAACTCGCGCCACCTCCATTGCATTAGCTTTGCATGTCCGCTTTGCTTGTGTGCCCAATTTTTTCATGTCACTTACAAGAGCACAACCACATACATATACCCCCGGCCACGCCCTTTTTACACAAAACCAAACCAAAAGGAAGCTAATGTCGACCCACATGCTCTACGGCTTGCAACAGCCACAGCGCCTCTGTCAACGTCACGTCGGCTCTTCACAGTTCACCGTCAGCTCTTCTCATCGTTCACCGTCAGCTATTTGTAGCTTCACAGCACTAGCAACAACAACACGCAGCCTCTTTTTGTTATCTTCTGCTCAATCGCTGTGGCAAGTCACTTCACCACATAGTTTATGCACGTATGTCGAAATTGATTCTTCAAGCCCATTCGTCATCGCCCCCCGCAGCACAGCAGCGCCGTTGCTTAAGTAATTTTCTCGCCTGCTTAATTAGAGAATCTCGAATCTGTGTCGCCTTAATTGTTGTAATTTACAATTTTCTTTCAGTTTTTTTTTTCGTTTTTCATATTTTATTATTTTTTTTTTTTTTTTTTTTTTTTATTTTTTTTTTTATTTTTATTTTTTTTTATTTTTATTTTTTCCGTTTATGCTGTTAATTCGTTGGCTCTGCTTTATTTCCGTCACTCGGGCATTGTTTATTTTTCTTGACTTTGTGCTTTATCGTTGTTGTGTTGAATGCAACACTAACTGTGCATTGTCAATTATAATTTATTTCTTGTTTTTGTTTTGTTGTTGTTTACGTTTCTTCATTTCCTCCCCCACTTGGGTGTGCGTGAGTTGCATTTATATGCTTTAGATTACCTTAATTCAGCCGGTTTTCGGTTGAAAAATTAAATAATTTTCACTTTCTCTATTTTTGGCTCATTATTTACTTTAATTTATTTTCTTTTGCTTAAATAATCCGTTATAATTCAGTATTTGGCAAGTCTTAATCAACTGAGCTTTCTGTTTCCAAATAAAAAAAAAAATGTAGAGTTCGTTGACCAGTGTAATATTTGTTTGTTTTGTTTTTTTTTTTTTTTTTTTCTTTGTGAGAAGCGAGCGGACTCACTTATATGGATTAAAGTGATTTTGGAACAAACGGACCTACTTTAGAAATTAACCAAAAATGCAAATCCCCTGAAGAACTGAGGGTGCAATATCAAAAATTTTCAAAACCTGATGGCTTTTTTGTAGAAGATATGTAGCTATACATAGAGTTAGATAGATAGATAGATAGAAAAATTGGGACCTATGGTCTATTGTGCCCTCTCCTATATTACATATGATCACAAAGATCCAGCATAGAACAATTCCAGGAGCCTGCTGAGCGCGACAGAGATGATGTGATCCCTGTCCACGTAGATGTTATTTAGGGCCTTGAGGCTGTTTGTTCAAATTGCCGGACAATTCATAAGCAGGTCTTCTAGAGTTTCTTGTTGCATGGCGCAGAACCGGCAGTTTGGGCAAGAGATTACGCCCATGTTGGACAAGTTGCTACTGAGCCTGTTGTGCCCTTTATAGAATAGGGTTAATTCAGTCTGTACATTTTGTCCGCTAACTATTCTACTCTCAAATAAAAATAGCTTATTTGTGAAAACAAAATCACAAAAGAAATCGAGTTAAGGAATATTTCCAAAGAAACGAGAATTTGTGGTTTCATTAACCTTCGTAATATATCAATAATAATACTAAACTGCAGGATAAATAACAATATTTAAGACAGTCGGGTGTAAGTAACCGTAACGGATCCGGATTATTATCCGGCCAAGGACCGGCAACTTGGCACCATTTCTCGAAATTACTTAAGATATGTATTCTGCCGCTACAATAACACATCTAATGGGGTATTTTAAGTAAAAAATTTAATTAATTGCTTAGCAATAAATAATTTCTCGCTTGAAACCGAAAGGTTGTCAACTATTACTCACACAATTTTTTTTTTTTCAGTCGTTGGGGATACATGCCTTCATCTCTATAGATAAGAAGTGATTAGGTATTTCGCCTAAAATAACAAGCCTACTCACCCACCAATAAGTAGGTTAGGTTAAGTCAGGTAAGATGGCTGATCAGAGATCGCACATGGACTAATAGTAGTAGTCCTTTGTGAAACCATTGAAAATCGAACTCCCGTGTTCGGACTTAGATATCGGCAAACCGTTTAGTATCCAATACAAATTTGCAGAGTCGCTTAATTTCTATGCCCGCCAATAAGTAGCTCGCAATAAAAAATAAGTCGGCTAACTCTTGCCCCATTTTACAAATAAAGATATTAAACTCTTCAGACTCGTTATTTACGAAGTTCCTTTTTATCAGTGACCCCTTTAATTTATAAAAAATTAGCCTTAAATTAGGCAATTAAAAAAAACTGTAGGCATTTAATAGATTAAGTAGAATGTTTGAGATGAATTTCCAGCTTAGTTTTGTAATAATTTATAACTGATGGCTTTAAAAATTCGAGTTTATTCGGAGTTTAGCTATAAACACCACCAACAGACAACGAATTTTCCATGCGAATTTTCTTTAACTCGTTTTAAACACCACTTTTATTTGTTCTTACAAATAGACGGAAGGCTTTTAATATCAGAGGTTGAGAATTTGAGTTTTCAAGCTTATTTAAAGTAATAACAAATATTTTTTAATAACTGGTAGGTTAAAAAAGGTGAGTTTATTGTCGATTTCATTGTTTAGCTATAAACAACTCAACTTTCTTTAACTCACCTTAAACACCACTTTTATTGGCGTTTATAAAAATATGGAAGGCTTTTAATAGTTGAATCTGAGAGGAGGCTGAGGCACTCAATTTCTTATACTCTTATAAAAAAATTATATTAAATATTTTTTAGTAACTGTTAACTTTAAAAATTAGAGTTTATTGTCGATTTCGGTGTTCAGCTATAAACAACAATCACAGACAACGAGTTTACTATGCGTTTTTCTTTAACTCACCTTAAACACCAAACAAATACTTGGAGGAACTCAAGCCTTTAAATTCTCATGTAAATTTATAATAAATTTTTGTTTTAATAACTGACAACTTTATAAACAAGTTTTTATGGTATTTTATATTGTTGAGATATAAACTTGACTGACAGACAACGAATTTTCTATGTAGTTTTCTTAAACTCTCTTTAAACACCACTTTTTTGGAAAATACAATATTTCTTTTCAAGAAAAATTAGATAAGAATAGAAAATTTACTATAAACTCCGTGTTTTAAAATCACTCAAAAGGCAACACTTATTTGTATTATTTTGAGTGATTGATTATTAAATAAGCTATGTTAATATATAAGATAAGATATATGAAAATATATATATATATATATATATATTTTTTATAATATTAAAAACTAAGGTAAAACGAAAAAGCCTAATATTTTTTTCAGTTTCAACTACGCCACGCAGTTTTAAAAGTAAATAATACCGATGACCTCAGCTAATCTGTCATAACAAAACCAACAAGTACCCAATATAAATGACTCACACAAGCGATTATCTAATACTCGTATTGAGGCTACAAATTTAGCTTATCTTGCAAATATTTTTACATTCCAAATACTATATTTAAATGATTTATTTTGAAATGAAAAAGTGATTTTTATATAAAAAGTCAATAAATTTGAACTTAAACCGATAAGCGCGCAACTCAAGCAGCTTAAAGTAGATAATGCAAGTTGTGGGTAGGCGCTAGATTTTTATTTTTAAACAAGTATTTATTTAATGCTTAGTTTTTAATTTTTATATTAAAATCTTCTTAATTTAAATTTGATTATAAGTTCTTTTATATATTTTATTAATTATTATAATTCTTTAGAATTTGCTTGTGAATTTTTTGGTTGAAACCAATTACACTACTCGCGTGTCAGTAACTAAAAATATATTTTTATGTAAAAAGTTAAAAGGGTTTAAACATTTGCACGCGTATTTTCAAATTGATTTATAACTAGCTAACATTTTGTTTTTGTTTTTTTTAAACTCGTCGTATACTGATTTATTTTTGCTCTTTTAGCCTAGTTCTTTATAAAGCAATTTTATTTTCCTCTTTTTTTAACTAAAAATGATTTATTATTGCTTTTTTAGCTGAGTTCTTTATGTCGCAATTTTTTTTTTTTGCATATTTTTTTGCAACTTTTTTTATGGTGAATTTTCGTGGTATGCAAGTACATATAATATTATATCACGCCTTTCACACTTCTCATAATTTTTTAAGTGTCTTTTTATAGATTTTTTATATTCGCCAATTCTTTCGCAAGAAAGAATATTTTGCTGTTTATATTTTGCAACATTCTAGCAAAAATTGTGATTTATAGATGCTTCTTCCGTAATTGTTCGTCTAAGCATACATACTCGTATGTGCTCGTAGATGCCATTCTAAGCAATAAAGTAGACCGCAAATCTTCAAGCAAATAATAAAATTATCTAGAAACTGAATCTATTCCCTCTAACTTACAGGCTCAGTAGCCGCAAAGGCTTGTAGCTAGATAAGATAGACATAACAAAGTATTTATAAAAATCTGAAGTTGGAATTTTTAAGATTTGTTCGAAGATATGCATAGTTAAAAACATATATATTCAGGATCTTATTGTCAGAATAGTTTATAAACTCATTTCTAATCAAGTTTCAAGTATATTTAGTCGAAAAGCCGATCTTTTGATCAATTAAATGTCAAACATACAAGATTTCATGGGCGAGAGTTCTCCAAACTATACCGCCTAGACTTAAAGAAAGGCACCACTACTTCAAAAAACCCATATTCAAAACGAAATTTTCAAATAACTTGAAAATATGTGCCGAAACAATCAAGCTTCGGAAGACAATCGCATTTGTATGAGCGCACAAATATACTGAAAAATTCCCTGCGTCGCTCAGTAAATAAGTAGCACGGCACTAACTAGAGGTTAGATTACGTTAAACCGATTGTGCGACTGTCACGCTATACATACATAGAACTACTGCTCCTTGTTAATGTCAGATGTTGGTTCAGTTTAATTTGAGCTGAAGTACTCGTCATACAACAATGCTTTTTGCGAACTTTAAGAGCGACTTGATAGCTAATTTTGGATCTTCATTTAGTCCTTTGCACAGTGAAGCTTCTAGGTATGTAAGACGTGTTCTAGATAATGTTGGACAGAAACATAACAGGTGTTTCAGCATCTTTCTCAAACCAACTTCCAGGCACTTTCTGTAGGTATCGTCGTTACTTATGCCCATCGGGCTCGCAGATGATGCCAGTAGGTTGTGGTCTCTCATTAGTCTTAGTCTTACTACAATCAGATCAAGCTTCGCGAAGGAATGACAGATCTCTGAGTGCAAAAAGATTATTATAATCTTTCTGCGTCGATCAGAAAACTAACAACATGAAACTAACTGGAACTTAAGAGAGAATTTCGGGCAAATAAATATATCTCCACTCAGCAAGCAATAACTGATAGTTGAGCCACGAAAAACTTTTGATAAAATCTATTATCCACTCCGAGGTTTTGTTCAAGGCTAAATACTTCGCTCTCTGTTCTCCAAGGCAAACTTACTATAAAATGTTTTTATTATACTTACTATGATCCCTTAAAAATTACATCTTTTACTTTCTGTTTAAATGAGTTAATCCTCCCCCACCCTAACCGGGAAAAACTGGCGCACCTTAAGGACAAACACAACTCACCACACTTCTACATTATTCAACCTACTCAACAAGAGGATGGATAAAAGGGAAAGCGGACACAAATTGGATTCCCCACGGCGCCGCGTAAACATTACTTTCGTTTTGACACATACCGCTCTAACCTGGTCTGTTAGCAATTCGATCTTTCCATTCGTCACATACAGTTCTAGCATCAACATCCCGTTTATATACCCTCGTTTTTTGGTCACCAATCTCGCGCGCTGTAGTTACCACTGTGACCCCACAAGATAATAACATTAAATTTTAAAAACATTTAACGTATCTGTTAACATTAACATTGAATATTCAACTTTAAAATAAAATTATACAAAAGAAGAGATTTTTATAATAAACTACATTGTCAATACAAACTCAAGTGTACCCGGTATTTTTATTTCGATTGTGCGTGACAACCATTTAAAGAAGGGTAAAAAATAGAGATACATGCATACAATATGCATTTGTATCTAATGGTTGCGAAATTAATCATGGTCCTTCGAGCCTTACCGAAAGGCACTATTGGTTTTAAAAAAAAAAGAAACGTTTTTACGTACATACATATATCGTGCGGTGGCAGAAAATATATATATGTACCTGCAAATATATACATATATAAACAAATAATTTCCAAAATAAAACAGTTCCAAAAACAACAAAAATGAATTTAACAAACTAAAACTAAAGTGCGCGAGGTCTGAGTGCGGAACATGAACGGATAATAACAAAATATACAAAGAAATACAAAAAAATATAAAATAAAAAAACAAAAAATCAAAATAAAGTGCGGGAACATAATGCACTGACCCAAACAAAAACAAAGTGCATTTGAAAAATTAAGACCCCAAAACATTTTTGACAAACACAAAAACAAATTACAAAGAAAATCAAAACATAAACCAAATGCGCGGAAAGCACCTAAACAACAATGCATAAAAACGGATCAAACGGGCGCGAATAATTAAAACAAATATACCAGCAAACAACAACACAGGGAGGTAGCCAGCTGGAATACAGCACGGAGAACAAAGCGCAGAAGGCAGGCAACACATACACCCTACAAATACTTATACCATACAGAGCACTAAGTGAGCGTATTATATCCTTTATTTATTTGATATATGCTTAAAACTTATAAACTTTTTACCAAACACGGTAAAAGCCGAAATATTGTTTAAAAGAATATATATACATACATATATATCGGAATATGCAATTTAAAAATATTGAAGCTTACTTTTGCTTACTTATACATACCAGATTTCCAAAAATAAAGAAAAATTCAAATATTTACTTATTACAAAGTTCCGGCAGTACCCTTTATGCTTAATAAAGTAATAAGCAGTACTGCAGTGCATATTTACTTGCGTACGAAAATACATATATAAGAGCTCAAAAAAAAAAAAAAAAAAAAAAAAAAAAAAAAAAAAAAAAGTTCAAAGTCCACATTTGCAACTATCCAGCAATACCTCTTGTTTTTTGGCAAACAAAAACAAGCAGGATTGTGGACAAAAAGCAAATTGATTTCTTTAACGAGCGCTCAATCGTTTAAGAGCAAAAACATAAGCATAAAATCATTAGCACAAACAATTCGTGCATACTTATGTACAAAGCATATTGATCTCTTCGACGAGCTCTCAATTGCACAAAAACAAGTACATACAAGCAAATTATTAGGGTGTGCCTACCCTAAATAAAAAAAACTTAAAATTAATATTGCAGCTTGAAAACGAAGCATATAAAATAAAATTAAAATAAAAAATAAAAAGAAAGTTAAATAGCAAACAAATAAGTAACGGTAAAAAAAAGCAAATAATCCGTCTTTTACGAAAAAAAAAGTTTATACACATTAAAAGTATTCAGTTCACACTGAGAAACCTATATAATAATGAACAATAACCAAAATCAAAGTACACCTGGAGCTACACGCTCAAAACAGGTTGCTAGATTTATTTCAGAAAGTGACAGTTTAACAAGATACTGCACTAGATTTGCCTCCTCACCGATTCACGAAAATTCGGAATCGCTACTAGAAATCAAAAGTCAAAATCTTAAAAAATTTTGGACTCGCCTCCAAGCTGCTCATGACGCCATCGTAGAATCTGACGATTCAGATCTACCACAAAATTTTAAATTATCTGCTTACGCCATATACGAAAACTGCTTAGACCAGTTCGAAGAAACAAAAGCTATGATCTCCGATCAACTAAAGCTCATTAAAACAATTGCACCTACTCTCCACAGTAGAGTAGAGCTGCCACAAGAAGACAGTAAGAAGGCAAGTTCAGGCATCCAACTCGAGGTGCCCGCATGTGACACAGAAACCTTTCACGGAGGTTATGAAGAATGGCCGTCCTTCCGGGACATGTTCACGGCCGTGTACATAAACCATCCTCAATTATCACAAGCGCAAAAATTGTATCACCTCCGATAAAAAACAAAAGGTCAAGCAGGCGTAATAGTCAAACAGTTCGCTCTCAATGACGAAAATTTTAATTTAGCTTGGGAAGCTCTAAAAGCACGTTACGAAAACAAAAGAATATTGATCGACAAGCAAGTAACGACACTATTAAACTTGCCTAAAATCAAGAAAGAAACAAGTGAAGAATTTGTAAGACTACAATCCACTGTTTCTAATTGTTTGTGGATTCTGTCGACACAAAATATTCCCACAGACAGCTGGGACCCAATTCTGGTAAACATTTGCACCGCCGCATTACCAGAAAAGTCGTTACTTCTATGGGAGCAATCGCTCTCATCACGAAAAAAGTGCCCAACGTGGCAACAAATGAAAGATTTTCTCACCACCCAATATGAAATTGCGGAAAGGTTAGAAGAAAATATAATAAAAAATAAGAACATTAAACACGACCTCAATGTAAGCTTCAATAGACCCCAAGCTAGAAGCAAAAACAAATCAAACATAATTTTTAACAAAACACAGTCGTTCACATCCGAACAAAGAAAACATACGTCATGCGAACTATGTAAAAGAGGGCATAAACTTAAAACTTGCGAAAAGTTTAAAAAATTAAACATTAACGAAAGGAACAACTTTGTCAGATCAAAAAGACTCTGTACAAACTGCTTGTCCCATACACATACTCTTCAAAATTGCAAAAGCAAATTTTAAATGCATATATTGTCACAAAAGACATCACTCAATGCTTCATTACAGCACATATAAAAGCTCTTATAAATCAAGAACCACGGGTTTAATTGCAAAAGCAAATCCCGAAAAACAAAATTCTAAAAACAGCCAAGAGACACCATGTTGCTCAAAGGCTCAAAAAGTTCAAACGCTACCCAGCGAAATACAAAGTGGACCAGTTACAGAACTAGTTACCACAATGCCAACTAAAGTTGAGTATAATACAAACAGATACCTTAATTCACAATTAAGGAAATTTTGTATGTTAGGGAAACTTCCCCCTATAACAAACAAAACTCCAGAAGATCAGTATTGTGAAGACTTCTCTAAAGCCACAACTACTCGATCAAATAATGGCCGGGACGTCGTACGACAACCACTAGAGCCACAATTTTGTAATACCCCACATAAAGGTAGAAAAAACAAGGTCAGATTCCCTCTGACAACCTCATATAAAAACACAAATATACGAGTATGTTCGTAACTCTTCGACCCCTCAGGATGGCTTTCGCCAATAATGAAAAAATAATTCTGAACAAATCCTAGAGCGGTGGCGGGCTACTAAACGCCAAATTAGTGCGTACTAAAAATAAAATATACACAGTTGAAAAATCGACATTTTCATACATTTTCAAAATACATACAATATCAAAAAGGGAAATCAAGGGATCACCATACTCCCAATGCGATACAGTGACGCACCGAGACTTAACAAAAGCAAAGGTAGCTCTTATCGCACCTACATTAGCGCTTCTCATAAGGGTTGTACAACTCGAACATACCACTTAAAAAATTATTATTCTAATGAAGCCGTTCGCAATAACCGGCCACTCTCTCGCAAGAACCCTCTATTTCCACAGCTCAAAACTCAAGGCTAAAGAGCACGCACTCTGGCCATATCTGAGTCAGGCGTGGCGTCGCTATATTTCATAAAAATAAAAATAAATGAAAACCATTTCAAAAAAGGCAAAGAATATATAACCGATATACCAAATCAATAAAATAAGAAACTGTAAATAACCGCAAAGAAAATTAATAAGGGCAAACAACGCATACACATGTTCTCTATAATAAGTTGGATAAACCCGCAAAATAAAGTTCCTTGCCTTACGCTCCTTAAGGTAAATAAATACCAAATACTATGTCTAAAGCCAAGTTTAGAATTCACAGCGTGTATAATATTCTGCGCTCTCGGCAACTCTACAAGCAGTACGCCGAAATACATGCAACAACGTATAATACTAGGCAAAATATTCGCCTAGGGGGCCCAGGATGTTTAAATGAGTTACTCCTCCCCCACCCTAACCGGGAAAAACTGGCGCACCTTAAGGACAAACACAACTCACCACACTTCTACATTATTCAACCTACTCAACAAGAGGATGGATAAAAGGGAAAGCGGACACAAATTGGATTCCCCACGGCGCCGCGTAAACATTACTTTCGTTTTGACACATACCGCTCTAACCTGGTCTGTTAGCAATTCGATCTTTCCATTCGTCACATACAGTTCTAGCATCAACATCCCGTTTATATACCCTCGTTTTTTGGTCACCAATCTCGCGCGCTGTAGTTACCACTGTGACCCCACAAGATAATAACATTAAATTTTAAAAACATTTAACGTATCTGTTAACATTAACATTGAATATTCAACTTTAAAATAAAATTATACAAAAGAAGAGATTTTTATAATAAACTACATTGTCAATACAAACTCAAGTGTACCCGGTATTTTTATTTCGATTGTGCGTGACAACCATTTAAAGAAGGGTAAAAAATAGAGATACATGCATACAATATGCATTTGTATCTAATGGTTGCGAAATTAATCACTTTCTTCAGTCCCAAACTTTAAGCTTCTTCAAAAAATTTGTTAAAAAAAAAAATCGGATTTGAATAAAAAGCTTCAAAGAACGAAAAGCTAGCAGTGCGTAAGTGTTCTCTTCGTGTCAAATGCATGAATGCTTAGAGCATAGATATGTGTTGAGAGAGTATAGTTTTCGAAATGATTTCAAAGATTAGTTGAGATTAATGCTGAAGAAAGTGTGTTATAAAGGGTACTTACATTTGGAGCTGTCTGCGTGTTTGAAACGTTTCAGCAGCAAAAAATTAAAGAAATTTATTTCATGTTATTTAGGTATTAGAAAGAAATTAGCATAAAAACAATATTAGAAAGAGAATATTAAAAAGAGTATATTAGAAAGAGAGCGTTTAGATTTTAAAAATTGTGAAGAATTTTTATGAATTCATGAGTACTCGTGTGGTCAAATAAATGTCTCATACAACAATCGATTATATGGAAATCGCAACAAATTCGGTAGTTTTACGGTAATTTGAGGAATTTTCTATATTTTTTTCTATCTGTATACATTTAAGTGACCGCAGGTGTAAATGGTTTTAAATAAAACCCATTTGATGCACTATATAAACTTTTAAAAAAGACTTGCTATAATTTTTAGCTATAAATTGTATGGCTGTGAGCTTTATTGTATGGCTAAAAATATGTAAAATGACGTAAAAAATTCTTAAATAGTGGTGGCTTGAAGTTTTTTTGATTTTTTTTTTTTCAAATTTACCGACTGACGAGCATTTGTGGTTTGCGAAAGCAAGGAGGTGTTGGCATAAAATGACATAAAACAGAGTTTTAAAACATAAAAAATGTTAAAATTTGTATGTTGTACTACGAGTGTGGAGTCGTGTTTAACGAAGTTTAAGCATTAAACTATTATAATGCTTCTATGAAATGAGACGTGAGACGTGGCAGGGCTGGTACGTGTAGTATGTGCGTTGTACGTTTACTAGTGGAGGACGGTGTACGTTTTATGAACGCGTTTTTATGACTGTGATTTTTTTTATTTTTTTCTTTTATTTTCGTACAGTTTTTTGTGTTTTTTATACCAATGAACTATATGGAAGATATAGATTTTTTATAAAAAATAGTTAGAAATAAATTTTTTAAAAACATTGTTAAGAAACTGAGTTTTATGGAAATAATTTAGATAAGATAAAAAAATATTCATATAAAATTCAATTTGATATAATTTTATTTCACCTAAAAAAATCTGAAATAATTAATTTTGTACTCCCTTATATTTTTAGATATTTTAATTTGAGCTAAAAAATTCGAAAAAAAAAATATTTTTGAACCCCCTTATATTCTTAGATATTTAAATTTGAGTTAAAAAAATCTAAAAAGATATTTTTGTATTTCCTTGTATTTTTAAATAATTTTATCCGATAGAACCAAATTTTATTTTTTTTTATAAATATATAAATATTCTGTTTATGTGCGCTGATTATAATACTACTGTAATGATGATTAATCTTATTATAAAATATATACACAATTGAGAAAAATATTTAAAAAATAAAATTTAAAAGTTTAATAATAATTATATTTTTTGATAAAATTAAAGTATTTAAATGTTTAGTATTAGTTTAAATACTGCTTAATTATTTACAAAAAAATAATATACATTATATGAAAATTCTATTACCTTCTACTTTATATTGGCACAAAAAAATTTAATTTTTAATAAATTTATTTGTATTTAACTTTCTTTTTATTTAATAATATTTTTTTTACAGAAAACTATATTTTTAGGCATTTGAAAACGAACCAAAATATAATTTGCTAATTTCATTATTTTAAACTTTTATATAAAAATTTAATATAATTTTTCCATCATATTTCTTTTTAACAAAAAAAAAATCCACCTTTAAGTATTTAAAAAAAAAAAAGAATGTTACTAATTTAATTATAATAAAATATATAATTAATTAAATAAATTTTTTCATTTTATTTAAAAATTTTTGTTGTTATTTTTTTCATAGAAAATTATATTTTTAAACATTTATTAAATATTTTATTAATTAATTAAATTAATTTTTTTATTTTATTTAAAATTGTTTGTTGATATTTTTTTCATAGAAAATTATATTTTTAAACATTTTAAAAATAAAAAAAAATAATATTATTAAATTTTAAATATTCATTATTTTAAATTTTTTTTTTTTAAATTTATTTCACTTTTTCCAATTTTTAATTTTACAATATTTTCAAGCAATTAAAAATATTTTTATAATTTAATATTATTTTTTTTTTTTATTTAACAGTATTTTCTTTTTATAAAAAACTTTATTTTTTAAAAATTTAAAAATTACAAAATCTTTCATTAATTCAAAAAAATTTTTAAAAATTTATTATTTTAAATTTTTATTTTTTAATTTTATTTTCAAATAATTAAAAATATTTTTATAATTTAATATTATTTTTTTTTTTTATTTAATTTAATATTATTTTTTTTATTTAACAATATTTTTTTATAAAAATCTTTATTTTTAAGCATTTAAAAATTAAAAAATATTTCACTTATTAAAAAAATAATTTTTTAATTTTAGCTGACAGTTTTTCCGTTGTTTTTTTCACAAAAAATTTTAGTTTTAAGCATTTCGTTTTTTTTTTTAGTATTTTCATTTTGTAGAAAAATTTGTTTCTAAACATGAGATAAATATATATATGTACATTTTTTAAACATTATATTTATTTTTTTTTTGTTTTTATTTGTTTTTTTTCTTTTATTTTTTCATACTTGATTTTAATATTTTACTTTTCTGATATTGCTTTATTAATGTTTTACTAATTTTTTTATGGAAAATTTTCTTTTTAAGCATATTAACTAATTATAAAGTATTTCACCAAGTTATTTATTTTTTTATTTTCAAGCATTTCAAAAAAATATTTAATTTTTTAATTTTTATTTTGAAATTTTGTTTATTTTTTTTTTTTTTTTCTTGTTATAGAAATTTTGGGAATTTAATTTTTGAGTATTTAACAAACAAAACCATTTTACTTTTTTTATTTTTATACTTTGTTTCATTTCTTTGTTTAGTATTTTCCTTTCATTAAAAAATTTTATTTTCAAATAATTAAAAAATGTTGAAAATAAATTTGTAATTTAACATTATTTTATTTTTAATTGCTTATTTTGTTATTTTTATTTGCAAGTATTTTTTTATGAAAATTTGATTTTTAAAAAATTTAAAAATTTAAAATTTTAAAAATTGGTAATTTAAATATTATTTAATTTTATTTGTTTATTTTTTATTTTCATTTTTAAGTATTTTCCTATTGTAGAAAATTTTATTTATGAGTATTTATAAAAATATAAAAACACTTTTTGTAATTTAGTTTTTTTTTATTGGCTACTATTTATTTATTTTATTTCTATTTATTTATTTTTAGTTTAAAGAAAATTTTATTTTTAAGCTATGAAAAAAATGTCCCACTATTTTTTTGGATTTTTTTAAAACAAATTTGTATTTTAACTATTTATTATTTAGTTTGAATTTTTGTTTTCAATTTAAATTTATTTACTTATTTTTTGGTGCATAAAGTAGTTTAAATTTCTAAAATTTAAATTTTTTTTTTCTTTTTTGTTATTTAAATTTATTTTATTTTGCATATAATTTTTTATAAATTATAAAAATT
>CM050323.1:20285982-20335982 GCA_027475135.1 Bactrocera correcta
CTTTTTCAACAACTCAGACGGCGGCAACGACAAATCCCATTAAGAGGCAAGAAAAAAATTCTTTTTTTTTGAATGAATTACGTATAAATATTGTTTTTATTTTGCGTTTTTTTCGCGCAAATAAAGTTGCAAGAGAGTGTTTGATGCTGTCTGCGTGTGTGTGTTTGTGTTCGCACACGTGGTTGAATACTCATTTAAATCAAATTACAATACATACACAGACTCACTCACACATACATGCGCACTTACATCATGGCGCTAAAAGCGCATGTGAGCAATCAATGGGTTGGCTGTTAGACGGGCAGACAGGCGGCGCATCTTATCAGCGTATCAAAGCGCGTAAATTTCATAATTCCATTGTGGATAACGCACGCTTCATGAGGATTTGCAGCGCGACGGCATATCATTTTGTTAATAATGAACATAATGCCCGAGTCTACGCTGCGTATACGTAACATTTTGGGCATTTGTGGTACACCATGGCGTATGGGCGCTCTGATATTGCCGACTGATCTTGTTGTTGTAGTCATTTGCACAATATTTCGCGTATTCACGTATTTATTAACGACGCTGTGGTTAAAGCATTTCGCTTTGACGCCTTTAATGGCGTTGTTATTATTATTGGCGCAAGCGTTTGGTGGAGCGCGTGCCGTGTTTTTATGTATGTGTGTAGGAGTGCGCTTAGTATGTGTGCATATTTTGTTTATGCAATAAACAGCGACGATTTATTTGACAGCTAAACGCATACGATCTGCTTCACGCAACACGTCGTTGGCACAATTTTATGGTAAAATGTGTTTGTATGTATCTCATTTTTTCGATGAGCAGAGTCTGCGTTTGTCATGGCTTGGCGCTTTTATGGATTTTACGACTAATTGTTAAGCAAATATCTATTCAACCGATATAGGGAGACGCCGGCGGCATTTTCTTTATATAAAAGTACTACTATATACTACGACTATGCGAGAAATTTTTTATCAACAATATTCCGATTTAAAAAAAAAAAAATTAAGAGGTGATTATGGGTTGTTCGTTACATTCCAAGTTTTTTTTTTTTTAGTAGCCAAAAGTAACCAGTTTGATTTCAGAAGTATCATTTTAAAAGATAGCGCATCAAAATTATACTACAACAAATATACTGAGCATTCACACACTACTAATTGAGGGGTTACATGGGCTTGGCGATTTCGAAAAATCGATTTCTTTTTATTTTCTTATTAAATTCCACCACGCCTATACAATATTTTTCTAAATTTTCGAGTTGATCCGAGTAATAATTTCCGAGATACAGCCTTGAGAACTTGTGCGCTTGAGGCTAGCTAGGCAAAGTGCGCCGTCTTTAAAGGCATTTTTCTGGAAAATGTGTCGAAAAGGAAGTCGGTTGGCATGATTTCTTGACAACTACTCAACCGATCTTCATTAAATTTTACACAGACCTTTGAGATACATTTCTTAAAGACTTGGACGAAAAATGTTTTTTCGATTACAACTATTTAAAAAAAAAAGTTGCGAAATTTTCACTCAAATTTTCATTTTTTCGTAGCTGAAAGTTAAGGTTTTAACTAAAACATGTATTTATTTTCTTGAGATAATCTTGTAAGGAGTTATCCTGCCAACGCCTCACAAAATTTTCCTGTGGGGTCACCGGAAATGGCCTCGAATGGCCAAGTTTAAAATATTTTTTTCTGAAATTTTCAGAAAATCTTTGTTAATAGGGTATGTTTCTAGCAATAAATAATTCTAAAAAAAATTTTAATTTTTTATATAAGACAAAAATTGTTGAAAAGAGGTTTTTTTACCCAAGGAAACCCATGTAACCCCTTAAGTAAATCCTATGTTGCTCATAAAATGTGGTGTACTTGGAGTATATTCGTAATGACTTTTTTCTTTCTTTTCATATAATTTTCGATTTGTGATAGATATGAATTCTTCAGTAAGCCTATGATAGCATTTGAGATTTGTTGCTTTTGTCTGCTATACATATTGCATACTTTTTTCCTTTCGAATATAAGGAGATATTTTGTTTGCAGGCACCAATAGAATGATTTTTGCATGCTAATAAACAGGAAGACAGTACACAAGATATTTGTTGAATTTACATGTATATAGTAAAGGGTGATTTTTTAAGAGCTTGATAACTTTTTTTAAAAAAAAAACGCATAAAATTTGCAAAATCTCATCGGTTCTTTATTTGAAACGTTAGATTGGTTCATGACATTTACTTTTTGAAGATAATTTCATTTAAATGTTGACCGCGGCTGCGTCTTAGGTGGTCCATTCGGAAAGTCCAATTTTGGGCAACTTTTTCGAGCATTTCGGCCGGAATAGCCCGAATTTCTTCGGAAATGTTGTCTTCCAAAGCTGGAATAGTTGCTGGCTTATTTCTGTAGACTTTAGACTTGACGTAGCCCCACAAAAAATAGTCTAAAGGCGTTAAATCGCATGATCTTGGTGGCCAACTTATGGGTCCATTTCTTGAGATGAATTGTTGTCCGAAGTTTTCCCTCAAAATGGCAATAGAATCGCGAGCTGTGTGGCATGTAGCGCCATCTTGTTGAAACCACATGTCAACCAAGTTCAGTTCTTCCATTTTTGGCAACAAAAAGTTTGTTAGCATCGAACGATAGCGATCGCCATTCACCGTAACGTTGCGTCCAACAGCATCTTTGAAAAAATACGGTCCAATGATTCCACCAGCGTACAAACCACACCAAACAGTGCATTTTTCGGGATGCATGGGCAGTTCTTGAACGGCTTCTGGTTGCTCTTCACCCCAAATGCGGCAATTTTGCTTATTTACGTAGCCATTCAACCAGAAATGAGCCTCATCGCTGAACAAAATTTGTCGATAAAAAAGCGGATTTTCTGCCAACTTTTCTAGGGCCCATTCACTGAAAATTCGACGTTGTGGCAGATCGTTCGGCTTCAGTTCTTGCACGAGCTGTATTTTATACGGTTTTACACCAAGATCTTTGCGTAAAATCTTCCATGTGGTCGAATAACACAAACCCAATTGCTGCGAACGGCGACGAATCGACATTTCACGGTCTTCAGCCACACTCTCAGAAACAGACGCAATATTCTCTTCTGTACGCACTGTACGCATTCGTGTGGTTGGTTTAATGTCCAATAAAGTAAACTGAGTGCGAAACTTGGTCACAATCGCATTAATTGTTTGCTCACTTGGTCGATTATGTAGACCATAAATCGGACGTAAAGCGCGAAACACATTTCGAACCGAACACTGATTTTGGTAATAAAATTCAATGATTTGCAAGCGTTGCTCGTTAGTAAGTCTATTCATGATGAAATGTCAAAGCATACTGAGCATCTTTCTCTTTGACACCATGTCTGAAATCCCACGTAATCTGTCAAATACTAATGCATGAAAATCCTAACCTCAAAAAAATCACCCGTTAGATTCAGCTTAATTTGATTACTTTAGCTATAGTTGAAACAATAATCAAAAATATTATATTTATTATATGGCTCTGGATTTAACTTTATAATGGGTCGTCGAAAAAGTCTTGCGGTATTTTTATTGAATCAGTTCGTTTGGCACGCATACATCGAGCTTCTTAGTGACTCCAAGCTTCTTCAAATGGTTACGAACGGTTTGATGACTACTATGCCGGTCTCTTTCGACCAATTCAGCGATTTTATCGCAATTTTCGACGACAGGCCGTCCGGAGCGTGGCGCATCTTCGCCCACCTCTACACCAGAACGAGAACGTTGAAACCATCGTTGTGCGATGGAAATTGAAACTTTATCGGGTCCATCAACTGCACAAAGTTTATTGGCGGCTTGAGATGCATTTTTACGTTTATCGTAGTAGTACTGTAAAATATGCCGTATTTTCTCTTTATTTTGCTTCATGTTTGCGACGCTATAACTCACGAACGACTTAAAAGAAACGACAATCAATCAAACACGCGCGTGAAATGAGCTTTCCAAAAAGGTATAGCATGACCCGATTCGACGAATAAAACTAGAACTACGCGCTTTTAGCGCCACCTAGCGAAAATACCGCACGACTTTTTTGACAATCTAATATTAAAGTGTGAAGTGGGCTCATGTGATAAGATTCTCAATTCCCTTATTGAACGAAGATTCAAACTATATAATTATGATTCTGTTTTTCTTCTGGAATGTCGTCTGGTTTTACTTTTTTTTAAAAAGCCAATAAATACAAGGCGCGTTTTAAACTAAACAAAACTTAAAAAAAACCGTGAGAACAAATGGTTTTTTCAGCAAAAGCAATAAATAATCTCTTTCTGCTTCAATACAGCTTTTTGCACGGAATGGATGCATTTTATCAAAAAGGAAGATGTGGCATGGTGCCATATCAGGTGAATACGCGGAGTGGTTAATGGTTAAAATGTGATTTTTGGTCGAATAATTAGTCACAAGCGTACAGACTTTCGTAAGCCCAAATGTTCGGTCAAAATGCGATAAATCGATGTTTTGGAGATGTTTAATTCCATTTCCATGAATTTCAATGATGATTTTGGCTGATTTTTGATGAATTTACGCAGAGTTTCGATGGAATTTCCGATGATCACGGACTTAGACTCTGTAAACATTATTTAGTATGTCTATGGGGTGATAACGTTGGAATATTACCTATGCAAGTGTTTCGCTTTCATACGGTTGAGGCAGAATATACACCAGACCTTGTTCTTATTTAAAACATTTTGAGCGGTTAGAGTGAAAAATAATAATAATGGCAATTTGAAAGGACAATGAAAATAATAATATCTTAAATACAGATCAGACCTCTTCGAAGTTCCAGCATTGGTTGGTTGATTGCCCAGCTCGAATAAATAACTTTCATATCCATGGGGCTTACTGAACGTTTTTAAAACCAACGTTATTTATAATATAATTTTCTAATTTACTAAATGCTATCCCTTACTCCAGTATATATTGTTACACATGTTATGTTTGGCTAAACAAAAGAGCAAATGTGTTACAGTGGAGTTGGTGGTAGATTCGATATGCATCAACTCCTATTAAAACCGATTATTGTCCTACCATAATATACATAAGCGCAAACAAAATCACGAAAGCATAAATTAAGCTTTAATTTATGTCAACGCATGGGCTTAGCTTTTCGTATTGTTTATGTACGCTAGCACATGGCCGCTTTTATAACGCGCGCATATTTGCTTTCACACGAATTCGGTTGCGTAGTATATCTATATCATTATCTCTGTACATTTTATTATCGTTTCCATACCTCCAAACACCAAAATTTTAGCTGGCACCGCTGCGCACTTTGCCTTTGTTTGCCCTCTCTTTTATGCCGAATATGCCATTGTAATGCAAGAAGCCTTTTTGCCTGTAAGTGACATTATCGAAATGACATTAACATGTCTATGTTGTTAGACTCTTGTGAATTATTTGCTTTTAATACATTCAAGCACAATTTAAGTACGCTTACGCTTGGGAATAACGCATGTGCGCATTTAATTTATACAATGCACATAAGAGTCGCTATATGTAATGATGCCACATTAAGTGCAACTTATTACCGTATCCTAGCGGTCTCATTTAATGTAGCTAAGTAATATGTAGATTATACTCGTAAGCGTGAAATAAAATGCTATAAATTCGCAGCAAATGACAGCTGACGCGCAAATGAAATTAGCTCTGTATCGAGCATAACGTACAGTGATAAAGAAAATATATATGGTATGTTACCAGTAAGACTTTTTAATTTAAATTTATCGCGAAAACCCATTTTTTTCAAGTTTGGACTAGACTGACAGTCACATCTGTGCCAAATCTTTAAATTAACAACGAGTAAGCATTATTTACTTTATATGAGACTAGCAGCCCGTCCCGGCATCGCCCGGGGTAGACAATAATTTATTTTGGGAAATTTGGATATAATTGGATATAAAACACTTTTTTTCACAAATATTTTTATTTGTATTAAAAAACATCCTACAGTTATATTTGTATGTAAGTCTATTTATGTTCAATTTCTTTGATGGTTTAAGTGGTGCGCACTTTTAAAAATTAAAAAATAAAAATAATAATAATAATAATCAAAAAATTAAAATAACAGTGATAAATAATAAATTCAGTTGTTGCACATATAAGTAAATAATAAATTATTAAATAAATATATTAAATAATAATAATAATAATATTCTTTAAAAATTAGCGCATAAAAATATTATAAGTAAAAGTAATAATTACGAAAAAAATAAAAAGAAATTAAATAAAAATACTAATTATGAAAAATTAAAAAATAAAAATAATAATAATCAAAAAATTAAACTTACAGTAATAAATAATGAATTCAGTCGTTTTACATACGTGGTCAATTCTGCTAAATAGCAGCGACAACGTCGAATTCCTTACTTTGATTCTATCGGCTCTGTTAGCCGCCAAAACGAACATCATACAGAATTCAATTTGCACCTTCTCTATACTTTACATTCTCTGGCCCGGTGCACGGCGCTATGGCGGTTTTGTTTACTTTTTCAATTTTTTAATTCGTAATATCTTTTGAATGGTAAGTCCAATTTAAAAACTATTTTATAGGTAGCTAAATGGTCTTGGCCATAAAATAATTTCTTGGATAAGGATTAATATAAACACATAAAGAGCATGGTTTGATGTTCTTCAATATTGTTGTACATTATTTTGTTCTATCGCTAATAGTTTCGGCAGCGCATTCGACGAAAGATATTTTAAGACTCATTTTTCTACTCCTTCGGTTACACTGTTCAAATTTTACCAAAGATCCATAATTTTTTTCGAAATGAAATGTAGCCTATGTTAAATTGGAAGAACGTAGCATTCTATTGGTGAAAGAATATTTTTAATCGGCCCAGTACTTTCTGAGCCTATTCATTACAAACATACAAATATACAAAAATAGGTACAAATCTTTCCTCTTTATAATATTAGTATACTCGTAGATAACGCATTTCTTTGTGAAAATATTATCGAGCTGATTGAAAATGTAGAAATGAGATAGGTAAATAATTTCTTAATTTAGTGTTTTCCAATAAGAGTGATGTAATTTCTTTAAAGAAAAAAAAAAACAAACTAATTGATAATTCAAAAATTTTTTTTAATGGGGAGATACAATCGATACAATTAAGTTCTGAATATAACATCCTATAACTGGCCTCCATGACTTCTTTTGCCAAAACGAATTCGATGAACCCAAATTTAAAGTAGTTTTTCGACTTAATCAAGTCGTACGTCATGTATATACGTAGTAGGATAATATTGTATCTAAAGCTTGAAGAGAATCTGGTTTATTGCTAACGACCAATGCCTTCAAAAAACCCCACAAGAAGTAGTCTAATAGTGTTTAATCACAACCTTCTGGAGGCCATTCAATGTTAAAATTTCTTGAAATAATCGAATCTCCAAACTTTTATCGTAATAACTCGGTTGTTGCACGTGCTATGTGGCACGTAGCCGTGTCTTGTTGGAATCGACAAAGACGGTTATCATCGATCTATACCGCTCTTCATTGATAGTAACGGTGTCACCAACTACATTTCGAAAGAATTTCGGACTTATGGTTCCACTAGACCAATTTAGGTGAATATGATGGCTGCTGATGAATAATTTCTGGTTTTTATTCGCACCAGAATCGACAACACCACTCCGATGAAAGCGAGCCTCATCGATGAAGATGATTTTCTTTAAAAAATCGTTTTCAAGTTGTTCCTTGACAAAATCAGTAATTTCAGACCGTTTATTTATTATTTTATTCATTTCATTAGTGAGCGCAATTTTATATAGAAACAAGCCCGAATCCTTCCTCAAAATCTGCTGGGTTGTGGTTGGAGACAGTCCTAATCTTTGTGGACGTCTTGAAACCGACAAATTGTGGTCTTCAGAAACTCTTGCCTGAACGAAGGCAATATTTTGCTTTGGCTTATTGGCACTTGAGCATTATGTAAAGAAAATATACTTTCGAAAATTTCAACAATTCGACGAATATCGAGCACAGGTGGACGATTATTACGTCCATAAAAGGTCAAAAGGGTATGAAAAATTGCTATTGGAGAACGATGTTTTTGATAATAAAATTGAATGATTTGTATATATTTGCATCGTGAAATTGTACATCTTACTGTATAGAATACAAATATTACAGATCATGATATATTAAAAATGGACTAAAACCTTACTTAGAAACTATGTCATTCATTTAGGAAAGCCCGCTATAATCAGCGCTTCCAAAAAAAAAATTTATAACTATTTTTTGTGCATTGAATGTATATTTCTTGAGAGTTGAATGGATGTGAAAGTATGTATTTGAATTTCCACTTATGGTATAATATCTTTCAACCTTCAGCAGCCAACACCAAATCTTAAAATAAACGATTTTCTGATATGAAAACATATCTGCAAAGGCTTTTGTAAGCGAATAATCTCAGTTAAGAGCTAGAATTATAATTAATAAGGTTTTTTATACCCTCAACAGGGTATATTAAGTTTGCCAGGAAGTTTGTAACACCCAGAAGGAAGCGGCGGAGGTATATGTATAAATTATCAGCACACGCTCCAAGTTGCAACTTCAACATTTTTAATTGCTTACTATCAGCAAGCTCTGACAACGCAAAATTTCCAACTAAAAATGCAATAAAACTATATATTATATACTCACAGAATATCCAGAGGCAATTTCACCGAACAATCACGCAGCAATGATGTTTGTTGCCGCTGTTGCTGTTGATGCTGTTGTTCTTGTTGTTGATTTGAATGGTGATTTTCCTGATGATATGCTGAATGCGATGCGGATTGATGCGAAAACTGTTGTTGCTGTTGTTGTTGATATTGGTAATGTTGTTGGGGTAGTTGCTGTGACTGCTCTTGCTGATGCTGGAAATGGTAACGCTGTTGTGTGCTATGATATTGTTGTTGTGGATGTTGTAACAGATGTTGTTGCTGTTCGCGATATTCATCCGTATCATTATTGTTATTGTTGTTATTTGTCGCGCCACTGCTTGCGCGTCGTTTAGCGGCGGTCATCAGTGGGAGAGAGAATCGAGCTTAACTTTTGGTGGGAGAGGGAGACAGCAAATTAACTGTATAAGATTAAAGTAAGCAGCGTTGTTCTTGGCCGATATTAAGGGTGAGCGGAGTTGCAGCAAATCAGCCGTGACAGGTGAGAAACTTTTCGTCGCAGTGTGAATTTAATATAAACTTATGGAAGGTATGGGCTGAAGAAGCAAATAAAATATTTAAATAACTGCGCGCGTAATTGACGTATGGGTGTGACTCTAATTAAAGTTGTTAAGCTGGATAATTTTTTCCTCTTCGTGTAAGTGTGTAAATTGTAGTTTTTTTTTTTTGGTCTGGAATTCAATTTAAAATCGATTTGAGAGTTTTTTTTTTCAATATAGAGCTTTATGCTTTTTCAGTTTTGTAATTATCTCACAATTAATTTAGTTACCTCTTTTGTAGCTTTTGTAGTTTTTGAGTTATTTCGTTTCATTAACTGTCTTTTTTACCACAGCTAAGTTGTTTGTGGCATAGTCTCGAAGCATTTCTTCTCTCTTGTGTTTTAGTTTTTTTTCATAAAATGTGTTTTGTTTCTTTCTCCTAAAGCTTTTTTTCTTGAGCACTGCTTAGTTATTCCAAACGCCGCAAATTGCAGAGATTTTACTTAAAATATGTGTTAGTTCATAAGCATAGTTTGGTGTATTCTAACGTGCTTTAATCGATTTTTGAGCTTTTGGAGCTTTCACGTTTTTTGTCACTTTCAATTACTTACACACTTTTTACCAGCAATAATTGCAATTTTTGTGTTGATTTTATACAGAAAGCTTTCAATACACATTTTAAAGCCATTCGAGCTTTCACTAAAGTTTTTTTCAGCTTTCATGGACTTTTAAACTGCATTAATTTTAGCTTCAAGCTTGTTGATTTCTTTCCTAAGCTTTCATATAAATCTAATTGGCTTCGATTCTCTGTTTGAATTTGCTAAATTTCTCTCCTTGATTTTCAAACTGTCTTTAAGCTTTTGAAGCTTTCACGTTTATTCAAACTTTTCGTTACTCAAACTTTTTGTACCAAAAGTAATTGTATATTCAGTGTTGATTATATACAAAAAGCTTTCAATACTGTTTTTAAAGCTTTTTGAGCTTTCACTAAAGTTTTATAAATTTTCTTAAACCCTTGAACTGTATTAATTTTAGCTTCGAGCCTGTTGATTATTTTCCAAAGCTTTCATATAATTCCAATTGGCTCGATTGACATAACTTTTAATTTCAATAAATATTTTCAAGCCCATTTTGGCAGCTTTTTCGCAGCAATTCGTTTACTGTCAAACAATTAATTTTTTTCCCTTGACAAATCAAATTCTCTGTGCCAAAATTTTTTTAGCAAAAAGCTCACTGAGCTTCGAATTGTATCACGCCTGCCAATTTTCATATTTTTTTTGTCATATTCTGACAGCCAACTACTTGTTTTTATAGAATTTTCTATTGTAAGCATTCAAACAATTATTAATACCACAAACAGTTTTCAGTCGCTGTTGCTGTTGTTGTCGTTGCGGTTATTGTTGCTGCGCGCTGCACCAATTGAATGGCATCACTTTACACCGGAACTTAAGTGGCCGTTTAATTTCCGTCAACTATTTCCGCTTTGCAGCAAATTGCATTAATGACAGCACATTTCAGCCAAATGCTGACGACACAACAATAGACGATCGCTGAATAGAACAGACACCCACACGCGCTTGCTAACAACGAGAGCACGAGCTCAACAATATACACTTGCAGCGCTCATGCAGCACTGTAATCACACTGACTGACTTCGCTTGTCTAATGAACGGCTAAATAGGCACATATGTATTGTATATGCATGTATATGTGTGTTCTAAGTATGTGTGGATGCGCTGAGCGCAATGAAGCGCAAGATTTTTGTGCTTTGTCTTTGGCAAGATGTTGTTGTTTGCTTGTTGTACAGTAGCTATAATTGTTGCTGTTGTTACTGTTTTTGTTCAGGCGCTATTCAAACGACTACTTAGTTGCTGCGCCACTTGACGGCAAACGGGTGAGCAATTTCGTTTGCTTGCTGCCTTAGTGGCTGGGCTTTAGCGCTGTACTAACGTTAATCGCTTTTGTAGTGATGTTAGTGGAAATTATTGTTGTTATTGTTGTTATCACAATGCTGCTTGCTATGTAAAGTCATGGTAGCGGATAATTAGATTTAGCGCGCTTTGCTGTTATGCCTTCGACATGACTTTGCACACACACTGCAGGGTTGCATCAAGTTGCTGTATTAAGCACACATACACATACACTTAAAAACAGCAAGTAGCGGTTATTGACGCGCCATTGAAGCGTCTGTGTGGAAAATCTATGTATATTGTTTTATCGCTCGACTAAAGCATCGCTGCAATTGTTCGCAGCGTCATTGTGTAGAAACATATAACGGTTGTTTTCATATCCTGTTGTTTCCTTATCCCTATTGTTGTTGTAATATTGCTGTTTTAGCATATATAACAACTAATATATCGCAACACTGCCTGCTGCTTTGCTGCCGTGCCGCTTGCTTTAGCTTCAGCTGACTGCCGTTGCCACTCTGCTGTATTGTTGCTATGAACTGCGCTGCTCTGGCGCTTCTCTTGCACTGTTGTTGTCTTTATGTCTCCTCTTTGCCGCCGCCTTTGTTAATTATGATACGGTTTGACGCTTTATTTGCTATATTTCTTAGTCGATTTACTGCCTTGCCTGCCACGGCTGTTGCTGCGCGCGGCTCAAATGCGCTTGCCGTCAACACTTGTTGTCACTTTGTTGTTTTTATTGCTGTCGTCGTCGTTGTTTTTATTGCGCTTTGCCGCGTTTTCATTATTACTCATTTTATTATTATTGCAACATTTCCGTTTGTCGCGCTCAACATTTACTTTATATTGCAATTGTGTTGCATGCAGTCGTCTCTGCCAGCGCCTGCTGCTCGTATTAATTTGCTGCACGCTCGCTCGCCCCCCTTGCGCGGCAAGTTGTTCGTTTCATTTGCATTCAATTAGAATTCCGTTGGGTTTTTTGTCTGACGTTCAAGTGCCTTTGTTTGCTTTGTTATCGTTGTAATAGTTGATGTTATTGTTGTTGCTATTACTTCATCGCTGTTGTTGTGCATTATTATGCGCTGCAGCAAAGGCATAACTTTTTATTCGCTCGCACAATCAAACAAATATGCATTTGCCGTTATGTTTTCCATGTGTTTGTTTGCCTTAACATAAATGGTTGCTGTCGTTGTTGTTGCCACTGCAATTGTTTGCAATTATTGGTGTTGTTTTTTTGTACTTTGTCGAGCAGGCAAAACAAAAAATTAATAATATTTTCAGTTGAAGCTCCTCATCAAAGTGATGATTTAATTTAATTATTTCTTTTTTCGCCTTTAAATTTGCTTTGCTGATATGTTTGCTGGTTCCTTTTGAAGTAAAATGTTTTTTTGTTTTTGTTTTTGCTAATAAAAATATTACAAGTTTTTCTCTTTTATTTATTTTTTCCTTTTACAACAATTTTTTGTTTTTGTAATTTTTTGATTCGATTCTTTAACCTATTTTCCGCTTATTGTGGCACTGTTGATATGTTTGGTTGCATTTGTTTTTGGTTTTTTTTTTGTTCTACTACATTAATTTGCTTTGTATTGTTTTTATTTCATAAAATCAATAAATTTCGTTTGTGTGTAAGTTGCTGCCGTTGGCATTCCGTTTAACTGCAATTAAAAGGAATTAAAAAATAAATTACAATTCTGGAAAATATTGGTTTTTGTTAAAATTGTAATAATGCAGTGATTGTTAATAAAAAAAAAACAACATATTAGAAGAAAAACAGCATAATTTTGCATTGTTATACCCTTCACATAATGGAATAAATTATTATAATGTTTTAAGCAAATACATAACGAGTAAATATTGCCACTGCTCGTGTGACAGCCTAATGTTTTATTTAATGCTCACTTCGCCAGCAATTCGTTCTTTGGGGGAATATCTCGGAATGCTACAAGAGGATTGCGCGTCATTGTCGACCTTCAGGTTAAACGGCACTTGACCTCTGTGATTAATTCGTTCAAGTCTTTCATCATACCAGCGCAGCTGTTAAGATGTAATGCAACTGGTTGGCGCCTATCTATACGAACTGTATAAGACTGGCTTACATACCGGGGGTTTGGAGACGATTCAGAGTTACGTTCGGCCAAAGTCTTCAGGCCCATCAGCCTCCCCTTCTTAGTATTTACAGTTGGTGCCTTCATTGATATTGAGAGATACTTCAATAACGTCCTGTCGGAAACAGACGTAACTGCTCTTGACAATCTTGCGGTTGAATCAAACCTCGAACAGCTCATTTTCGGTCTTCTGTGCGACAAAGTGATGGAAACGGAATGGAGCAACGCACGTGCTCGACGAAATGTGAGTAGCGGAACCACACAAGATGGAGTTCCCTCTCGTCTTCTACGGGTCCTGGTCGTTAACGACCTGTTTAAAAAATTTGAGGACCGTAGATGCCGGGTGATTTCCGAAGCAGACGATGTAGATTATGGTCATAATAAATTGGACAATCGGAAAATGTCTCGTCATTACCCCAAATAAAACCGAGATGGTTCTATTTACTCAAAGATACAAGATCCCGGTGACACCACGGTCGCTAATGGAAGACACGCCTCTGCAACCTGCGGATACCATGAAAAATCCAGGACTCATTCTGGACAGGAAGAGAAGTCATTAGTCCTCTGGCTCTACGACACCATAATCAAGCCCAATGTGTTCTATGGAGTCTTTATATGGTGAAGGACTCTAGAAAAGATCACACTTGGAAAAAAAAACTCGGGAGAGAGAGAGAGAAAGAGGGAGAGCAGCCATGGCACCTACCGGCGCAAAATATTTTTGGCACGACTTTGATCGATCACAAGAGTTCTAGTGATCTCTTTGCTCTCTTTGTCATCAGCAATACTAGTCTCTCCCTGGTTATCGGGGTTTTAACAGATCTTTACCATATTGGCGTCTGTGCTGGATGGCTTTGAATCTAACTCCCTAATAGAAGACGTAGAAAACACTCAACATTTCCTTCTTGACTGTCCCGTATTTGGAAGGTCAAGACTTCAACCCCTGGAAACGGGAACCAGCGGGAATGGAAATTGAACGCCTATGCAAATTTATAAGTTATAAGTTCAAACACAGGAGTTCTTCTACTTTATGGCTTCACAAAGAACTACATATAGCAGTCCACTTGCGATCTCTCTACACCAGCTATCTAACCTAATGTTTTATAATTTAAAGGGTATATAGTCACTGAAAAATACAAAATAAAATTTTTAAATTTTTTAGAATTGCACGTGATTTCCGAAAGCACTAGATAAAGGACCTCCACTGCTGCAGTTATTAGATCCATAAAGCAAACCGGACTTTTTATTGATCGCGCAATGTCTTTCACGTTCTGTGCTTATGAAGTGTCAATTCAGTTTTTCCTGCATCCAGAAGAACAAATTGCCTTATATGACTGTTCCATTAATAACTTAACTGGAAGATTACATCAATGAATTAAACTCAATATACTTCCATGCAAAACAAACAAATTCATACTTCCAGGGCTTTTTTTTGGCATTCTTCTCCTTACTGAACAAATATCATTCTGAAAGCAATGCTTCATAGATTCTTTCGAGTGGTTTTGTGATAAATTGCTGGTCATATATTGACTGCTTGGAAATATGTAAGGGGTTTTGAGGAATCTAAGCATTGTGATAAAAAATTTAATGAACTATCAAATGCCAGTGTACAACTTTCGAATATATGCCTGCCATAATGAATTTCATTTATATATTCGTAAGTTGCAATTAATTAATAAAAAAAAAAAATTTACACTTTGTTTCATAATTGTAACACCTTAACTAAAAAATATCTCTTCAATCGCAGAACTTTTATTAATTCTTATCAGTAGCATTCACTTAGAAATAAGTTTTTACGAAATCTTTAAATATTCGACTTTAAGTGACACTAAATTCAACCCAACCTGATATCCCCTCAATTGGGTACTGCATTTCAGCTGCAGAGGAAGGGTATAAGCGACGTAATAAAATGAAGGGTCGCAGGTAATTTCATAAAGGAACGTGCAAAAATATCGAATAAACTTCTTACGACTAATGCCATTTTGAACCGGTAATGCCCACAAACACAAATACTATTACAAATACAAGTACAACTACAGTTAAAGGTACGTTTGCAACTGCAACTGCAAATTTCCTGCAATGCAACATATTGACTGAGTCCAAATTGCATTTACACCAAACTGGCATTGCAGCTTGTTTGTCTCACTTTCCTTATTGCTTGTTTCGCATCTCCTATCTCCCTTCGCCATCGCCCCATCTATACAAATGGTCACACAAATGCAACACTCATCGTGTGCTGAATTCAATCTCGTTTCTCGTTGCAGCAACGGGCCAAGCGGAAGGTGAAAGCAAAACCAAAGCCAAAACCAAAAGCAAGAAAAAAAACTGGAAAAAAGTGAAGCGAAGGCGTTGCAGACAATGCATTTCCGGCATGCCTGTGGCATAGCTGTTGGCAAAAGTGGCAGCAGACACACACTTGCCACACATTTGTCTGAATGAGTGCTTGTGTCCTGTGTATGTGGGTGATACAAATCCTTATATAGTGGCATTTTTAAGCTCAATAAGGATGTCTTTTGAGTCGTTGCAGGCAGGCAATACACTCGCATTGCGACATGACCACTTGTGGCATCCATTCATTGGCTGTTGCCGTCTTTTTCAATTCACTTGCTGATTGTAGTAGCTTTGTATCACAATTGAAAATTTATTTTTGGTCTTTGCCGTACATATTATCCTTTGTTATCCTTGCAGACATAATGCTTTGTAGGCATATCGATTTGGAATGTTGATACACTCTTCAAAGAATTGTTATTGCTATGCGTTTATGTCGGTTTATATGAATGCTGTAGCTCTGCAGAACCAATATCGATTTATAGTTGAAAGTGGTTTTATGTCAATTCGAAGCATAGACTTGAATTGTATTGAAGATTAATGTATATAATACTTTTGTGTGGTATCTCTTAAAAATTATGCAATATTGCTTCTGTAACTGTCTTCGATTTGCCAAGCATTATTCTCCAGCGCATAGAACAAATAATACCAGATTCTCATACATGCTCTAACGTATATTTGACGCATGCGAAATAGATTATTTAGAGGCAGCCGAAGGCCCTTGTTGCTAGTGCTGCTAAATATTTATTTGTTAAATAATTTATTATTGTACAAATTTCTTAAAAATAAAAAAACAAAGATTATTTAGATATACATATTATTAAATTCTTCGCTTTTGTTTTCTATGAATTATTATAATTGATACCACGCCTTTTTTTATACATATATTTATTTGCAATCTATGAATTGACAGTCAGCAAATTTTAAAATACATTAATAGTAACAGAATTGATTGTTCTCCATTGAGACTAATCAATATATTCTTAAATTATTTGATTTGCTTAAAATCTTCTTAAAACTACTTAAAATCTATCTGGAGGAACCAAAATGTGAGTTCGTTTTAAGCGTCTAACAACCATACTGTTGTCTAGTGAATTTATTGCCAGTAAGTTTTCATGATTAGCAATCTTCCTAAATACTTTCGACAAGATTTGCTGATTTCGTCGTTAACAAAAGGTAAATTTAAGTATTTGTGGATTTCGAAGTTGCTCACATACCAAGGAGCACTTACAATGCTTCTTAAAGTTTTCGTTTGATATCTTTGGAGGATTTCAGTGTTGAATATACTCGCCGTACCTCATAACTGCATTGCATACGTCCATACTGGCTTAAGGATTGACTTGTACTTTATTTTCAAGGCTAAGTAGTGATCGCTGACCTAAAAGCCAGGAAATTTTTTTAGTTTTAAATTAGACTTGCTTCGTTTTTTCTATTAAGTGTATTTTCCAAGTGAGACCACAGTCAGTTCAAATAAAGGCCACAGACAGTTTCACTTTCAGGTATTATAGAGCCATTTAATGTTACGGGGGGACATTTCTCAGTCCTTAACGTAAACGTTATTTGAACAGATTTCTGTGTATTTACTTCTATCTTCCAATTCTTTAGTCATTTTTCGACAATTTTAATTTGTTCTTGTAGGTGAAGTGAGGCATCACTAGGAGTAAAACTGGTGACGATAAATGCCGTATCATCAGCATAAGTTGCTACCTCTAAGCTATTAGCGATCGGTAGGTCAGCTGTAAATATTGTATATAACACGGGGCCCAAGACGCTTCCTTGGGGAACTCCTTCAAGCGGGTACAGCTCAGAAAATGCATCTTTTTACTGGACATAGAACGTACGATTGCTTAAAAATGATTTTATAAGTAGGTGGTAAGGCGCTGGAAGCCATTTCTTTATTTTGTAAAGTAACCCTGGGTGCCATACTTTATCGAATGCTTCTTTAACATCTAAAAAAACTCCTGCACAGTATTGATTGCATTCGAAAGCACTTGTGATAATTTTAACAATTTGATTACATTGCTCAGGATTTCCATGCCCCTTCTAAACCCAAACTGGTGTTCAGGATGTTTTGGTCCTCTAAAACAGGTAACATTCTCTTTAAAAATATATTTTCAAATATCTTATAGAAGGTCGCCAGAAGGGCCGTTTTCCGGTTTATTGGATTTTGGAATCATTATTATTTCAACGCATTTCCATTGACTTGGATAGTTGTCGAGTCTGAGCATAGCATTGTAGATGTAAGTAAGTAGTCTGATATATTTTTGGGACAGGTGTCTAAAAGTAAGATCATCAATTTTATCAAAACCAGGCGGTTTTTTAAGTTTATTTTTCTTGATCTCAGTCAATACTTCCTTGATAGAAATTCTTCGAATAGACATGCTAATCTGGCAAGGCGATTCTAGGAAGTTTTTTACCTCAGTAGTGTTTTCATTAGCTGGCATTACGTTTGGTCTAAAAACTGAATGTAAATGGTAAGCAAAAGCTTCGGCTTTCCCTTTATTATCTCTACACCTGTGATCATAACTATTTTCTATAATCGTATTGGACCTCTTTAGATATTATTTTTCTCAGTTGGTAATACTGTGCTTAATTACTATGCCAAATATTTGCACGCTTAGTAAATCAGTCTATTTACAGCAGCTACTTAAGTCGGTTCACCTCAGTAATGTGATGCGATTTTATAAAAGATAAAAATATGGAACAAAGAATTCGTCTTAAATTTTGTACTTCTGACCAAATTTTGTGTGTGAAATCGCTGCGTATGTTGGAAAAGGCTGACGGTGATTCAATTATATCAAAGACACAAGCATACGAGCGGTACAAAGCCTGCAAAGACAGTCGGGAGTTGCTTCGTTATGGACGACCTCTTCAACTGATGAGAATATTAAAAAAGTGAAGGATATGGTGCTTGAAAATCATCATGCAAGTGTTAGGAAATGGCAACAAACGCCTTCTTACTTAACTTGTCCCGATTAAGCTGAATTTTTTTTCAAAGGACTACGCCATAGAAGCATAAAAATCGTGATTTTTTTTTTTTTCATTAAAATAAAAATATGTTCCGGAGGGACAGACGGTCGTATAGGGACTTTTGCATGAGATTGTACGTCGAAAACGTCAAGAATTGTGGAAGAACATTTCATAAATTTTCATCGAGCTACGAAAAGATACGATTTAAAGCCAAAAACGTAATGAATACCATTGATTAACCACCGTATTCAAAAGATTTGGCTCCGCGTGACTTATTCATGTTAACTGATCGACAAGAAAAAATATCTATCAGTATGGCTTAGGGTATTCAAGAAAAGCTAAATTTCTAAAATGAAATCAAATAACACAAGCCAAGTGATTATTAAATAATGGGTTGTCAAAAAAGTCTTGCGATATTTTTATTGAATCAATTCGTGTGGCACCCATACATCGAGCTTCTTAGTGACTCAAAGCTTCTTCAAATGGTTTATAACGGTTTGATGACTTCTATGCCGGTCTCTTTCGACCAATTCAGCGATTTTATCGCAATTTTCGACGACAGGCTTTCCGGAGCGTGTCGCATTTCCGACCACCTCTACACCAGAACGAAAACATTGAAACCATCATTTTGCGGTGGAAATGGAAAATGTATCGAGTCCATAAACTGCACCAATTTTATTGGCGGCTTGAGATGCATTTTTGCCTTTATCGCAGTAGTACTGTAAAATATGCCGTATTTTCTTTTTATTTTGCTCCATGTTTGCGACGCTATAACTCACAACGACTTAAAAGAAACGACAAACAATCAAACACTTGTTAGCGCGTGAAATGAGCTTTCCAAAAAGGTATAGCATGACCCGATGCGACGAATAAAACTAGAACTACGCGCTTTCAGCGACAAAATCAAAATTAAATATATTACCATTTGAAGATACACAGTCAGCCATAAAGTTGAAGAAGCACTCTTGGTTGAAAATATCTCATGAATTCGACGGTTCATGGATAATTGGGTAGATACTTTTGCGGAAAAGCACGTAAGAAAAATTTCAGATCGGTATATCAACACGCTTGTTGGCGTGTATGCTGAGGGACAGACGGGCAGACGGAGATAGCTAAATCCACACTAGTCATTCTAATTACATTAATCTCTATATTACTGACGCAATTCAACACTATTGAAGTCATTGGAATATATCCAGGTATTTATATTATTTATTTATATATATTTATATTATCAAGGATACGCCGATGTATTGGTAAATCCCAACAACATATCTCATACATTGTCAAATATTTTAGTATCACTAAGCCAGACGCGCTAAGACGATAAGCTATGAGCTACATCAAAAACAGAATGAAGGTAGAAACTTAGTGGTGTTATAAAAACAGTAAATGGACAAATATGTAGATACTCGAAGATAATATTAGATACATAATTTATTAGTTTAGACTGTTTATTCTCTGTCCATTTTTTAGTTAAAACAGTTCATTATTTATTTTGAAAAATGAACATATCTAAAATTTTAAAAACTTATCCATACATAGTTTTACTTGGTACGCCTTTTGACAACGATAACAATATTTTCTGCCAATTCATCGAGAAACAAATTATATGGATCTCCCCGTACCCTTAAGCATTTCTTATTGCTGTGGAAACAAACAACAACTCATATTTATAAAGAAATTATATTTGAAATGAAAATTGATTAGTTTCCACACACAAAGTTCAAAGAAAAGAATGACATGTTGCAGCCCTAAAATTTGATTGTCAAACGCGATGAATATAGGCAACAAAGTTACATCCTTAAAACATAAACCGAAGGGTAACAATTAAGCCGCCGCCACCCAGCGCAGACAAATCACGAAGCTTTTCATGTTATGACGTGCACATGCACTTACATACACAACGAAATGTAAAATATACCTAAATAATTAACATTACTCATGCTCACACCAACCTCTTTATTAGCAAAGTTTTCAAATCAAAAACTAAACGCATTCCCGTCGAGCGAAGGCTAACAAAGAGTAGAATTGACAGTTACCTAAACACACTACATATTTGCTGTTGTGGGTGTACACTGTTAACTGTACTTTAAACGAGAGTAGTTGTCAAGCAGACAGTCACACAGACAATAATTGCGTTTGATAGCATGACACGTAACGTAATCACTTAAGTGCACGCAACTACGTTGGCAACAGCGCACTATACGCGTTCACTCACACATAAGCTTTTAACCGCGCTATCATTTAAAACATTCACTCAGTTAGGCTTAATACAGCTTGAGTTGAATATGATGATGCCGTTGAAGGCAAGCACATTGCCGCGTTGCGTATACGCCGCGTACGACCTTCATGCAGACGCGACATAACAATGGCACCAACATACAGCAGATAGTTTGGCAAATAAATCGGCACGATAGGCACAAACCGTGTTTACCACGCACACACACCAACATACACTCAGCATACGTGTCTGTGTGCGCATGTTTCGAACTCATCAATAGCAACACAACTAGAAACTCAACGTTGCTCTTTGTTCGTCACGCTTTGCGACGCAACGCCCATTTATCTGTCTCGCTGCTTTTCGCTGTCTACTAAGCTGTGTGCTTGTATTTGTGAGTGTGTGTGTGTTTAATTATTTACGTCTGTTCTGTGCCCTTCGTTGCCGTCAAACATTATTGATGTTCTATGCGCCTAAGTGTATGCTGCTACTTTTTGTAAACAATGAGTGCGTTCGTCAATTAACAAAAGCCCCTTACCTAAGTGGCGGGTAAGAGATTCAGTTCAGGGCTTTGTTGCAAACATTCATTCTAGCCGTACTAAGAACAATACGGTCCCAAAAGTGGAGATAAATAAATCAAATCGCTCGCAAAGGCTTGACGTTTCTATAAGGCCAAATATGGCAAGCGAGAGTCCTTGAATTCCAATCAATGCAGACAATGAGTTGCATGCATGTGCATGTTTACAGTTACGTACATATGTTAATAAAATTTCATAGCATATTTATGACTGCATGTCTGCTCTTTATTAGCAGCTACCCATAAATTATATGCTTTTTAATAATTTTATTGGCCTAAAGACAATGTGAAATCATAAAATTACGAGCATTGCATGCGCATTATAAGCCCCATAGGCAAACTGGGTTGCGATGCTATCAGGTTTTTTGCCAGTCAACATCTAGTGCGGCAATAAATTTTATAATTGTTTTAGATTCTCTTTGTGTACTTGAATATTGGTTTGTTTTTTGCAGCTGGTAAATGGTGACGACAAATTACTGCTTAAAGCGAAGCTAAAATATTCAAACATGTTATTCAAAGCCGTTCACAATTAACAAGGTAAAGATCTGGACATGAACATATCATTTTCGCTTAATAACTAACCTTAATTCTTTTTAAAGTAACTGATAGTCCTTTGGGGCATCAAAACTTACTGCCGATAAATCCAAGCCCCAAAGCATCGTTAAATCGCATTATGTCCATCATAAATCAATTTATAGGAGTTGATGACCAATGGCTGATGATCTTGTCATTACAGTAATGCGTCGTAGACCTGCCACTGCCTTCAACTCAGCAAAGTGGGCAGACATAATCAAGCCTCTGCATGACATACATGCACTTCTATATCTTACAAGAATTATTATGACTTATTTTGAACTCAGGCGACTATTAATCGATACTGACGAAGGCCCAAAGTGCTACTGCATTTCGAGTGGAGTATCTTAAGACTGACTCCGTTCTAGGCTCACTTCTATAGAATTTGATGTAAGATGGGGTGCTAAAGAGACATCAGCAAAATTAATAGTACACGCAGACGACTTTATTACGGTAGCAGTGGGTAAAGACCTAGATTACTTGCGAAGCAAATGCAATGACTGCATAAACGGTTTGCGCCAATGGTTCTCTTCAATGAGTCTAGAACTGACTGAGAAAAAGACAGAAGTCTTGCTCACAAGTACTATAAAAGTAGATGAAAGTATAGTATATATCTCAACAAAGGAGAGTGTGAAATGCATTCAGAGCCACAGCTAAAATATCTGGGAGTAATAATAGACTCAAGGCTCAAATTTAAGGATCATCTAGAATGCACTGCAGATAAAGCAAATAAAGTCCTAAACGCCTTTTCAAGATTGATGGCAAATAAAGCTGACGTCGATTTTTACTCGCAGAGGTAATAAGATCGGTTGTACGAGTATTATATGCGGCTCCAATGTGGATCTAGGAGCTAGGCATTAAAGCATATGCCAGACAAATGGGCACAGTGTACATGTCGTCCGCACTAAGAGTTACCAGTGTTTTTCGAGCAAAATCAAGCGATGCTGCTGACGCTAAAGCCAGTATGATGCCAATTGGCCACAGCCAGGTTGACGTATAGTAGCGGGTATACAAGTTAACAGATGGGCCTATAGAAGCCAGAAGAGAAGGGAGAATCAAAACCTCACTCAAAGACCGTTGAACGCACGGACTGATACCAGACATCTTCCTGGATAGACAGACGACATCAAATGCAAATATTAAGTGGACTTTTAGAAGCTACCTATACAAATTCCAACACGACGTTAGTCCGATTTTTACGACGTGTTCAGAGTGTTTTGAAGGCTCTGAGTATATATACCTTTATTTTCCTCGCTTTTTAAGTACAAGGGGAAAACTTAAAACTTCACTCGATGGTAATTTTATGGTAAGAAATTTGACGACACTCATGTGTCAGCTGTCAGCAAAGCTGCATATGACAAAAAAGAGATATACAAAGCAGATTAGTCGTCCGTCAGTTCGTTCCATAGAGCAGACTTTAATGTCTTGTCATTCTCACGTAGATATACCTAATCAAGTGGTTCCGTGGGAGAGTCTGGAATTGGGAGTAGGTTAGATTCAGTGGATTGAAGTTCTGCAATCAGGCTTTTGATGCCTCCTCCTACTTTCAAACAACAACAAAAAAGATCTGTCACTGGCTGGTGATAGTCAAATGTTATTAAAAAATCTTTGGTTTAATATAGATGGAAGTTGGAGTAATACACAGCACCTACAAGAAGAGTAAGGAGATCGCTTAACCATCCCCATGAGAGCCTCCATGATATTATAACATTTCACTTCTAGATTTTTTGTGCTATCACAATAATTGAACAAACATTATTGAGCACTAATTTAAATTGCGAAACATAACTTAATTCAAAGATAACAATTGAATATATTTTTAAACGCTTTTACCACAGTTGTAATTAAATATAATGGAATATTTTTATACCAGTTTTTACGTGCGCGCCCACCATTTCGTATTGTAGTTTGCGGGGTTTCCATATCATTTTAATAAACATTGGAAATCAGCAATTTTAAGTATCAATCAACAGAAATTTTTTTATGAAAATTAATTATAACTACAATATTAACAATAAAAAGCAAAAAATAAACATAAGTACTATAATTAAATATAAGAGTATGTGCTCATGTTTTCATGCGCATCATTAACGGCGTTACCACATCAAAATGATAATTACTCACCACACAGGCACACACATTCACACATAAGAACCACATGCAGTGCTGTTTTTAGAAATAAATATAAAATTGCACATGAAAATGTGGAAATTTCGCATGAAAAATGAATTTTGCAAATTAATAATGCGCAAAATATCATTATGTGTAAAGCAAATATTTGAAAAAGTCGAAATTCTCGAAATATTTAATGGCTTTGCCGCAAAGAGATTTTGGGTTGATACAGAAATATATAATATATATACATATATGAATATAGGTCATATGTGCATAAATTTCCACATATGTATGTACTACACATATAGTATATGTATGTATATGTGTACTTGGTAATTTCATCAGCCTCCATCTTACCACTTTGAGATCGAAGATGTAAACCAGTGTGAGCAAATTGAAATTCAGCTCGAACAGGAGCCACAAACAGCCCAAGCCGCATCATAAAGTACCGTACCATAGTATACACATACTTACAGCAAAACAACAAACGCCCCAACAACAGCTTCGGCAAAACAAACTTTTCGCGCACAGCATGTCAAGGAAGTGACTACAGCCAAGAAAGTGTGTGCGTTTGCCTGCAAGTTATTGTGGTGGAAGCCACGCATGCATGGTGGAACATAAAATAACCATCGTTATTGTTGTTGTTTCTGGCAAACTTGAATGCATAAACATACATATGTTTCTACTCCTACGCATAACACTACTGTACAAACATTTAACCCTCATTTTGACGGATACTTGGATTGTCATATAGAGTACCAATGGGCCTGGCTGGACCCAAAAGCAAACCTAACATCGTTTTGGAGAAACTTTAATTTTTTTTATTTCAAATAACATTTTAAAAACTCTAATAAAGTATTCACGAAAAGCAAGTAAAAGATTGAAAATAGAATTAATTTTCCTTTATGCACTTAAAGCATTTGTAATAACATTTTGAATGTTGTTGACATACAGCATCTGCGCACTCTTGGAAAAGAACCTTGTTTTACGACGATGTTTGTCTTGAGCATGGCATAAGTTGCAGTTCCTTTTCTTTTCTAAAGTCTCACTTTTGGTGTCTGTTTGGGTATTTGGTTGTTTTTGTAAAAAATATTTTGTAACTTGTAAATGTGTTTGCCCTATATATATAACATTACTGAATACATAGCTCAAATTTTCCCAGAATATCTTCAATTGCGGAACGGCAAACGGAATGCTTTATTACATGTATGTATATTGTTACGTCTCGACTCGATTTGCGGATGAGCTAACATTTCGGAAAAATCATATAAAAACTTCCTACGAGCGTCTGATTTAGTGTAATTGTTATTTTCTTTGCATATAATAAAACTGCCTAATGCCATTACATCAACAATATTAAAAAAAAAATGCAAGAGCCCCTCTCTTAGTTTTTCTTTTGGTAGTGTAATGCGATAGCATTTGGTTCATGGCATCAACACCAACTTTATTTTTGTTGTAATGCATTATTGCTGCTGGTTTTCGCTTGACGCCTTCAACTTTCTTATCGTAATGTACCGTGGACAGTAATATTACCGCATTGTTTTTCTTAGGAACACATGATCCAATGGCTACGTTGTCTTGATGAAATCCAAACTCAGATGAAAGAGCTGCCCTATTCTTGTTTTTCTTCATTTCAGGTGGGATACATGGTTTATTGCTTCGAAGGGTTCCAACGAAGGACAGTCCCAAGCTTATTAGCCGCTTACATAAATTTAAAGTGGAAAAAAGGTTGTCAGCTACTATTGTGCGCCCAGAATTTGAATATTTTGAAACCAAACGTATAACCTCATTTTCCCCTTGGTTCTTTGCTCTCCCTTCTTTGGGTTCTTTTCCGGTATAGATATTTCCACTCAAAAGATAATGAGTTTTTGCGTCACAAGCCCACCATATTTTTATACCGTACTTAGCCGGTACTTGAAGGTATGTACTGAGTAAATTTCGTTCTTCCTCGATATGGAAAAAGTTGTTTGTCAATAGTTATATCGCTATATGGAGGAAAATTCTTCTGGAGATTTGCATTTAGAAAGTTCCAAATATCTCGTATAGGTGCCGCTTTATCTGTTTCTAAGCGGAAAGGTCTAGTGCGACCGTCATCAAATCGTATATAACGGGATATGGTCAAAAACCGACGGTAAGATATCGTTGCACTGAAAATTGGCAATTGGTTTGTTTTCCATAAAACTGACGCAGCCTGACTATTGTTATTGCTGACTCCTGCTGCTATAAGAATGCCTAGAAAACTTCTGAGCTCCGTTTCTGTGTTTTTTGCCATTCCTTCAATTTGTTGGGATTTTTAAAGTTCCATTCATTGGTTTTTTCCGTACCGTAATTGTTGGTTTCGCTTACAATGATGTATGATATGTTTGGTGTAAGAAACGCATCGAAAACTTCAACAGGCGAACATGATGTGATTGTCGATCCACCGGATGAACGCAGTACATTACTACTATATTTTTCAGCGACTTCAATTTCATGTTCAGCTTCAACATCTGAAGCTTCAAATTCCAACTCATTTTCTATTTCTGAGGCGCCGAAATCAAGATCATTATCATCATTTTCACTGTTGTTTTCAATCTCTTCTGCCAAAGCATTTGCAACCAAGTCATAAAAATTTGCATCACTACGCGGCACATTATCATATATGAAATCTATTTTACTCATTTTTATTCAATAAATACACACTTTCACAGAATACCACCGATTATTCTTTACTTGAATGTGAACATCACTTTTCACTTCTAACTTCAAATGACAACATCTAACATGTGAAAACCTACAATGTTTTTGATAACGGAACTTTAAATTCAAATGAGCAAAACAAATCATGAATAGAATAACAAGAGAGCATTCCAATTCATACAAAAGTATGTTCCCGTTGCGTAATGAGCGCATGGGTCTGGCCAGACCCATTAGTACTCAATATGACTTTTCGGCTGAAAACTATAATTTAAAAACTATTTATCAATTTTTATAAATATATATATGAACAAAATCATACTAAAATATATCATCTAGGATATCATGAAGTATTGAAATATAAACGTGTGAACGAGTATATGAAATAGTGATTTAAAGTTCAAAAAGGTCTGGCTGGACCCATCAGTACAAATGAGGGTTAAAATAATTTTGGTTGTATATCCTTAGTGTTGTTGCATCCACTCACGCAAGTGTGTGTGTGCGCAAGCCTGTGTTGAAGCAACTATCAAAGATGCCTGCCAGTTTGGCAACAATTTCAATGATTTCTTAATTAAATTAACAAGTTTCTAATTTGCTGCCGTGCCACTGTTGTGTTGGTGCCGCAAATTTGGTACGTAAAAAACTTTCCTTCTTCTTCAAAATTTATTTGACAATAAAAAAGAATTTCGATTAAAACACAGTAAATAATTATCAATTAAAAACAAAAAAAAAACTTGTGAAAAATATTTTCTTAGAATATTTTATTATGATTATCAACCAAAAAAAATGTTTTTTTTTTTTTTTTTTTTTTTTAAATATTGTCTCAGAAATGTTCACGAAATATATTTTAAATGGTAATGATTTTTGGTACTAGACTCCACCTCAAATATCTTTCTCTCACTCGAGCTCATGCCCCACTTTTAATATACGATTTGAGGTTACCAGAAAAATCCGTTTTATAAAAAACTTCTTTGTGGACAGAAATAATAACACCTTGGATAATAACGCCAACTTTCGGAGGCTACGAATAATCCCTCTTAAACTGCTAACTTCTAATTGCAGATCAAAAAACCCTCGTATATTCACAAAGCATCGGCTACAAATTTACTGAGCCGGCTAATGTATAATCAAACAAATTCGACAGTTCCGTATAAGGAACGGCAACTTAGATCCTTAAAAAACCTAAGTCTGGCGATAGCTAAGTAGCAAAGGAGAAAGTGCTGAGATGTTTTAACCCCATCTTCCGCCCTGCAGCACGCAAATCGTTCCAAGTTGCATCCGCAAGTTGCGTCTAGCAAACTCTTAGTCTCACCGCGCGAGGTCCAGTTAGGACACCTATCATTGCGAACTGAACCTTTTAAGGGTTAGTAGTTTTATAGAACTTTTTCGTCTACCGTGGGCCAGAAAGTCTTCATAATGCACTTGTGGCACTGGTGATCAGCACTTACTGAACTCCCGCGAAGCCCATAAATCCAGCGTGCACGAAGACAGAGGATCAGCTGCTTGTTCCTAATTAAATGGGATTTGGGATTTTCAGCGAAGTCGTCGTCTTTACAATGTCCAAAGATTCACCGAGACAAGTTTAATAAGAAAGATCTTGTTGCTACAGCAATAACAATAATTCTTGACCAGCTTTGAGCTCACTGTCAGTGAACTATGCTATCGGATTGGATGCATAAAAGCTAAAATTCGTTGAAGAGCAACTACTGGTACCTTAATAGCTGCCACTTCTGAAGAAACTACAGTAGTCTGGAAGTCTGAAACAAGAGTTAATTGTGAGCTCGAGACAGAAGGCTCCAACTCCAACCTAACCCTAAAGATTCCGTCCATCCGGGAAGAAGCTTACTGCACCACTTTTCTAGCGGTATGCTGCTCCGAGTTATCAGAGATGCAAAAGCAATGAAAAATAATTTCGGAAAGTTCTCTCTGGAACTGATTATATGCATCTTTCCTTGGATAATTTCGTAAAAGAACTAGATCTTTATTGTTCAGTTTGTATGACAGATACATGCTCTAGTGGTTCAATATATACAGTTCCAACAAATATATATGTAGCTTCTGGAAAAGAAGACGAAGTGTGCAAAATTAAAGATCGATATCTCAAAATTAAGGGTTCGCTTGTATATACATAGATAGATGTAATGTACTATTATACCACTTATGAAGAAATAATTTGGGGCTCTGTGTCAAAGCCGCACTTCATGGCGAAACTTCCATACTTACGCTCTGTGGTTTATTGGTATAAATTTCACCTTTGCCAAGAATTAAGCAACTCGCTCTTAACTTTATTCCGAAAAGTTTAGAACACTATACCTCGGCGACTAGCTAAAACTTAGACAAAACTTTTAATTTATATAATAAACACATAAATTCATATACACAAAGTTACATATTCACGTGAGTTTATTCCTTTAAAATATCAGCAAAGAAAATATTGCTCACACCTTTGCACTACACACTGTCACAAAGTTTTCTAATTAAGTTTGGTTGCATTCTTAGAACAGTAAAAAATACGTTAAAAAGTTTTGCAGTTGCCGGTCTTGTGAACTTTAGAATTTACCACAAAGCCGCATATACGTAAACTAAGCATGCAGTTGCTTTTAATTAATAAACGCTAAAGGTCAACGAACTAAATAATTATTACAAAGTAAAAAAAAAGGTTTAATGAAATAAAATTATGGACAAAAACGAATTCCTAACGCTTCGCTGATAGTTCATAAGTGATGTAAAGTGATGTGAAGTAGGTTGCTTTTACAGAGGAAATGGTCGATTCTGAGTTGCAGGTATGCATTTTGATCTCTAAACTGAAATTGAAGACCCTTAAATACAGAGGAGACTGGACAGATTCATGAATCTAATCTTCTTCATATATATCTATATATATATATATATCAACGTTGCTTGGTTGTACCAAATTTGCTCTCACAACCTATGAAGCTTAACATGGATATGTTATATGGAAAACTGAATATGAGTGACGACTCCTAAATTTTGGAAACTTTTATGTCAATATTTTATTAACATATTTTACCTTAAGGTACGTCTGACGTTTTTCTTTTATACAAAACTATGATCACGTTAATGGTTTATATTTCTTCAAAAATAAAGGAGGATGGAGCCATGTACAAAAGTTCACGCACTTGAGAGTATCCAGAAACGATTTTTCAACAAGCTCAAGCGGCTCACGACTTCCGATCTTAGACCAAGTATACTCTGGGTAGCCAAAAAACATCCGTTGGAAGGCAAGCTAAAGTGAGAAGGCGAATCATTTCTCTCATCAGGGTTGAGAGCTGGGTTTTGCGACTCGACATGTAAGCAAATAATCTCATTGAAAAGTACACAAGAGCCTCGGATGAGAGCCGCTCCTTCTGATGATGATGACATCACCGCCATTCAAGAGGTGCGATGGAGGAGGCAAGGACTGAGACGAGAAGGCCCCTGGGTATTTACTACAGTGGCCATGAAAAGAACGCAAATTCGGTGTGGGATTCGTGGTGGAAGAGAGACTCCGTCACCAAGGCCTAGTATTCACGCCGGAACAGAGTACCTCCTGCAATTGGCACTGAAGAATTAAAATCTTCTCTCGACGAACAAAGACCAAACTTTACAAGTCACTCGTCATCCCCGTCATCAGCAGCGACTTGGACGATGACACCATCTGATGAGTCGGCAAAGTTTTGCCGAAGATTTGTGATCGCCTGCGATTTGACAATGGCGAATATCGCATTCGATGGAACGATGAGCCGTACGGCCTAACGACGAGAAACAGACGGGAGGATGATCTACACACCGCTGAAAATACCAGGTGGAGAAAGACCCGACATTGGGTCTACGCCAATTAAGAAGAAGAATAAATAATTTTTTAGTACGCATGTAGTCCATGGCATTTCGTAGTCAAATTATTTTTAATTTTACCTCAATTGGAACACATTTCATTTGGAAAATTCTCCACGAATATTACAACAATAAAAAAATGGCACAAAATATTCTGCCGAATCTCTACTCACAAAGGCAGTGCAATGACTTTAATGCAGAATTTGTAAGCTTCAAATGGCAGTAACAGTTTGTTCATGCTGTCGTTGCTATTTGTCGGTTTTATCAGCTGCCGCAAGAGATGCAAAATAGGCGAGCGCCAACAATGGGTTTATGGAGGTTATGCGCAGACATATAGCAGTATAGGAGGATGTATGTATATAAGTATGCACGAATATATATGTATGCATATATATGCAATTTATTTTAAAATTGTAGATATTAGAGAAATTAAAAAACAAACAAGTATTTTTTATAAGCAAATATTATTTTTATAAAATTAAAAAAAATACGATATTTTTTGTTATAAGAAAAATTTAGAGTATAAAACACCTATTCAAACTAAGAATCGCTTTCAAATAAAAGTATCTCTTTCAAACACTCTAAACCCACAACCCTAATATCTGTTGTAAAACGAACAACCGACTCGTGCAACCTATTCAACGAGCCACCACTGCATTGTTAACAGCCGTGACATTGCCGCTGCAATCGCATTTTCCAATTGCATTGCCTTGCTTTGCCTCGCCTATCCGTGTGTGTGTGTGTTTGTGTCTGCGTTTGGCGGTGCGCACGAAGTTGTTGGCATCGCTTATCAGAATTCAACAGCTCAACTGGGAAATTATATTTTTCAATTTGTCTATTGTAAAAGAAAAGTAAATGAAAAAGAAATAACAAGAAAGCTTACGAACGGGTTTGTAAGTGGCAGATGTAATTGTTGTTAGTGTTTAACAACAACAAGCATTTGTTTTTGTAGACAAACAAGAATTGTCTGCGTGTGTGTTGTTAGTAATTCTTGTTGTTTTCAATGCTTTCTTTTTGAATTCCTCACTTCTTTGCTTCGCTTCCTTGCCGACTCGCTTTGTTGCTGTAATTCATTGCTGTCAGTTTGCAAGTTGCATGTTCAAAAGTAATTTGTGGTCACAGACTACTACATAGTACTCCGCGGCTTGTCTGCGTTGTTGGTCTTTTACCATTTAATAACTCTTTCGACGGCATTTCTTGCTGCGAATATTATTTCCTTGCACTTTTTCAACACCTTTCTGCTGGTAGTTGCCTAATGGCGTCTGCCTCCGTTTTACTTCACATTCGGGAGGACTGGCCGTGCGTTTGCATGCCACAAGTTTATTCAAATTCAAAATCGCACAGCTGACTCATCAATATTCGTGGAGTGCGCATTAAAATGTATTTTGCAGGTACTTAGTAATGGCTAACTGGTACGTCACGCTTGCGTCGGAACGAAAGACTATGGTGGAGCAATTTTTATGCTGAAAGGTCGCACAAATTAATAGTTTGCGAATCGAATCCGTATGACTGCTTAATTAATGATCGGAGAAGCTTAGTTTAAGTCGCAGAGATTTTTTATTTTTTTTTTTTTTTAACATTCCTGAAAATGTCAGCTCAAATCTTTGAAATCGATTCTGATATGAAAATATACCAGACGCAATTTTAAGTATCCGAAGATTAATTGAGATGCATTGTAAGGTCACTGGGATTGAAGAAATTTCAATACCTTAATTGATTTGGGCTCGAATAACATTAATTTTGGTCTGAAGAGATCTTTAACTAACAGTCTTTGCAAGAATTATACAGAATTTGGTCCTCATAATACCTCTATTTCATATCCTTGCTAAATTAATGGATAAAATAGCAAATGGATGAAGGTAAATATATACAGAACTCTGAACTATCTCATAGCGGTTCCGGTAAGCCAAGTTCCATAAAAGTTCTTGAAGCGGTGAATCATTCTTATCTTCATGGAAAGTACATATCTTTCCGTGACTCAGTTTAGGCTTTAATCATCTATAACCTCTCGTTATTGCAGAATGTATCAGACAAGCACAATGGTTCGAAACTTAGCTAAATAGCATGGACGTAATATAAATATGTTGAGAAGGAAGAATGCTGCGGTACTGACCTTAGTAGACAGTTGTCTTTACACGGACTTTGTTCAAAATGTCATCGAAACTGTTCCCCAAATTATTATATAGAACTGTGTACTGCCTGGCTGACCTCAGCATCAGCTTGGAAACACAAACAGGAGGAACAACTGAACAGAGTTCAATCGAACCCAAAGCAAAACCATCAAATATACAACAATAAGAAAACACATTACCTTCGCTTAGACCAAATCTATAAAACTCTACACAAATACAAAATAATCAGTTTCTATGGAATGTAGTATATATGTATATAGCGATGTGATCTGAACATTTTCTTCGGAAATTGCACCATTGCCTTAGGCAATAATCCATGCAAAATTTTTCGAAGATATCTTTTCCGATAATTAAGTTCGTATGGCAGCTTTGTGCTATAGTGGTCCGTTATCGGCCCGTCCAAGGCAACTTCTTGGTGAGAAAATCACTGGAACAAAACATCAGCTCGATATCTCAACAAGAGGGGTATCATTTCGTATATACACATGGTTATGTTGACTCAGCTCGTTACGCAGTTAATTTATAAACATACTACTGTGATCAAATTGAAAGGTGAATTTTTAATTTGCGTGTTTTTCGAATCACTAATTTTTTTGGTAGTACTGTTAGTGACATCTATGCCAAATTTCACGTCAAAATATTCATTAGTATTTGAGATACGCGTCACTTTGTGAGGCTCTAAAATTGAATATCGTGCCGCAACCATCGAATTCGCCTGATTTACCTTCGTGTAACTTCTGGCTATTCAGAAAATTCACATGACCGCTCCGAGGACAACGTTTTAACTCAATTGAGGATATAAAAGTAGAATCGAAGAAGTAGTCTCTGATGGCCATCACGAAGGAGGATTTTTCCAAGTGCTATGATGACTGGAAAATTCGTTGTCAAAAGTGTATTGCAGCGGGAGAGGATTAGTTTGAAGGAGTTGAAATGGACAAAATTCACCTTTCAATTTGATCACAGTAGTATATAGAATCTCTAGAAAACGTCGTGGCCAACTTAACATAACATCCGGGTATAAAACCAATTTTCATTCACACGAATTCCACGCTGGGTTTAAAACACGCAAATATTCTGCGTCCAAAACAACTGTAAATCGTGCAACTCCCAACACTTGTAGCCAAGTATCAGCTGAATCAAAATAAAAACTCAGCACATCCGTTAAGCCGGCAGTTCAGCTGGGAAATTCATATAAATCGCCGGTTTTCATTGTTCCATACACACTTAACTACATATGAAGGCATTCTTGCCACCTACCCAGCTAATAGAACACATCCACGTCTGCGGTTTAATCGGCGCCAAATATAGCTACTGAAAGCGCCATTTTTTCCATATTTTTGCAAAAATGCGATTGTTTGTTTATTTTTATTCCGAAAATATTCGTGGATTTTTTTCCTAGGAAACCGCAGTCATTCAAAGTTCACGGTATCACGTGATGTGCCCGGTGCGCATTTGTAATATTTTTCCATTTTTTACGCTTTTTGTTTTTGCTGTCAGCCCCTCTCCCAATCACGGCTGCTCACTCCGGCGCGATCATTTGTTGCGTGACTAACGGTTCATGCAAATAGAAAACATTTAAAAGGCATAAATAAACGAAGGAATAACAACAAAACCAATGGATAAAAGTCACGGAACTTTCACCACGGTCGCTCTCTTCAGTTGACTTAATGTCGTTTTTTGCTGCCGCCGCCAAGGTGCAAATGACCGCCAAATGTTGAGAGAAGTGAGAATTAAATATTTTATTCAGCAAACAATTTCCATAAAGTTAATTACTTTAAAATTGTTTAATTTATTTTAAATATTAAAAAAAGTGGAATAATTATATTTATACTGAAAGAATAGTTATTTCTGGCAGCGTGTTGTTCAAAAAAATCGATTTGTATGGACAGTGTTTTGTATATAGTTTTTTTTTCTAATTTCTTAGTCAGTCTATTCAATCCTTTAGCCATACCTTCGTGAAAACTGTAATGTAACCAGTGGAAACTACTCGCTCTTCTGGCACTGAATTCTTAAGAAGATGTCAAAATAATGCCAGAGCGAAACCAATCAAGCCCGAGCGGGTCAAGTCCATTGTAAATATTCAAAATAAATCACTGAAAGTCGGAAAAACTCGACTTTTTGCTGATTTGAACTAATCACACTAATCTATGGATTCCTGAAAATATTGCGCGTCACTGGAATATATGTAGATATGAAAAATTTATTCCCCTTTTTGGTAAAACATAAGATGCTAAAACCCAACACACGTGACTGCGTCCATCCAGGCATTACTAGATATTTATGCATATCTTAGCAAAATTCTTTGTTCCAAACGTAATAGTTCAGTCATTTAAGCTTAAATTAGGTAAAAATCTCGGAATTCGATATACCCATTTATAAATACTTGTATATTGACACCCTAAAGTTGTCTCAAAACCTATGTACATATGGTAGGGTATATCTCTAAATGGGTATATCGAATTCCGAGGTGAATTCACTATAATGACTGGACTATAATTTGAACTGTGGCGATTGGGAACAGAAAAATGTCAGCTGATACTGCATCTATAGGAGAAAATCGATAATATATCACTAGTAGATTTGAGCTATTTTAAGTTCCATAATTGACCTACAAAAAGTTTTGGTTTGCGCTGGAATTATAAAAAATGGTACATCTTCTGTTGAACTTAGACTAAATGTACTTGTACGTATTTTAAATTCCGCAGTTCAATAAAATAGTGGTCATAGACACCTTAGTTTTGGTTGAATGCGGCAAAAGTTGTCAAGCCATACCAACCGATAGTTTTCAGAGTCTCAGAAGTACAATTAATAGTATAGTTTAGAACCAAAAAAAAAATAGAAAATAGAAACACTGGTGATGACGAACTGAGATGAGGAAGCTCTTAGAGCATTCGATCAGTTTTGCACCCAGAAACCTCGTTCCATAGGGTACTGTCTTTCTTTACCGCACTTTGGTCAAGTTCGTCATATAGGCAACGCATGGGTTTCCCGATGTTGACCACATTTTCGAGTATTAACTTCATACTATTATTGCCAATCTCGGCCACTATTTCATTGCTCTCAATGCCTTTGTGATCTGGCACCCAGTAGAAATTAAGTATAATCTTTAAGCCAACCATTTTTTCTATGTTTACTTTGAACCTCTTTTCCCAGTTGTAAATTAGGATCAGTGGGTGTTTGACAAACCGACATTACCCATCGAGCTTGACCGAAGTTTCTATAAGCAAATTCTCTTGCAGCCAGTAGTCGTCCCACCGATAGTGCTACGCAGTTTTCAGCGGAGAGGTCTATATGTTAAACCCGCCACCACCCATACCAGTTCAAGAGCCGCCGTTGGAGTTTTTCAAAAGCTCCCGTTATGACAGCTCAGTGGGCCTCTGAACCCTTTTCATTGGCTTCCGGTGGGTTGATTTCCGTTAGCCTATCCACCATAACACTGCATATAAAGCAATGCTAGGCTTGCAAAGGATAAAGACAACTGGCGAAGTTTTGTGTATTCGAAACAGACCAACCTTGCGTTGTAATGCCAAAGAAGGAGAAAAATTTTAACCAAAATATGTTACAAATTTTTCAATGCTCTTTATCTAGACAAAATAGATAGTCTACCTAAAGTATTCCTTAACTATAACTTGTGTGTGGTGGTTATCAATATATTCAATATCTTGATTATGGTAAAAATAGGCATTTACTACTGACAGCAGGATAATAAAATTGAAAGATCTGAACGTTGCGTGCTATCAACTTTTAATTGATAATAATTTGAAGCATCTATAGTTACCATAGTTACCACACATTTAATGGTTTAGTAGTATTTGTACTTATAAACATGTATATTCTTCTCATACGTCGCTACTTAGATCAAATATTATTTGAATAGCAATATAACTGCAAAGGCTAATACTAATTCACCTAAATTTATATTAAACATACCTTGGAAGATTTAGTCATCGTACTAGCACCTTATTGGCACAATATTAAAGCCCTCACATTATGTAAATTCAGTAATTTGCAATTATATAAAACTTACTAATAATTTGTTTGTCAATTATTAGGGATATTTTGAAGCTTCGCTTCGAAAATTGTAGAATGCTGCGAAGCTTCAATTTGGTTAGGATTTTGTAAGCATTTTACATAACGAAATGCAAATTGAATGCACACAACTATTTGACATAAAATATGCAATTAGCTTAATTTCAACAATTTTGGCATCAGAGAATGTAAGGTTGTTTACGGAATAGAACACATGTCCACATATGTATGTATTAATCTATACTCGCATACTTGTATGAATATAATATAAGCATTTGGAAGATAGTTGTTCTTTAAAATTCAAATTATGAATATGGAATATTGGTCAAGTTTGTGTGATTTTATGTGTATGTGCAATATTTGATAATTAGTATTAATTAACAAATGATTTTGTAGTAGTGAAACGGACAGTTCAACTTGAATTTGCACATATGTAAATGGTACTAGCACAAGTAAAGGTTCTCAGTAAAAAGCTTACTAACGAACTTGGATCTTTAAGACGTTCCTTTACATATGTAGATTAGGCGTATTTTGAGAACATCTGAGTGATCGGAAGAGTATACGAGGTGTGTTCAAAAAGTATCGCGAATCGTAACTGATAGTTTTCTTCGATTGCAGAGGCGTCGTGCATCATGAGTTCTTGCCACAGGGAGGAAGGGTCAATAAGGAATATTACCTGCAAGTTATGCGCAATTTGCACATAGCACATAGGATTTGTGGAAGAACAAAAATTGGCTTTTTCACCACGATAACGCCCCTGCTCACACACATCGTTGCTTGTGCGCGACTTTTTGGCCAAAAACAACACACTAATGATGCCGCAGCCACCGTATTCCCCAGATCTGGCCCGCTGTGACTTTTTCTTGTTCCCTAAACTGAAGAGGCCCATGAAAGGACGACGTTACGCTTCTCTTGACGAGATAAAGACGGAATCGAAGGAGGAGCTGAAGAAGATAAAAAAAATGATTTTTTGAAGAGCTTCGCGATTGGAAAAAACTGTTGGCACAAGTGTATAATAACTCATGGGGATTACTTTGAAGGCGACAAAATAGATATTCATGAATAAATAAATAATTTTTGAAAAAACACGCGATACTTTTTGAACATACCTCGTAAGCATTTTCATTATGATATTTCAAAATTTTAATGCAGACTAAGCGCGACATAAAAAAATACAAAAGAAAATTAATTATTTTACGTTCATAAATAAATATTTATTTAAGGTAGTAGTCTGGTAAATTTTGCATATTTTCATTATTTTTTTTTAAGAGTGTTTTTTATAGGAAAATAAAAATGCATTATCTTGAATATTTCGAGTGTTTTTATTTACATTTTGAAAATATAAAAAAAACGTGTTTGAAAAAATTTAATACTTTATTACTATTATTATTGTCCCTCGAAGTTGGAACCTCAAAAAAAAAAATGCACGTGGGTGGCCCAAGTGATTTTGGCCCTTGATGTTATCTGAAATCAAATATTCTTGATTATGCTTAATCTATAGACATGCCATTCTGGTCGGAACTACTGAAGTTAAGTTTCAAGGGTAAATAACAAAATGGCGGACTTTGAAAAAAAGTCCCTTTATTTTAGCAAAAAGGAGTTGTAAAATAAAAAGTTAGGGGTGAAATAAATTCTCCTTACTACCGACGAGAACTATGTATTAGTGTGTAGTGTAAATTTGAAAGCATTCAGTTCAGTAGAAAAAAAGTTAGTCTCCGGGCCGACTAGATAAACAATGTTTTGAGAAAAACGCATTTAAAGTTCAACAAATCCGAGAGAGAGGACTCCGAGGCGCTCTAAAAAACTTGTTATAACTCCCGAAATATTTCGAATTTCTGTTTGAAATTTTCACAAATTCTCAAGACATTGTAATTTCAAATTAAGCAAAAAAATTTAGATTTTTTTAGCCCAAGTTAGCAGACCTACCTTAGTTCACATTATTGAGCTGCTTTGCGTTGTAATGAAGTAAACGCAACAAACATAACTAATTAAGTATTTTGTGGTTTATTTGGTGTAAGAGAATTTATTGGAGTTTTTATGGGAAACTTACTTAATTCAATGTGGTTTAAAACATTGGCAAAGGAATGTATTTATTCGAAAAATTATAAATTGGTAAAGTTTTTATTTTATAAAACACTTTGCAATTACCCAGACTCCAATTGAACAACTTGTTTCTGCTACATAATTGTGTATATAGTGAGCAAGGGACATTTTGAGAGATTAGCTATTATTCAACATCTACGAATGAGCCAATAATTATTTTTGAGTAGAGTAATAAGGACTTGTCTCAGCTATGTCGAAGCCTATAAACTATAAAAATGAAGGCGCATGGAATAATTTATAATAACCATCCATCTTCCATAATTTCTACCAAGTTATTTAAGTTTTTTTATATTTCTTCTTTATTCCTTAGACCTCATCTGCGGTAAATTTTGCCGCCTTTTCCTTAAGCGCCTGAAATCCAATTTTAAACGAAACCTCTCGCATAACAACACTAAATCCTTAAGATAAGATTTAACTTATAATGCGAGTACACAGTTGTGTGCCCCTCAAAAAGACCACACCACGCCAGCTAAAATGTTGCCAAGCAAATCTTAAATCCACCAACACATTCAAACAAATTTATGAGCGCATAAATAAAGCGCTTACAGCCAAAGTGTTAAGGCATAACATTAAAGTTTGGCGCGATAGAATTCAACAATGTTGCAAATGCTGCTGGCATGATTTGTTAGAGCAACGCCATGCGAGTATATAGATCATGAAATACTTGTGGCGGCAAACACCCACCGACCTTTTTAGCCATCCAATGGCGTAACTTAACCCCACGAAAAGGTATTTATGCACAAATGCCGCCGCCGGCGCTATCGATAAGCGATAATGTTGCCGCCAGCGTGGAAATGGCTAACTGGGCGGATTTGGCCGAAGGTGCGCAGCAGGATGGGCGGCAATAATCATATAAATATTCCGGCAACTAAAAGTATCCTCAAATTGTGTGAGTGTATGTGTGTATGTGAGGGCATTGTGAGCATCACTACTGCTGGCCAAAAGCACGCCGGTCAATGCCGAACAGCATACAATGAAGCGTTTGTATTGATTGGTGTGAATGCTGAGGCTATCTGTAAAACGAATCCGTGCGCTGGCAGGGCAGCAGAGCGGTGGCGGGGCGGGATGTGTATGCCACAATGGCAGCATAAAAGTAAGTGCGTCGCTTGATTGCCAACTCAAGTGGGTCGAAACAAATGCTGCGGCGCTCGACGTGGCAGGAGAAAGGGTTTATTTTAGTGATTGGTTGATTAAGTAACGGTGTGTGTGTGTGCGTGTCTGCCCACCGGGAATCGCTTCATGTACATGTTTGCATGTGCTTATGAGGGTGCGTGTGTGTGTGTGTGCTTGTATTTACATTTAAAGTTTACAAGCAACAGCAAATTTTGCGGTTGAATTGAGTGGAGAATATGCTGGATTTTGCTCATATTTGCGTGTATGTGTGTATGTGTGTGCGTGTGCTTTTTATTTGTTTTCATTGTAGTCGAGTGTTTTTTTTTGGATTTCTTTGTGTTACAAAGTAAATTGTTTGTGTAAGCTCTTAAAAAATTTGCTTTTTTAGGGTTGCGAATTTATGATGTGATTTAATGGTGTTTGCGCTGCAAAAATACCGTTGCCACCAAACGCCTTTGCAGCACGTGCACGTCAGTTGGGAGGAGAGGGCTGTTGAGCGCCGAGTTCAAAGATGAAAACAATTTAAATTGATCGATTGAATTACTCGCGGCGCTGCAACTAAATAATAAATGTTAATATTGCTGCGAAGTTGTTTTTGTTTGTTTGGCAGTTGCTGTGCACAAAGGTGAAAGTTTTGCTGTGCAAAGTGGTTTTAAATTTGGAAATTTTTTTGTTTGTCATTCTTGTTTACAAATAATTAATTCTCGTTGGATTTGCATGTAGGAAATTTCAAAAAAATGCTCAGAAATATATTTGGTAAAGCTTTTCCGCTTAAATGGCGGTAAAATTATTTGAGCGTAATGGAAAATATTTACATGACAAAATATATGACAAAAATCTTACATATCGGCACCTAAAGAGAAAAAATAACCTATCTTCAAAAAAATCGAAATTGTGCTTTTTATCACTTACGATTCACTACCACAGCTTCCACTGTCAGAGATAGCCTATATATAAGTAATATATAACCCTTTTATAACCAAAACTCAAATTTCTTTCCGAAGTGAGTAGTTTCTATTACATCGTTTTTCCTTTGCCTATAAACTTATGAAAAGTAATGTTACGTTATTTTACATTTTAGGTAACGATATATTAATAAGGCTAAGGCAATTTTTTTTATCCGGAGAAATGGTATTGCCATACAATTTTGTGTGGATAACTCGTTCCGAACGCTTTTATTTCATTTCATAAATAATTTTTATTTTATTTTATTTTACATTTTAATTTCTCATACATATTTTGTGCGACATGCAGACCTAATTTCAATACTGAAATTAGCTTGTTGGCGCATTTGTTGAGAAAGAAAATAACTAATTTTTAAACGAAACAAAATTCGATATATTAAGCGATCTTATTCACTTCTGAATTTCAAACAATCGATTGTTTTTGTCCATACCTATATTTACGTTAGTATATTTAAGCGTATTCTTCGAAATTTTCAACTTGATCTGTCAAGTAGTTTCGTATATTGTGGAAGAACAATTCATGGATTTACACGATAACAACGCACCATCGCATTGAGCGACGCTTGTGACCGAATTTAATTTCCAAAAACGCAATGAATATGGATAGCATCGATCTTCCACCGTATTCACCAGACTTGGCTCCGCGTGATTTCTTTCCTGTTCCCCAAAATGAAATTACCACTCCGTGGAACCTTTTTCAGTCGGTCGAAGAGATAAAAAAAATTCGCTGAAGGCCATCGTAGAAAGTTATTATCTATATAAAAATTTTTGAGATACAATTCTTAAACACTTGGACGAAGGATTTTTATTTGACTATTTGAAAAAAAAAAAAAAATTCGCGAAGTTTTCACTGAAATTTTAATTTTTTGGTAAAAATGTCAGCGCAAAACCAATTTTAAGTTTTTTGTTTCTTCGCACAAATTCTAAGTTAAAGTTTTAATTAAACGCGTATTTTTTCACTTTAAATGATCCTGAAAGGAGTTATCCTGCCAACGCGGGCGCATCTATTTTCCTAGGAGTCACTTACGGTGGCGTCCCAATTTAAAAGTTTAAAATATTTTTTTTTCCAAAAAATTTCAAAATTTCTTTGTTAATAATGTGTGTTTGTAATAATAAAAAAAAATTAATTATAAAATATTTCATTTTTTATATGAAAAAAAAATTTAACAAGGTTGATTTTTACCCGAGGAAACCTACTGGGAAAATTTGTTGAAAAATTACTGTTTTTTTACCCGAGGAAATCCCTTAAATCACAGTTTTCAAAGTCGGTGATGAAAATTTTTTCGAAAAGGCTGGACTGAGCTTGAGCTTTTTGAAGGACCTTCTTACAAATATAATATATATGAGGTAGTAATAAATAATAATTTCAAGCATATAGGTAAAAATCATCCTCAGCTCAAACTTTCTCTATCTGGAGATCGAAAAATTAAAGTTTAAAAAATTACTCGCAAATTACTAAAGTTCATAAAATTCTGTAAATTTACATTTTTCAACTAATAATTTAATGATTTTAATTATTCTCAAATAAAACTCACGAAAAAGCGCGTTTTCCTAACATGCCGATAAAGGAGTACTTAATTTCCTTGCAAAACAAAGTTTTTTGATGAATTTGAGAATTTTCACAGCTTTTTTCAAGAAATAGATTTTTTAGTTAGTATCTTCGAGCTTTTCTGCAGAGTCTTCACATGCTTTGGGCATCATACACAGGCGGACTTTGAATAAATTCCTCTTCATTATTGGCGTAGACACGGCTTACACGGTTATAACCGATATTTTTCCAAGTAAATAATATTATAATTTTCATTGAAACAGGGCACATATTACCGATATATTCGGTATGGAGTCAAAACAGGTAGCAAATTTGCTTTTATTTGGTACATGAGGGCATTGGGAAGATAAGCGCCGCCTCAATCAATTCTTCTAAGATGCAGTTTTCGTTGAAATATCTTAATACAGATCAATAGACTATCAATTTTAGTAGGTATATCTGTTCACCATTTATTGAGATCTCTTTTCTAAAACCTTGAACATTCGTAATAAAATTTTACTTGCTTCTAAGGTATTATGAAACATATAAACAAGTTCTAAACAACATGAAAATCTTAAGCTTTCATGGCTTTTTGTCTAATTAGAATATATATTATATAATGAAATATAGTGGTTAACTTACGGCCAAAAAAAAAAACCATAAAAAGATAGTCAGTGTGAGATTTTAAAGCATGTGGTGCAATATTATAGTAAAGCGTTAAAACTATCATTCCTTTGTAAAAAAAATGTATTAGAATTTTAATGTTGAGATGAAAAATATTGGAAATTGATACTCATTTTAGTAACAACGCACAGTTACAAATACCACAAGCTCCTCTTTGACTTAAAATTATCAGAAATAATTATAATTTGACATTACGTACTAAGCCAACTGCGTAGGTAGGCAGCACTGGGAGCAAGCAGAAAATTATTCAGCTGGAAATTAACTGTAACCAAGTCCTATGTCAACTACGTTTTACTCGTAGCTCTTGACATACATTAACCACACACAACATTTAAACTTTCACCCACACGACAGTCGGTTTATATTTGTCAAATTCCAATTGGCAGAGCAACACAATTATTTAACGAATGTAGCAAAATTATGCAATGTAATATGAATCCATACACTACCATAATACAAGTACATGCATGTACAGAAACATATGCATATATATGTATATACTATATGTACCTATTTGTATATATTTAGAAATATGTATGAGCAAACGCCTAATAGTATGCTACAAGTATACTAGTTAAGCATAAAATACGTACATACATGCGCATTTGTGTACGTGCACATGTATGAAAATGTAGAAAAGCGTGTCACGTCACTTTGCCAAAAATATTAGTTTAGGTTAATTTCAGGCAAATTCCAGTCAAATATCAAATGTCACTCATACCACATGGCGCACCCGCATATCTGGTTATGTGTACCATATAGCACAAAATATTTTAATACTCCATACATAATAATCCGAATGCTACACGCATTTCTCATGCCTACATAATAATTTTCGTGCAACAACAACAAACAACATATAAATATGTGAGGCACAATTGCCGCTGTGTGGGCCTGTGTCACCCGAATTTGTAAGTACGTAAGTACAGGTATTTGCCTGCCTGTAGGCATTTTTGATATTTGTGTTTAATTTTTGATTGCCCAAATACTTGTTAATATATGAAAGACACGTTTCTATTTTAAATTAAATTTGCCGCTGGTGTATTTATATTTATTGAAATGATTTATTTTGATTTTATGTTGATTTTTGGGCATACAATCGCCTAAACATCTGTATTAAAGCACTGGCTGTATAAACAAATGTGCTACCAGAAATATTTATTCAAGAACTTGAAGTAAGTAAATATGCAAGTTATGAAGAAAGCTCAAATTAATCAAGTGAATTTTGTTATGATGAGAAATGATGTAAAAAATCAAATTTCGAACATTTTAATTGACTCAATTTAAATAATTTAAAATAATTGCATAACAATTTTTGTTTCAATTGCTTAATGCTTGTACTCTTCAAAATATGAAAAAAGTTATTGCCAATTATAGTTATACCACAATGAATTCATTAACTCACATACATAAATATTTATACCAGTCATTCACATAGGATTGCTTCAGTTGTGATATAATCTTCGAAGCGAAGTCAATATAATAAATATATTTATATTTGAACTACTGTGAGCAAAGTAGTATGAGTAACACTTCTTAATTCAAATTTTTGAAATATTTTTTTTTTTTTTCAGTTTGTATGACTATCAGCGACTTCTGTGCCAAATGTTGATGACGAGCCACGACCAGGACGGCCATCAACATCAGTTGATTATTATTAACAATTAACAGTCAGAGATCTTACTGGCATCGCTGAAATATCGAAAGGATCAGTCAAAACCCTTCTAAAAGATTATGTGGACCTAAGAAAAGTGAAAGCACGATTGGTTCCAAAATCAATAAATTTTTTCGAAAAACAGCGCTGCGTTAAAGACTGTGAAACAATGCTTACCGAGTACCAGGATGTCATGAAACGTGTTATTACTGGCGATGAGTCTTGAATCTATGCTCACGACCTGGGAACAGACGTACAATCGGCCGAATATCGTAACGAAGGTGAGCCGAAGCCGAAAAAACCATGCCAAGACTGGTCAAAAATCAAGGTTATGTTGACAATTTTCTTCGAATATCGAGATGTGATGCCCTACGAGTTCCTTCCGATTGGACAAACTGTCAACAAGGAATATTATTTGAGTGTTTTATGTCATTTGGCGAAGTCTTACTATTTTTTGCTCAAAGAAGGAAATATCATAAACACACATAACTGTACCCTTATATTAGAGCGATATATAGCGGACATTGAAATTTAGAAGGCCGAACTTGTCAAAAGCACTTGGAGTAGTTTGTTTGCTGAGCCAATTTTTGTCACAATTTCGCGAGTTCAAGTAAAAGTCTTTATAAACGCCTTCAAACTAGGCTCCTCTTGTTAATCCAATTTTTATGCGCTTGTTACGAGTCTCGGCTGTAATGGTCAACAATCTTAAGAGATTTTTTTTTTTTTTGTTTTTTGTTGGCCAGTTTTGACGTTACTTCCATAAGTCCACATCTCGCCTTCAATAATGAGGCGTGTGGTGAATACAGATTGCGTCTAGCTTTGAAACGCTTCATACCCAAAGCTGTAACCAAAATCTGTTAAGTTGATTCCTAAGAAATGATAAGTCCTCCCATATCACGTGCTGTTCACAGGAATATTTTCAAGAACTGCTTTTATAACATTTTTAAGAATCAACTGTTATCGATTCCATTGGAAACATAAAATTTCAAGCAAAATCTTTGATAAATTCGTTGTTCTGTTGTTTCTTTGTTAACAATGGCCAGACATACCTTTCGCGTCACAATCAAATGGTTGCCAAATACCCACTCATTGATATATGGAGATGAAACTTCTTAAAAACATAAAAAGGATTATACGAATCCAAAAAACAGTATCGATAACGTTTTTCCCGCGTTTAAATACGCCAGTCCGAGTCAAATTTGATCAGATTGCTTATCTATTATTATTGAAAGAAGGTTTTATACTTTTTCTATTTGGAATATATATTTTGATTTTGATCAGACTCGTTACCAGTTCGCAGGCAGTTCTATTCCTAATCTATGACTACTCCTTATTTCTCCTTTAGTACTCTCTACTTTTTATAAAAAGGTATAAGGCCAAATGGTGTATTTTGAGTAAAAATATTTTGCAAGAAAAAGAAAGAAAGAAGAGTCGTAGTGCATATTTAAAATGAGCACGACTAAGCTAAAAGAGTAAATAATTTTCATTAAGTAAGGCGAAATATCTTTAAAAGCAGAAACTATTATATAAAGTTTTATTGCGGTATCGCTTAGTGTAAACGTGCCATCACTTGAACCTCATTCACCTAGCCTGAGTAACTTCATAGGTGAAAATGCTAACTTTTTATGTAGCTGTGAAATCAGAGAATAAAAATTATGTGAATTTTTCATAAAGTTAAATTACTACCAAAAAAAGTTATCGATAAAAATCGATTTTTATCGAAAGCTGAAGAGTGAATTTGTGTTTTTAAAAAAAGCTGTTTTAAATTTTGTTATTACTTCCAAAAAAAGTATCGAGTTTTTTTATCGATATTAATCCATTTTTATCAAAAATTTAAGAGTAAATCTATTTAAAAAAAAACTATTCTAAGTGTGTTATTATAATTAGTTAAATAATTAAAAAATAGTTATCGATAAAAATCGATTTTTATCGAAAGTCAAAAAGTGAATATATTTATTAAAAAAATAAGATAACTTTCGTTTATGACATTTGACAAAATATGTAAATAAATTAATTTGTTTTAAAATGTTGGTGATCTTATTTCAAGTGGGTTTGTTTATGGTTACAACAAAGTAAGTCAAAGTCGATCATATAAATTGATTTGAACTGGTGTGATAATTAACCGAAATTGATGAAGATTTAGCCAAACTAATATCTCGTACACTACGTATATTTTTATCATATGGTCCGACAAAAAATTATAAAATCGCGGAACCTTTTGCAGCAAAGTACAAACTCGTGCCCGTTGTTAATAACGGGTGATTTTTTTGAGGTTAGGATTTTCATGCAGTAGTATTTGACAGATCACGTGGGATGTCAGACATGGTGTCAAAGAGAAAGATGCTCAGTATGCTTTGACATTTCATCATGAATAGACTTACTAACGAGCAACGCTTGCAAATCATTGAATTTTATTACCAAAATCAGTGTTCGGTTCGAAATGTGTTTCGCGTCCGTGTCCGATGAGCGATGAGGCTCATTTCTGGTTGAATGGCTACGTAAATAAGCAAAATTGCCGCATTTGGGGTGAAGAGCAACCAGAAGCCGTTCAAGAACTGCCCATGCATCCCGAAAAATGCACTGTTTGGTGTGGTTTGTACGCTGGTGGAATCATTGGACCGTATTTTTTCAAAGATGCTGTTGGACGCAACGTTACGGTGAATGGCGATCGCTATCGTTCGATGCTAACAAACTTTTTGTTGCCAAAAATGGAAGAACTGAACTTGGTTGACATGTGGTTTCAACAAGATGGCGCTACATGCCACACAGCTCGCGATTCTATGGCCATTTTGAGGGAAAACTTCGGACAACAATTCATCTCAAGAAATGGACCCGTAAGTTGGCCACCAAGATCATGCGATTTAACGCCTTTAGACTATTTTTTGTGGGGCTACGTCAAGTCTAAAGTCTACAGAAATAAGCCAGCAACTATTCCAGCTTTGGAAGACAACATTTCCGAAGAAATTCGGGCTATTCCGGCCGAAATGCTCGAAAAAGTTGCCCAAAATTGGACTTTCCGAATGGACCACCTAAGACGCAGCCGCGGTCAACATTTAAATGAAATTATCTTCAAAAAGTAAATGTCATGAACCAATCTAACGTTTCAAATAAAGAACCGATGAGATTTTGCAAATTTTATGCGTTTTTTTTTTTAAAAAAGTTATCAAGCTCTTAAAAAATCACCCGTTATATTAGAAGGTAAGTTCTCTTTCTCTACCCGAAATAATATTCGAGCCTAAATGAAGTGCAAGTCTGGTTGTATATCAACAGTATTGGCAACTATGAGAGTACCACATGGATGCAAAAGGAGAATTTACCACTCTATATTTTGCTTTTAAAACAGTTTAAAGTTTTTATGTGATTTCTATGTATTCACGACTCTTTAAAACTAAAACTAAATGAAGCAACCAGCTTAGAACTCACCTCAGGCATCTTAAATAAATTATTTAATTCCAATATCCGAGCAATCTTCGACCGCAGCAAGCAAACAGAGCAAAATAAAATTAATAAGAAAAGCTAATAAATCCGCCAATGTCTCTTTAATATAAAATTATTTACTTAACAAGCACCGTTAGTTGAACCCCAGCACAAGCTGCAGTCGCGGCACGCTCGTGTGTCAGCATTGCTGTCACTTTTTACGACAACTGCAGGGTTGCTTCATTTTTATTACATTTCACTTTCGCCACTACCCCGCTCTTCCCCTCCACACACACACACACACATGCACGTACATTATGCATTTATATTATTTTATTGGCGAAATGCAGTAAATTCCATGCTTAATGCAGAATGCCACAGCAGAAGTTCCAGCAGCTGAAGCTGCCGATGCTGCCATTCGCAACTCGCCACTCGCTGCTACTTGTGGCATTAAGCGCGACTGCCGCTCACGTTGCCCACGAGTATATTGCATATAAATTTATTTATTATAAAATTATTCTATGTGTGTGTGTATATGTGTACCGTTTGTATATTAAAACGTGAGTGGCGATCAGCGTGCGGGTAGCGGTCTCGCTTTACGGCATCCCTGCTGCAGAGTGAACTTTGTAAACTTTTGACCTCAAAATCCGGTCACACGTTTCAACTGAATAATGCACTCACACATGCACTTACTTTGCATGTGTATGTCTGCATGTGTGTTTGTAAGTATGTCAGCAGTTGATTTAGCTGTTTTCACATGTGCGATTATGCATGTGTGTTTGGTCCACTGAACACGGCTTTTAGTTGGGGATATATACTTTTTGGAAGCCGGCACTGTGATAGAAAACTTTACGAAACTAGGTCTTTGCTAGCGGTAAACAACTTTCGGGTTTTCACGGTCTTTCAATAACTACAGGGTATGTCCGGAAAGTAATTGGACTGATTTTCTTCCGCCGCGATTGTACTTCGGAGCGTGAGCGCACCGACTTGATCCGGTAGAGAGCGTTCCTAGCTAACGAGCGGCTGATCTGATCTGATTATCGTGGGAAACTCGATAAATCTGCGACAGAGATGTTTGATAAGATCAAGCAGGCTTACCCAGATGTTGCTTTAGCAAGAAGTTGGGTGGTTCGGTGGCATCAGGCCTTTCTGGAGGGCCGGGAAAAGGTCGCTTATTAAAATCATACTAGGAGACCTGCGATTACGACAAATACCGACAATGTGGCTCGTGTGCGCAAAGTTTTGAACTCAGACTGTTAACCAAATATGTGGCCCCTGGTCTTTTTTTGTTTCCTTGTCTAAAACGGCCGATGAAGGTCAGGCATTTTGAGACGACAGAGGGGATCCAAACAGCATACACCTCGGCTCTCAAGGCTTTTCCGGCGAATGCCTTCCGTGTCACCTTTAATGCTGGGATATCGCGCTGTCAGCGCTGCATCGACGCAGAAGGAGCCTATTTTGAAGGTTTGTAAGGAACTGTAACGATAGGTTCAATTAATTTTTTAAATCGACTAAGACCTGTTACATTCCGCACAAACCCTGTACAATTTTTACTTGGCAATCTTTAACTCTCTTCAATATTAGTACTAATAGCTTGAGACGTAGCGAGAAAACCAGGACCAGGTGATAATTGTTGTGAATTGTTGGAGAGAAAAAATTGCAAACATTTTTACGGAGCACCAGGCGTCCCTGAAAACTCCGGACCACCGGCAAGTATTGTTTCCGATCTAACCCCTCTCTTCTTCAATGCTGATAGTCAAAGACTACAAGCTTCTGAATAATCTAACGTTCGATATGTACCTATCGAAAGTAATCATAAGAACAGGTCGAAAACGTGTAGCTTTAGAATGATAGCCTTGAAAATAATTGTCTCTAACATTAGTTTTTCTTTAGCGTGTTTAGCTCTTTAGGTTAGAATAGGTTAT
>CM050323.1:20336982-20376639 GCA_027475135.1 Bactrocera correcta
GCTGTGAAAATAATAACAAACGCTTTGAAAACAAAAAGTGTAGCAACAACACTCGAGGCTTGACGCTGCAGATTTCTCGTGATTGCAGCTTTTTAGTGCATAAATTGGACCGCTCCGTTTGCTGTGCTGCATTTGGTATCTTTTGTGCGTAGCCGTCGCCGGTAAAAGCAATTTCACTCGCTTGCTTTCGAATTCCTCTGTCTGACAACATAGATAGAGGAATATGTATACGGGCTTATATGTGTACCCTGTAGTGCAATTGACTAGTTACAAACTAGTTGGTAGTTACTTTGCCGTAAAATTAATATGACTCTTACCTACTTTGTTTTAATCGAAGAATCCGGTCTATATTCTTTGAATCAGATCCAAATCAGATTTTAGTCAGAATTATACTAGTTTCATACTAGTTCTAAACTAATATATAAATGTTTTGTTCAATTTTCATTAAATAAATTTTAAGTTTGATATTGTTCATATACCTGTACGATACCTTAAACCGACTCTCTCTGAACCCACCACCCAAATATCAGTACATTTGATGACTTTCCGACCAGCTTTAATTTGGTTAGGATATTCTAGCCTCAAATTGACATAATTGCCGACTAGTTTGCTAAGTTACTTCAGTTACTTCACAGTACACAACATAACAGCTCAATCGAAAATTTCCCGGCCTACCATAGACGGAACTTCTAGAACTAAATCAATACGCTTTCAAAAGTCGCATATAGAAATTTGACAGCTGTCGGAATATTTTGTGAATTATATCTCATTTTGGGTGAAGCTGCTTTTGTTATTGTGGAAAAAATTGATAAAGAGAAATTTTGTGTGTTGATAAAATATTGATTTTTGAAGGGGAAAATACCCAGTTGAAGCAAAAACTTGGCTCGATGACAAGTTTCCATCAACCATTCACGATTGATATGCTAAGCGCAGACATGGTGAAATCGAAATGAGCACCGAAGACAGTGAACGAAGTAGTCTTCGACGAAAACCTTAAAAAAGACCACAAATTAGTTTTGGATGACCCTAAAGTGAATATGTTTGTGTTCTAAAGATATCAACTGCAAGTGTACATCATATCACATTTGGGTATGGCAAGACACTGTGCGAAGTGGATGCGGCGCAAACACACTTTTGACCAAACACAACGACGAGTTGATGATTCGAAGCAATGTTTCAATTGATGAAGCATTTACTCCGAAATACAATCGACAGTCAACCGAGTGAACTGTATACGACGAACACGCTGCAAAGCTTGAAAAAATGCAAAAGTCGGTTGGCAAGGTTATGGCGTCGTATTTTGGAATATGCATAAAATAATTTTTATTGATTACCGTGGAAAAAGAAGGACTATTATTCTGGACAGATTGAAGGTTACTGGACTATTTGAAGGACAAAATCATCAAAAAGTGGTCGCATTTCAAGAAAAAGAGTGCTGTTTCGCCGCAGACAGGTCAGCCAAGTCAGTGAAACCGATGGCAAAAACCCATGAATTTGGCTTTGACTTGGCAGCGACTATTGTCTTGTTCTCAAAATAATGATTGCTGGGAAGAAATTTTCGTCAAATGAAGAGGTGATTGCCGAAATTGAGGCTTATTATGAAAAAAAGAATAAATCGTACTACAACAAGTAATGAAGAACTAAGTTCGGGTGTCACCGAACATTTTATACTCTCGCATGATAAAGTGATAATCGAGATTTCATTATCCGTCATTTACAATTTTATTCTATTTTTTATATATATGAATATGTATATATTATACAGAGAAGGCATCAGATGGAATTCAAAATAGCGTTATATTAGAAGAAGGCGTGGTTGTGAACCGATTTCACCCATATTTCGTACATGTCATCAGGTTGTTAAGAAAAGATTATATATGGAATTTCATTGAAATCGGTAGAGTAGTTCCTGAGCTATGATTTTTGGTCCATAAGTAGGCGACGCCACGCCCAAGTCTGGGTGCAGCTTCCTTCTGCCATTTCTTTCGTAAAGTTTAGTGCTTCTGATGTTTTTTGTTAGTCGTTTAACGCACTTTTAGTGATTTTCAGCATAACCTTTGTATGGAAGGTGGGCGTGGTTACTATCCGATTTCTTCCATTTTTGAACTGTATATGGAAATGCCTGAAGGAAACGACTCTGTAGAGTTTAATTGATACAGCTATAGTAGTTTCTGAGATATGTACAAAAAACTTATTAGGGGGCGGGGCCACGCCCACTTTTCCAAAAAAATTACGTCCATATATGCCCTTCCCTAATGCAATCCTTTGTGCCAAATTTCACTTTAATATCTTTATTTATTTCTTAGTTATGACTCTTATAGGTTTTCGGTTTTCGCCATTTTGTGGGCGTGGCAGTTGGCCGATTTTGCCCATCTTCGAATTTAACCTTTTTATGGAGCCAAGAAATACGTGTACCAAGTTTCATCATAATATCTCAATTTTTACTCAAGTTACAGCTTGCACGGACGGACGGACGGACAGACAGACATCCGGATTTCAACTCTACTCGTCACCCTGATCACTTTGGTATATATAACCCTATATCTGACTCTTTTAGTTTTAGGACTTACAAACAACCGTTATGTGAACAAAACTATAATACTTTCCTTAGTAACTTTGTTGCGAAAGTATAAAAATGGTAAAGAAAAGTGTTACTATAATCAATGTATCACCCTTGATGGGAGCTGAGCTGGGGATGGGAGTTTTAGGGAACAAGAGGGGCATGAAGACATTGATAAAAATTAAAATTTTCGGAAATTCGGGGTAAAAGTGTCACCAGGATCGAGGTGGAATTAAAATCATTACAGTATAGTATGCCAGATGGTCACTTTTCGATTCAATGTTACAAGCAGAAATTCGCCGGAACGATTCGAATCGGTGCTATAAAAGCAAATTTAGGAAGATCAGATTACTTGAGCTACTGTGGAAAGAATCAAATCAATCAATTGTCATTATTGTATGTGGAATTTTTTACTCAAATTGAAGAAATTGTATATAAAATATAACCCAGAAATCGGTACTCTTGAACATATATAAATCAAGTATAACAATTTTTTGTAATTCTCTTGGTAAATGATCAGCTAAAGCAGCTTTTTATCTGTTGACGATTCAATATAAATTTTTAATAATTATGAAATTTTTTTTTTTATAAATCAAACAGATTTTGGGCAAACCTATTATGCAAAATCAAATGACCCTTTTTTTTATTTCTGATCAATTATGGGAAATAATAAATTCATATATTTCATACACTTAACGGGGTATATTAAACTTATAAGCATGACGAGCAAAGTCAATTTAACCATGTTCGCCGGTCTTCACGTCTATATAAACGCGAACTAAGAGCTGATCTTAAGATATCGATCTGAAATTAGATTTGGCTCAGGAAATTGCTCATTTGTCGGAAATCGTGGATATCGGAGTACCATAGGAGGTAACTGCCATCCATATTGACCGATCTAGCTCTTGTGGAGAAAACCTATTAATGGACAAATTATCTTCACAAACTTTGTCTAGACTATTGCCCAAAGGGATCGCTACAATCTCCGAATATATTGCTTAGATTGGACGACTAGGTCATTTATTTGGTCATTTAATTGTTATACAAATTGTCCGGTTCAAATCAGATTCATTTAGCATCTTCATAAAATTTCTGATTGTTGTTAAAGGGAACTGTGTAATATTCCAGCAAATTTTTCAGATCGGACTATATAATATAACTGCCATACAAACAGACCGATCAAAATTGACTTCTTGTATGGAAACTTTTTTTTTATTTTGAAGGATATTATAGTTTTGGCGTAACCGATGTTAATATTTGTTCTTTTTTTTTTTAACATGTATAAGTAAATATATATGTTGTATATTACCTCTAAGCATCCCAAACTGGACAAAACAAGGATCACTGAGTTTAATTGAAGACATTTCTTTAATACCTTTGATTGATTTGGCAATTTGTCAAACAAATTCTCTATATGTATATTTTATATTACCCTTATTTCTTTCATTGCGAAACTAGAAAAATTGCATTAGTTTAGAAAAACAAAAGCAACAACATTGACAGTTACAAAAACTCAAACAAACTCAACCATATCCCAGCTGACGGCGTAAAATTTGTATATATGTCGATAAACTAGGAAACTATGCATTTATCATGGTTTATGCCTAGTTGCATGCAGCTATGCATTTTTTTCACACGCTGTATTTATACGTATATATTTATACATACATACGAAAGCTTGTGCAGCTTGTTGCAAATAAACCGTTAGCGATGTGTGTGCGCAGATACGCGAACAAAGCAAAATTTACTTTCAATGATACGCTGCAGGATTGTGTTCCATGCAGATTGCTGTTAGATACTAAACGCAGGCAAATACATCTGCATACATATATATGTGTGTTTATGTGTATGTTTTTATGCGTTTGTGTTATGCTCGACAGCAAGTGCAACGCTTTTACGTTAGCATTCGCCAAGGAATATGCCATTCGGATAGATAGTCGTGCTGGCAGCTTCTGCTTAACTTTTTTGCACTCGCCGCTTTTGTTGTTGTTGCATATTCGCTATTTCACTTTATTATGCTGTCACATTGAGAGCACATAAATCAAACACTAGATTTGTGCTGGCACTGACAATGCAATTTCTGTTCGCCATTCTGCGCTGTGCGCGTTTGTATCTACGAATGTGTTTGTTATTGTTGTTATTCAATTTTTTGCTTTATAGTTATTTTGCTTTTCTTTATCATTATTACACGTTTGGTAAATATCGCTCATCGCTTATGCATGCACTTTGCCAATTTTCACACCTTTTACGTAAAATTTTTTGTTTATTAAAAGAAATTGAACTTTTTTTGTGAAATTTTTACACTTCGTTTTGTAGCTTAGCATTCTCTTTCCGCCGTTGCGCTTCATCGCTGCTTGTGTGTTGCATATTTTCATATTTTCAGCACAACTTCATTCATGTGATTTCGCAAATTTGTTTGAATGCGATTTGCGCAGCTTACTTCAGTCATTTTTATTATGAGTTTTTGCTTCAACTATTCCTGTTGTTGTTGCATCGAATTGGCAGCAAATTTTCCATTTCACATGTGGCAAACAGAATTGAGTTGCATTTTTTTGGTTGTTATGAAATGGCAATGGAATTTGCTGCGCACATTTGGTCGTTGGGCGTTCGAGCGTTGAGACGAGTGAAAATAAAGTTTAGTTAAATTGTTGCGTATACGCAGTGGGGCAATTTGTGACAAGCTGAGTGGCATCAGAAAGGATTTTGTACTGCGTAAAGAAAATAAAGTTCGCGTAAGTTTTGGCAATCAACTGTTGATAGCGATTGTTGGCAACATATTGTAGATTGCCGAAGCTGCATTTCATGCATGGTTCATGTTGATTTCTATTTGTGGGTTTATGTAAAACTATTACAGATAGAAAGCTTCATAAAAGGTCTTTGGAGTAGATTTAATTGTATGAATTTTTAATAACACGACAATTTGTAAATAGTTTGTCACGGGAGTGATATTTTAATGAGATTAAGTACCAAATTGGTTTGTAATGTTGCCAACTGAGTTTGAGAAAATATATTTTTTTAGTAAAAGAAATTTGGAAATCGCAAGAAATTTTTCAGGAAACTTAATTTATTATTTCTTTAAAATTAAGGCATATTTATTTCTAATACGTTTAAAATGACAGTTCCTTGTAATTGAATTTTTCTTAAAAAAGTATAAGCTGTCGTAGGTTGCATTATCGATTTAGCTTTCATCACACTATTGGTTGTACAGATGCCTAGTGGTATAGATATATTTGTTTGAGACAAGTGAAGCGTAAGTGTGAACTAGATTTAACCATATTCAACAGAGTAAAGTTCAGACAAAATTAAACAACTCATAATCGCTGATGCAAAAGTGGGTCTAACATCTTTCAAAAAAACCTGGGTAAAATATAAAAAATACTTGGGTGGCCACTTTAATATTGACTACAAATTAAATACCGGAAGAGATATTGACGAAAGCATAAGAGAACTCAATGATATAATAACCAGCGCAGCTATCTTAGCAACACCAAAGAAATACTATAAGCCGCTTGGTCCCAGCAAAAATACTAATAGAGAAATATAAATCTAAATGAAAAAAAGACGCGTAAGACGAGGATGACAGATAAATCGCTTCCCTTTCACTCAGCTTCAATTGAAAGTCCATGAAGCCACCAGTCAAGCCCAGCATACCTATACCTGACTTGGGAGGAAATTGGGCCCGAAGTGATGAGGAAAAGGTTAATTGGTTTGCAGTTCTCTTGGAAAAAGTATCTGAACCTAATTGCCAAAGGAGCAACTTTAAGCTGTCAATTTTACCCAACACAGTTAACAAGTCATTCGAGTCTTTTAAGACTTCAATTTCCAAAATTATTTGAATCATAAAAGAACTCAATCCTAAAAGTCGCCAGCACAGGATTATATTACCCCCAAAATGATAATTGATTCACCAAATATTACTGCAGAGGTGGTCTCTTTGCTCTCAATTCTTAGTCTTGGATACTCTAAAATTTCACGGAAAAAGTCACAGATTATTCTGATAGTTAAATCTGGGAAAGACGTCACACAGCAGTTGCCTTCTGCCCTGTCTTTCTAAAATATTTGAAAAAGTGTTACTATCAAAGATGTCTCCTTTCCTTCCCGAAAATAATATAATACCAATGAACCAATAGTACGGTAGAGCAAGTAAATAGAATTACTAACGAAATAAGAGAAGCATTTGAGCACCGAGAGTACTGTTCAGGAATATTTCTAGACGTACCCCAAGTCTTTGATAAAGTGTAGCATGAAGATCTTTTATAAAAGATTAAAAAAAATACCATTCGAATTGTATAAAACATTGGAGTCTTATTTAAAAAATACAAAATATATCTTTCAATTAGGAGATTTCACATGTGATGATCGACAGATAATAGCTAAGGCAAATCTTCCAACAGCTAATAATGTATTAACTACAACTTTCAAAACACAAAAATGCTATGAAGACTATGTATTAACGGAGCACTTAAGTTCTTTTAAAGAATGGCTAGCCTTTTTGCTTTTATGCAATGCGGTTATAAAGCCAATTTGTATGTATGGCATCAACTGTGGGGTACAAACTGTGCAACTAATATTGATATAATTAATACTCGTATATAATAATAATAAATTGGTTAAAAATATACTCTCTGGACATAAATGCCAAATTAGTTTCTGGCAAGACGCTTGAAAGAAAGACGTTTTGGTTCACTAAACAATTGTTGTGATTTTAAGAAAATTCACATACTGTGGTAGAGAAGAGAAAAAAACGATGGCTGTGTATGTATTATAGATTGAGAAATTGTATTTACTTCAAATTACTATAACTGCATCGTCACGTTTTATACAAGTTCATCTTACACGATGTAAAATATGCTTTTAAGAAATTGCCATAATAAAATAAAATATAAAAAAGGCAGAGAAAAAAAGGGGCAGCTAGCGGAGTAGAGTCTCAAAGTAAGCTTGATAAGCCCAGAATATTCTCAAATATATTCCAAAAATACATATTCTTTTGTTTTTAAAAATAGAGAGAATTTGTAAAAATTTCCTTTAACGATATACATTGTATAGAAGCAAATCCTTTGAGAATGATAAAACGGCATATTTTTCAACATAAAACTTTATTACTTGTATTTATAAAAGACGCGCAGTAGTCTAAGTAAAGATGTCGTCATTGGCGGAAAATGCACACGTAGAAAAATACAAAATAAGTTGATTGATGGAGATCATTTAAGTGATAAACAGGCTTAGAGAAAAGTGTTCTAAATTTATTTACGAACAAGAAAAAACGTAAGCTTCTTTCAGCTTCTCACACTCAACATTTATATATATAATAAATTATATAGTCTTTTACGTTTCTTTTTGGATGTTACAAACCTCGTGGTATACTAAAATACCCTGTTAAGGCTGTTAAGGGTATAAAAATGAGAAAAATTAAGAATTTTCAATATATTTAATACTAATTTATATACTCGTATATATAAATTTTTTCGTCTAACTTGGGGCTAAAATAAATAATGGAATAACCGCTTATATCACAAAGAACAGCCAAATTATAAGTCAACAAGGCATTTGTAGGCAAATATGAAAAGGGTAAACGTTTGTTTAGATACATATTTTAGCCAAAAGCATTAACCCCTTCTTTACCACCAAATCTCTCATCGTGCGGCACAACAATAACAATTCCCAACAAAGGAAAGGTAAACCACAAACCAAAAGCAAAATAAAAAGAATCACTTACCTAACTGTCAAAGCAGTTCGCCATTACGCATTGTCCGTAATGATTTGCTAGCATTTAGGCGTAAGACGCGTGTCAGCTAAATTGTTTGACGGGGTCGCCGTAGGGTTGTGGGAAAGTAACAATAAGAATGTGTTCTATACAAAAAAATAGACTTAACGTCAACGAAGCAATTTGAATTCCGTGTAAGCAGTCAGCTTCGCCAGACAGTAAGAAAAGTAGAAATAAAAATAAGCACTTGCAAATAAGTAAAAAAGAAAATCGATAATAAAACAAAAAAAAAAAACAACAAATTGAGAATACATAAAGTTGTAGTTTTGCAATTGTCTGCATTAAATAACAAAAATAAATAGGTAAATGGTTAAGCATATGTCTGTGGTGAGCGTGGTTGTTAAAGATATGTCAAGACTAACGTAAACTGGCTGAAATAAACTAGGAATAATACCGCCAATTTCAATGGAAAAGCAGTTTGGGTACCGGTTAAGAAGGTTAAGTTTAACAATACGTAACTTTTAATAAAACAAACGTGACCGATCTCATCGATTCTAAAAAGTTTATATAGCAATTCATTATCGTAAACAATTAATCTAAATAAATATTAATTTCATTATATTGTAAACTCCATATCTAAACGTTGAAATCTATTTAAGTTGAAGTGCAAAAAAATATAAAATAAAAATGTTACGTATACGACGTGGGTACCATTATGTCCATGGTTTAACGAAAATATACATTAATTTAGAACAATTCATTTGTATCGCCGCTCATTTCTTAAAATAGATTTCTTGTTGCTTTATCTTTTAAGTCTCATATTTCATATACCATATTTGTACAGGCAAGTTTGAATTAAAAAGAGCAACCAAAATGAACAAAGAAAGCCGTTAATAAAGTTATCGCAAAAATATTTTATTTAAAATTTTTATTAAAGATTTATATATTGTTCCAGTTTTCAAAAAAACGAAATTTGATTATCACACACTCGTTTGAAAGGAAAGCACAGTTTATTTCTCTTAAAGGCGCACTTTGGGTCGTAACCTTGTTGGTAGATACAGTGCTATTGTGAGTTTGCTATGCTATTGTGAGAATATTGTTTCCCTGTGATCCTCACTAAAGGTCTACTATAAACAAAATCACTTCAACAAAAGCATTTCCGTACATCATATTCCAGGCTTCCATGCTTCATAGTCTTTTGGGTGTATTTTGCGTTGAATTGCCAAATTAGAGCGTCGTACGAGTATAACATACTTATATTTCTGACCCAAGTCGGATTGAGCAATCGTTGCCTCATCGGCTCATATAATGTTTGGCTTAAGCGACGTAGGTCTTTTTATAAACTTTCTAGCAAATTCAAGTTGTCGTTTTATGTACACACTTCTCAGCATCTTTGGTCTTTTTGATGATTTTAGGTTAGCAGGTATTAAGCTTTGTATATGTATATACGCTAATAATTCTCTCAGTTTTTGATTTATAGGCCTGAAAATTTGGGCACGTCCTTTTCTTATCAAGAAGCTGCTCATTTGTCGATATTGGATTACTATAGCATATAGATATATAAATATATAGATATAAAAGATCAAAATCAAGTTCTATTTTTCTTTCCATTTTTGTTTGTCAAGATATCTTCATGAAATTGGGCATAAATTATTACTTAAGGCATTTTAACAATTGGCAAACATAAAAAAAGGATCTTTTCTAACTTTTCATCTTATAAAAATGCACCTGGTAAGGGTTTTATAGCTTCGTTATAGCCCAAGTTAACATTTTCTCTTGTTCTTATTGATATTGACAAGTTCAGTATCTTCTTTACCTCCCTAGAAGTTATAAGCAGACGTAAATCAATGATTCTTGTGAAAAGTATACAGTTTATTGGAAGTATTGTGGTTTCATTTTGTTTAAATGAGTTAAGCATCCACCCCCTGTACACGGAAAAACTGGCGCATCCTAATGTAACAGCGCAATTCACCACAGCTGATGAAACTTCAACGCAACTCACCACACTTGTGCTCTTACTTACTAAACAAAAAGGATAGACAACAGAAAAGGAGACTACATTGGTTCGACACAATTCGACACACAATCATCGCACATCGTAATTCGTGTACACAGTCGCTATCAACATTGGTCATCTACCTTCGTTATTTATATACAAGCTTTTTCGATCATATGTAGCGCTACGGAAATCTCTCCTGTGATCCCCCATCGTTCCGGTGTGCTACATACATCCACCCCGCTCGGTGCACCTACATGCATTCGTCGCCCACAAATAATTTAAAATTTTTAATAAGAATTTTATTACAGTAACAATGATTGTGAACACCTTAAATTATAATAAATTAATGTAAATTTTAACCTGTGTGCAATTTTTATTAAATAATTGTTGAGGTGATTAATATTTCGGTGTGCAAATTTGGGCAGCAAATTAGACACATTTGATAATAATTAGTAAATTATTTTAGCATAATAAGTTTCATAAGTTCGTTTGAAACTTCCAAAAGCTGCCCTTATAAGGAAAAGTTTGCCTTTCCGAAAACAATGTCGACCATTTTTCTTTATTAAAGGATTAGCAATAATTTCGCTCAATATTAAAATTTAATATACATTTCTGTAGTCGAATTCCGATAATTTTGTGGAGACAACAGGATAAAAGCCGACTGTATGATATTATATTATTATTATTCGAACAGGTTGTTTCGGGCTCAAAGCAACAATGCAGTTATGTATGTATACTTATACAGCACAAAGTATGTAAGGTATTTATTTATAATAAAGCGAACTACAAACATCAAGTATTTTAGGGGCATTTGATAATAATAATGTCTTATAATACTACATCTTATGTAATACTTATTTGCTACGAATTCGAGCTAGGTAATAAACAAGCCAAATATTCCATTCAACTATGAAGTAAATAAGTTAAGCACTAAAAAAAAAAAATTGTGAAACCTAATACAAGCCTATTATGTAAATTGATCCGTTTAAAAATTACAAAAATCGCTAATTCTATATTAACTCACATATACAAAACAAAAGTTACGTATACGTCATGGCAACCACTGGTAGCTTATGCATACCACTATACATGAAGTAAATCAAATTTTGTATTACTAATGGATTTAATTAGTGCGTGAGTTAAATATTTAAATCGCTTTAAAGCCTCAACTTATTAAGCATTTAATGGATTTTATGCATGCATTGACATCAGTCGCTGATTTGCTAGAGTGGCCCACACCTATAGCTTTCAATAAGCAAATATTTGCTTATTTTCCATTGTGTGACTGTGTTTACAGTTCAATTTTAAATTGTCTCACTAAATTTATATGCGAACATATTATTTGTCTGCGCGTAGTTTTCTGTTGCTGTCAGCTGTTGTCGCATTGTGCGACATATAATGGTGATTGCGTCTGATTTGACTCACCTTTCAAAGTGTCTGTCTGACTCTTTGTTTCGTTGCTTGAGTTGTATTTTAATGCCTCCCTGCACATTTGTTTTGCATGTCGCTCACCTTTGACGTTCAATTTAATGCTGTCGCTTGCAGTTCACAAATTAGTTTTGCCTCTCGAACTTGGTGCAAGCAAGTGCAAGTTCTCTTTCGCATTACTTGTTTGGTTGGAAGTTTAAAAATTAAGTGGGGTTTGTGAGAAATGATTTTTTGATGAACGTTGTATTAACTGTGAAGGTTTTTTTTTAAAGAAATTTAAGATTTGATCACATTTTTCTCACTGATTTCTAACTTTTTCATTCTCACACTTTCCGCTCACTTTATTTTTTTTTATTTTTCTCTAGGTTTATTAAGTTGTCTAAAAACTTTTTGGGGCCAAAGCCAAGCAGAGATTTCTATTAAGATAAACGCAAACAAAAATTGCAAATAGGAGTTTTAAGGCAAGTGTGTGAGAAAATATTGCGTAACAGAAATGTCTAAATATACAAAAAATAACGGGTGATTTTTTAAGAGCTTGATAACTTTTTTAAAAAAAAAAACGCATAAAATTTGCAAAATCTCATCGGTTCTTTATTTGAAACGTTAGATTGGTTCATGACATTTACTTTTTGAAGATAATTTCATTTAAATGTTGACCGCGGCTGCGTCTTAGGTGGTCCATTCGGAAAGTCCAATTTTGGGCAACTTTTTCGAGCATTTCGGCCGGAATAGCCCGAATTTCTTCGGAAATGTTGTCTTCCAAAGCTGGAATAGTTGCTGGCTTATTTCTGTAGACTTTAGACTTGACGTAGCCCCACAAAAAATAGTCTAAAGGCGTTAAATCGCATGATCTTGGTGGCCAACTTACGGGTCCATTTCTTGAGATGAATTGTTGTCCGAAGTTTTCCCTCAAAATGGCCATAGAATCGCGAGCTGTGTGGCATGTAGCGCCATCTTGTTGAAACCACATGTCAACCAAGTTCAGTTCTTCCATTTTTGGCAACAAAAAGTTTGTTAGCATCGAACGATAGCGATCGCCATTCACCGTAACGTTGCGTCCAACAGCATCTTTGAAAAAATACGGTCCAATGATTCCACCAGCGTACAAACCACACCAAACAGTGCATTTTTCGGGATGCATGGGCAGTTCTTGAACGGCTTCTGGTTGCTCTTCACCCCAAATGCGGCAATTTTGCTTATTTACGTAGCCATTCAACCAGAAATGAGCCTCATCGCTCATCGGACACGGACGCGAAACACATTTCGAACCGAACACTGATTTTGGTAATAAAATTCAATGATTTGCAAGCGTTGCTCGTTAGTAAGTCTATTCATGATGAAATGTCAAAGCATACTGAGCATCTTTCTCTTTGACACCATGTCTGACATCCCACGTGATCTGTCAAATACTACTGCATGAAAATCCTAACCTCAAAAAAATCACCCGTTAGAAACAATGTGGATTGTGAAGCAGCCAAACAGCAGCAAAACGCTTCGTATCAAAAAAAGCATAAAGAAAAAACAAAAATTCAGTGTAAGGAGTAGGACACGCCTGCCATGCCTGGCACACAAGTCATGCCGTTATAGCAATGCCAGAGCAGCTTACTTATTATTAGCCAACAATTTAGTTAAGATAAGAGAGTGCAAACTAAGGTTGCTGACAAAGGGAATAGGAATAACCTCTGCGTGGCATGACAGCATGACTTTTGTTTTAGCCTAGCGATTATTGCCGGCATGACATCAACAAATTATGGGATTGGCTATGAATTAGACAGGTTCGTACATATAAACGAGTGTGTGATGCAATGGTGGAAGGATAAAAAGGAAGGGAAAGGAAATGTACGAAAATATCAATATGCGTTGCGGTGATTTTAATCTAGCAATTGTTTGCAAATATTTTTTATGTGAGATAAAGGGAAAATAAAGGGAAAATAAAGGTTTGAAATGAATGACAGCGTATATAAGTTGTAATGTTATTTTTATTTCGGAAGTTTTGTGCGAAGAAGGGCTGGAGTGATCTTTAACTTTTCTTCTGTACTTAAAGTTGCGTAAAGTAAAAAAAATCGGATGACTTAATAAAATATATATATTTTTTAAGGGATTATATACAGTTAGAAGGCCAAAAAAACTAATTTTCCAGAATATTTTGTTAGAAAAATTTTAAATTTATTGACCCAAATTTGAATTTAAAAAGTCAAACAGAACAGTGAGTAGTGTTAAATCTAGTATTTAATCGAAGGAATAAGTCAAAAAAAAAAATCACAAAATGGTAATTTCTAAAAAAATAGATTTTTTACAAAAATTTTGGCTTTAAATTATTTATAAAAAAATTGGTAAGAAAAACTCTGCGATTAATTACTAAAAAATATTGATTTGAGGCAAATCGACTTAGCTGCTTTCCAGTAATGTTGGTCACCAACTTTGAAAACACCATTTTAAGAAAATTTTCACCGGAACGATACGAAATTGTCTGTGATCTTAAATACATGTACATTAAGAAAAAAAAATAAAAAAAATTGATTTTTTGAAAATTCTAACTCTATGTATATGACCTTTAAAATATAGCTTAAAATCCGTTCTTCTCCGTTTGCTGAAGAAATCGAAATTTTGTAGAAAACCTCATAATTGGTCTAATATTTGCTATTTAGTGATTTACTAATTTTGCTCTTCCGGTATCAGGTTGGAGCTCAATACTTGCCTTTATTAACATATTATACCTCGGATTCTTTGCGTTAAGGTTTGTAAAACCTTCTCAAAACTTTTACAGGTCTTAACCATTCTTCCTTCTAGCTAGCCTCAGTTATGGCCCATACAAATCAGTATCATCTCATACCTTTTAAAAATAGCAATGGTCACAGTTGTTATTTTTGAGGAAGATGCAATCTAATGATATACTCCGTTGACGAGCCGATTCGGCTGAGCCATAAAGTAACAAATATTAGCTAAATGGTTATGCTGAGCTTGCTAAACTATTTTGTGCTTCGATGCAAGTATTACTTGAGTCTCACAAGAACAAATTATTACTTGAGTCTCATAAGAACAAATTTTTTTGGACTTTCAGCTGCTCTGAACGAATAATGGTTTTTCGAAAGTTTGCTGAGAGCAATATTATCTATGGAAATATTAATAATTTTCTGATTTTTATTTTATGGGTTCTTGGTCGAGATCAAATTTTATATCTCTTAATATATTTTATATTTATACCCTGAACAGGGTATATTAACTTTGTCACGACGTTTGTAACACCCAGAAGGAAGCGTCGGAGACCCTATAAAGTATATATATAAATGATCAGGATGTTGAGCTGAGTCGATTTAGCCATGTCCGTCTGTCTGTCCGTCTGTCCGTCTGTCCGTCTGTCCGTCTGTCCGTCTGTCCGTCTGTCCGTCTGTCTGTATATATACGAACTAGTCCCTCAGTTTTTAAGATATCCTTTTGAAATTTTGCAAACGTCATTTTCTCTTCAAGAAGCTGCTCATTTGTCGGAACGGCCGATATCGGACCACTATAGCATATAGCTGCCATATAAACTGAACAATCGGAATCAAGTTCTCATATGGGAAACTTTCGCATTTGACAATGTATCATCACCAAATTTGGTATAGATTATTTTCTAGGGAAAAAATGCAATATCCGAGAAAATTGTTCAGATCGGTTAACTATAACATATAGCTGCCATACAAACTGAACGATCGGAATCAAGTCCTTGTATGGAAAACTTTCACATTTGACAAGATATATTCACGAAATTTGGTATATAATATTTTCTAAGGCAAAAATGTAGTCTCCGAAGAAATTGTTCAGATCGGTTGACTATAGCATATAGCTGCCATACAAACTGAACGATCGGAATCAAGTTCTTGTATGGAAAACTTTCGCATGTGACAATGTATCATCACCAAATTTGGTATGGATTATTTTCTAGGGAAAAAATGTAATATCGGAGAAAATTGTTCAGATCGGTTAACTATAACATATAGCTGCCATACAAACTGAACGATCGGAATCAAGTCCTTGTATGGAAAACTTTCACATTTGACAAGATATATTCACGAAATTTGGTATATATTATTTTCTAAGGCAACAATGTAATATCCGAAGAAATTGTTCAGATCGGTTAACTATAGCATATAGCTGCCATACAAACTGAACGATCGGAATCAAGTCCTTGTATGGACCACTTTAACATTTGACGAGATATATTCACGAAATTTGGTATAGATTATTTTTTAAGGTAACAATGTAATCTCCCAAGAAATTGTTCAGAACGAGTTACTATAGCATATAGCTTCTATACAAACTGGACACATAGTTACTAACAGAAATGCACCTGTGAAGGGTATTTAGCTTCGGTGCAACCGAAGTTAACGTTTTTTCTTGTTTTTTGTTATTTTTTTTATTTTTTATTTTTTATTTGTTTATTTTTTTTTTATTATTATTATTATTATTATTTTTTTAGACCTTTAAGGTTTTGCTTGCCTATGTTTTTTACTCACCAAAAATTTCTATTTTTTCAAAATACTTAAGAAATCACTTTCAATGAGCCGTTTTTAATACCTTTTTACTCCAAGCCTGCATAATATTTTTGGAATTTTTCAATTTTTTTTTTTTCATTTTCTGAAAAATATTTTTTCTTTTAATTTTTGAAAAATATTTTTAAAAAGAGAAAAGTGTAAGCTTAAGTATTCGAACCAAAATCTGAAATAATTTTTTATTTATTTTCCAGCAGCCAGTATGTATTATGCTAGTATGTGCTGCCACGTACCGGCAAGTTGCAAGCAATGGGAGTTTCGTTGCTCTGACTCCTGCATCATGTATTTCATCAAAAATAATCCGCTTAAATGCTTGTGTGTACAGTTAAAAACGTTTCTCTATTTATTTCATTTTGTATAAAATCCTTGATATACATAAATCACAAAATCCACTTAAAAGTTTTGCAAAGCTGCGTCATTTTGGTAAAGAAAGCAACAGGCGCAAAATAAACGAAAAACAATCAACTAAGGAGAAATACATTTATAAACAAGTAAGACAAGGCTAAGTTCGGGTGCAGCCATAGTATCATACGCTTGCCACTTACGGTAGTGAATGCCTGGGAAATACCTTAAAACATGAAATGTCAACCAACTAATTGGAATCCAAAGAATTTCATATGTACATATTGTATTAATATAACTGATGAACTAACCAGCATATCCGACTTAAGGATTGTTAAAAAAACGGAAATAATTGCGTGTGTAGTACTTTTTGGCAATCAACTAGAGTATATTCGGTATTCAGTAAATTTTGACGAAAATTTGGAGATCTTATATTAGGTATTATATAAAGGAGTTAGTATTGAGTCGATTTTATTTATATTTTCCAGTACCACATTCAACTAAAAGGCCTAGCTTTAAGAAATCATCAAAAAAAAATGTTCGGATGCTAGGTCAAGTTTTCACCCAATTTCATCCACTTTTTGCACAACAATCTGGTAATTATGCTCTTCTTTCTCTCCTCTCTTTTTTGATTTCCGTAATTGGTGCTGATAGCTCATGTCATCTCGCGAACTCGTCTTCCTGGATGTCTATGGGCGGCGTACTAGTTACTTCAGCTGCTTCACTGGATATATAGTAGTTTGGAAAGCACTTGTTTCTCTTATTGCTGTGAGTCTATGCACCGCATTTTTTGGTCTGTCATATGCTAAATACGGCTTGAAATTAATGTGTATACCAAGTGCTCCTTGAATTTCAGTTTGGTGTCCAATATTAACCCCTAAATACTTCAACTGTGGCTGTGAAATAATCGCACACTCTTCTATAGTGAGAATTACATTTTCCTCAATTTTGCTGGTGCTTTTGAACAATACTTCAGCTTCGTGTTCATAGAAGAAAACCATATGCGCAGACCATTTATGCATTTATTACATTTATTTTAGGATGTCATAAAATAGTTTGGCTACAGCTGCCACTATAAGGACGTCCACGTACATATGTGATTGGCTTACGTTTTTGGTTATTGAATTTTCACCATCATACACGAGATTCCATAAAGAAGGGTACAATACGGAACTTTGTGAAATTAAAAAAAAAGGGTAGCCCTTGGTGCATTTTGAAAAAGGGTAGCTCTTGGTGCATTTTTTGGTGTCGTAGATCAGCCTTCCATTTTCAAAATAACTTAACACGATGTTTTTGAAGTACTGAGCGCGTATTTCATATAGGCCTTCGAATATGTTTTTCCATTTAGCAGAGTTGATTGCCTTCTTCACGTCGTGGATAGTCAGCACAAAATATTTTTTGTACCATCTTTTGACACTCACTGCACATTATGCAGTGTCGACAACCTCTGTTAGTGCATCGATAGTGGACTGACTTTCTGAAGCCGTATTATCTCTCTGATAGTCCGCCGTCTTCAGAGCACTGCATAAATAATAACCTATGGTTCAATGTTTGTGAAAATGTTTTGGCGAATAATTTGGGTTTTCTATACAATGACTTATTTTCGATGGATCAGTTTTTATGGTAACTGTATGCTATAATTGTCCAATATCGACGATTTTGACAAATGAGCAGATTCTTGAGTAGAAACGGATGCACGAAAAATTTCAGAACGATATCTCAAAAACGGAGAGACCTAGTAATTTATATAAATGCTAATTTTTTTGCAGGATATCCGTCGTTTTCTACTTGATATTACCAACTACATGACAAACTTATAATACCCTGTTCGGGGTATAATAAAAAAATTAACAGGACATAAATTCCATAATCAGCAAAACCGCAAGATCACATGCAGGCACACACAGATTGAAAACCAAAATTCATGTCTGAGCGCTGAGAGCTTTGCTGCTGCACATGTATTGAGGTGCTTAAAATTAAATAATTACAAAAACAAAGTAAAAGCAAAACACTAAATGAGGTAATGAGCAAGTGTGCGTGCGTTTGTGGGTATGTGTGCTTTAACCTCACATGTGTGTGTGTGCATTAACTATGCACATGTATTTATGTAAACATGTGGTTAGTAATAGCAATAGAGTCGAGTTGGCAAAGTGGCTGCGCCAACAAAAGCAGAATAGCACTCAGCCGCCTACCGCCTACCGCAACCCCCCGCGTCAATCAAAAGTTGCTTGACTGCTGTGCAACACTCACTTCCGCCCATTTGAGTTTGATGTAGCAGAAATAGCTGGAGTTGTAAACCAGGCAAAGTATGAATGCTAATCTCTATAGCACTGCCAACAACAACAACAACAATTAGGGTAACAACAAACAACTGCAGCATGTGCGGAGAGTTCACGCGGTTGCAGGCAAGCATTCCGATACTGGAGCACTTGCGGTTGCATGCCCGGAGAAGTTGGCAACTTCGGCAGCTGCCACATCAAGTGAACGCACACGATGCTGCCTGAGCAGAAAACACCAAAGTGCACAGCACATACATACATAGTACATAGTTGTGCAGTGAATTGGCACACTGCATGCGTAACCACTAACACAAGCTTATGTAGACATTGTAAATATTATATATAAAAGAGCATAGAGTCTACACAATATATTTAATATTTTAATCATGTATTCAGCTCCTACATATTTACACACACCCTAACACATGCATATATGCTTACATTTAACGAATTTGTCTGCTTGTGCTGGCTACTGTTGCTCGGGCGTCGCGTCGAATTAGTGCTGCACCGTGGAGCATGAAGTGGAGTAATAGTTGTAGCAGCAACAACAACATTACTTAGCTGCAAGCTGCAGCTACTCTGTATGCTGCACAGCAAATGTTGCAACGCCACTGTTTGTTGCTTGTGGAAATTAATTTCAACATTCCGCTCATGTTTTGCTTGTACTTAGCGCTATTATCAAGCTTTTGTTTCGTGTGTTTTCGAGTTGGTTTTATCCAGCAGCCGTTGCGGTGGCTTATCTGCAATAATTGCACTTCTGACTTTTTCTTGATTAATCGACCCGTCAATTGGGTGAATTGCTTATTCTCAATTCCAAGCTCGATTCAGCAAATTGCAGCGTAGATTGCGCGTACAATAATTATTGTGTCCACAAATGAAGATAAATTTGGTGTGTTGAAAGTTGAACAAAACAGCTGGATTTGTTATTGGTCGCCTCGAAAGCTTGGGTAGCTGGATAGCAATACAAGCACAAAGTATTCAGGGTTGCCATCTGATAGTTAATAGCTGCAAAAAACAGAAAATGCCCGGTAGGTAAGAGCAAAGTTGGTGTGCAACCGAAGACTTTATATTCTCTCAACCTTCAAATATCAATATACTGCAATAGTACTTCTGATAGGTTCACCGATATTATTGTTGAAAAATTCGCAATAGGAACTAGAGTCTACATTTTCGGTGTTTGGGATCTTGAATAGTTTTTGTCCGACGTGAACCATTTTTCGTTATAAGCCGGCACAGCTCAAAGGCACAATGGCGCTTTGTGGGCAGTGGTCCCATTACGCTCGTCTACGAACTCGTCACTACACAGAAGTGTACATGTATATCAAGGATCATTAATATATCTAAATTTTTACTAAAATTATCGCTTTCACGGAAGGACCGATGGGCAGACAGACAGCCAGGCATTTGGATTTCAACATATCTCATAATACATATACAAAGTCTGTCGCAAAATAATAAAAAAAAACAACAAAAAATTAATATTTTTCAAAAGTTATATTTATACCCTGAACAGGGTATATTAAGTTTGTCACGATGTTTGTAACACTCAGAAGGAAGCGTCGGAGACCCTATAAAGTGTATATATAAGCGATCAGTATGTTGAGCTGAGTCGATTTAGCCATGTCCGTCTGTCTGTCCGTCCGTCTGTCTGTCTGTCTGTTTGTCTGTCTGTCTGTCTGTCTGTATATATACGAACTAGTCCCTCAGTTTTTAAGATATTCTTCTGAAATTTTGGAAACGTCATTTTCTCTTCAAGAAGCTGCTCATTTTACGGAATGGCCGATATCGGACTACTATAACATATACAGGGTAGGCCATTTAAAGTTGACCCATCTGGCAACGCTGTAACTTTTAACAGCGCTGACAAATCGGCTAATGTCATACCGCGTTAGAAGCGCCATTCGAAGACAATTTATACCATGGAACAGTACACTCCAAAAGAACGCGCTGAAATTGTTCAGCTTTATATTCAAAATAACTTTTCAATTGTGTTAACTCAACGTGCGTTTCGCAAAAAAAATAAAGTGAAAAGTGCTCCAGTTAAGAACACAATTAAGTCTTTATACGCAAAATTTGTGAACACCGGTAATCTCAGTAATGCCAGTCATGCATCCAGACAACGCACAAGACGTTCTGATGAAAATATCGAAGCTGTACGAGCCAGTATTGAGGAGACTCCATCGACATCGAGTTATCGCCGCTCTCAGGAATTAGACATCTCTCGCACCACTCTCCGACGCATAATTCATAAAGATTTGAAGATGTTTCCATATAAAATTCAAATGGCACAAAAACTAAACCCAGCTGATTATCCGCGACGCCTTAATTTTGGCAAACAAACAAATGGGTCAACTTTAAATGGCCTACCCTGTAGCTGCCATATAAACTGAACGATCGGAATCAAGTTCTTATATGGAAAACTTTCACATTTGACAATGTATCTTTACCAAATTTGGTATAGATTATTTTCTAGAGCAAAAATGTAATCTCCGAGAAAATTGTTCAGATCGGTTAACTATAGCATATAGCTGCCATATAAACTAAACGATCGGAATCAAGTTCTTATATGGAAAACTTTCACATTTGACAAAATATATTCACGAAATTTGGTATATATTATTTCCTAAGGTAACAATGTAATCTCCGAAGAAATTGTTCAGATCGGTTAACTATAACATATAGCTGCCATACAAACTGGACACATTTCTCTTTATTTTGCTCCATGTTTGTGACGCTATAACTCACGAACGACTTAAAAGAAATGACAGTCAATCAAACACGTACTAGCGCGTGAAATGAGCTTTCCAAAGAGGTATAGCATGACCCGATGCGAGGAATAAAACTAGAACTACGCGCTTTCAGCGCCAACTAGCGGAAATACCGTAAGATTTTTTTGACAACCTAATATTAGTTTTTAGTTTCGGTTTATTTTTGGAGTTACTTTCGTTAGATTGTTGAGTTGTTTTGACGTGTAATTCTTAAATCCAGCTTCGTTGATGACTATCTGTTTTTTGATCGCTTCTCGACGTCGCTTTTGTCAATGGTAGACTCATACCAAAATACCTGAATATGTCATATTCAAAACATTAAACGCAACGTGTTGAGTCGTTCCAGAAGAGTTGCTAAGATCGCTGTTGTCTTTATGATGCCTACGCTATAATTTTCAAGCACAGTTTCTTTAACCTTTTCGATGTTATCATCATTAACAGAGGCAGATAGACGACTGACATGAGGAAAGTTTTCGATGACTTCACGATCTTCACTCAATGCTTTGTGTCATGCAAATAGTTGTGCTTACGATAAAGAAGACTTCAAAAAAAAAAAAATTTCAATACTTTCAACGATGCCCTTTGAATTTCTTAAATCCTTTGGAAACACAAAATTTTAAGTAAACTCTTTGTTAAATTGTTTTTAAATGGCAGAAATCGATAGAGGAACCTTTCACAACTTAAAAAGATAGTTGCAAGTTACACACTAATTCAAAAAAGAAAATCAAAAATAATGAAACAAATTAGACCAAGCACAGTTTCTATGAAATTTGTATAGCTTAAACAGGGCATTAAGTTTGCCATGATGTTTGTAACACCAAAAAGAGACCCTATGAAGTGTATGTAGTAAATGGTTAGTGTGATAAGCTAAGTCGATTCGACAACCACTTCCTCAGTTTTCGAGATATCGATCTAAAATTTGGCACACGTCCATTTCTGACCAAGGAGCTGTTCATTTGTTGGAATGGTCGATATTAGACCACTATAGCACATAGCTGTCATTCAACTTCAACTACCAGAATAAAGTGTTTGAAATGAAATTTTTTAATAGAACGAGATCCACGTCCCTTCCAGTTATATGGACCCGATTGTCGTGGGAACGGTTATTGTCAAAGTCATTGTTTTATTATCCGAAGAAATTGTTCAGATTGAGCCGCTATAACATATAGCTGCCATGCAACCTGGCTGATGAATGTTCTTGTAAGGAATATTTTTTATTTGTAAAGTGGAATATAGCTTCGGTGCAACTGAAGGCCATGTTTTTTGTTGTTTTGATTTTTCGTTTTGGCTTAAGCGCGCAGTTTCAATGGTTCAGTCCGGATAAGATTTGATCAGATGGTATTTTTGTAAGATGAAAGGTTGGCAACCCTAGTGAGAATAACCGAGAAATCAGCAACGGTACATATATATATATATATATGCAAATTAATTATATAAATTTATGCCTCATACTTTCGTGAAACTACTTTATCTTAAAAGATGTTTTTATTTTGATGTGAATTGGTATTCACAAATTTGATGATTTTCTATCTGGATGAATATGTGGATACACGGGATAAAACCGGAAGTACATAAAATTTTGCAACCATCAAGAAGATGTAAGATCCCGATGTCATCGCTGCCGCAAATGGGAGACATCTGTCTGCAACCGGCTGATACAATGAAATACCTAGGATCCTGGATAGGAAGATTTCATGGAAGCCGAACATCGAAGAGAAAGCAAATAATCTATTGATTGCTTAATAATGTTGTAGAGGAGCAATTGGCAAAGGCAGCATCTTTTTTCACCGAAAGTTGTACTTTGGCTCCATAGTCAAGCCCATCATGTTCTGAATTCTTTTATGTGGTGGATCTCTAGAAAAGACTACAATTGCAAATGCACTCGAGAGTGAAAGAAGAGAAATGTGTGGTGCACTAAAGTCTAGTGATCTCTTTGTCTTCTGTCTCTCTGTCACTCTTTTGTTGTGGGGCTTCTAACGCTGTTGGCGTCCATGCTGTAAGGTTGGAAATCCTACTAGACGCTATCTGAAGAAGCTGCATGTAAGAAGATGAGGTGGAAACAACTCAAAACTTTCTGTGTTCGAACACAGGAGTTCTTCTTTTTGAATCAGCCATCTAATCTAATACCTAATACTTTGTTAATTATTTGTTCGAAATAGTAGGTTGAAATGTTTAAATTGATATTTTTGCTTTTTATAATTTCTAAATTAAAATAAGGACACACTATCAGCTGATTTATACAAATTCTAATATCTAAAAAATTATTAATAATATTTTTCTTCCACCTTTTCAGCAATCAAATGGATAATCGGTAAGTCTTCAAGTTTAATATTGGAAAGAAATATATACTAACATGTTTGAAATATCATCACTTTTGGTAAACATTTATAATAATACGAGTAGCATGCACAATTATTTAAACTGAAATTATTTTGTTATTTGAAAATTGCATAGCCTTGAAGCTCTTCTTATATGATAGCGTAAATTAAAGTTTCTAGTATGCCACTATTCATACGGCTTTGCGGAATATATTCATATAAACATACTCATTGTAATAAGTTCTACGAAATGAATTACTACACTCTGCGCACGTTTACGCTCACCTGCTGCCGTGTTTTCTAACTATCGCTATGCGTTCGCTTGTTCATTCGGTAATATATCCTTGATACCCAGCAGCTGCTTACCATTTTTTCTACTTTTTATTGCTGCCTAACCGTTATACCTATAGCAAGAGACTCTGAATGTCAGCACTCATTGCTTCTACAAGTGAGTCAGTGAAGAGATTTGCTTTCATGTTGGCATTCGCCCTTGTATAATTTGCTTTGTAAACACACTTTTATGCGCTGAGTTGGCAAAATTGCTGCACGCGTACATTTTGCGCTTTGCCTTTTGCGCGCTCTATCTACTTTGGCATACAAACAAGCTAATAATAATTTCATTATGCCGCGTTTTAGGCGCCCACGCATGCTCTACACAACAGTATTTCTTCACATTGAAATTGGTGGTGTGTGTTTGTATACTGCATCTAACGCTTCGTAAGACTGCTTTCTTTTTGTATAAACATTCAGTTACCTACACCATCTCAGTTGTCATTGTATATAGATAGAGGCATATTACTTTAACACCTAAAATTATGCTTCCTTTGTTGACACAAGCTACATTACCACATACAGTCATTATATACCAGGATTTAGTGGTTTAAGTGCGTATTCGTGTAAAAAAGTAACAATAACTTGCGTAATTGCGCTATTATTCATGTGCATGTGTTGAGCATTTGTTGTTAAGTGCACAGTTGAGTGCGAGACAATGACTAAGCTCAGGAGTTAAAAGCAGTGAAATATGTCAAACACTAAAGAAAGATATGAGAACAACCATGTGACAGCACGTGGTATGGCGTCATTTATGCCTTTATGTTATCATTGGAAACTTGAAATAAGGAATACTGTCCGCTTTGTCCCAAAAATTCATACCTTATAGTCCGGCTTGTTAATCAGATGATTTTTCGGTAGAATGGCAACATATTTTCGAAGCAATTAAAATCAGTCTCTAACTTAGTCTGTTTGTGTGTTATGTAACATTACATTGTCATTATTGACAGAAGCAATTTTTAATTATTTTCAGAAAGATACATCACTCTTTGCTGCATAAAATCAGCAATTGCCCTTAAAGTCCCTAAATACAGTATCTTGAGGCCTTGAGGAGTTATAGCCCAATTCAGACCATTTTAGATGAGCATTGAGACCTATTTAAGTGTCTATTTGTACTAAGCGTGATATGTTCTTTGAATTCAATTTATTTTTCATCGATGTAAAAGATGAACCTCTCGCTGGTCGACTGATCCTTCAAAAAGTCTATGAAAGGCAGCCATGACATCGCTCAGGAACTTAACATTCATCTCCGAATGGTTTTGAATCATTTAAAAAAGGCTGGCTACAAAAAGAAGCTCGATGTTTGGGTACCGCATGCGTTGTCTGTGAAAAATTTAATGCTCGGTCTATTAACATCTGCGATGTTTTGCAGAAAGAAAATGAAATCGAAGCGAATGGTAACAGGAGACGAAAGTGGATCAAATACGACAATAATGTGCGAAAAAGATCATGGTCCAAGCGTAGTGGAGCCCAACAAATGGTCGCAAAGCCAGGATCCTTCAAAGGTCATGCTGAGTGTTTGGTGGGATTAGAAAGGCATCATCTACTGTAAGCTGCTCTTGCCTGGTCAAACGACTGATTCTGCATTTTACTGTCAACAACCGATGAGATTGCAGCAAATAATCGAAAACAAAACGGCCAGAAGTGATCAACAGAAAAGACTTCGTCTTCCAACAGGACAACGCTAAACCTCTCCCATCTTTGTTGACTCGGCAAAAACTGGGAGAGCTTGGCTGGGAAGTTTTGATACTTACACCATATAGCTTTGACCTTGCACCATCAGACTATTATTTGTTTCAGTCAATGTAGGACCATCGTAATGGAGAAAAGCAGAAGCAAGAAGAAGAAATTGCTTGTTGCAGTTCGCCGAGAAAGGAGTTTTACGCTGACGGAATATTGCTTATAGCGAAAAAATGGCAGAAAGTGGTCGACTAAAATGGTACATATTTGGTTCATTAAAATTTATTATAAATATAAAAAAATAATAATTGAAGTGTGATTAGAAGTACGAAATGACTTTTTCGACTAACCTATAACTCATAAACCTCCTTTCAATTTTTTTTTTTTTTTCAAATACAAATCTAAACCGGAAGTCTTCGCAATCGCACTCACGTTTCCTTAAGCTAATATTATACAACACCAAAAATATATTAGATCGTTAACGAAGTTTTAATATTTACATTTCATAGCTTTTCGTTTGTTTATTTTGTTGCTAGTCAACTTTGTTTTCTAATTTAGCTTGTCTTTTTGTCATTTTGGGCCAACACAAATTCAACTATTTACATATACCTAAACAAAGAGCTTGAGGTGGAGCCACTTGACGAGCCAAACACCGCTTCCGCCTAGTCCACATTAGATCATACTCGACTACAACAACAACAGTTCCATCACTTTGCCCCTGCATCCACTTACACAGAGCGCTGCTGAGCAAACATTAGCGCAGACTATGTCAATGACTTTGCCCACGACGACGACTGTCATCAAAGTTGACTGGCATGTGTTGTAGCGCGTATTTCCGTTAGTTGCGCATTGCTTTGGGGTAATTAAAAGTCAAGTATACGCAGTGTACATCAGCTGTTTTGTTTGATGACTACTGGCTAAAGGCTAGCTACCATGCGGCAGTAAAGAAAATGTTGGAGCACGAAAGAGTGGCAGAAGGTGCGCGAGTGAGTAATTGCTCTCGTCAGCTGGTGTGTGTGTATGTCTGTGAGTGACTACTTTGCTGTAATTGTGTTATGTAATTGGATGACAGTATGCTCGTTCAATTTGAAAGAAGTGCACAATACAATTGTTAATTATTTAGGCACAATTTACTTGATTAGTCGCATAGTGGAGCTGATGTTCGGTGAAGGTGTGCAGGCGTGTCTAAAGACACAGTATTTGGTGTTAAGATGTATTGTTTAAAGGCTAGGTCTAGTGGTTCAAATATTGTTGTTGTTTGTGTTTGGTTATTATCATTCATCCATGATATGTTGTTGCGGTCATTCACCTTGAGGTTAATGTAACCATAATTTTTCATATTTGAATGACTAAATTGCTTAAGTTATGTTGTTTTTATTTACATACTTTTATTAAAGGTAATAGGAGGTATTAGTATTGTAGTGGCAGTGGCATTTAAACAACAAAAATTTTAGTTCAGATAGTACCTGCAGAGCTTTTTACTGCAAACGAATTAATGATTTGAAAGTTCATGGACTAGTGATCAAAAGTAAAATCTGAATAAAATAAAAAACTTTGAATAATAAAAAGAATCCCAGTTTTTGAAATATGGACTTAAAATTTTGTGTACGTGTTTCTCACTGAAGAAAGCTACTCACTATCTATATGCTATACTGAGTACCTTGTATCACATTTTATTTAGGTTTTTGTACAGAAAATTTTTTTATTTAACAAAATATCTTTCCAAATTTTGTGTACAAATCGTGGTGCCTTTGAAGCATGCCACCTTATTACCAAAAATCGGTTGAAACCAGTCACAGCTGTGCAAACCCCTAGGTACCGAATATGCGCACTTCTGTACTTATAGTTGACTTTTGATAGCAAATATCGGTCAATTCGTCAGATAAACAATTGAAATTTAGAAAAATTTCGTTCCTGATAAAGTCAAAAGAAATATGTCTGTGTGTAAAAAGTGGGTTCAATCGAATCAATATTTCCTTGCAATAACTAATAGCAAAATTTTCGAACTGCCGGCTGACTTTATACCGCATAAATCGGCCAATATGTTAGTTAATAGTGGTAAAAATTGGGTGAAAACTTGTCCTAACCCTTATATAACCAATATCATAATTTTCGACTACCTGGTACCGTATCCCAAAACTCCAGTACTTTTCGACGTGAGAAAAAAACGTTTCAGTACGGCCAAACAGAACTCCTTATTGACCGCCTGTTCCTCTGGAACAAACTCATGATGCATCTAACCACGAATATCAAACAAAAAAAAAAAAAAAACATTCAGCATCACCTTAATTTTTGGTTTCGCCTCATTTTTTCTCTAAATTCCAATGAATGTTGACTTGTTTGCATGTCAAACTCATAAAACCACATATCATCGGCAGTTATAATGCTCCCCATGAATGTGGGATCAGAATTCGCACGATCAAGTATATTCAAAGAGATCTATTTACAATACTCTTTTTGAAAAAAATTCAGATTTATCGGTAGGAGTCAAACAAGGACGTGTTCATACCCAGAATATTCACCAAAATTATTCGAACGAATCTCGAGAGATGTCCAGCTCTCCCTAACACTTGCCTGACAATTTTCAAGTATCATATCCTTAACTTTTATAATATTTTCGTCAGGTGCAGAGTCGAACGTCATCCATAATGATTTACGTCTTAAACGATCTCTCGACCTTATTTGAAGTTTGTATCATTCGTTGGCTTGTGTTTTTTATAAAACTGAAGTATCCTAAACATTTTTCAACTTTCGCAATGATTCTGCATACGAAGTTTGGTTAGACAAACAAAATTTGCGACAAATTCGTTGTTCGATATTTTTAAAAAATCGTATTCGTAAAAATAGCAACGCACTACTGAGGTCTACCGATTTAAGCGGCTGCTATAAAAACTGGTTGACAGATCGCATACCTTTTTTGGCAAAGGACTGCCGTAGTTAGTCCTACCAAAGTAAAATAATTTTTCTTGAAATATTGTTCAATATCAATTTCTGAAAACTTGTTTGTCATAGTGCATGCTTCCAAACTATTTGAGCCCAAATAATTGTTTAATACGAATTTTGTGCTCTAATTATTGTAATTGAAGTTCCCATACTCATATCTTGTCTTTAATTCTTAAAAATCTTTAAGCTATAAATATTTGAATTGAGTTATATTTAATTTTGATGAGTCAAATAAAATAAAAAATAAAACTAAATATTTTTTTTTAGAGTTTTTCTTAAGAACTACACTATTAACAAACAAATAGTGAAGTTTTTGAAAAACAAGAAAAAACGTTAACTTCGGTTGCACCGAAGCTAAATACCCTTCACAGGTGCATTTCTGTTAGTAACTATGTGTCCAGTTTGTATGGAAGCTATATGCTATAGTAACCCGTTCTGAACAAGTTTTTTAGATAATACATTGTTCTTCTTCTTCTTTACTGGCGTAGACACCGCTTATGCGATTATAGCTGAGTCAATAACAGCGCGCCACTCGTTTCTTCTCTTCGCTACGTGGCGCCAATTGGATATTCCAAGCGAAGCCAGGTCCTTCTCCACTTGGTCCTTCCAACGGAGTGGAGGTCTTCCTCTTCCTCTGCTTCCCGCGGCGGGTACTGCGTCGAATACTTGCAGAGCTGGAGCGTTTTCATCCATCCGGACAACATGACCTAGCCAGCGTAGCCGCTGTCTTTTAATTCGCTGAACTATGTCAATGTCGTCGTATATCTCGTACAGCTCATCGTTCCATCGAATGCGATATTCGCCGTGGCCAACGCGCAAAGGACCATAAATCTTTCGCAGAACTTTTCTCTCGAAAACTCGCAACGTCGACTCATCGGTTGTTGTCATCGTCCAAGCCTCTGCACCATATAGCAGGACGGGAGTAATGAGCGACTTATAGAGTTTGGTTTTTGTTCGTCGAGAGAGGACTTTATTTTTCAATTGCCTACTCAGTTCGAAGTAGCACCTGTTGGCAAGAGTAATCCTGCGTTGGATTTCCAGGCTGACATTGTTGGTGGTGTTAATGCTGGTTCCTAAATAGACGAAATTATCTACAACTTCAAAGTTATGACTGTCAACAGTGACGTGGGAGCCAAGTCGCGAGTGCGACGACTGTTTGTTTGATGACAGGAGATATTTCGTCTTGCCCTCGTTCACTGCCAGACCCATTTGAGTTGCTTCCTTGTTCAGTCTGGAGAAAGCAGAACTAACGGCGCGGGTGTTGAGGCCGATGATATCAATATCAACGGCATACGCCAGCAGCTATACACTCTTGTAAAAGATTGTACTTGCTCGATTAAGTTCTGCAGCTCGAATAATTTTCTCGAGCAGCAGATTGAAAAAGTCAAGAGTAATCCTGCGTTGGATTTCCAGGCTGACATTGTTGGTGGTGTTAATGCTGGTTCCTAAATAGACGAAATTATCTACAACTTCAAAGTTATGACTGTCAACAGTGACGTGGGAGCCAAGTCGCGAGTGCGACGACTGTTTGTTTGATGACAGGAGATATTTCGTCTTGCCCTCGTTCACTGCCAGACCCATTTGAGTTGCTTCCTTGTTCAGTCTGGAGAAAGCAGAACTAACGGCGCGGGTGTTGAGGCCGATGATATCAATATCATCGGCATACGCCAGCAGTTGTACACTCTTATAAAATATGGTACCTTCTCTGTTAAGTTCTGCAGCTCGAACTATTTTCTCCAGAAGCAGGTTGAAAAAGTCGCACGATAGGGAATCGCCTTGTCTGAAACCTCGTTTGGTATCGAACGGCTCGGAGAGGTCCTTCCCGATTCTGACGGAGCTTTTTGTGTTGCTCAACGTCAGTTTACATAGCCGTATTAGTTTTGCGGGGATACCAAATTCAGACATCGCGGCATAAAGGCAGCTCCTTTTCGTGCTGTCGAAAGCAGCTTTGAAATCGACGAAGAGGTGGTGTGTGTCGATTCTCCTTTCACGGGTCTTTTCCAAGATTTGGCGCATCGTGAATATCTGGTCGGTTGTTGATTTACCAGGTCTAAAGCCACACTGATAAGGTCCAATCAGTTTGTTGACGGTGGGCTTTAATCTTTCACACAATACGCTCGACAGAACCTTATATGCGATATTGAGGAGGCTAATCCCACGGTAGTTGGCGCAGATTGTGGGGTCTCCTTTTTTGTGGATTGGGCATAGCACACTTAAATTCCAATCGTTGGGCATACTTTCGTCCGACCATATTTTGCAAAGAAGCTGATGCATGCACCTTATCAGCTCTTCGCCGCCGTGTTTGAATAGCTCGGCCGGCAATCCATCGGCCCCTGCCGCTTTGTTGTTTTTCAGGCGGGCAATTGCTATTCGAACTTCTTCATGGTCGGGCAATGGAACGTCTGCTCCATCGTCATCGATTGGGGTATCGGGTTCGCTTTCTCCTGGTGTTGTGCGTTCACTGCCATTCAGCAGGCTGGAGAAGTGTTCCCTCCATAATTTAAGTATGCTCTGGGCATCGGTAACTAGATCACCTTTGGGGGTTCTACAAGAGTATGCTCCGGTCTTGAAACCTTCTGTAAGCCGCCGCATCTTTTCGTAGAATTTTCGAGCATTACCCCTGTCGGCCAGCTTATCAAGCTCTTCGTACTCACGCATTTCGGCCTCTTTCTTTTTCTGTCTACAAATGCGTCTCGCTTCCCTCTTCAACTCTCGGTATCTATCCCATCCCGCACGTGTTGTGGTCGATCGTAACGTTGCGAGGTAGGCAGCCTGTTTTCTCTCCGCTGCGACACGGCACTCCTCGTCGTACCAGCTGTTCCTTTGCACTTTCCGAAAACCAATGGTTTCGGTTGCAGCTGTACGTAAGGAGTTTGAAATGCCGTCCCACAGCTCCCTTATACCGAGTTGTTGACGAGTGCTCTCAGAGAGCAGGAGTGCAAGCCGAGTAGAAAATCGTTCGGCTGTCTGTTGTGATTGCAGCTTCTCGACGTCGAACCTTCCTTGTGTTTGTTGGCGTGCGTTTTTTGCTGCACAGAGGCGGGTGCGAATTTTGGCTGCAACAATATAGTGGTCCGAGTCGATGTTAGGACCTCGGAGCGCACGCACATCTAAAACACTGGAGACGTGTCTTCCGTCTATCACAACATGATCGATCTGGTTGGTGGTTTTTCGATACGGAGACAGCCAGGTAGCTTGATGTATCTTCTTATGCTGGAATCTAGTACTACAGATAACCATATTTCGGGCCCCGGCGAAGTCGATCAGCCTCAACCCATTTGGGGATGTTTCCTCGTGGAGGCTGAATTTACCGACCGTAGTGCCAAAGATACCTTCTTTGCCCACCCTGGCGTTGAAGTCGCCAAGCACGATTTTGACATCGTGGCGGGGGCATCTCTCATAAGTACGCTCCAAGCACTCATAAAAGGCATCTTTGGTCACATCGTCCTTCTCTTCCGTCGGGGCGTGGGCGCAAATCAGCGATATGTTGAAGAACCTCGCTTTGATGCGGATTGTGGCTAGACGTTCATTCTCCGGAGTGAATGATAGTACTCGGCGACGGAGTCTCTCTCCCACCACGAATCCAACACAAAACTTACGCTCCTTTATATGGCCACTGCAGTAAATGTCACAAGGACCTACTCGTCTCTGTCCTTGTCCCGTCCATCGCATTTCTTGGACGGCGGTGATGTCAGCCTTTATCTTTACGAGGACATCTACCAGCTGGGCAGCGGCACCTTCCCAATTAAGGGACCGGACATTCCAGGTGCATGCCCTCAAATCATAGTCCTTATTTCGTTTGCCGTGGTCGTCATCAAAAGGGGGGTCTCTCATCCGAGGCTGTTTTTTCCTTTTCATTGGGGGTGTTTTTTACGTGGCGGGTCCCAAACCCAGCGCACAACCCTATGCAGGGGATGTTTCGCCTTCTCACTTTAGCTCGCCTTCAAACGGATGTTCTTAGGCTACCCAGAGGATACTTGGTCAAAGACCGGAAGTCGTGAGCTGCTTGAGTCATATGTAAAAGAATCGTTTCTGGCCACTCCCAAGTGAATGGCGGTCAGAGAACTTTCCTCACTTGCGTGAACTTCTACACATGACTCCATCCTCCAATACATTGTTACCTTAGAAAATAATCTAAACCAAATTTCGTGAATATATCTTGTCAAATGTGAAAGTTGTCCACACAAGAACTTGATTCCGATCGTTCAGTTTATATGGCAGCTATATATTATAGTAGTCCGATATCGGCCGTTCCGACAAATGAGCAGCTTCTTGAAGAGAAAATGACGTTTGCAAAATTTCAAAAGGATATCTTAAAAACTGAGAGACTAGTTCGTATACAGACAGACGGACAGACGGACAGACAGACGGACATGGCTAAATCGACTCAGCTCAACATACTGATCATTTATATATATACCTTATAGGGTCTCCGACGCTTCCTTCTGGGTGTTACAAACATCGTGACAAACTTAATATACCCTCTTCAGGGTATAAAAATATTTTAAACTCGGCCATTGCGACGCTACCTCCGGTAACCTATTGGAAAAAAGATGCACCCGCGTTGGCAGGATTATTTCTTGCAGAAACATCTAAAGAAAAAAATACGTGTTTTAGTTAAAACCTTATCTTGGACGAAGGGAAAAAAACTGAAAATTGGATTTTTGGACACTTACAAAAAAAATTAAAATTTTAGTGAAAATTTCACGAAATTTTTTTTCAAATAGTTGTAATTGAAAAACAAAGTACTTCGCCTAAATCTCTACGATTTTTATCTCAAAGACCTCTGTAAAATTTCATGAAGATCGGTTAAGTATTCCTCGAGAAATCTTGCCAACCGACTTCGAAAACACAGTTTCGCTAAAAATGCATTTAAAGACGGGGCACTTAGCCTAGCTATCTTCGTGCGTACAAGTTCTCAAGGCTGTATCTCCAAAACTATGTATTATTCGCATCCTTTTGAAAATTTAAGAGAATATTCTAGAGCTTTTGTAGAATTTAATGGGACAATAAAAAATTTACATTTTTTGAAAGGCGTAAACACACGTAACCCCTTAATTCTTCCAAATTCTGTGAGCACAAATTTTAGTTGCACTAACTTTACTCTATTGTTCTTTAATAAATAAGCTAAAACGGAGGACAAATATTGTGTTTTTTAGATATTTTTCGAGATGCTGGGCGCTATGGTGATTAATTCGATACTAAAGTTTTTCTTGAGCTCATCATTCATCCGCATATCAATTTGATTCACAGAATCTGAATCTTCTTTTTTATAGATCCAACTCTATAGCCATTATAACCACTAAAAAACATTTCCATAACCATTTCTATCGCCGTTTTCGTTTTGTTTAAAGAATTAAAAAAATGTTTATCACAATAATAGTCTGAAATTAATGAGAGAAGAAAATGTATAAAAAAGAATTAACTAAAAAATGAAAACATATTCTGATAACAATCAAACCAGAAATAATGCTTATTAACACAGTTGTGCTTCTAATCTTTATAACTAGAGCGCTTCCTACCCCCAACCGCCAAGTACAACTAAAGCTTTTAATTTTGGATTAACTCGAGCCTGATGTGCCACAGAGCACGGACATACTTAGTAATCAACAAAATAGCAGTATAATTACTATTCCAAATGCACATACACAGATTTAGCTTCAAAAGAAGCAACAATCAACCAACAGCAATCAAAGTGAGCACAACGTTGCACATGCAAAGCCGAACAACAAGCTCCAATCATAACAAGAAGAGTGTGAATTCCGCTTAAAATAAATTTAATATAATTAACTATGCTCCAATTGCAAGCAATTTATTGTTAGGCGCTTACGTCCATTACACCCAGGACCTCATTAGTTGTACACTTACAGGTATAAGGTAGTAAATAGAGAGCAAGTATGCGAGAGTGAGCAAAGTGTGGCAGCGTGTATGAATTCGAGTAGGGGCTAGAGGGCTTTGTGGCAGGAAAGGAAAAATTTACAAATGCCTTTGAGTAATTTTCTGCAAAATCATAGTCATTTCTGGTTGCTAAGCTGTTATTTGAGCACAACGTTGAGGCAGAGTGTGAAGCTCCGTGGCAAGGATGCTTCTCCCTGCTCACCGTTGTGAATTAGTAGTGTGGAGTAGTATTTAGTACGAAGTAATTTGGTAGGCTAACAACATGGACTTCACAACTGACAATGCTGTGGCGGCAAATTAGTTATGCCCGGCTGGTGGCATTCAACGATTATTTAGTTTGGTTGTGACTGACTGGCAGGCAGCCTGAGTGAAGGCGAACCATCTTGCTGGCCAATTGTTGTGAGCCGTGGTGTAGTCTTTCATTAAGCCATGCTGCTTGGTAGCTTTGCTGTTGCTTTGTGTAGCTAACTGCATTCTAAACTTTTTTTTTTGTAATTTTTGGTGTTGCCTACAAATTTGCATCTCCGCTTGCCATTTCGGGAATGAAGCCCTGAAGCGATATTTTCAGTTGTATTGTAGTGCTTCAATATACGTAAGGCTTCTGGTTGTAAGTGTCAGTAAAATATTTAAAGGGGAAATGTGTTGTAATTGCAGCCGAAGAGAAAGACAAGCTAAATTGTGTGTTTTTAATTTTCACTCTGAAACGCCACATGGCGTTTTTAAAAAGCAAAATGCTGAAATGTAAATGAACGACTGAAAAGGGAGGCTTTTAAGCATAAACACATAAAGTGAGTTATGCTTGTAAAAGAGAATGCGGCAAGCACAGGTGGCAACCATAAATAGGTGAGCACTGAGTGCCATTAAAAGTGTTGTCAACTCGTTGCCGTTGTTGCAGCTGTGAACAGCCAATCGCCTACAAATTTTCCACACCGCCAAAAACAAGTCCATTCTAAAACAATGGAAGAGCAGCCAGCTTTACAGTGCGTGTGGGGCACATCTTTTGGGCACTTGCAACACACACTCCATTCATATATAATTTAATTTTTTTTAGCAGCGTAAAGGTAGCGGAAATTGTTATAAAACTTGTTAGAAACTTTTTCGCTTGTCTGAAGTCTTTTTTGTCGGCTGTGTAGCCACGAGTCTAATCTTGCCAATACTACATGTTCTATACATTTGTCGATTTTTTTCCTTTGTTGGTGAACAAGTTAAAATGCTCGCATATGCTAGCCAAGCCAAGGTTGAACGTGTTGAAATATGGTGAAAAGAATTTGTTAACAAGCGAAAAAAATTAAAAACAGGAAAACCAGGATATTGCGAGGATATGTCAGGCGCACCAGCACACACATTGACTGCTTGTCTGTGCAAGCTGTTGATTTTTCCGGTTTGTGCGGCACGAACGTACATGAGTTTTCCAGCGCTCTGGCTTGTAGTTGGGGTAATCGAAAATTTTTAATAAACAAACACGACAAGAATTTTCCGAAAGATATATGTACTTTTGTTGTTCGGCAACAAAAATTAAAATTGAAGCAGACAATCTTGCAAAAACAAGAGAATGGAAAGAGTCAAGTTGAAAGCGGCCGAATCAACTGAGTCAACTAATTATGCTGGAAAAACTTTGGACTAGAAGAGTCTAAAAGCAGAAAAATAATTAGTTTTAATGAAAAAATGAAAAAGCAGTGCAAATGTTGAAAACAGAATGCTAATATTTCTGAATATACATGCATGAATATACATACTAACTAAAAAACCAGAAAAAAATCGAAAGACTATTCAAAGCTTTCAAATAATTAATTATTCAGTTTGCATTAAGTTGCTTATTTCAATTGTGCTGACAGTCTACATCAAATTGATTGACATGCGCAAATTTGACTTTTTCAACAAGTTGCCAATTAGTCCCTAAAAATGGTGTCATTATTCATTTTTGGTATTTTATTAGAGAGCGAATGTTACTTTACTAAAAAGCAATATAAATGTATTTTTTAGAGATGTATTTTTCAGGCTTCGTTATAAAGACAATGATTTGACATTTTTTATTTAAATTGATTTTCATGGCTGGCTGGAATAAATTCTAATCCGGCGTTCCAATTTTCGTCACTTTTTGCAGCTATTCGTGCCAAATGTTAGCACTAACGTGCTGAATATTTTCTTTCAATGGATCAAAGTCAAAAATTTCGGGCGAGTGGCTTGTAAATGTCCGTCGAGCGACTTAAGTTTCGGCCCCCTTTTTCAGCAATTCGGGCCGAATGCGATCGTCAATCGTTTTAAGTTATCTGCGTAGACAGGTGAATTCACATAATTTCACAAAAATTGTCTAGTGTTGTTAAATCGACTGCCTTAAAGGCCACTCCACAGGCCAGATCATGCCTATACCTAAAGTTTCCTTCACTGAAATGATTGTTTCGTTGTCTCTATGGCGCGTGGCGCCGTCTTGTTCCAACCAAAGATCGTCGACATTGATATGCTTATTTTTAAAGAAATGAGAATCAGTGATATCCAATCCCCTTGAAGAATAATAAACAGAGCCAATTTCAGCATGTAAAGGCATCTCAACAACGGCTTGCGGATTGTCTGATGATCACTCCATCTGCAATTTTTTTATTGATGGACTGTTTCTTGCAAAAACTGAGATCGGAGGCCATCTCATTTTGGGCACTTGATGGGCGGTTGGCTCCAATTATTGCACGAGTTGGATTTTGTAAGCCCGCAAATCATGACGCTCCCCAAGGTCGTTCGTAAAGTGGATTATCACACTTATTTTTGGACACGACGGCGGATGGACTCATTCTGCTCTTCTTCGATAGTTTGTTTTACAGCAGCAATATAGTCTTCAGTGGAAGAGCATTATTCACTAGAGTAAACGTGATGGGGTGATGATCCTTGGTTGTTCGAATTACCGTCTCTGCTGGGCCAATATGTGGACCGAATATTGGACGCAGCGCATGATATCGAACTGAACCAGTATTTTGGTGTTAAATTTTCATGATTTACAAACATTGGCCCGTAGTAAGTACTGTATTTATTATGAAATGGCAAACTAAGTTGAATGTAAATTGAGTAACAGTCGTTAAAAGGACCATCTATAAAATAAGTATTGGCTCATTGAAAATCACAAGTATAAAAAAACATATGTTTTGAACATTTTGACATACGTGTGTTATTGATGTTGTTTACAGTAACTTTAAATATTCTTCTCGATCAAAAAACGGAATAATCGCCAACATCTTCGTGCGATTATTTTTTACAAATTTCGACGTGGATTAACTCATCAATAGTGCATAGTGCTGATTACACCGGTCAACAAAAAAATAATTTTTTTTGGGGTTTCTGTTCTCATGCTTGAATTCTGATTTTAGACATTGAAAAACACTTAAATATTAATCCTTATTTCTTTTGTTTGCTTTGGGCTGATCTACATCGATAAGTATATTTTAATATATATAATATATCGAAAAATTGCTCTAATTTCTACGAAAGCAAACTTTAATCTGAAAAAAAATTTTTTCCTTATCTTTGTTATGGGAGAAACTAAAATTTAACATGTAGATGTCAGACCCAAAAATCGTGTTGACCGATGTATTCTACAAGAATTTAATGACTACAAATTTTTAGATTATATTCATTGACATAAGCGGATACTCTGTTAGCGAAGCACAGGAGGGAACTACTTATAAGCTATATTTTGTGATTTTAACGAACTGTACAAAATTCATTTCTATGTCATATTCGTTTTTTGGTTCACAGCAATTCCTCATTAAAATAAATATATTCGAATCTGCCAATAAGTATGCAGTTCTATAATTTTTTTTACAAGCAGCAAAAAAAAAATGCCTTGAAAGTCAATATGTAAAGTAGCAACATGTGAACTATAAAACTATGCAAATCTAAGGTTCAGGCTACCAATAAGTTTTTTTTGTGGAAAATCCCATTACTTTCACCCATTTTTGCCAATAACTGCATAAAATATATGCGTAAAAAGGTTAGTTGGCTTACTTATCCATTTTATTTAAGCTGAAATCGGAAAGTTTTATCAACATTTTGCACCATATTCCCATTTGGATATTTATTAGAAGCAAGAAAACTTGTTTGCAGCAACAACAACAGCTTTAGAAATTATAGCACAGCGTTTCTCGTACCAACACACATGTACAATCACCGTACACTGTATAGCTGTGCGCATTATACATGGAATTAAAAGTTTTTAAACCAATATTTGCATACTCATACACAAATTTCAACAAACATATGTACATATGTATGTATGCATACATTTGCCTTACATACACTTACGAAAAAACTTTGAAGGAGCGTACGAAATTTGAGCACCTAATTGGAGTTTTGGATTGACAGTTCAACCCTCGTTTCGTAGCTGTCATGTTGACCCTTTAGTTGAGCAACTGCATTGTTTGTATTAATACAAAATGTCGAGCTTTGTTGGAATTTCTAAATGGATTCGCTGTAATTTATACTTTTTGATATCTATACATGTGTCTAAATAAAGGGTGTTACTATTTGGGACTTATTTTGTTTCTGCTAAGTTGGAGAGTACAAATAAAGTATGCGCTTATAAAAAAAATCCATTAGCGTGAAGAGTGCGGTTAAGCTCTAAAGTTTGGAATGCGAGACTTAAAGCGGAAAAAAAATATTTGATTTTTTGATGCCGCAGAAAATGTTATATCGCACCCTTTTCGTTGTATAGTATGTTATTACATGGACTGCAGGGTTTTCATGTTAGTAGCCGGTTAAGAACTGTTAGTTTTACTGTCTTTCGTAAAATACGAATTCGTGAGGAAGAATTATTGATGAGTGTTCGACAAGAAGAATAACACGAATGCGGAGAGAATATTTGCTAGGAAAGCTAAATACATGAAATGAAGAA
>CM050323.1:20377639-20404774 GCA_027475135.1 Bactrocera correcta
TGAAAATGAAATAGCCTTGAAACTCTTCTTATGTGTTAGCGTAAATTAAAGTTTCTAACATGCCACTATTCATACGGCTTTGCGGAATATATTCATATAAACATACTCATTGTAATAAGCTCTACGAAATGAATTACTACACTCTGCGCACGTTTACGCTCACCTGCTGCCGTGTTTTCTAACTATCGCTATGCGTTCGCTTGTTCATTCGGTAATATATCCTTGATACCCAAGCAGCTGCTTACCATTTTTCCTACTTTTTATTGCTGCCTAACCGTTATACCTATAGCAAGAGACTCTGAATGTCAGCACTCATTGCTTCTACAAGTGAGTCAGTGAAGAGATTTGCTTTCATGTTGGCATTCGCCCTTGTATAATTTGCTTTGTAAACACACTTTTATGCACTGAGTTGGCAAAATTGCTGCACGCGTACATTTTGCGCTTTGCTTTGTGCGCGCTCTATCTACTTTGGCATACAAACAAGCTAATAATAATTTCATTATGCCGCGTTTTAGGCGCCCACGCATGTTCTACACAACAGTATTTCTTCACATTGAAATTGGTGGTGTGTGTTTTTATACTGCATCTAGCGCTTCGTAAGACTGCTTTCTTTTTGTATAGGCATTTTGTTGCCCACACCATCTTAGTTGTCACATGTATATAGATAGAGGTATATTACTTTAACACCTAAAATTATGCTTCCTTTGTTGACACAAGCTACATAACTACATACAGTCATTATATACCAGGATTTAGTGGTTTAAGTGCGTATTCGTGTAAAAAAGTAACAATAACTTGCGTAATTGCGCTATTATTCATATGCATGTGTTGAGAATTTGTTGTTAAGTGCACAGTTGAGTGCGAGACAATGACTAAGCTCAGGAGTTAAAAGCAGTGAAATATGTCAAACATTAAAGATATGAGAACAACCATGTGACAGCACGTTAGATAGTGTCTTGTATGCCTTTATGTTATCACCTGAAACTTGAAATAAGGAATATTGTCCACTTTGTCGTAAAAATTCATACCTTATAGTCCGGCTTGTTAATCAGATGATTTTTCGGTAGAATGGCAACATATTTTCGAAGCAATTAAAATCAGTCTCTAACTTAGTCTGTTTGTGTGTTATGTAACATTACGAGTACATTGTCATTATTGACAGAAGAAATTTCCAATTATTTTCAGATAGATACATCACTCTTTGCTGCATAAAATCAGCCATTGCCCTTAAAGTTCCTAAATTCAGTATCTTGAGGCTTTGAGGAGTTATAGCCCAATTCAGACAATTTAAGATGTGCGTTGAGACCTATTAAGGTATCTATTTGTACACAGCGTGATATGTTCTTTGAATTCAATTTATCTATTATCGATGTGAAAGATGAACCCCTCTCTGGTCGACTGATCCTTGAAAAAGTCTATGAAAGTATAGAAAATATTGACTAGGACCGTCACATAAGCAGCCATGACATCGCTAAGGAACTTAACACTCATCTTCAAACGGTTTTGAATCATTTAAAAAAGGCTGGCTATAAAAAGAAGCTCGATGTTTGGGTGCCACATGAGTTGTCTGTGAAAAATTTAATGCTCGGTCTATTAAGATCTGCGATTTTTTGCTGAAAGGAAATGAAATCGAACCGAATGAATCGATCAAAGCGAATGGTAACAGGAGACGAAAGTGTATCTGTCGTATTTGCGAAAAAGATCATGGTCCAAGCGTAGTGGAGCCCAACAAATGGTCACAAAGCCAGGACCCTTCAAAGGTCATGCTGAGTGTTTGGTGGGATTAGAAAGGCAGCATCCACTATAAGCTGCTTCTGCCTGGTCGAACGACTGATTCTGCAGTTTACTGTCAACAACCGATGAGATTGCAGCAAGTAATCGAAAACAAAACGGCCAGAAGTGATTAACAGAAAGGCTTCGTCTTCCATCAGGACAACGCTACACCACTCACATCTTTGTTGATTCGGCAAAAACTGGAAGAGCTTGGCTGGGAAGTTTTGATACTTCCTAGACTAGAAAGTGGTCGACTAAAATGGTACATATTTGGTTCATTAAAGTTTATTATAAATTTAAGTGTGATTAGAAGTACGAAATGACTTTTTCGACTAACCTATAACTCATATACCTCCTTTCAAACATTTTTTTTTCAAATACACATCTAAAGCGGAAGTCTTCGCAATAGCATTCACGTTTCCTCAAGCTAATATTACACAACACCAAAAATATATATGATCGTTAACGAAGTTTTTATATTTACATTTCATAGCTTTTCGTTTATTTATTTTGTTGCTAGTCAACTTTGTTTTCTAATTTAGCTCGTCTTTTTGTCATTTTGGGCCAACACAAATTCAACTATTTACATATACCTAAACAAAGAGCTTGAGGTGGAGCCACTTGACGAGCCAAACACCGCTTCCGCCTAGTACACATTAGATCATACTCGACTACAGCAACAACAGTTCCATCACTTTGCCCCTGCATCCACTTACACAGTCATCAAAGTTGACTGGCATGTGTTGTAGCGCGTATTTCCGTTAGTTGCGCATTGCTTTGGGGTAATTAAAAGTCAAGTATACGCAGTGTACATCAGCTGTTTTGTTTGATGACTACTGGCTAAAGGCTAGCTACCATGCGGCAGTAAAGAAAATGTTGGAGCACGAAAGAGTGGCAGAAGGTGCCCGAGTGAGTAATTGCTCTCGTCAGCTAGAGTGTGTGTAAGTGTGTGAGTGACTACTTTACTGTAATTGTGTTATGTAATTGGATGACAGTATGCTCGTTCAATTTGAAAGAAGTGCACAATACAATTGTTAATTATTTAGGCACAATTTACTTGATTAGTCGCATTGTGGAGCTGATGTTCGGTGAAGGTGTGCAGGCGTGTCTAAAGACACAGTATTTGGCGTTAAGATGTATTGTTTAAAGGCTAGGTCAAGTGGTTCAAATATTGTTGTTGTTTGTGGTTGGTTATTATAAATCATCTATGATATGTTGTTGCGGTCATTCACCTTGAGGTTAATGTAACCATAATTATTCATATTTGAATAATCAAATTGCTTAAGTTATGTTGTTTTTATTTAGATACTTTCATTAAAGGTAATAGGTGGTATTTGTATTGCAGTGGTAGTGGCATTTAAACAACAAAAATTTTAGTTCAGATAGTACCTGCAACGCTTTTTACTGCAAACGAAAGTGAATGGTTTAAATGGTTATGAACCAATGGTCAAATGTAATATATGGGTAAAATAAATTACTCAAAACACCATTATATACTAACAAGACTCTCAATTTTTGAGATATCGTCCTAAAATTTTTCGTACGTGCTTCTCTCTGAAGAAAGCTACTCACTATCTATAAGCTATATAGAGTACCTTGTATCACATTCATTTAGGTTTTTGTATAGAAGCTTTTTTTATTTAACAAAATATCTATCCAAATTTCGTGTACAAACCGAGGTGCCTTTGAAGCATGCCACGTTATTATCAAAAATTGTTGGAAACCAATAACAACTGTACAAACCCCTAGGTACTGAGTATGCGCACTCCTGTACCTATAGCTGACTTTTGATAGCAAATATCGGTCAATGCGTGAGATATACAATTGAAATTTAGAAAAATTTCGTTCCTGATAAAGTCAAAAGAAATACAAGTATGTCTGTGTGTAAAAAGTGGGTTGAATCGTATCAATATTTCCTTGCAATACCTAATATCAAGATTTTCGAACTGCCGGCTGACTTTATACCGCATAAATCGGCCAATATGTTAGTTAATAGTGGTAAAAATATTTAAAATTAGGCGAAAACTTGTCCTAACCCTCATATAACCAATATTAGGATTTTCGACTACCTGATACCGTCTCCCAAAATTCCAGTCCTTTTCGACGTGAGAAATAGAACTCCAAATAGAACTCCTTATTGACCGTCCGTTCCTCTGAAATAAACTCATGATGCATCTATCCACGAATATCGAAAAAAAAAATCATTCAGCACCACCTTCATTTTTGAGCGGCTTTGGTGTGGCTTTTTTGGTTTCGGCTAATTTTTTCTCTAAATGTCAATACATGTTGGCTTGTTTGTATGTCAAACTCATAAACCTATATCTCATCGGCAGTTATAATGTTCCCCATGAATGTGGGATCGGAACTCGCACGATCAAGCATATTCAAAGAGGTCTGTTTACAATACTTTTTACTTTTAAAACTGAAGCACCCTAAACATTTTTCAACATCTCATTATTAAAGGGTGAACGAGTTTCCTTTGATAAAAAACAGCTTCTTTTTTTCTTAAGAACTACACTATTAACAAAAAAATAGTGACGTTTTTTGAAAACAAATATTCTAAACTCGGTCATAGCGACGCTATTTCCGGTAACCTATTGGAAAAACGTTGCATTCATTTAAAGAGAAAAAATACGTATTTAAGTTAAAACCTTATGTTAGATCTGGGACGGAGGAAGAAACCTGAAAATTGGATTTTTGGAGATTTTTACAAACAATTATAATTTCAGTGAAAATTTCGCGAAATTTTTTTTCAAATAGTTGTAACAAAATTTTGTGTTTTTCAGTTATTTTTCGAGGTGCTGGGCGCTATGGTGATTAATTCGATACTAAAGTTTTTCTTGAGCTCATCATTCAACCGCATATCAATTTGATTTACAGAATCTGAAGCTTCTTTTTTATAGATCCACCTCTATAGCCATTATAACCACTAAAAAACATTTCCATAACCATTTCTATCGACGTTTTCGTTTTGTTTAAAGAATTAAAAAAAGGTTTATCACCATATTAGTCTGAAATTAATGAGAGAAGAAAATGTATAAAAAAGAATTAACTAAAAAATGAAAAGCATATTCTGATTACAATCTAGCCAGAAATAATGCTTATTAACACAGTTGTGCTTCTAATCTTTATAACTAGAGCGCTTCCTACCCCCAACCGTCAAGTACAACTAAAGCTTTTAATTTTGGATTAACTCGAGCCTGATGTGCCACAGAGCACGGACATACTCAGTAATCAACAAAATAGCAGTATAATTACTATTCCAAATGCACACACACAGATTTAGCTTCAGAAGAAGCAACAATCAACGAACAGCAATCAAAGTGAGCACAACGTTGCACATGCAAAGCCGAACAACAAGCTCCAACCATAACAAGAAGAGTGTGAATTCCGCTTAAAATAAATTTAATATAATTAACTATGCTCCAATTGCAAGCAATTTATTGTTAGGCGCTTACGCCCATTACACCCAGGACCTCATTAGTTGTACACTTACAGGTACGAGGCTCGTATAAGGTAGTAAATAGAGAGCAAGTATGCGAGAGTGAGCAAGGTGTGGCAGCGTGTATGAATTCGAGTAGGGGCTAGAGGGCTTTGTGGCAGGAAAGGAAAAATTTACAAATGCCTTTGAGTAATTTTCTGCAAAATCATAGACATTTCTGGTTGCTAAGCTGTTATTTGAGCACAACGTTGAGGCAGAGTGTGAACCTCCGTGGCAAGGATGCTTCTCCCCGCTCACCGTTGTGAATTAGTAGTGTGGAGTAGTATTTAGTACGAAGTAATTTGGTAGGCTAACAACATGGACTTTACAACTGACAATGCTGTGGCGGCAAATTAGTTATGCCCGGCTGGTGGCATTCAACGATTATTTAGTTTGGTTGTGACTGACTGGCAGGCAGCCTGAGTGAAGGCGAACCATCTTGCTGGCCAATTGTTGTGAGCCGTTTGGTAGCCTTTCATTAAGCCATGCTGCTTGGTAGCTTTGCTGTTGCTTTGTGTAACTAACTGCATTCTAAATTTTTTTTTTGAAATTTTTTTGGTGTTCTCTGCAAATTTGCATCTCCGCTTGCCATTTCGGGAATGAAGCCCTGAAGCGATATTTTCAGTTGTATTGTAGTGCTTCAAATACGTAAGGCTTCTGGATGTAAGTGTCAGTAAAATATTTAAAGGGGAAATGTGTTGTAATTGCAGCCGAAGAGAAAGACAAGCAAAATTGTATGTTTTTAATTTTCGCTCTGAAACGCCACATGACGTTTTTAAATAGCAAATTGCTGAAATGTAAATGAACGACTGAAAAGGAAGGCTTTTAAGCATAAACACGTAAAGTGAGTTATGCTTGTAAAAGAGAATGCGGCAAGCACAGGTGGCAACCATAAATAGGTGGGCACTGAGTGCCGTTAAAAGTGTTGTCAACTAGTTGCCGTTGTTGCAGCTGTGAACAGCCAAACGCCTACAAATTTTCCACATCTACAAAAACAAGTCCATTCTAAAACACTGGAAAAGCAGCCAGCTTTACTATGCGTGTAGGGCACATTTTTGGGCGCTTACAACACACACTCCATTCATATATAATTTAGTTTTTTTTAGCAGCGTAAAGGTAGCGGAAATTGTTATAAAACTTGTTAGAAACTTTTTCGCTTGTCTGAAGTCTTTTTTGTCGGCTGTGTAGCCACGAGTCTAATCTTGCCAATACTACATGTTCTATACATTTGTCGATTTTTTTCCTTTGTTGGTGAACAAGTTAAAATGCTCGCATATGCTAGCCAAGCCAGGGTTGGACGTGTTGAAATATGGTGAAAAGAATTTGTTAACAAGCGAAAAAAATTAAAAACAGGAAAACCAGGATATTGCGAGGATATGTCAGGCGCACCAGCACACACATTGAATGCTTGTCTGTGCAAGCTGTTGATTTTTCCGGTTTGTGCGGCACGAACGTACATGAGTTTTCCAGCGCTCTGGCTTGTAGTTGGGGTAATCGAAAATTTTTAATAAACAAACACGACAAGAATTTTCCGAAAGATATATGTACTTTTGTTGTTCGGCAACAAAAATTAAAATTGAAGCAGACAATCTTGCAAAAACAAGAGAATGGAAAGAGTCAAGTTGAAAGCGGCCGAATCGACTGAGTCAACTAATTATGCTGGAAAAACTTTGGACTAGAAGAGTCTAAAAGCAGAAAAATAATTAGTTTTAATGAAAAAATGAAAAAGCTGTGCAAATGTTGAAAACAGAATGCTAATATTTCTGAATATACATGCATGAATATACATACTAACTAAAAAACCAGAAAAAAATCGAAAGACTACTCAAAGCTTTCAAATAATTAATTATTCAATTTGCATTAAGTTGCTTATTTCAATTGTGCTGACAGTCTACATCAAATTGATTGACATGCACAAATTTGACTTTTCCAACAAGTCGCCAATTAGTCCCTAAAAATGGTGTCATTATTCATTTTTTGTATTTTATGAGAGAGCGAATGTTACTATACTAAAAAGCAATATAAATGTATTTTTTAGACATGTATTTTTCAGGCTTCGTTATAAAGACAATGATTTGACATTTTTTATTTAAATTGATTTTCATGGCTGGCTGGAATAAATTTTAATCCGGCGTTCCAATTTTCGTCACTTTTTGCAGCTATTTGTGCCAAATGTTTGCACTAATGTGCTGAATATTTTCTTTCAAGGCATCAAAGTCAAAAATTTCGGGCAAGTGACTTGTAAATGTCAGTCGAGCGACTTAATTTTCGGCCCCCTTTTTTCAGCAATTCGGGCCGAATGCGATCGTCAATCGTTTTAAGTTAATCTGCGTAGACAGGTGACTTCACATAACCTCACGAAAATGGACTGCCTTAAAGGCCACTCCACAGGCGAGATTATGCGCATACCTAAAGTTTCCTTCACTGATATGATCGTTTCGCGTTCTCTAAGGCATGTGGCGCCGTCTTGTTCCAACCAAAGATCGTCGACATTGATATGCTTCAAATCAGTGTTTCCCATTGACTGTACTATATTTCGGCTTTATTTTTGAAGAAATGAGGATCAGTGATATCCAGTCCCCATGAAGAATAATAAACAGAGCCAATTTCAGCATGTAAAGGCATCTCAACAACGGCTTGCGGATTTTCTGATGATCGCTCCATATTCAATTTTTTTTATTGATGGACTGTTTCTTGCTAAAACTGAGATCGGAGGCCATCTCCTTTTGGGCACTTGGGCACTTGATGAGCGGTCGGCTTCAATTATCGCACGAGTTGGATTTTGTAAGCCCGTAAATCATGACGCTCCCCAAAGTCGTTCGTAAAGTGGATTATCACACTTCTTTTTGGACACCATGACGGATGAACTCATTCTGATCTTCTTCAATAGTTTGCTTTACAGAGGCAATATAGTCTTCAGTGGAAGAGCATAATTCACTAGAGTAAAAGTGATGGGTCGATGATCCTTGGTTGTTCGAATTACCGTCTCTGCTAGGCCAATATGTGGACCGAATATTGGACGCAGCGCACGATATCGAACTGAACCATTATCTTGGTGTTAATTTTTCATGATTTACAAACATTGGTCTGTAGTAAGTATATTTATTATGAAATGGCAAACTAAGTTGAATGTAAATTCAGTAACAGTCGTTAAGAGGACCATCTATGAAATAAGTATTGGCTCATTGAAAATCACAAGTATAAAAAAACATATGTTTTGAACATTTTGACATCGTGTGTTTGATGCTGTTTACAGTAACTTTAAATATTCTTCTCGATCAAAAAACGGAATAATCGCCAACATCTTCGTGCGATTATTTTTTACAAATTTCGACGTGGATTAACTCATCAATAGTGCATAGATGAACCTACAGACGAAGTAAAGTATGAATATTTTCTACAGATACCTCATTTATTTTGGCTGATTACACCGGTCAACAAAAAAATAATTTTTTTTGGGGTTTCTGTTCTCATGCTTGAATTCTGATTATAGACATTGAAAAACACTTAAATATTAATCCTTATTTCTTTTGTTTGCTTTGGGCTGATCTACATCGATAATAATATAATATATCGAAAAATTGCTCTAATTTCTACGAAAGCAAACTTTAATCGGAAAAAAAAATTTTTTCCTTATCTTTGTCAAGGGAGAAACTAAAATTTAACATGTAGATGTCAGACCCAAAAATCGTATTGACCGATGTATTCTACAAGAATTTAATGACTACAAATTTTTAGATTATATTCATAGACATAAGCGGATACTCTGTTAGCGAAGCACAGGAGGGAACTACTTATAAGCTATATTTTGTGATTTTAACGAACTGTACAAAATTCCTTTCTATGTCAAATTCATTTTTTTTGGGTTTACAGCAATTCCTCATTAAAATAAATATATTCGAATCTGCCAATAAATATGCAGTTCCGTGACTTTTTTTTTCAAACAGCAAAAAAATTCCCTTGAAAGTTAATATGTAAAATAGCAACATGTGAACTATAAAACTATGCAAATCTAAGGTTCAGGCTACCAATAAGTTTTTTTACAAAAAATCCCATTACTTTCACCCATTTTTTTCCAATAACTGCATAAAATGTATGCGTAAAAAGGTTAGTTGGCTTACTTATCCATTTTATTTAAGCTGAAATCGGAAAGTTTTATCAACATTTTGCACCATATTCCCATTTGGATATTTATTAGAAGTAAGAAAACTTGTTTGCAGCAACAACAACAGCGTTGCAAATTATAACACAGCGTTTCTCGTACCAACACACATGTACAATCACCGTACACTGTATAGCTGTGCGCATAATACATGGAATTAAAAGTTTTTAAACCAATATTTGCATACTCCATACACATTTACCAACAAACATACGTATGTACATATGTATGCATACATTTGCCTTACAAACACTTACGAAAAAACTTTGAAGGAGCTTACGAAATTTGACGAAACCCTCGTTTCGTAGCTGTCATGTTGACCCCTTAGTTGAGCAACTGCATTGTTTGTATTAATACAAAATGTCGAGCTTTGTTGGACTTTCTAAATGGATTCGCTGTAATTTATACTTTTTGCTATCTATACATGTGTCTAAATAAAGGGTGTTCCTATTTGGGACTTATTTTGTTTCTGCTAAGTTGGAGAGTACGAATAAAGTTTGCCCTTTTAAAAACATCCATTAGCGTGAAGAGTGCGGTTAAGTTCTATACTTTGGAATGCGAGAACCGAAACGAAAAAACCTTTGATTTTTTGATGCCGGAGTAAATGTTATATCGCACCCTTTTCGTTGTATATTATGTTATTACATGGACTGCAGGGTTTTCATGTTAGTAGCCGGTTAAGAACTGTTAGTTTTACTGTCTTTCGTAAAATACGAATTCGTGAGGAAGAATTAATGATGAGTGTTCGACAAGAAAAATAATACAAAAACAGAAAGAATAATTGTAAAGAAAGCTAAATGCATGAAATGAAGGAACAAGTTTAGCCCAACTATAGCAGCGATGGTGAGACCAAAATTTTTATACCTCGAATGGGATGTAAATGGGTAGTCGAAAAAATCTTTTCGTATTTCTAATTAAATCTCAACTTATTTTTTTATATTTATAATGATCTTTAAAGAACCAAATACGTATTATCTTTTGCCATTTTTCCGCTAGAAACATTATTCCATCAGTGTAAAGCTTTTCTGATTTCTCGGCGAAAAACTGCGTCAAATAATTTCCTGAAGCTAACTTTACCCCACTAATGGAGTCCTGCATCGACTAACACAAAAGGTTGTTCGATGGTGCAAGGTTAAGGCTATGTGGTGGAAGCATCAAAACTTCCCAACCAAGTTTTTGCCGAGTCATCAAAGATGTTTGGGGTCTTCTGATGAAGAAGAAGCACTTTACGTTGATCAGTTTTGGCCATTTTTTTCAATTGCTTGCTTCGATCTCATCAGTAGTTGACAGTAAACTGTAGAATCAATCGTTCGACCAGGCTGGAGCAGCTCATAGTGGATGATTCCCTTCCAATCCCACCAAACACTCAGCAAAACCCTTCGAGACGTCAATCTTGACTTTGCGACCGTTTGTTGCGCTTCACCACGCTTGGACCATGATTTTTCGTACATTATTGTATTATTGTATTTGATTCGCTTTTCGTTTCCTGTTAAGTTCGAATCTCAGATGTTAATTCGGTCCATTAAATTTTTCACAGACAACTCATGTGGTACCCAAACATTGAACTTCTTTTTGTATCCAGACTTTTTCAAAAGGTTCGAAACCATTTCTTTAGTGATGTCATGGCTGCTTATGTGACGGTCTGGACTGGTGAATCTTTCCATAATTTCATCGACTTTTTTTAAAAGATAGGTCGATTAGGGCGAGGGGCATCTCTTAAATCGAAATTTTCAGAACGAAAGCGAGCGAATAAGTTTTATGCTACACGAACTGATACTGAATCGTCTCCATAAACTTCACAAATTTCATTGGTGGCTTGCGTGATATTCTTCACTTTTTTATACAAAAATTTCAAAATATAGCGAATTTTTCATTATTTTCACTCATTTTTGAACAGCAGTAACTTTTTTCCAAAATCCCCAAAATTAATTTTTTTTTATTAAATGAAGTTTAAAATCTCACCTTTTCAACACTATACAAGTATGGAATTTGTTTGATGGCAATGGAGATATACGACAGAAACGAACACTATTAATAAAATACGAAAAAACTTTTTCGACAACTCAATATTAGAAACATCCCAATATAGTTTTTGAAAATTTGTGAATACTGATTTTAGTTAAAAATATTAGAAAACCTATTCGAAGCATTTAGAAGACCATGTATATATTTTAAAAGCAATTTTTTGCTATTTAATTATCAAGTGCTTTAACAGTTAAATGGACCACCTATCTGTTAGTTCTTGTTACAATAGCACCAATACTAGCATAAAATTGTTATACTGTATACATGTTAATATTTTTTTCTGAAGGCACGAACACATAGTAAAACCGCACAAAAATTCCATGCAAATGAATGCGGATTAGAACGCAAGAGATTGGGTAAAAATAAACCAGCAACACAAAAGCTTTGAAAAATCCACAACAAAACGTGCCATTGTTCTCTCAACAGTTTCACATACACCCAATGCCATTTTCTCGCATAACAAAATGAATTCCGTAAAGTTTTGCGTGAATATTTGGCGCTTCTTAACTTATATTTGGTGTTCAGCTGACAGAAAGTTTCAGTTCTTGCGGCGTTCAGAAACGCTTAGCCATTTTGACAGTACGAAAAATAGACTTTGAGCGCATTTGCCAATTTAAGTGAATCCGAGTGCGGAATATAAACGAAAACCAATTTTCGAAATTGTCTAAAATAGCAGTGAAACTTAGACCAATATAAAACGCGGCATGCAAACGAAATGCGAACTAGTTTGGAGAATGCAAAAGGCAAGTATAAGTACATAAATTGAGTGGAAGAGAGTTTAGATTTGAAAAAAGCTTTAAAGTAAGAGAGTATGATTTGCATTTTTGCCAGTTATTCGTACTTCATTTTCTATCTTTTTTTTCGTTAAACTATGTAATGGTTGTTTTTACTTAACGTCGGACCACACGTTACAAAAGACCGAAAAATCACATATACAAAAGGTAATCCATTTCGAGTTACTCTATTTTTCCAAAGAAAATAACAGAAACTTAAAATTTAATGGGGATTTTTTAAAGTCATTTTAAAGAACATTCTTTGGCATTTATCTTTCAAATAGTGGCCACGGCTACTTCTTAGAGCGGCCAATAGACCTTCTCAAAACGTGAAATTATCTGCTCACCGAAGTGTTCTCTCAATAAATCCATTTACTGATGCGATGTGTGGGAGGTGGCAACGTCTTGTTGAAGGCAAATATCGCCGTGATTAAATTAAAAATTGGCTCGAAAACGTCAGATCTTCTTGAAACTTTTCAAGACCTCATAGAGGGAAGTGATATCGTTTGGTAAGAGCAAGAGGCTTCAGTTCAATTTAAGACCTCAACGTAAAATGCACCTAGTCGTTATAGAACGACTTACATTAGTCGAAAAAAAGCCAAATGAAAAAATTACCTCCATTTGGAAGGTCAAAAATTACTTCCACCAATAATATATGGATAATGATTCAGTAATGATTAACCAAAAAATATATATTGACATTCTGAAAACCACAAATACTTTGTAAGATGAAGTTATACTATACTCGTATTATCAAAAGCTTACGTTGTAAAAGCTTTGAATGAGCTTTCACAAAGACTTGCGTTGAAATATGTGAATTTTTTTCTTGACTTACATAAGTACTTTCATAAGCTTACACTTTGAGAGCTTAGTTTGAGCTTTCACAAAAGCTTGCAGTGAGATATATAAGATAATTTTCCTAACATATGTAAATAAGATTTCGAAAATCATTTGATTTTAGCACCATTTTACAGAAATTTTTTATGAGTTCGTACAAAAGCATTTGATAATATTGTGGCTCGCAAATTGCTTGCCCACAGCGCCACCCATCGGAATACCAAAATATGAACTGTGACATACTTGCTTATAAACTGTTTTTTAGTGTGGTTGTTGTTGTAGTTTTAGCGACAGAATTGGCCGTTGAAAAAATCGGGGTTCTTTTTGATGACGTAGAACTGACTGTCGTGGGTCTCGGGATAAATCAAAACTTATACAATTTTCTGCGTGTCCTAACATTCAAAAAAGAAAACAAGAAAAACGTTAACTTCGGTTGCACTGAAGATAAATACCCTTCACAGGTGCATTTCTGTTAGTAACTATGTGTCCAGTTTGTATGGAAGCTATATGCTTAGTAACCCGTTCTGAACAAGCTTTTTAGAGATTACATTGTTGCCTTAGAAAATAATATATACCAAATTTCGTGAATATATCTTGTCAAATGTGAAAGTTTTCCATACAAGAACTTGATTCCGATCGTTCAGTTTGTATGGCAGCTATATGCTATAGTTAACCGATCTGAACAATTTCATCGGAGATTGCATTGTTGCCTTAGAAAATAATACATACCAAATTTCGTGAATATATCTTGTTAAATATGAAAGTTGTCCATACAAGAACTTGATTCCGATCGCTCAGTTTGTATGGTAGCTATATGCTATAGTTAACCGATCTGAACAATTTTCTCGGATATTACATTTTTTCCCTAGAAAATAATCTATACTAAATTTGGTGGAGATACATTGTCAAATGCGAAAGTTTTCCATATGAGAACTTGATTTCGATCGTTCAGTTTATATGGCAGCTATATGTTATAGTGATCCGATATCGGCCGTTCCGACAAATGACCAGCTTCTTGAAGAGAAAATGACGTTTGCAAAATTTCAAAAGGATATCTTAAAAACTGAGGGACTAGTTCGTATATATACAGACAGACGGACAGACGGACAGACAGACGGACATGGCTAAATCGACTCAGCTCAACATACTGATCATTTATATATATACTTTATAGGGTCTCCGACGCTTCCTTCTGGCTGTTACAAACATCGTGACAAACTTAATATACCCTGTTCAGGGTATAAAAAGTCTTCTAAAACACTGAACGCATTTCGAGATTTTAACGTCCTTTACGTAACCACCATTACAATATTGTTAACCTTGCTGTAATAATAAAAATACCACCCGCTGCGTTAAAGGTTGCTGGGTGAAAGTGTCATTGAAAGTTTAGTCTGCCACCACCACATCACGGCTGTCTACATTCAGCACACCATGGTGTCTCAGGAGAGCAGCGCCCCAACTCCCTAAGTGATAGAACTGTCTGCTGCATTACTCGCGCTGTGAAAAAGGCTTCGCTGTTCGAATGCTCAATGAACGTTAGTCGTTAGTATAATTTAACTTTACACAACAACTTGCGCCGCCGAATGGTTTACCTCAACCTTTTACGTTGGCCACGCTCATTTTGCGCTTCGCTTGCCGTATGACGTTTTGTGTAGCTCCTTCGCTTTTAGCAAATAGTTTTCGAACACGAAAACGATATACTTGGCCTTCATCATGCCACCTTAGTTGCTGCTTGCAACAATAACACAAACAATTTGCTGCAACAACAACATGCGCAGCATTTCATAAGAATAGTTTAAGCGCTGCAAATGTCAAGCGTGGCGAAATTGAAAACACAAAAAACTGTGGAAAAAACAACAAAAAGTGCGAGCAAGCGTAAAAGGTGTCACAAAAATTCCCAGCGAAGTGAAAATATCACACAGCAGCAAAGCAGTGTTGCGCCGGAAATGGGTTAAGCAGCAGCTGTTCTCGGGTACGCGATTCAACGTCAGCTCAATTGTCGCAGCTCGCTGTTGGAATTCTTCTGCTAGTCGCCTTGACATTTCGCATGCTATTTTTTTGCACTTTTTCCAGTGAAATTCACTATCGAGCGCAACAACAATTACATGTTTATTGCCTGCATTCTGGCTCAACATGACGTATGAGCAACATTTGTGGGTTGAGTTGCTGATTCGTGGAAAATCACTTTTAATTGAGCACTTTTTGCCACTTTATTCGCCGGATTGCTTTATAAAAAGTGCAGTAAAATAGCTGCGCCCCTTTTAAATGCGCTAATTGTTTTCACTGCCTGCAGCAGTAATGTGTTGGTTACGTCGCACGCTGGCGGCACTGACGCAAACGGAAGGCAATGCAAGTAAACGCTAATTAAAATTGGCTATTTAATGACTGTGCAAAATAAGCACGAAGGAAGTAGAAAATACTAATGGTGTAAATTAAAATCAATGCAACTGAATAACTGTTTATGTTACGTTACACAACAATAATGGTGATGCTATGACCTTCGCTAATATATTTTCATGCTTCATGTTTAAAAACAGACATTAATTTATAGTAAAACTTATGACCTTTCAACATTTTAAAATTATACTATACATATTTAGAAACCACTAAAAGCTTTTTCGTTTGGCAGAAAGTATTAATATGATGGCTAAAATCATTGATTATTCTATACGGATTTGATTTGATGACAACAGAAAATTTTCATTTACCATATTGTTGGTTTAAAAACAGTCAGTTAATATAATTTTTATTAATATTGAAAACGCAACACAACTCTGAAAGAGCTGTTTTCAAATAAATAACTTCTGAAGTCAAAATAAGCTTATACTTCGAAAGTTTACACAAAGCTTTCACGAAAGTTTGTGCATTCCTACGATCTTTCTACGATTACACACTTACAAATTCGTAAAAGCTTGTTTAGCATAAGTACTTTCTCATTTTAGCCGCAGCTTTGGATGAGCTTTCACAAAAGCTTTCGGTGAAATATATGCAATTGTTTCCTTTACTTAAGTATATTCGAAGGTCATCAAAAGCTTACATAGAGCTTTCGCAAAAGCTTTCATTAAAATATAAAAAAATCTTTCATTAAAATAGATACTTTTCCTGACATAACTACTTTTGCAGGCGATCATAAGTTTACACTTTGAAAGTTTATGTTGAGGTTTCACGAAAGTCTGTGCATTTCTACTATGATTAAACGCTTAAAAATAAACGTTTTTTTTTTAGTATAAGTAGTTTTGTAATTTAGCAGTACTATACCATGATTAGCTTACTTTGTTAGCTTTTGATGAGCTTTCACAACAATTTCCGGTGAAAAATATGAAATTAGTTTCTTGACGTAAATACATACGTACACTTTGAAAGTTTACATTGAGCTTTCACGAAAGTTTTGCACTTCTAGGAATAAACACTTACAAACTCTTAAAAGCTTTTTCATACAAATACTTAAACCACTTTTTCATTATAAATACTTTTGAAGATTTGTTTTAGTATATTCTTAAAAGCTTATATTATAAAAGCTTCCAATGAGCTTTCACAAAAACTTGCGTTGAAATATATATTTATTTTTTTTGAGATAAGTACTTTTCAAGGTCATAATGAGCTTACTTTTTGGAAGTTTACATTAAAATTTCACGAAAGCTTTCGCGGTTTTACTTTCAAACACTCAAATTTAAGTCACTTCCTATTTTTTAACTACAGGAAGTAGCTTATTACGCTATTTACCGTTATTTCTTGAGAAATTCATAAGTGCCGCTGCCGGAAACTTCCTTTCTTAAAAAAAAAAAGTGATAAAGTTGTCGCATGTCAAGCTCACATACAAGCGAGAAAACACTGTCACAAAAGCTCTTGAAAATTAGGCGAGCACACCTAAGTTTTATATAAGCATATTTGCAGCGCACATGTGACTAGCTAAGCTTGCACATGGATATTTACGAGCGCAGCGCATTGTTGTTAAAACTAATACACATACATACACATGCAAATGTGTGTGGCAGTGTTTGTCTACATAGATTTGTTTAAAAATAGCGAATAAACGTTAGCAGTGCTGAGTGAATGAACTTTTTGTATGCTTAACGGCACCCAAATACAAATGTATATATATGTATGTGTATTTGTCTAGTACAATAAGTAACTGCATATGTGCGAATGCCACCGACAGAACACTAACACATATACATACGCCAGTCCAAACTAAGCGCCACTAACAAATGACAGCTTGGCACTACAAAGTACAATACACTTGCAATATGTCTGCAGATTTACATACAAGCGTGTATATACATATATGATTTATATTTGCCTTTTAGTATATATGCACAATCATACATACATATATGAGGTGCACTTGTGTATATCTGTGACAAAACTAAATTGGAGTAGTGTCTGTGACAAGTCAGTCAACCAGTCAGCCGTTGACTTGGATAGCTAGTTGGTTTGGCTGCTAGTTTGCTGATTGTTTTACCGTTAGGTTAGGCTTTGTTTTGCTACGTGCTTAAGGACATTTTTACTAGTGCAGCTGCTGCAATCCACCAACACATGAGTGAGCCGACATACAACTTCGTAGGACATTCGTTGTTGTTTGTGTTAGCAGAAACTCCTCCTCGGCACTTGTACTCGTTACATCAAAGCTATTATAGTTTTGCACTCTAGTGTTGTCACTTGCAAATGGACCGCGTTGGTTCTTAGCTAGTTTGAAGTGCTGACAAATATTTTCATCGTACTTAAAGCCTCCAACTTGCAAACCCCAAATTTATTTGTATATACTGTACATATGTATGTATGTATGTATATCATATATAAGTTCGCAGAGTTTGCATATACTTCGAAGCATGCTTGCTAAATTTAGCGGATTACTGCTAATTGAATGAAAACATTATACATATTCGTATTAACTTACACGCCAAGGAGGTCGGAGGCAGAACTGCTCCCTTGGCATGCCCAAAAAATTTCGTTAAACAATCTATAAATTAATTTTCTTCTTCTTTATTGGCGTTGATACCGACTAAGTGGTAAAGTGCTTTTATAAAACTTAATATTGAGTTAAAAGTAAAGTTTGGGTCTTAGCAATTAATCGTCGAATTTTGGTACATACCATTATCTGGGTATTCGTATGTTATGTTGGGGAAACGTTCATAACCGGAATACAAGGCACCAACTTTCCATATAACGGGTGATTTTTTTGAGGTTAGGATTTTCATGCATTAGTATTTGACAGATTACGTGGGATTTCAGACATGGTGTCAAAGAGAAAGATGCTCAGTATGCTTTGACATTTCATCATGAATAGACTTACTAACGAGCAACGCTTGCAAATCATTGAATTTTATTACCAAAATCAGTGTTCGGTTCGAAATGTGACAAATCGACAAATTTTGTTCAGCGATGAGGCTCATTTCTGGTTGAATGGCTACGCAAATAAGCAAAATTGCCGCATTTGGGGTGAAGAGCAACCAGAAGCCGTTCAAGAACTGCCCATGCATCCCGAAAAATGCACTGTTTGGTGTGGTTTGTACGCTGGTGGAATCATTGGACCGTATTTTTTCAAAGATGCTGTTGGACGCAACGTTACGGTGAATGGCGATCGCTATCGTTCGATGCTAACAAATTTTTTTGTTGCCAAAAATGGAAGAACTGAACTTGGTTGACATGTGGTTTCAACAAGATGGCGCTACATGCCACACAGCTCGCGATTCTATTGCCATTTTGAGGGAAAACTTCGGACAACAATTCATCTCAAGAAATGGACCCGTAAGTTGGCCACCAAGATCATGCGATTTAACGCCTTTAGACTATTTTTTGTGGGGCTACGTCAAGTCTAAAGTCTACAGAAATAAGCCAGCAACTATTCCAGCTTTGGAAGACAACATTTCCGAAGAAATTCGGGCTATTCCGGCCGAAATGCTCGAAAAAGTTGCCCAAAATTGGACTTTCCGAATGGACCACCTAAGACGCAGCCGCGGTCAACATTTAAATGAAATTATCTTCAAAAAGTAAATGTCATGAACCAATCTAACGTTTCAAATAAAGAACCGATGAGATTTTGCAAATTTTATGCGTTTTTTTTTTAAAAAAAGTTATCAAGCTCTTAAAAAATCACCCTTTATCACACTTTACAAGTGAAAAGTGATGAAATTTGTTTATATCAGTGTCTGTGGTTGACTTTTTTCCGAAAATAATATCAGTGTATTCAAAATAGTGATTTTTATCAAAACACGTAATAAGCCATATATCATTAAAATAATAACTTCGATTTTAAGATTGACCTTCCCTGATCCCTATGAAATATCGATAATACGAATGTGTGAGCTCGAAACGAGTACGAAAAGAGAAAATTGTTTTATTTCCCTCGACTATGTGGATCTATAAAATACTTAATTTACTATTATAGTGGCTCTTTGTCCTAATTTCAAACACATTTTCACCTTCTAAGTTTCCCTAATACTTCTTTTATTAAGTTTTTAATCTCAGTTTTCGACAGTATTGAGTCAAATGTTCTCAATAACCTCACTTTTGATACCCTCGAAAATAAGTAAACCCAATTATCGAGTTAATTGAGAATCTTAAGTAAAAGGTAAGAAGCTTTACTGCAAACGTCAGTGATCATTAGCGAAGTCAAAAACTTCCAAGCACAATAAAGGTTGCTGACTTCGCTTAAGATGAACTACAGGGTTGGTGACTGCTCTAATGGCCACTGACATCGATAAGTCTTCCGCTTATGATAAATAAATGGTCACTGACACCAACAAAGATCAGGGAATGGGTTTTAAGGCAAATAACTTGCTCATTGACCTTACCCTAAGAAAGGTGATTCTAGAAGAATTGTTATTTTCAAAAAACTTTTGAATGCGGATATAAAGGTGGCTTTTCAGCTTAGCTTTAAGAAAGTTACATGGGTTTCCTCGGGTAAAAAAAAAAAATTTTTTCAACAGTTTTTTTCTCATTTAAAAAATGAAATATTTTGTTAGAATTTTTTACTGTTACACATACACTATTGAAAAAGAAATTCTGACATTTTTGGAAAAAAATATTTTCGACTCTGTATGGGGCGCAAATTCCGGTGACTCCTTGCAAAAAAGATGCGATCCTCAAAGTGAAAAAATACCTGCTTTAGTTAAAATCTTAACTTGGACAAAGGGAAAAAACTGAAAATTGAATTTTTTTGGCAGACATTTTTCAAAAATATAAGAATCTCTGTGAAAATTTCGCGAAAATTTTTTCATTTCAAATAGTTTTAATCAAAAAGAATTCTTAGCCCAAGTCTCTAAGAATTGCATCTCAAGGAACTGAGTAAAATTTCATGAAGATCGGTTGTCTCAAAAAATCTTGCCAACCGTCTCCAAAAACACAGTTTTGAGAAAAACAGGTTTGAGAAGAACGGGTTAAGGCACATTTAGCCTAGCTAGCTTCGAGCGCACATGTTGTCAAGGCTGTATCTCCGAAAATATTACTGGGATCAACTTGTAAATTTAAGACAATATTCTAGAGGTATTGTAGAGTTTACTGAGACAATGAAAATTTTTGATTTTTGATATTCGTAACCCCTTAAGGTTTGCTTGAAAATTGCTTGCAGCAAGTTTCCAATCAAATAAAGAAAGATTAAATTTCATGTTTGAATTTTCAAGTTGCAGTTGATTTGGGATTTGAGCAGTTTTTCACTCGTCAATCATATCTCTGTTGCTTGGGAATTTATAGCTTTGAAGCTTTCAGTGCTAGCTTCCTTATCATAACTCAGTAGCCTTAATTAATAAGTTGCAAGAAATGCCATTCCACTCTAAAAAATAGCAATTTTATTGCCACTAAACAGCTGCTGCAACTATATGAGATGAGAGAAGAGACAGTACGAAGCAAGAAAATAGATTTTTACTGCAACTTAATCAGAGACATTGCAAAACCAAAAACAAAAACCTGCTATAAACTGCTGCTAAGACAAATAATCATAATTTCTGTAATGAATGCATGTAAGTCGTAGAGACCTGCAGCAATGGCAAACCTTAAACGTCTTACGTATTTTTTATTCTTTCTTTTTTTTTTGCATGAAATAGAGTACAACTTTAGCAATATTATTTGCAAAATTCATAAAGTTTTTTATGACTTGCGTCAGAGTTTTATGACCACTTTGCTACAACGCAGCTGCCGGCTGCCATCTGCAAAGTAAGCGAAAGCCTTATCTAAGCGAGCTGCCGTGTTGCAAGCACACATACACAAACACATATAGGTATGTCTGTATGTATTAGTATTAGCTGTTCGTCCGGATTGTGTGTAGTAAATCTAAAATTTCTTGTTCGTACAACGCTTCGTGCTCCTGCTGCTGCTCCTAGCGTTGGCGCTGGCGACTGATGGCTGCCGCTGATGTTGACGTAAATTCTAAATGTTCCGTTAGACTTCGTGCGCTGCACTGTATTTGATTGCATGCGAATAGGAAATGCGAAAACTGTGAGAAAGGTAATAGCTGTGGCCATTTCGCTCTTCTTGCAATTTTAATCTTTTAATTTTTTTCCTGCTATGAAATGTGTCACTCTCCAATATTCTAAGGAGCACTAAGTAATTGTGTCATTTAATATACATGTGTATATATTTAATATAAATAACTGTAATTATTTTTTTATAACTGTCAGTTGCCGGCAAAATGTCACATGTCCAATCGTATCGCCGATATACCACAGTTGCCACACACACAGCTTTTGGAAAAAAAAATTTTATGATTTTCGCTTTAATTTTATATGCCACGTAATTCCAGAGAGTACAACGCATATATATATATATATATATATATTTGTATGTATGTATGTATGTTCAACGTCGCTAAGCCACAATATCAATTCAATTAAGTAGTGCGCTTCTTCTACCCTCACCTATGTGCCTGCAACATGCTCTCGCATGCTTATGAATGCTTTATGAAGTCGAAGTTATAAGTGAAAAATTATCCTCACGTTTCTGACAATGCAATGTCAGCGCGTGCGTTTCGTGAAATGAATTAGAAAAGCGAGCATGTAAGCTTGTGCTATTTATACCTGTCCTCAGTTAATATACTATAAGTACATTCACATGACTGTGTGGAAACTGTATAGGTTAGGGTAACTAAGCTATGATTAACAAGTAAAGAAACGATTTGTTCCGAAAAAACAAAATTCTCAAACACATCAAAAATACTTATTATGGAGGTATACTTTATTATAGTTAAAGTTATATTAGATTTAAGAATATTTTTAATTTCTACAAAGCTTTATAAAGTAGGGTTTCGGTATGATCCGGTTATGTTTCTTAGTTTTTCAAATTTTTTTGGATCATCTGAGCTAAATACAAAAAAGAAAGTCTCACAGAATTTGACATATGAACACTTTATTTTTGGGACAATGAAAACAATGTTGGTTTTTTTTTCAAAAAACTTCGATGGCATTAGAATTTCTAGGCTAGAATGATTTTAAATCGTGGTGGCTTTTGCAAAATAAACCCTTAGTTCTTCCGTGACTTCGAAAAGCTTTTTCGTTTAGCAGTAAATATTAGTATGATGGCTTAAATCATTGATTATTCCTTACAGATCAGATTTAATGATAACAGAATATTTTTCTTCACCATATTGTTCGTTTGAAGGCAGTCAGTTAATATAATTTTTATTAATATTTGAGAGCTTTCATAAAATAGTGTATTGAAGTGTGTGAAATTTTTGTTTTGACTTCAGTAATTTTGGAGGTCAAAATGAGGTTATACTTTCAAAATTTACATAAAGCTTTCACGAAAGGTTTTTATGCTTCTACGATTAAGCACTTACAAATTCGTAAAATCTTTGGGTAGAATAAGTACTTTCGTATTTTAGTCATATTATATTATACAATGATTTGCTTATATTGTAAACTTTGGATGAGCTTTCACAGCAGCTTTCCTTGAAATATATAAAATTATTTCCTTGACTTAAGTACATTCGGAAGTCACCAGATCATAGACTTTGAAAACTTACATTGAGCTTTCACAAAAGCTTGCGTTAAAATATACGAATATATATAAATTTTGAAAATTTACATTGAACTTTCATAAAAGTTTGTCCGTTTCTACTCACAAATTCTTAAAAGCTTTTTTTTTTAGCATAAGTACTTTCGTATTTTAGCTGGTGTTTATTATGATCGACTTTCTTTGTAAGTTTTGGATAAGCTTTCAGTTATTATGAAACGTTGAATACGGTGAAAAATATGAAAAAATTTCCTTGAAATTACATTGAGCTTTTATAAAAGCTTGCATTGAAATACTTCTTGACTTAAGTGCATTCGGAGGTCACCATAAGCTCACACTTTGAAAGCTTACATTGAGCTTTCACGAAAGTTTTGAAGTAAAGTTTCTAAGATTAAACACTTACAAATTCCTAAAAGCTTTCTCATGATATTAATACCTTCGAAGGTTTGCCGCAGTTTATCATCAGAAGCTTACATTGTAAAAAATTTGAATGAGCTTTCACAAAAGCTTGGGTTGAAATATATGATATTTTTTCTTGGTTTGACTTTCGCAGCTTAGTTCATATGGCTGCTGTATGCTTAAGTAATTCGATATATTACTATTCTATTGTAATCGACTATTTCTTCTGAGATTATACCATTTGCTTGGACAATAATCCATGCCAAAGTTATCTCGTCAAATACAGAAGTTTTCCATACAAGGACTTGTGTTTGATTGGTCAGTTTGTATGGCGGTGATCCAATATCGGTGGTTTCTACAGAAGATTTTTTCTTAAAAGGAAAGGACATTTGCAAAATTTTAGTTCGATATCTCAAAAACTAAGGGATTAGTAGAACAATATACAAATATTTCATAGAGCAACGTAATCGAAATCGAACTTTAAGTCCCACAACTTAAACACTTCTTCGCCATGCCCGCGTAATTTCGCCGGCAAACCACTTCATATGCATTTATTTTCCGTTACCTGTACTCTATTAATTATTTTCAAGTTACCGCTGTCGCAACCTGACACCAAACTGGTGTCGCCTCAAGACAAGCAGCTGGTAACTAACAACGCAACGAAACACCCAACTTCATATTTCTTGATGAAGTAAGTTAAATAACTTTGAACTTGAACTTTTTAGTACATAAAGTTTTCATAGCAGCAGCTAGTTTTCTTTAAATTTTCCGCATTGCTCCTTCGTACAATGTAAATAATTAATTTGTGTATTGGTGCAGTGTCACTGGCAGCGTTGCCGCAGCGCTGGCTATACTCGAAGACGATATTAAATACAAGCTGCATAGAGAATATGGCACTACTTCATACCGTACATAGTTTGTGCACATATATAGCACGTGTATATGCAATACAAAAGTAGTTGTGTGTGTGTACTCGCTTTTGTTCGCCTTGCTGCACATAAATTGCATTTGTTTGCACCTAAGCCTGCACAATACCTATACGTTGTGCCTGCATTGTTCAACCGGGCGTATGAGTAATATTTAGTTAGCACTTAGCACACATGGGTGTGTGTACCTTTATGCATGTGTATATATTATTGCTTAGTTGAGGCGTGTAAATATGACTTGGTGGTATTATTATTGACGTTAATGTCAAGGTCAGCAAGTGAATTGAATATGAAATATTAAATTTCATTAAAAACATGCACTTACATACTTATATATTAGAGCGGGTCGATTTTTTTAGTAAAAAATATAAGCACGAAATATTTTACATAACATTTTGCACTATTTTGCATAAGGAACAATGGTTCTAGAATTGATTTCGTGCCAGCGATTTTCAAGGCGAAGTTTTACAAACCCGAATAATCGGTTGCATGGGATATAGTTGTCCGATTCGATCGATTCCGACAAACAATGAATAGAATATCAAAATGCACCTTTGTGTTGAATTTCATTAGTAAAGCTGAAAACTGAACCCTAAAAATCGTCGCCTTAAACCTCGCTGACTCGATACGTTTTAGATCCATAACCTCTCAGCAAAGTTATTGAGAATAATCCGCATAACATTTCCCGCTTAAGCGAATTTTTCGTTTTTTTGGCATCCTGTAAATCGACCCGCTCTAATATACGCATTTATGCAAGTAATTGATAATTAATAAGTTTAATATAACAATTTTGGAAGTTTTTTCTTTGAAAAAAAAAATTATTTGTTCCAAAAATTCATATCGTAAGTAACAATAATCCATGATATGTATTTGGCAACAAACTTCTCAGTCATTTTGGCAAAGTCGCTCAGCTAAACCATGTTCATCAAAGTTCCACCAAAATACGATTACTTATTCGACGAGTAATGGGGTCTCTCACCTAAAGTGGTCCTCTGGCTCTACGATCCCGTAGTCAAGCCCATTATGTTCAATGAAGTCTTTATGTGGTGGAGGGCTTTAAAAAAGGCCACACTTGCCAAGAAACTCGAGAGCGTTCAACGCGCGGTGCTCATCAGCAGTTGTGCTGCACTAAAGTCCATTCCAACCATGGCTCTTAACTCCATTTTGAACATATTGCCTGTAGATATCGTCGGAAGCTGTATGGCTGCAAAAGAAAGCCAACAGACTCTGAGAGTTTGGGATCCTAAAAGAAGACGTGTGAAAACTTGGATATGGCCATCAGACTGAGATAATTTGGGTTGTCAAAAGAACACGTATCTGAACACACATATAGTATATCCTCACACACTTTGACTTCATACCGTATCACTTAGATCATGGAGTCGCCAATCCGAACTCTGACGGCTACTTCTCTGCCCATGTACCGACAAGGGAGTTGTAGGCGGGAAGATGCTGTTGAAAGATAGGGGCAGTAAGCTTCTTTACGAGAGTCAAAGCTTGGAGGAAAGGTTGGTGGAGGGATTTACTGTCAGGATCTCTCTATCAACTACAGCTAAAACTTACTGACTATTGCAGTCTTCTAAGCCGAGGACGTAGTTATTAAGGAAGCAGTAAATCTGCTGTTCCCGGCTGCTGTCTCCTTCAGAGAAGTGACCATTCACTCAGATATCAGAGCGACGATACTAGCCTTGAACTCATTTACAGTGCGTCGTGGAGTGATTAACCTCGCTATCTTAGTATCGAGAGTTTTTGTGATAGCAGGGAAAGGCACCCTATAACCACTATCGGTGGAATAGGAGCGGGTCGGTGTTCTCGTAGCTTCTTGTGTTCGACTGCTAGATAGCTGGGCTGTATGGAAGAAGATGAGGTGGAAACAACTTAACGCTTCTTTCTTGACTGTCTCGCGTTTGGGAGGTCAAGATTTAAACACTTGGGAGCGCATACCTTCACATAAATAAACCATTTAAATGCAGTTGAAACCCAGCTGACACTTGTTAGCCAAACACATATAACCACAGACGCCAGCTTTAACCAGCGAAGCTGAAGCTTATTTGTAGAGCGAAGCGTAGTGTGGGTATATTGTTTGAATTGGTGTAAGATTTGGGAAACGCTAGTTGTGGTGTTGACATAAAACGTATTTATCAAAAAGCGCTGACATTCGTTGGGGTGCCCATTTCCTTAACGCACTTGTGCGGTGATGAGTGTGAGCGTGTGACAATAAGCTTGTATTTCCGTAAAGAATATGCATATGAGTGTTGCGGAAACGGCAGGGTAAAATCAAAAAACTAAGTACATACAAAGGACGGTAGTAAAATGTTCCCTCCGACGACAATGTGTAAATGGGCTTTGTCGCACGCAGATGTGAGCCTTCCATAAAGCGAGAGCACTCAGATTTTCTTCGCCAGCTGTGGCCAACAAGTAAATTTGTACAAAAGTGTATGTATAATGATCAAAGTAAAGGGGGGTGGCATAAGTAAAGTGCTGTGCATAGGACTCTCTGCTGCTCGTTAAGCTTACACGGCTACTTGTGGTTGTTTAAGTACCTGTGCGCCGCAATGCGCCTGCTTAAGTGTGTGGCGTGAAAATGTGTTACTACTCACAGCTATATCTATGCAGGCGGGCACTCGCTTCACTTATGCTTGTAATTGAAGTTTAAGTATACCTTTTCCCCTTTTACTGTCTCTCAATTGTATGTGTGTGTATGTGTGCACTATCGCACTTATATCACTGTTAACCATAGTGAAGTCCTGTAATAGGCATAAAATTTAAAGCCATTACCACTTCATGGTTTTCAGTTGGTTGTGCTCATTCCAC
>CM050323.1:20405774-20447765 GCA_027475135.1 Bactrocera correcta
GGCCGTTCCGACAAATGAGCAGCTTCTTGAAAAGAAAATGACGTTTGCAAAATTTCAAAAGGATATCTTAAAAACTGAGGGACTAGTTCGTATATATACAGACAGACGGACAGACGGACATGGCTAAATCGACTCAGCTCAACATACTGATCATTTATATATATACTTTATAGGGTCTTCGGCGCTTCTTTCTGGGTGTTACAAACATCGTGACAAACTTAATATACCCTGTTCAGGGTATAAAAAAAAATCAAATTGCGCATAGAACAGTTCACAGATTCATACTAAGATGAGATCTCAAACTGACTTTCCTTTTTTACTTTTGGCTGATATGCTTCTTTTGAACAGCGATAAAGAAGACGGCAGTAAAAGACGATCACCTATTGCAGACGAAGAGCTTGAGTTGTCGCGAGAAACGAGAGTGACGCCTATTTATCCAGAATAGACCCGCACATATAAAATATACGTCGGTCCAGTATGCAATGAGTCTCCCTATGACACTAGCCCCCTCTTTGCATGGCTTTGGTGACCCTTCACATCTGACGCCCTTCTCTCTTTGGTGCGACCTCGTCGAAGCACGTTCCCTGGACCATCCGTTGGATGACGTCGATGACAGCTTAACTCATCCTTATCATCCTAACTACTAAATAAAACGCCGAATATCCTCCTCCAAGGCGATAATCGTTTTGGGCTTAACTGTGAAGACAATCAGTCATAAATAGTTAAGCGGTGTTAAGTCGAATGATTTATGCTTTCCCTGGATGTATGGCTTGTAACACCGTCTTGTTGAAACCAAAGATCACCCAAGTCCTCAAAATCCTCAAATTTAGGCAATAAAAAGTTATTAATCATGGCTCTAGTCGTATAACGTTCCCCATTAACTGTAATATTAAGGTCAGCTTCATTGATGAAGAAATTTGGTTGATGATTCCCTCCGCCCACAAAGTATAACAAACAGTTACCTTTTGAGGCCATAATGACATCTCTACATTAGCTTGCGGATTATGGTCTCTCCAGACATTTTTGTTTATTAACGTGACTGGGCAGCAAAAGTGAGCTTCATAAATTTTACTTTTGAAAATCGGGAGCGGTGGACGTCTCGTTTTGGGCCCATTTACCAAAGGCGCGACTCGTTTGATGGTCGTTCGGCTTCAATTCCTACACAAGTTGGATTTTGAAAGTCCGCAAACCAAAGTCATTCCACAAAATCTTTCACAAAGTGAATGGTCACAGCTAAAATTATTGTGTGCGAAGTCGAATGAACTCATTCGGGCTTTCTTCGTCATGTGACTCCACAGCAGAAATAGCGTCTTCATTACGCACTGTGCGGCATCTCTAAGAATGAGCATTATCCACTAGACTAAACGTGGTGCAAGACCGATCGAAGTTTGTTCGAAATACCGATTCCGCTGGGCGTTTATGTCGAAAGAGTATATGCAATATAAAAAGTTCGGTAGGGACCTAATTTTTAGAGTTTTGGCTTAGAACGTAGATGAATGTGAAGGCAATAATGGAATTATGAAGTCCACAATAACTAGCTTTTATTAGCTAATAAGCTCATACTTTTAGTCATTTTTGTTGTAACTATCTTGATCAGGCCTTATGGAATTGGATAATATGGCGACAATACTTCTTAAAGGCAGACTGTCGTTGGTTCGTCCACCAATTGTCTGGATAAATGGGGTCAGTATAAGGTATGTGCCGCAAGTAAAATACCTAGGGTTGACCATAAGTTTAAGGCACACATTTGGTGAATGTGAAGGAGCGACTGCAGGCAATCGTGGCCAGGGTCTGGCGCGTCTTGCGGAGTGATTGGGGTCTCGGATGTCGATCGGTCTGTTCGCACCATATAACGTGACTTGTTTGTGGCCTGAGGCACTTATGGTGCCGATATATGATGGGAAGGCAGCTAGACTCGGCCAAGACACTTTTAAGATTAGGTTCTTGTGTGATTTGTGGGTGCGGGGGATGAGAGTATGGGGTCCAACTCCTGGTCACCAGTCCTTATGCGGATTGCTGTGAGTTCATATTAGGTTGTCAAATATCTCCCTTCCGCCTTTTTGTTTTATGAATTTCGCGTCTATGTATAAAGCGTTGAAAGGTCTTGACATAACCTACAAAACGAAGCTAAGCATGTTTAGTTTGGATATTGCGTCCAACAGTTATAGACCTGTCAACATGGAGTTCACTAATGCCGAAATTCCCGCTATTTTAAAGTCTTCCATCGTTAAAGGCAAATCCACTAAAGAAACGTTCCCTGAGATTAACGTGGTTTTGAGGGATGGTACTCTATTACCTCGAACTGCAGACGAATCGACGATTCAGAGCGGATGAAAACGACCCCATGGATAAGTCACCCGGCGGAAGACCTGTGACGACGAATACCGATCAAATCATGGAAAACATCGTGTTAGACCGTCATGTGGCATCTCGTGACATCGCCCTGAAGCTGGAAGTTTTAAGCCATCTGCAGGAGGCTGGATACACAAAAAAGCTTGAAAAAACTTCTGGACCAAATCAACGCCGGCGATATTCTGCTGAAACGGAACGAAATCGATTTATTTTTGAAGCGGATGGTGACTGGCGACGAAAAATGGATCACATACGACAATGTCAAGCAAAAACGGTCGTGGTCGAAGGCCGGTGAATCGTCCCGAACAGTGGATTGACGGCCAGGAAGGTTTTGCTGTTTGTTTGGAGGGATTGAAATGAGTGGCTTCCATATGGCCAGACGCTTAATTGTACCATCTACTGCGAACAACTGGACCGCTTGAAGCAGGCGATCGACCAGAAGCGTCCAGAATTGACCAACAGGAAGGGTGTAGTGTTCCACTAGGACAACGCGAGACCACACACTTCGTTAATGACTCGTTACAAGCTACGGGAGCTCGGATGGAAGGTTTTATCGTATCCACTATATAGCTCGTGCATAGCATCAAGTGATTACCACCTGTTCCTGTCCATGACGAACGCCCTAGTTGGTGTAAAGTTGAACTCAAAAGAGGTTTGTGAAAAGTGGATGTTCGAGTTCTTCCCAAATAAGGAGGGGGACTTCTACGAGGAGGTATTCTGAAGTTTCCTTCTAGATGGAAACAGATTAACGAACGAAACGGCATATATTTGAACTAAATCCGCTCACTGTAACACTGTTTATAAAGCATTGAATAAAGAGCAAAAGGCGGAAGGGAGATATTTGAAAATCTTATATATGATACCTGCATGTCAAAAGGCTGCCTATGATAACAGATGTTGGGTCAAAGGAGATTTTCACAAGAGAAAAATATTAATTTACGATTTAGTGACGCCTAATGACGCGGCTAATTTCAAAAACTGCCTTAAAAACTGGTATCTGCCCAAAAACACATTAGCTCAACATACACTTATGCATACATACTTACTTTAATAACTATCATAAGTGCTGATACACAGAACTACTCAGCATAATAATTATACATCGATTGCCTTGCCAACCTCCACAACCGCCAGAATAATCAAGGAGCGTGATTAGTAATGATTGCGAGCAGCACCAAATGGTTAAAATACTCGTATGTAAACGCTGAGAAAGCGCAGCATCATCAATACACTTGAAATTAGCTGGCAACATGTGAAAGGATACGTGTTAACTAGCGCAAAGGATATGCGATAAGGCTAACTATAAGCTGAAATTAAAATAAATAAATGAGAAAATCTTCAAAAAAAACTAGACAATTTATTAATTGGGACCTAACCAAGCGCCCAACCTACCAATCAATGCCTAAATTATTGGCTAAGTGAGCGTAGAGGCGAACACGCAGCACATCCTGCCTCATTTGCGGCCAAGCGGCGAGCATCAAAGCGAAATTGCTGGCTAATGCTTCTGCTTGGGTGTGTGTGTTAAGGAGCTGTTGCACATCACGCAGGACGAGTGAAATTATACACTTTAGGCGGCAGAAATGCCAGTAAATAGTTAAAGGATATATGTAAGAAATACTGTGTGTTCGTGTCAGGATGAGTGCGAGAATGAGTGTATGTGTGTCTTGGTTTAACGGTATGTCATTTTGTAACTCTTGTCTTTGTTGCCTCCTCCGTATAGTGCAGCATCTCATTGTATATACGCCTATTTGCCCATACCAATTCTTGTATTATTCCTTCTGCGCTGTGTCACTCGTTTGTTTCAATTCACGAACATTGTTTCGGCAGTGTAACGAAGACCACCAAGTCGAATGCATTAAATGCTTTGATGTGACCGTAACCAGCAGCGCGGTGTTACACTGGACTACCTTCATCTATTGTCTGTTACATTGTTGCATCTTCCTGCTTGCTGCTGTAGAACACGTTCGGCTTGTTCGTTTGCTCGCTCGCTTGCTGGTAGTTAGCACACCAGGTGTCTATTGAGTAGTAGGAGGAAGTGTTGTATTTCATACGTTTTTCGGCGCTTTTGTGTGCGCGTTTTTGCGAATTGTTTCATTATTTTATTGCTACTATTCTTAGCTGCCGTCTATGTAATCGGTATTATTTCTCTACAATTACAACAAGGTATAGCTGGCGGGCGGTACAAAGTCTTGATGATGAAATGTTTTTTTTTATTCTCTTTCAAATTTTATGTTACAATTTTTTTCTTCACAATTTATTGTTAATTTTGCTCGAAATTGTAGTTCATCATCACGTGCTATTAGGCTCCCTAGTTGCCGACAAATGAGGCGGATGACCACCAGTTTAGCTGCAGAACCAAAGGACCGCACACAAAGCAGTTGGACGTGACTTTGTTTGCTTTTGCTTACAAAAACGGCAAGAAATATTTTTAATTGATACAAAAGGATATCTACCATCAACGTTTCTTATATGCTTTGGACTCTAAGCTCATTAATGAGGACTGTTTTAGTTGTATTAAGCTTTAATGTATGGAGACCCGGCAGTGAAGCTCGCTAAAAATTTTACTAACGAAATTTGTCGCAAAGTTCTAGTTAGAAACTATCTGTCAGTTAAATTTTGGGTTAACTCAATCAAGAATCTTTCTTTCAGTACTTTGCACTTTAGAATTTCTGATCGACCAAGTAAATACATCATAAAGCCTTAAATCTATAAACAACTCAGCTAGTCCAAGAATTTTAACTGATAGTCCCTAGTTATGAGGAATTTCACCACAATCTTACACTTTTCGACGAATTTCTCAACTACAGGATGGCTGATGAATTTTGCTACATTAAGAAACTGAAATAATTTGTTTTCCAGTGTATGAAATTAATTTTTCTTTTATTCATGTTAAAGCTCATTCAATTTTATTAAATATAGCTTAATTAGTTTTAAAAATAATGGAATTTAAATGCCCCCCCTGCTCGTTGATGCATGTGCGGCATCTTACCAAAAAGTTGTTCATTACTGCTTGGAGAGTTGAGGCAGGAATAGCCGCAATTGTTTCTCGAATGGATTGCCTTAGTTCATTCAAATTTGTTGGTATTGCTTTGTAGACTTCCTGTTTGCAATAACCCCACAAGCAAAATTCAGGTGCAGTAAGGTCAGGTGACCTGGGTGGCCAACGGAATGTGGAGTTTCTGGATATCAGCTTATTGGGAAATTTTCGTCGCAATTCTGTCATAACAGGTTGGGCTATGTGAGGAGCTGCACCATCTTGCTGAAAGCACACAGAGTTGAAAGAAATTCTCATTCGGCGTAATTCTGGATATAAAAACGCTCTCAAGATGCTCAAATAACGGTCTCCAGTAACCGTAACGGTGTGACCGTTTTCTTCGAAGAAGTAGGGCCCGACAATGCAGCGTGATGAAACTGCACACCACACTTTGACACGAAGTGAATGCAATTCCGTCTCATGGAGTATCTGTGGGTTGGAAGCACTCCATATTCGACAATTTTGTTTGTTTATGTTGCCGTTTAAATCGAAATGGGCCTCGTCAGACATGAAAAGACAGTTCAACATGTTTCCATCCTCTTCCACCAGTTGAAGCATCTTCTGGCAAAATTCCAAGCGAATCGGCAAGTCTGAAGCCTTCAGTTTGTTTTCCATTTGAATTTTATATGGAAATAAGTCCAAATCTTTGTGCATAATTGACTGTAATGACTGTCTGCTTACACCCATTATAGCAGATAAGCTTCTTGTCGAAACACGTGGATGGTTTTGTATGGCAGCAGCTACAGCAGCGATTGTTTCCTCCGTTCGAACTGAAGGGTTTCGATGGTAAGGTCTTCTGTTGACTGTCCCATCTTCGGCAAAATTGTTTACAAGTCTCATTATGGTCCATCTGCTCGGAGGATTGCCGCCAAACGTGCGCCTATACTCTCTTTGAACCGAAACTACGGACTTCAGTGCGTGATAGCGGCGGACAATCCAAATTCTTGTTTCAGTGTCCCAGTTATCCATTTTTGTTAAATGTAAAAGTCAATCTGCAAAATAAAAAAAAAATTAACCAGATTCATTAAATAGAATAAAAGTTATTTAATTTTTTTTGGTAGCGGCTTTCATCAGCCACCCTGTAGTATGTAGATCAATTACTCCACAAAACGTTCTTAGTAATAAGAGGCACTTATAAGATATTTTTGTTTCCAAAAAGTGCTTGTTAGCAGTACTTTCTATTGGTTCTAATTAAAAACTTTAAGTGGAGGCTCTGGTTTAAGTGATTCTTGATTCATACATCCTGAACTCTTCCAAATGCCATAAAGAAAAGCATGTACATACTGTATATCATATTCTGAATTTAAATTCCACAATAACGAACAATGACTATTTTCCAAGGTTTCTTCTGAAGAATTACACCTTGTCAAAGGTGTGAGAACGTGGTTGCAAATATCGTCATATAGTAAGGCCTGCAACAGCGTAATCGGCATACAACCATGCATAGTTCCGATTAAAACACTCTTTCATCTTATGGCTCTACGATATGTCATCCCAGGTCCATTTTCAAGACCAAACCATAACTTTTCACGGCCCCATGTACCGAATATGAGGACACAGTACCTATAGAAAACATTTACCGAAAATTTCGATAAATGTTTGCCTTATGTCATTCATATTTTGAGATAATAGTTTCCCCATAACCATGAGCCCTTGTGTAAAAAATAGTTAAAATTGGGAAAATTGGCAACATAGCCAATTTTAATCTATTGTGAATGAAAAACAAGCAACAATGACAGCTGTTTTTAAAATTCTCAATAATAAAAAAATGGTCGGCTAACAACCGCAATATTTGACTTCTATCCATTTTCATTGAAAATATTATAAAAATGACTATCAGCTGTTTACAACAATTTCAAACTCTCATAGCGGCCGTCTGTCACTTAGAAATTTGGATCTAATTAAGTGCGCAGTTAATCCGAATTAAAGCGGCCGTCTGTCAAGGCTATCAGTTATGCTCGATGTCAAATACTTATTCAAGTGAAGTATGAGGCAATGCTTACGGCAGCAGGCTCATGATTTTAGGCCATCAAAGCCAGATACGGCTTTGCTACGGTCATGGTATCATACACCATTGAAGCGAGAAAAGCAGATCCGTGAGGAATTAAACACAAAATTTTCATTCCTCAATAGAGAAGAATGAACCAATGGTGCTCGACAGTTCCAAGTTGAAATCTATGTATATGTGTTCTTCGACGGATTCAAGGGTGAAATAGAAACAGGAGCGGGCTTCCTTTATCCTATCTACACTAAGTCTCATTGCATTAGGTTATGCAAGCGGGCAATAATTCGACTCTCAGTAGGTAAGTCAGTTAATATCATCTGGGTACCTTGTCATATAGGAATACGTAGAAGAAAGCGAAAGGCAGACGAGTGGTCCGCTCGGAGTAGTTGAGAATACAATTCCTCCAAGTTACCCCATAACATTTAAGGATTGTTTAAAGCAATGTTCTTTAAAGAAACACCTCAGCTCTTGGAGCACTAGCCAGACATTACATACCACAAAGTGTCCAAAAAGCTCCTACTTCTAGACAAAAGCGAACTTAGTAACATTATAGGTGTCGGCACAAGACACCTACGCTGAAGTTCTTATCTTCAGAAAATAGAAAAAGTAGATTCGGCGGAAAATAAGCATGCGCTAAACATGGTGAGACACTGGAATATTTTCGCTAATGCACAGCCTTCAGGACGGTTGAGACGGAATATTTTCCACGGATTTCAATAATACAACTTAGAAGAGTTGGGGCGAATAAAATCAGGTTTTTTACCAAATGCGTCACCTATGCATGGATAACGCAAGCTACTAAATTCATATAGTGGCAAAAGTGGACATCAATTGGAGGCATGAATCGTAGATAGTCCCTAGGAGCGTGGAAATCGTCGGAATCCCGCTTTGCAGTGCAATGGGTAGCACTTTGGCGGCCATTAGCGCCTAAACAGGTGTCCAGGTTACTACTTGGAACACGCCTGTGATCTGGCGCCTTTCTTTTCAGTCAAACAACCAACAATTTTAATGAAACACAGAGAGCACCTCTTCCTTAAGACAATGTATTCAGACTACATATTAAGTTATTCATACACTTGGCATATAGTTTAAAAAATAGAAACCAGTACTTAGAGTGCTTATACTCTGACTAAAGATAGTCATAAGGTTAGCTCTTATCATTGTTATACCCTAAACAGGGTATATTAAGTTTGTCACGATGTTTTAACACCCAGAAGGAAGCATCGGAGACCCTATAAAATGTATATATAAATGATCAGTATGTTGAGCTGAGTCGATTTAGCCATGTCCGTCTGTCTGTCCGTCCGTCTGTCTGTATATATACGAACAAGTCCCTCAGTTTTTAAGATATCCTTTGAAAATTTTGGAAACGTTATTTTCTCTTCAAGAAGCTGCTCATTTGTCGGAACGGCCGATAACGGACCACTATAACATATAGCTGCCATATAAACTGAACGATCGGAATCAAGTTCTTGTATGGACAACTTTCACATTTGACAAGATAAATTCACGAAATTTGGTATATATTATTTTCTAAGACAACAATGTAATCTGCGAAGAAATTGTTCAGATCGGTTAACTATAACATATAGCTGCCATACATACTGAACGATCGGAATCAAGTTCTTGTATGGAAAACTTTCACATTTGACAATGTATCTTCACGAAATTTGGTACATATTATTTTCTATAGCAGCAATGTAATCTCCAAAGAAATTGTTTAGATCGGTTAACTATAACGTATAGCTGCCATACACACTGAACGATCGGAATCAAGTTCTTGTATGGACAACTTTCACATTTGACAAGATAAATTCACGAAATTTGGTATATATTATTTCCTAAGACAACAATGTAATCTCCGAAGAAATTGTTCAGATCGGTTAACTATAACATATAGCTGCCATACAAACCGAACGATTGGAATCAAGTTCTTGTATGGACAACTTTCACATTTGACAAGATAAATTCACGAAATTTGGTATATATTATTTCCTAAGACAACAATGTAATCTCCGAAGAAATTGTTCAGATCGGTTAACTATAACATATAGCTGCCATACAAACCGAACGATTGGAATCAAGTTCTTGTATGGACAACTTTCACATTTGACAAGATAAATTCACGAAATTTGGTATATGTTATTTTCTAAAGCCACATTGTAATCTCCGAAGAAATTGTTCAGATCGGTTAACTATAGCATATAGCTTCCATACAAACTGGACACATAGTTACTAACAGAAATGCACCTGTGAAGGGTATTTAGCTTCGGTGCAACCGAAGTTAACATTTTTTCTTGTTTTAAAGTTCTTTAGAGTGAACGACTTGACCAGGATCGCTTATAGTTATAGTATGGTTAAATTTTTAGTGTACAAACATAAGCAGAACATATTTTCATGGTTTGTGTGTATTTATGGTTCTATGCTCATCAATTTAATTCGATAATACTTCCATGCACTTATCTATGTATGCTACTTTCCATTTTTCTGCCACCATTTGCTCAATCCAATCGAACATATGTGCGCATGCGCGTACTTAGCGAATTTGTTACGCTCTTTAAAGGCCGCATAAGTGTCACAAATGCGTGCGCATGCGCATTAAAAAAGTGAAGAAAACACATGCTATCAGTCCACTAACACATTCACTTTTAAACTTCGAATTCACATATGTATATGAATATTACAATTGCGCTACAAACATACACAAGCAAACTCATATCCTTTTGCTGTTGTATTCTTGTTTCTTTGGATCCTCGCATCCTCATATGCCCATATGTTAATGCACCACACCCACATCTAGTTGCAATTTTTCACGCTTCTCAAATCGCTCATGAATTACACTGCGCTCGCAAAGCATTTAACAAACAAAATTGCCACTCATTTGAACCGCCTGTGCATTATCCTGCACAAATCCTGTAGCTGAAATAACAAAACTCCCGAAAAAAATGTAAAATACAAACGTTGATCACATTTGTTCTGCTTGTGTGATTCTCTTTGGCATCGGCTTTTCCTTTTCGATTCGTTACACTTTCTGCTCGACGATTTTCAATAGAGGAATCAATTCGTTTTACTCGGTTGCAATTCAATTAACGAATTCCATTATCCTGCAGCAGCATATTTTCGGCAACAATTGTATTATCTGATCAACCGATTCTTCTATGAGCTTCTCGTACTTTTTTACGGTTGCTCATTGTGCGCATTTTTTCCAGCTGTTTAAGCAAGAAATTCTCGATTTCTACGCTGATATTTGCGATGCTGCTTATCCTTTTGATTCGTTTGTTGTAAGCGTGTATTGGCCATGGTTTACCGGGACTTACCTCTGTGATTCGCTTGTTAGTCTTGTGATACGCAGATTAGTGCGTGTAATGTGTCTACTATAAATATAATTTTTCTCTAATTAAATCGTTAAAGTAAATATTTATATTCACACTGATTTAGCAGGGTTGCTTTGGGTGTTACTAATTAGTAGAAAATGAAAATATTTTTGCTTCTGCTACTTATTAGAAACGACTACAACGAGCGTATTTTGAGCAGATTTTAAGTTCTAACAACCAAACCGGGTGTAAGGCTCAAAGAAGTGCCAGAGAAATATAAGAGCTTCCCTGATATGACATGAGACCCATCAAATCTACATTAATTAACAAATCGACCAAAAAAATGAGATCCAAGATTAAATAAAAACAACGTATTCATTCCTCAATAGAGAAGTAATGGTGATCGACAGTCCCAATGGTGAAATCTATGTATAGGTATTCAACGACAGTGAAATGTGAAGGACGTGTGACTTTTCTGTGAGAGGACTCTTCTGTGAGAGGACGTGAGACCTTTCAAATCCGCTTTAGTACAAAAACCAATCACAAGTGTTTCAAGTCAATTCAGGAGAGATCTACCGAAGCTTAAAATAACAATTTCAAACTTTCGTGTCACAAAATCGTCTATGAGTTTAGAGTTATATCTGAGAGATCTTTAGGTAGGGTTTATGACCCACATAGTCCATTGGCTCTAAACAAGTGATCTTTAAAGAAACACCTCAGCTCTTGGTCCACTAGCCATAGAATGCATACCACAAAGCTCCTAATTCAAGGCAAAAGGGTACTTAGTAACACTGTAGGGATAATCATAGGACACCTGCCCTTAAGATCTTACCTTCAGTAAACCTTTAAAAAATTTGATTTCTAACGTTGCTCCATATTATTTGAAATAAAAAAAGTTTTCCATACAAGGACTTGAGTTTGAGCTATAAGTTATAGTGGTCCGATGTCGGCGGTTTTCGTAGAGCAGTTTTTTAGGAAGGAAAGAAAGTGTGTAAAATTTCAGAATGATATCTTAAAAACTAAGGAACAAGTTCGCGTATATGTTCGTGGATGGACAGGCGGATAGGATTAAATCAACTCAGCTCGTCACACTGATCCTTCATGTACAAACTCATACTGCCATGTGTTTCAACAGATATTTTTGTGACTCTAAGTCTTATGAGTTCAAGAGCATAATATCTCAGATCTCTCGAACGCTCCGCAACCGTTTAGAGTCAATTGAAGACTGAATCGCTTAGGCTATTCCGGAAATTGACTTTAAGAACTGTTTCGCATATTCGAAGAAACATTGTCACAAGTGTATTGGAACAAATGAGGGTTATTTTAAAAGGGACGACATAGATTTTGAGAATAAATTAAGAGCTCTTATATTATGAACAATGTCTTACTATTTTTTGCTCATAGTAGTATGCTTTTAATTATCTTACTATTTGTTATGGAAAATTCAGAAACCGGTGTTTGAAACTTATCCCTTTTATACGTGAAAAAATATATAGAGTTGATCCTCCTTATATAGAAGGAATATTCTAGATCTCTGTTTTTCAGTTTCGAAGTATGTATGTATATTTAAAAAGATGGTCTGAGTAGAAAAGGTACATTCAGCTCTGAACTATCAAAAGAGAACTTCACTGAAAAACATAGGGCCTGGATGTTGTAGATATCATTATCGTTTTCAAGTTGTTCCAAAAAAACATCACCAAACTCACGATGGTTACGGTAGTCTAATAGCTTCAGTTGTACTCAAGTGATTTCTTTGAAAAGAGAACGATCTTTAAAGACTATTGGGCATGAAGTTCACCTCGACGGAAAGTGTATTATGTCAAGAAGATTAATTTACACTAATTTTGAGAAGCTACACACACTTGGATCACACTTGGACTGCTTAAGACAAGCTTTTGTGATAAGAACTGGTATAATTGGACACTAACTTTCATCGAAACGCCTTGAATCTTTCAATTTTCTGCTTAGATACACAATTTGAATTTTAGCGTATAAATTCCGACCTAACAGTGTCCAGTTAGAACTTACAAACCCATTGAACGTTGAAGTTTGCTGAGGTCGAGAAACTGCATACGATTGGCCCTAAGCCAGAGGAACCTTGTTAGTGAAAAGTTGCCAGTATCTGGCCTGCGCTTGCGAGCTTGGCTGAGATTCAACCACCCAGTAGTGAAGCAAGAAGACATATTTCAATTGGCTTCAAATTGAGTAATAGTAAATGAATATATACAATTAAATTATTTTTAAAAAGTAGAGTCCATAGAGAAGATAGCGAACTCTTAAAACGTTTTCGGTTCGTTTAAATTTCTCAGTTGAGGCCAATGAAAAATAATATGGGCATACCTTAGCAAAATGGTTAACGGTTTGCTTTAATCTTATTTGATTATACTATCATAGCACCAAAGATGTGCTGTAAACGCTGGTTCTTTATGCTTTCTAACACTACTTGATATGTATCGCCAAGATCTTATAGATCGACGAAGTGTTTGCAGCCTATCGTTAAGGGAACTGATATCATTTTCAATCACTTCGCTAGGTTCACCGAAAGTGTGCCTGAAAAGATGTTTCAACCTCAGTCTGACCGAAACTGGATAATTGAGAAGGAAATGTTTCGATGTTTCCATACAGATTTGGGAAACTTCATCCCCTACATAAGTAGTCACACCGTATGTGAGTCTACTGAAGAGTGTCTGGTGAAAACACCTACATTTGCGACGAGATTAGCGATTGTTGATTGCGTTGTACTCTGAACCAGAATGATTTCGCAGCGGCACTAGTTTTGTTTGTTGACCGACGCTTGCTAAACTTACGAAAGGCCCGTAGATTCAAGGCCCAGAGCGCAATAAGACAGTGGGGAGCCAAATTTTTCCAATCTACTGAAATTGTGGTAAACCCATCGGCTTTGCAGTTTACAGTGATTCCGGTGCGACCAGGCATCCAAGCAAGTCAAATATATTAGTTTAGGTTAGATTGGATTAGGTTTTATTGGGTCAAGGCATATTTTGTTGTTGATAGGTTAGGTTAGTTTGCATGAGATCAGCTTAATAATATTAGTCATTTATAAGAGATTGTAAGACATCTGACAGACAAATTGCATTCATAAATCTATAAAAGCAACAGCGGAATTTCGAAAGATCCGATTACCTCTGTATTCTATGGATTGAAGAAAAGTCTTTGAGCAACTATTTGCTTAAGTTGAACCTTTTTGAGTTGTTTTAGCTCTCACCTATTGGGAAGGGGGCGGTATGAACTCACATATAATATATTCCAAAGCGTTTCGTATAAGAGTTGAGGGTTTTGTTTGCGCTTTGACCACTAAATAAGAAGAATTTCATCTATTTGAAAATATTTAAAAATTGTGTTATTGAAGAATCAATGAATTTTTCAACTAATTTTCACCCACATTACATCGCTTAGTGTGGCTTGCTATCAGAATAGTAGTTTGAGATCTAACAACAGCGTACAGTAGGTCGATTGCTGACTGCTTTAATATTGTAAATCTTGAAAAATAGTAAGGAATATTTTGTCAACAATACAGAAATAAATCAATCAGCTGCCCTCCACATCTGAATGCCAGCAAATGTGCCATTAAATATTCCTTAAAATTTTCATTCCATAAATATTTGCATAAAGCAGGATGCTATGAAATGCCGCCAAGTCACACTGAGGAAGTGGCGAAAGTGGTTAAAACATATTAACCGCTTTGTCGACATTTGCTAGCCGCCAAAGTCCATTGCAGCTGCAGCTAAGTAAATGAGGTAGCTACTTAAGTGCCTCTAAATGTCGCTACTGCTGCCCATATGCCTCCATATACCGCGCTACCGTTCGTTGTAGCTACAAATCATTGGCGCTGTAAAACACAAATTTTGCTTGTTCATACAAATTAAATATTGCCACTGCTCAACGCCGGCCACTCAGTGCCATTTGGCTAATGGCAACACCAAAATCAGCTTATGTCGACATTATTGACTTATTAATTTTTGTTTGTTGCCTAAATAAATACGAATACGCATGGCATAAAGTTGATGAGCATCATTTGCCAAGCAAAAATATTGATTTTATTTGCGTAAAATATTTTTTTGAATTTTTTTTTTATTTGTGGAAAAATATGCCTTTAATATTTGCTTAGTGCACAAGGAAACAATTTTCCAAAATGCAAGTTTTTTTTTTTACTAAGAAAATATTTACTTAATTTTGCGGCACAAAACGCAGTGAGTAGATTATTTGCTTAAGCGTTAGACATTAGGTGCTTCATTAGCGGCCTTTTTTGGCATTATTGACTTGCCACATTTGTGCAAATACAGTTGATGTTCGTACTGTCTATTCAACCATTTGTTTATATTGGCAAATTTCTTGCCTCGAAAGATGCGCATTTGAGCGTTTTATGCGCTTAAGTGGCGTTAAGTGTGGATACCTCAAAAAGCAGATGGTTTTGAAACGTTCTTTTTTGATAGAAAAATATAGAGTTTAAAGGTTTTTTTTCTAGTTTTTATGTTTAATAAATTTTTGTTCTCATCTGTGATAGATGCCAACAAATTGCTTAAAAAGCAGCTTCGCTGAATTTTTTCTTTTCTAAGCGAACAGTTTATTTATGACAAAGAAAATATTTTCTTATTAATATTGGTCGCTTCAGTCGACCTTAAGAAAATCTTTACTAGCGTTGGTATCAAATTCAAACCCCGCCGAACGTCCGTACGTTCTTCTACATAACACAACATACTTGTATTAATGAAATTGTTAGTATCAAACTCTTTAGGTGGTATTCTAGTCTGGAAGCATGAATTTCAGGTAATTTTTAAAGTTTCAAAAAAAAAAAAGCAATTAATATATTTACTATCCTTTTTTTTATTAGTTATTTGTTAATTTTAGAAAAATAGAGAAAAAAATTAAAAACTAAAAAGAGTAAAAAATTTCAAAAATTATGAGCTAACGAAGTGGGGGGATCCTAAAAATTTCCACGTGACCATACCCATGATTTCAACCCACCTAGTTATCTGAAACCAAAAAAAAAAAAGATTATTAATCTAGAATAATGTCGCAATGGTCGGAACTACGGAAAAGTGGGAAACATTTTTTTCACAAAATGGCGACTGCAAAAAAAAAACGTTTTTTTTAATCACTTTTTCTGACTATTTCGAGTTTTTTAAAAATAATAAAAACAAAAATTTTGGGATGGGGCTAGTTCCAACCATAGACAAGCCTATAAAGAAGACTCTATAAAAATTTCAAGTAAATCGGTCCAATAGAACCTAAGAAATCGTGGGTATCGTTCCGAAAAAGTGGGTTTTGAGAAAAACGCGTTTAAAGTTCACGTTCCGGCCGAACCAGTTTGGATGCCGGGTCAAAAAAAAAACCCTATACCTCCGAAAATAATTTGAATTTTGAAAAATCCTCGTACACATATTTTTGAATAGTTAAACTTCGAAAATAAAAAAAATTTCGATTTTTTTAAATTTTTCCTTAACTTTTAGATTTAGTGATTCTTAGTACATGCATTATAAACACCATAACTTCTAATCCTATCTAAGCTGGCGAACTGCGATGGCACGAGCAGTTTCCTTTGTCCTCTCTTCCCAGCACAGTCGGCATAAACATCAATTTCAATTTGTGTAATATGCCTTCGCACATGGACTAACTACTATATGTAGCCCTGCTACCTAAATGGCTGCAACCTCGGAAGCCGTTGCATTAGTCAGGAAATCTGAAGCTGGAGTTGATAGGGAGCTCCTGACAGTAAACCCCTCCACCAACATTCTCCAAGCTTTGACCTATCCGTAAAGAAGCTCACTGCCTCTTCCAACGGCTTCTTCCCATCAACAACTCCCTCGCCGGTATATGGGTAGAAAATGAGCCGTCGGAGTTCGGTTTGACGACTGTATGATCCAAGTTATTCAGTATAAAGTCAGGATGAGGTAGGATTTCCAACTGTTCAGACACCTGTTCTTTTAGGAACCCAGACTCTCTGAGTATGATGGCAACTTTCGCAGCCATACACCTTCTGACGATAACTGCGGGCAATAAGCATAAAATAGCGTTTAACTCTCTCGAGTTTCTTTACAAGTTTGGTCTTTCCAAGGGGCCTCCACCACTTAAACACTTCATAGAGTATAATGGGCTCGACTTTGGTGTCGCAGAGCCAAAGAACCACTTTCGGTGAGAGCCACAACTTTTGCTAATGGCTCCTCTACAGCAGTGCATGACACTCGATACCTTTTTTGCTCTACCTTCGATATTCGGCTTCCATAATACCTTCAACTATTACCTCTTACTAGGTGAGACAATTTCAGTGAAGCTTTATTTTGACAGAGGTAAAAACTTAGAAATTCATTACATCTTATTGTTGGAGCTGAAGCCGGAATTTGAGCCCGAGCTTATAATGCAAGTCTAATATTTATTGTAGGAACCTATAGTCGCTTATTTTTCCATTTATAGCCAAAAGTCTAATAATAATCGGGATTAGAGATTAAAAACAAATATTAATCATCGAGAATTGCTTTATTGTTTTTAAAAATAATCTCCATTAATATCTATGCATTTTTGCATATGTTTAAAGCAATTATCGAAGCAATTTTGCCACACTGATTGAGGTATCTCCAAAATATGTGTTCTGAACACATCAACCGCCTTTTCGTTGACCTCTTAGTCAGGAACTCCATGTACGGTCGATTGCTCATCAAATTGCTGTTTTAAGTGCTCAAAAATGCAATTGTTTCAGTCTATTGGAAAAGTGATTCATCTTCGGCGATTGGTTTTCCTGTCTTCTTGAAAGACTACTGCCAAACAAATGGTTGTGTACCACTCAGAATTTACTGTTCTCTGTTGCTATAGTAGTGCATGTTCTCTTGTTTAAAAGTGATTCATACGCGACCAACTTTTGTTAGATTCGGTTCATCCTGAAACATCCATACAGTCTTTGCCTGTTTACAAGTACTTTCGGGCTCATAGTACATCTAAATCTACGATTCATTGCCTGTTACGATATCATAGACGTGTTTCGAAGCACCGCTATAGCATTTTTTTACATTTCTTTCGACCATGCCTTGTTTTGAAAGATTGACAACTTTTGACGACTTTTTTCGCAATCAAAATTTCAAGCATTATTGAATATATGCTGATCTCCAGAATGACTATATTTATCTCAATCACACGATAGTTCACATAATTGGCATAAACTGATATTGCAGCTTGAGCACAGTATCAATAGTTTCCGTGAAAACAACTGATTTTAGACGACCTGACACTATTCGTCCTGTAGTGATTTGTGGCCTCGATTGAATTCACGATACCATCGATAAACACTGGATCTTTTATAGAGCTTAATCGCTAATAATCGAATTAAGTTCATCGATGCAGTGTAGCTAGGTTAATCCATGTTGAAATTTTTAAAAAATAATCGCGCGAAAATGTTCGAGATTTAATTCCATTTTTTACCGAAATAAATATTTTAAGTTACTGTAATATATACAATCTTTATGTAATTTTATTTTAGTTTCCGGTATAACCTTAAGTAATAATACTACTGCGTCCAAAAAATAATTTGAATTTAAACTAAATTTCATGTCAAAATATTCATTAGTGTTTGAGATACGAGCCGTTTTGTGAGCTGCTAAAACTGAGTTTTTCGTGTTTTGCGATGTCGAAATTTGTTGAGCAAAGAATTTGCATTAAATTTTGTTTACAGAATCAATTTTCTGCTGCGGATACGTTGAAGATGGTGCAGAAAGCCTTTGGTGATGAGGCTATGTCTAAAAAAAATGTTTACAAGTGGTATAGTGAGTTCCAAGCCGGCCGTGAACGTGTCGAAGACGAAGAGCGTCCAAGGCGGCCATCAATTTTAACCGACGAAGCTCACGTTCAACAAAACAAAGATTTGGTGTTGAAAAACCGTCGATTAACAATTAGAGACCTTGCTGATGAAGTTGGCATATCGAAAGGCTCAGCCAATACCATTTTGAAGGATGTTTTGTGCCTCAAGCGCGCTAAATCTAGACTTGTACCGAAAACATTGAATTTTTTGGAAAAAAGGCGTCGCGTTGAAGTGTGTGAAACGATGCTTTCCGACTACCAGAATGTCATGATACGTATTATAACTGGCGATTAGACTTGGATCTAAGCTTACGACACCGAAACAATCGATCAATCGAGCGAATATCGTGTCAAAAGAGAGCCGAGACCAAAAAAATCGCGCCAAATTCGCTTAAAAATCAAGGTCATGTTGACTGTTTTCTTCGATTATCGTGGTGTTGTGTATTAGGAATTCCTTCCAACCGGTCAAACAGTCAACAAGAAATATTATTTGAACGTTGTGCGTCGTTTGCGTCACGCTATCCACCTAAAAAGGCCGGAATTGTGGAAAGACAATTCTTGGTGTTTACACCACGATAATGCACCATCCCATACTGCCCTCGTAAGTCGTGATCAATTCGCCAAAAACTCAACCCATATCGTTCCGCAACCACCGTGTTCACCTGATCTGGCGCCGTGCGGGTCTGGCTGTTCACCAAGCTCAAAAGACCACTCCGGGGAGACACCGTTTTTATACAGGGTAGGCCATTTAAAGTTGACCCATTTGTTTGTTTGCCAAAATTAAGGCGTCGCGGATAATCAGCTGGGTTTAGTTTTTGTGCCATTTGAATTTTATATGGAAACATCTTCAAATCTTTATGAATTATGCGTCGGAGAGTGGTGCGAGAGATGTCTAATTCCTGAGAGCGGCGATAACTCGATGTCGATGGAGTCTCCTCAATACTGGCTCGTACAGCTTCGATATTTTCATCAGAACGTCTTGTGCGTTGTCTGGATGCATGACTGGCATTACTGAGATTACCGGTGTTCACAAATTTTGCGTATAAAGACTTAATTGTGTTCTTAACTGGAGCACTTTTCACTTTATTTTTTTTGCGAAACGCACGTTGAGTTAACACAATTGAAAAGTTGTTTTGAATATAAAGCTGAACAATTTCAGCGCGTTCTTTTGGAGTGTACTGTTCCATGGTATAAATTGTCTTCGAATGGCGCTTCTAACGCGGTATGACATTAGCCGATTTGTCAGCGCTGTTAAAAGTTACAGCGTTGCCAGATGGGTCAACTTTAAATGGCCTACCCTGTACAATAGAGGAGATTCAAGCCGCAGCGAAGACGGAACTGAAGGCCATCCCGGAAAGTGACTACAACTAGTGTTTCGGGGATTGGAAAATTCGTTGGCATAAGTGCATTGCATCGGGAGGAGACTACTTTGAAGGGGATGAAATTGATTTGGAAGAATAAATAAAAAATTTTTAAAATAAATACAATGTAACCTTATTTTTTGGGCACAGTAGTATATTAAGCTATTAGATGTGGGACTTTTTTGAAAAAAATCCGTTGCCTAAATTTAGTGTGATATCAAAATTTTGTAACCAAAACTTGAATAATGTAATTATCTAACATTAACCAACAGTTGTAACAACTTTCAAAAATTAATTGTTAACTCATAATAATACCGTTACATTGTCCATCAAAGCACAATACCGACACCAATGACCATAAAACCATGCAAAACAGTGCCGAGCACCCGTTCCATTTACCATGGAACCACAATTGACGTAATTTCGTAGAAATTAAGCAATATTTAGTGGATTACGCATGAAATTCGCTTTAAGTTGGCGCGCAAATTGCAATTTTCACAGTGTCAACGCTTTTCCAAGTAAACGCCAAGCATTTTCGGCTAAATTTTTGTTAGTGACAATTTGGTGTTACACACTTTGATTTCCCTGAAATCAAGCCATTGAATAATCACTATTTGCTGCTCGAGAAAACCAGCTGCAACGAATACGCGTTGACAAATATCGGGAAGAATAGAAACGAACGAAGAAAAACTAAATTTTCTTTTTATTTGTGAGGAAGAAATCGCAATGACTCGTGTCAAATTGATTTCGTTTTGGCTGAAATAATTTCAATAAAATTTTGTGATACAAACTGAGCTCAGAATACGAAAAAAGTATCGCAGAATTGTAGTTTGAACATGTATGTGCATGTTTTTGGACCTGCTGTGCTTTTAACGTGCTAAAATAATGAAAAAATCCTCATCACCCGACAAATAAAAAGTAGACAATTTTTGTTGCCACAATTTGTTACGCTATGCTGTGAGCCGACTTATTTGCTTGTCAATTGTCCTGCCTCTGACTCTTCATTGTCCTGCCTTCTTGTGCGCTTGTTCTACATAACTGTAGGTGAAATATTGTCCCTTTGCTGCATCTTCTTATTCCACTCTTCGTGTGTCGCTTTGTAATGCACTACTATTCTAGTTTCTTGTTTCATACTTTATTTGGGGAGCATAAATAGGTGTTGCGCATGCGCAAAACATAATCGATTCGTTACAAATCAATGCAATTCAATTATTAAGGATCATAAATTTCGTCTTTCAGTCGTATGTTATTTTTCCGCCTACTACGTGACTTTTGAAGATTTATTTCTTTTATAACTTTTTTCTTTCGTAAGGAATAGTATTTTAAAATTCAGCTGTTAGTTAAAAACTAGTTGCTGGGAATTTTCTTAATGAAGAAAAAGTAATATGAACGGCTAAATAATATTGAAATTGTAGTAATTTCTTCAAAAATATTAATACGAGCAAAGTTTCTAAAATTGATTGGATTTCTCTCAGTTTAATGCCTGTGACTAAGTCATTATGAGCTTAGTTATTCTAATAAAGGCGAGGGCTGCTCATCTTACTGCTCATTTAGCTCCCGTCAACATCAAGTGCTTCCATTTGACGCCGAAAACCATCTTCTATAACAAACTTAACTAACAGTAAATTTTTGGTCACCTCTAATCTCAATTAATCACATCTCAGGTAAATAATTTCATTTTATTGGTTGAGAATATAATAGCTAATCCATTTCGAGGTTCGCTACTCTTTTATAAAAAGAATACAGAAAGAATACAGACTTTGAATTTAATGGGAATTGCTCACTATCATTCAAAAGAACATTCTTTAGTATTCATTTTTTGTAGATAAGCTCTTTTAAATATTGGCCGCGATTACGTCTCTGATGGTCCATCTGATTTTTGATGACTCCTTTGAGCATTTCGATTTTGCCGATGATTCCACCGGCCCATAAGCCACTCCTAACCTTTTGGTTTTGTTTCTGTAAACTCTTCAGTTTACTCTTTGTCCCAAATGCGGCCTATTGAGCCAGAAATAGGCCTTATCGCTGAACAAAATTTGGCTTGAAAACGTCTGATACTCTTGGAACTTTTTAAGAGCCCACAGTTTCAGTTCTTGAACAAGCTGTATATTGTAAGCCTTATGTTTTTAATTTATGATCTCGACGTCAAATGCGCCAATTCGTTCCATATGTCAACCCGAGTTGCTGCAAACGGCGCCGAATCGACTCCACACGATCTTCTTGTACGGCTGCTATATTTTCCCCACTGCTTGTTGGACGTGTTCTATGCGGTTGAATGTTATCCAATAAAAAAATTATAAACGTTGTTCAGGCGTAAGTTTTTCCATGATGAAATATCAGACAATACTGAAGAAAAATAGCATGACAGCTTGACGCGACTCACGCGTGATCTGTCAAAAAAATAAAAAATAAAAAATACTATTGAAATAAGTACATCTGCTTGGATCACCCGTTATTATTGTTGTAGATTGGCTTTGTTTTGGGATATATTTAGATCAGTCAATGATTACATAAAATATTAAGTAGATTAAAAAAAATTACCTTAGTTCGTAGTTTGTATTTAGATAAAACTTAACAAAGTAATTCGTTTATATTAGATTAGATTAGTCGAATTATTTAACTGTCGTTAAATTATCCGAAATTTAATACAATTTTGGCTGCAACAGATTTCATCAAAATTAAGAGTAGTTCATTTAAAAATCATTGTATCATGTTAAACGAAAGAATATCTCTACGGATTAAATAAAATTTGAAATTAATCAGAATAAAATCGGTCAGACTATAAGTACATTTAATTGATTTTTAATTTTTTTAATTTTTACTGGATAACTTTCATTTTTAATTGGACGAGTTTAAACCACAGTACTATATACCTATAAGTATAACTAATATTAGACTAGTTTTAGTTAAGATATCTTAAAATAAACTGATTAGATTTTTCTAAGTCAGACTTTTTCAATCAATGCAGGAGAGAGGTGAATAATGAAGTCACTTTGAAATTTATACAATTTTCTTACTGATCAAACTAGCATTTAATGTGTTTGACGAGAGTTAAAGAATGTATAATGTTCAGATAGCTTTCCATAAATGATTCGCTGTGTATACATTGAAAAATCTAACTTGGGCTGTACCAAGGTGGGAATCTTCATATTGGTAACTTAACTAAGTGAATACTCAGTAAGTTAGATTATACAATTGAATTGCAATTGGAATTTTTTTATGAATCTTCATTAATACAGATGGATCTAAAATGAGGTACAAATCCGCTGGTGTGTATACTTCGTAATATTCGCAAATGTCCTTCACTTTACGGATACTCATTTTTAATGGCATTGTTGGTAACAAAATGGATTAAATCATTTATTATTGAATTTTTGACCAAAAACAATACCGTAACGATGCCCCAGCTTCTATATTCGCGAGGCACGGAGCCACTTTCTCTGCTTTCAATAATAAACAGAAGCTTAAAATGCTTAAAACAAGCATAGATGGCATTAAAAGCGCAACGCTGAAAGAGCTTAAAACTATCAAAAATATCCAAATAATGCAGGCGAAATATTTTTTTTTTCAAAAAATGATAATTCCCTTTATTTTTTGATCATACTCTTATAACGTAAATACACAAATCCATCATTATGTTCTAAAATCAGAAAAGTATGCTAAAAAGTGCTTTCATCTGCATGAAATGTGATTTCGTCAATTGAAGGAAAAGGCTTTCTTTATTTTCTGTCTGGTACGCCAAAAAAAGTAAACTAATAAGCTCTCAACAGGTCGGCTATAAAAAAGGGCACAGCACAGTCGATGCCTTGCTCAACCTAGATAATTTCGTCGCAAAGGCTCCGTCTAGTAGAAATCATGTATCTGTGTTGTCTTTAGATTTCCAAAAAGCCTTTGATCGTATTGGAATTCACGTAGTCTTAAGAAAGCTAAAAAATTCGAAAGTGGGCACCAGAACTCTAAACTTTATAAAATCTTTCCTGACATATAGAAGACTTTCAGTAACTATTAACGGATATCACTCAATAACCCACAAGCTCTCAAATGGTACGCCACAGGGCTCACCTCTTTCGTCTTTACTCTTTATTATCGCCTTTGATGAGCTAAGTCAACTTCTTTCTAATTATAAAAACATTGACCATCAAATGTACGCAGATGATACAAAGGTAAATGACACGGCTGCTGTCCAAAACACCTTCATTGACATTCTCTCCAATATTTCATCTTGGTCCTCAATTTCAGGCGTACACATTTTTCTTCATATTTGTCGCAAAAAGACACCATGCAACATTTTATTAAATGTTGATAACTGCAACATTATGCCAAAAGAAAAGTTGATGATTTTGGGATTAATCATAGACTCTAAGTATCTATTTAAAGATCATTGCAACTATATAAGAAATTCTTTTGTACATAGACCAAATATTATTAAGTATCTCACTTGTAAACATAGCCATATACACCCCGCCATTCTCATCAATGTTGTCAGAGCACTAATGCTATCCAAAATGGACTACGCCTTACCTATCTACGGACACTGCGCAACATCCCAAATGCGTAAAGTCTCTGTGCCTTATCATACAGCAATCCGTCGGAGCCTTAGAGCATTCCCTACCTCACCAATGAGGTTTTTACTTGCTAAATCCGGCTTGCCGAGCATCTCTAGTAGAGTGGCCGATGCAACATATCGCATTCTTGCGAAAAAACTTGACGGAACAAACATGGCATTAGCAAATACCTTCACGAGAATAAATTCACATAAAAGACCACTAAGAATACCATCGGCAGTATCCAGATCTCTTGAATATGTCAGAGACAATTTCACATCTTTTTACGGAAGCAAAAAGAGCTCTGAGACATTTCCTTCTTGGTCCATTAGTCCAGTATCTTTTGAGAATGCCTTTCTGAACTTGCCTAAACAAAGTACACCTAACGCAGTTCACCAAGCAAAGTTTACATACATTCGCGACCAATATAGTACATCGAATTGGCGTTTTATCTTTACGGATGGATCTAAGATATCAGACCACACCTCGTTGGCCGTTGTCGATAAAGATGGGGACGTAATATACCAATGGCTCCTTGATCCGATGTGTACAATATTCACCACCGAAACCTTAGCTATTGAACTTGCTGTTGAGCATGCTAAAAAAAAAATAGAGGGAAATACTTGATTTGCAGTAACAGTAAATCATGCATTGCGGCAATTCAATCACCTGCAAATTCCCACAAGATAATTTCTTCAATCAGAAACTCCCTCATTGCGGCTGGATATAAAATCAAGCTTATGTGGATCCCAGGCCATGTGGAAATCTCAGGAAACGAACGAGCTGATACTGTCCCAAAAGAAGTTACCAGATCCCTACTCTAATGCTCGACTTTTTAAGCAAGGGCGATTTGTACAGGCATATTAAGATAAAAAGAAAAAATCTGGAATTCTCGGACTGGGTATCGCAAAACCATCACTACATTGGAATAAACCCAAGGAGAACCACTCCTACTTACCCTGCAAACACGGCAAGCAACATCCTGAAACCGTACATGCGCCTAAGGCTTGGCCACACTATATTTAGCCACTCTCATCTTCTAACAAGGAGCGACCCATCTTACTGTCCGCTATGCAATGGCCCAAATACAGTTAAGCACCTAATTTCGCAGCGTCCGAATACAAGGCAGACTGAGTACTCTGGTAACAATTCCACTATGGAGGCATTATCTACACCCAGCCACGCCAACATTATGTATATTTACAATTTCCTTAAAGATAATAACATCCTTAACCTAATTTAGCGTAGTTTAAGATATCAGAGTTAAAATATCATAATTATTTACTGGTACTACGAACTTAAGCAATAAAACTTAGTATTAAAACGATGACTGAAAGCCTTGCAGCTAGTGTCATTTTAAAGTTTATGCTGTAATTTATTGCTGTGTAAACTGTTGTAAATAAATAAATAAAAACAAAATATTTTCTGTCCGTCCATGCAAGCTGGAAATTGAGTAAAAATTGAGATATCTCGATGAAACTTGGTAAAAAAAGGTACGTAGATGAACGTAATCCATTAAGATGATATGAGAAAGCTTTATGGGAGCTGGTGTGTAAATTGGACCATGGGCTTGGCACCGCTGACTTTTTGATGAAATCATAATTTCGAATAAGTTTAGTACGTGACGTTCTTTTGAGTGCGAAATTGGCCTAAAACCACGTCAATTTTAAATTCCATTTGCACTAATACCGAATATCCGGGTCCCAGTATCTATAGTTGACTTTTTACCGAAAGTATTGGCGAATGTATGGGATATACAATTGAAATTCAGAATTGAACAAAAGATCTAACAAGAGATCTAAAGACTTGACTTTTAGAAAATATGGCTTTAGTAATCTGTTCCTCGCTTTGGAACAATATACTAAAGATAAACTTTATAATGTTTTCTATCAGACAATATTGCAACATTACGTGAAAGGCGTTGAGAAAAAAAAAACAATGAAAAAACGTAAGAGCAGAAAGACTTTTCTGCTTTTCTTGGTCGTTTATATAGTCAGAAGGGGTTCTACCTTATCTTTAGTTGCATAAAGAAGAATCTTTAGAATTAGCGAATAGAAGGTCTGGTAAAAATAGAACGATTATTGTTGGAAAAGATAGCTCTAGTAATAATGGTTTGTCAAAAAAGTCTTCCGGTATTTTTATTGAATCAATTCGTGTGGCACCCATACATCGAGCTTCTTAGTGACTCCAAGCTTCTTCAAATGGTTTATAACGGTTCGATGACTACTATGCCGATCTCTTTCGAAAAATGCAGCGATTTTATCGCAATCTTCAACCACCTCTACACCAGAACGAAATCGTTGAAACCATCGTTGTGCGATGGAAATGGAAACTGTATTGGGTCCATAAACTGCACAAATTTTATTGGCGGCTTGAGATGCATTTTTGCCTTTAGCGTAGTAGTACTGTAAAATATGCCGTATTTTCTCTTAATTTTGCTCCATGTTTGCGACGCTATAACTCAAGAACGACTTAAAAGAAACGACAATCAATCAAACATGTGGGAGCGTGAAATTAAAAAAAAAAATTAGCTTTTTAAAAAGGTATAGCATGACCCGATGCGACGAATAAAACTAGAACAACGCGCTTTCAGCGCCAACTAGCGAAAATACCGCAAGACTTTTTTGACAACCTAATATTTAGCAATAACAGTGAGCTGGCGCAAACGTTGTCCAAACCAGGATTGACGGTCAGGGAGGTGTATCCACAAAATGTTTACATAGCCAAGAGTCCATTGACGCTTGGTGGCAGAGAGTTAGAGTCAGGAGCCACCAAGACACTTATGATGTGCCTAGATGGTAGATCCTGGGGCTACAAGCCAAGTAACATCAGGTGGCTGTAAGCCATGATCGTAAGGCCTTTGTCATTTATAGAGCGGTTACTTGGGCATCGAAGGCAAGGTCGAAGCTGCAAAGACTCTCCCGCGTCTTCGTTTCAAGGGCAATGCGCTTTTGCCCAACCGCAGCACATGAAGTCATGCTGGAGCTCACACCGCTGCATTTACTGATCAAACAGGCAGCGAAAATACCATACTACTCATGGCAGCAGAGGGTTTTGGCTAAGGAAAGATAATGTCGTCTCAACAAATAAAGGCCTTAGAGGAAGACGCACCAAGGCAGGGCGTCACGAAGAGGGTAAACTTCACAAAGAAGTTTAAAATTACTCTCGACAGTTAGGCGTTGTGGAGTGATTCCACGCTCGACCTACATACTACTGAGGGGCAGCACGATCCAGTGACATACTGACGATTTGAAAACACTGGAAGGCATTGGAACAGCATTGAAGCATTGAGCAACTGCATAACAAACTATCTATGTATACCAATGGGATGTTTTCCAAACAGAAGTATTTGCTATAAGTAAGTGTGCAGAGATCAATCTCCAACGCACCTATCGCTATACTTACTTTTTGAAGTGAAATCGTTATTAATGGAGAAGTGTATAGGAAGACTGAACTGCCGAACAGTTTGCAACCGTGTATACCTTACCTGGGTGCCCGCGCTTAAAGAGGTAGCTGAGAATGAGCTGGCTGACGAAGTAGCCTGCCCTGTGATAGCTTCGAGCATGATGGGGCCAGAACCATGCATTGTGTGGAATTCTATACCATAAATGCGTTGCTCCGCGCGGGGGAGAGATCGGCATTGGCAGCAGGCGACAGGAATGCGCCTAGCCAAGTTACTATTGGGAGGTTACAATCTAGCAAAGTTCAGAGATATGATCAACCTCCTCGACACAAATTCCGTCTCGTTGTCGCACTCTATACTGGGCACTGAAGGCTCAAAAAACACTTGTCCAATATGGGCATAGTCTCTTGCTCAAACTGCTGGTTTTGCGACATAGAATAAGAAACTCCCGAACACCTGATTCTAGATTGCCCAGCAGTTTGTAAAAGCAGGCTCAGGACGTCACGTTGACAGGGATCACATCATCTCCATAGCGCCTAGCAAGCTTCTGGAATTACATATATAGAGTACTGTAACTTTGTGATCATATGTTATACAGGAGAGGGCACAATAGACCATAGATCGCGGTGCGAAAACTCAATTATTTTCTATTTATCTAAATGATTAACTTTAAAGTTGATTTTTTTACCAAACCAACTAAGCTCGAAAAGGAGTCGAGTTTGTGTTGTTGTGGCTATTTTATTTAATTAAGCGAGTATTAATTTTTGAAGATAAAAATGGAATATAAAATCGTAAAATATTTTTTATAATATTTTAATTTAAGAGGTTACATGGGTTTCACAGTTCCGAAAAATCGAAATTTTTTTTCTTATGCAATTCTATAACATCTCGAAAACATTGTCCTAAATTTTCAAGTTGATCCGACTAATAGTTTCGGAGATACAGCCTTGAGAACCTGTGCCCTCGAGGCCCTCGTTTTTCTCAAAACTATGTTTTCACAGTCATTGTCAAGATTTCTCGCGAACTACTCAACCGATCTTGATGAAATTTTACACAGATCTTCGAGATATCATTTACAAAGTCTTAGCCGAAGGATTTTTTTTAATTACAACTATTTAAAAAAAAAATGTCGAGAAATTTTCATCGAAATTAGCATTTTTTTATAAAAACTTCTGCCAAAAATCCAATTTTCATTTTTTTCCCTTCGTCCAATACCTAGTTTATTGTATTTTCTAAAACACGAATTTTTTTAGTTTTATTTCGGATGATCCTGAAAGAAGTTCTGCTGACAACGTGGATGCACTTTTTTTCCGAGGAACTGCCGAAAAGGGCGTCGTAGTGACTGCCATTCTGATATTTTTTTTTTTTTTTGAAAATTCATTAAAATATTTCATTTCTTATATGTAAAAAAATTATTGAAAAAGGGCCGTTTTTTGCTCGAGGGAACCCATGTAACCCCTTAAACAAATAAATTCATATTCTCTCTGGTATCTTTCCTAGAAAGTATTTTGTGTGCTACAGTGTCTAGTTTTTCAATTATATAGTATTATGAGTTTCACTTGTTGTAGAAACCCTATTGGTAATTTCAAATTCCAAGCATGTTTTGATTAAAATTCACGCGTGTCAATTGCTCGATAAACTATAAGAAGCCATAAATTATAATAAGAAACTAAAAGAAAATTCATAATTTCGATATCGAAGCAAACGATCGACAGTTTCAGTTGAAGCAATTGAAATCCTCGATAAAATTTTAATTTCAATGTCTATAAACAAACAGAGAATAGTCAACGCATAGTTGTTGTTAAAAAATCTAGACAAAGTACAGTCGAAGCTGTAAAAATTATTTATGTTTGAAGGTACTCGTACACATGTAATGCAACATCGGATAGTAGTACGACAAGAAGCCACCAACGACACCAAAGGAATGCCAAATAGGCCGAAAATCCATAAAAGTAACCAAAACAATAACAAAGCAGCAACAGTTTAAGGAAACCGAAGAAAAATTTCGAGGGTGGAAAATTGCGACACAAAGACACACAGTGTGTGTGTATGTACGAGTGCGTGTATAAGGCCAAGCCAAGTCGCTGACACAAGGTTGTGCAGTTTAACCTGCGACACGACAACACAACAACAACAGCAATGACTTGCAGTTAGCGTCAGTTTTGTCGAGTCAACCCCTAAGTGAGCGCCGCCATAAACTCCCGCGGCTAGCAATTGGAAAATGAGCAGCAAGCAATAAGTGTACGAATGCTTGAGAGAGACAGAAAAAAAGAGAGCAAGATAAAATATATGATTTTAAGAGCCGATAGTGCGCGTGCTACCAATTTAGGGGTGGAAATACGCAACGACCATGACCCGCACAAGATCTGACTGCACTCACGCCGGACTATATAAGATCCACGCCACGCCAACAAAGTCATACACTTCAAGTGCATCAACGTTCGAGTGAACAACACGAAAACGCTGCATAGCGTTTGCTTTGAGCAAGCGCTGGCGTTTTACGTGCAACAAAAGCTTTAAAAAATTTAATAGTTAAAGAAATTTAGTTAAATTTTAAATAGAATATTTAGAAACAAATTCTCGTTTGCTGAGTTAAATCATAAAACTCAAACTGAGCAGTGAGAGAGCGCATTCCCGCTGTGGGAGAGCACAAGCCAGGGACAACAACTCAGTGAACAAAGTCACAGAGGCGCAGACAGTTCATGATCTACCGAACGGTAGAGAGCGAGAGGAAGAGCGGGTAACGAGGAAAACAAGCGCATGTGTACCAAATGGAGATGGCGGTCTCTTAGGCAAACATGCGTTCTACAATTACCCGAATAATTTCTTCAAATGTCATCAGAACTAATGGCCTTGTGTGGACAAAACAAAAACATATTTGAAGCTGAGTTAGCACAGCTCAGCTTTGAGTGAAATGAAAGGCACAGCAGGTGAGAGAGAGAGAGAGAGAAGCAGCAGCGATGAGAAGTCGTTCGCGCACATCACGTCGTTAGCAGCAACGAAAAGTGGTGACTGTTGGCGATCACGAGCTGGCGCTGTACGGAAACTGGTCGTACCCGTAGCGCTGTGACGCGAAGTCGAAAAGTAGTTGCACTTGCGCTAATATATCGTTACCTCGATGCGCTACTTGGACATACGCGGCAGTGGGTACACCAGAGAGAGAGAGAGAGAGATGTGGATGCGGAGAAAAACAACAACAATTTATAATAATACAACAAAAAGTAACTATAATACGTCGTTAGAATTTGAGAAAAAAGAAAGATGGATTTGCGAAAAGAAATGTAACGAAAGCTTTAATGAAAAATCGTCTGGCAGCGAAGGCGCTGTGGAAGTGTCTACACACTCAGGCCGGCTTTTAGCGACCTCTCTGGCGCTGCATGCATGACGTCGAAGCGTAGCTGCATAACTGACTGAATTATCGCACTACGTGGGCGTGTGCTGCAGTCGACCAGTGTGGGTGTCGTTGGGCGCAGGCGTTTGGTGTGTTCGCATTTTTCCGGCGCATTCGTGTTCGCAGGCGATTTCGTAACGAACTGTGATTTGTAAGAAACTTAGCTGCAATATGCTTTGGTAATATTAATAATAATTTTTAGTATAATCATTTGTCTTCCACCTAGCTTAAGAAACTTCTAAATGTTAAAGTGTTATTGTGAAAATAACATTGGAAATTGGGTTTAGTTGTCTTCCGGTTTGTTTGTTTTGTTTTTAGTCATAATAAGTAGTCAGTAAGTTGCCTTTACTTTTAAGTCAATGTAGTTTGTAAAAATAATTAACTGTATATATACTATGCTTTTAATTGAAATTCCTTGAAATATAAATTTGGGCACAACCCAAAACCAAAAAAAAAAAAACTAAATCTTTTACTGAGAAAAGTTGTGGGCAGTGATGGGATCAAAAAATTTTTTACACAAACCAGGATTTGTTTCCTAAAACTCTTCTTCAATTTGCTACAGAAAGCTTCGTCTAAATGTCGAGCAACAAGTTCACCATATAACAAGAGGACAACGTAGTTCTACTACAACCGTAGTAAGGTATGAAAAAATTTTTTAACTCGAAGAATTGATTGCCAAACAAATTCGATTAACCACAATATTAAGAAATATGATGTCTTCTGTCTTAACCAAGCAATCAATTAATACCAAAAAAAGCGATATGGAACGCCAGTGTCGTAGGTAGCCATAGACTGCAAGTTGAGTATTTTATGAAAACTAAGAATGTACGATAGATGGTAGATATATTACAGGTTTCAGAAATCTTCACTAACAAAATACACGAAGCCGCCTTCATAGCCTCAACACACTATTGCAATATAACTTCTCGAACACATAGAAGCAGACGACCATATTATGATTAAATATCTAAATTGGTTAAGAACAAGCGGCGACTTCGAAGGATGTGGCACAACAGCAGGGAAAACCGAATGACAAAAAAGCCCTAAATAAAGCAACTAAGGAGCTTAAAATTAGTTTAGCTGAACTCAAAGAAATATTAATTGGAGAATATCTCAAAAAAATTGAGCCAAACAATAACAACGAATATAACATCTGGAAAGCCACCAAATACTTAAAACGGCCAACCATAAGACAGGTTCCGTTTAAAGATATAAACAATACTTGGTGCAGATCAAACATAAGCAAGGCACACACCCTTGCCAACCAACTTAAAGATATATTTCAGTCATTTAACCTCAGTAGCAGCAGCCAACGTGAGGACGTCGAATCAATTGATTGCCCATGTCCAATGGATAAGCCTCTTACATACGTTAGACGCTCAGAGGTCCAATTTGTAAAATAGCGTTTGAAAAATTCAAAGTCTCCAGGTCATGATAGCATCGACGTTTGGACAATCAAAAACTTTTCCAAGAAATGTTTACTATTTTTGGTCTTGCTTTTTAATAGTAACTTCAACTTAAGCCTTTTCCCCCACGCAGTGGAAATGTGCTGAAATTATTATGATATCAAAGCCAACAAACCGGAAAATGAATTATCTTCACATAGACCAATAAGCTCACTGACGATATTCTCGAAAATACACGAAAGAATATTTCTTCGAAGCCTACTACTAGAGCTGCAAAAGCAATCAATTATTCCAGATCATCAGTTTGGTTTCAGACATATGTATGCACGGCACACCGGAGCAATGTCATTGCGTTGTGAAAACCATACTTAGTAGCTTAGAGGAGAAGAAGTATTGTTGTGCCAGTTTTCCTAGATGTTCAGCAGGCATTTGACAGAGTCTGACACTCGGGGCTACTGTATAAAATTAAAAAGACGCTATCTACTCCACTCTATCTCTTCCTTAGATCGTGTCTGAGTCAAAGACATTTCTATGTTAAAATTAAAGATGAAATCTCAGACATACACGAAATAAAGGCAAGTGTCCCGCAAGGAAGTGTTTTGGGACCAATACTATATACAATTTTTACCGCAGACATGTCAATATTGGAAAATCGTAATTTAACAGTTGCCACCTATGCAGATGACACTGCTGCACTCTCATCTGCCCACTCTTCTAGCGAAGCTGCTGAAACTGCACCAGCACAGCTAAATGAAATACAATCTTGGTTTCACATAACTTTCACATTGAGGAAGGAAGAGTGCCCCGCTGTGAGTCTTAATAATGTTTTAATTCCAAAGTCCAATTGTGTAAAATATCTCGGATTACATTTAAATAAACGGCTTACTTAGTGTGAACATATTAGAGCCAAAAGAACGCAGCTCAAAATTAAAAGTAGAAAAATGTATTGGTTGCTTGGCCCTAAGTCTAAATTTAGTTTACAAAACAAAATTCTTCTCTATAAAACTATGTTGAAACCCGTATGGTCTTATGGCATTCAAATATAGGGTACAGCAAGTAGATCCAACATAGAAATAATTCAAAGGTTTCAGTCGCAAACCCTTAGACTTCTCGCTAACGCTCCGTGGTACATTAAAAATATTCATCTCCATAAGGATCTGAGAATGTCTATGGTGATTGATGAAATCAAAATATACAGCTCAAGGTACATAACAAGATTAAATTGGCACACTAATCCATACGCTATAAACTTATTAGACAACGGCGATGACACACGACGATTGAAAAGACTACATCCTCTAACCTGCCATTTAGATCGTAAGAACTATCTAAGTATAAATTAATACACATTGTAAAAATATTGATACACATTACGTAATTTAGCTTAATAAATACTAGTTACTAAATAACCTTATACTAAGGCCAAATTGCACTTAATGCATCAATGTGAAACACATTAGTCAATTACATTTACTTATTGTCTTACGACAGATTGCAAATTAAAATGAATATTAATAAAAAAAAAAGTTTCTACTCTTGACTTACCCAAACCATATTGTACGAACAATATGCCACATTCAGATGAAGTAGTGCAAATGGTATGAAATAAAAGACGACTTCGAAGTATCTGGCAGAATTGCAGAAATCCGGTTGACAAAACAAGGCTAAACAAAGCAATTAAAGAATTCAAATCCAAGATGACATAGCTGAAAGCAGAGTTTATTGCAGAATTTCTTAAGAACGCCAATCCAAATCAAAATGTTGAATATAATCTGTGGAAAGCTATCAATATATATATCTAAAAAGTCCTCCGAAGCGATAAGTATAGGTAAAAGATGAAATCAACTCTTGGTGTAGATCTGACAAAAGAATAGCCGACGCTTTTGGCAACCACCTTGCGAATACTTTTAATCTTTTTGCTCTTAATAGTGCCTATAAACGCCAGAATGTTCAGACTTTTCTTGAGAGTCCATATCAATAAATAAACTAATACTTTACGTAAAAAAAGGCAACAGTGTTAAAGGTAAATAATTCTAAATCGTATGACCCAAATAATAATGATAAATGGATAGTCAAACAATTGGCAAGGAAATGCCTTACTTTTGGTTTTTATTTTTAGTTGTAGTTTTAGCTACATACTTTCCCACGCCATGGAAATGTGCAGAAATTATAATGATTTCGAAGCCAGACAAACCAATACGTTTGCTTACGATATTCTCCGAAATATTTGAAAAAATATTTATTTTTTAGAAGATACCGACCAGTGGTCTAAAAAAAAAATTTCAAAATGGTTTAAAAAAAAATTTAAATTTTCCCAAACCTTAGTCGCTTTTGATCTATGAAAATTCGGACCACTGCTACGACCACAAAATGCCATTAAGGGAAACGTCATAACTAAGCCGTAAATTAAGATATAGAACTGGAACTAGAACAATATTTCCTTTATCGCTAATAACGGTACTATTAAAAACTACTAAAATTGCGATAAAAATCAATAAATGTGACCTGGTCTACGAAAAGGGGGCTTAGGTGTCAAAAAATCATTTTTTTTTTTTTTTTACACTTAAGCCCCCTTTTCGTAGACCAAGTCACAAATACGAAATTGACCTAAAATTTTATACATGAGATGGTTTGAGAGAACTTTGTAGGGCCCGGAGTAGAAAGTAGTGGGAATGGCACAACCCATTTTTAGATGAAATCACATATCTCGGGATCCGCCCAACCGATTTCAAGAAAATTGATTGTGTGGAATTTTTCTAATATTCCTATATTACTGTGCAAAAATTGGAGAAATCGCATTACAATCTCGTCTACACACAATTCTAAATTCCATTTGATTAGGTATTTCACTTTTCATTGTACAAATCAAGAAGTAATTAATATAACGGGATAAAACTTTGGGCATCTTATCACAAAAGATTCCAACTAAAACCGCTATGTACCGCATATTTGGACCCCAGTCCCTGTCTTTTTATGTGAGGTCTCTAGTCGATGTTTTTCGTTCTCATTTGTAACACAAATAGGAAACAAAGTTTTTAATGTTTCGACTGTATTTTCTTTATAGAATAATTAAGCACATAATATAGTATTATTTATGGACTAAAAGATCGGTCTTCCAGGGCTTTCTTTGCACACATTTGTCGAGATTTTACAAATCTGTTCCGCATAAATGAAGCTGTAATTTTAAATAATACCGTAAAATAAATCTAATGGTGTTAAATCACACAATCCAAGGGCCAATTATGATCACCAAAAGGAGAGAGTACACGACCTGGGCATGCCTCGTTCAGTAATTGAAACGATATACGGGGTGTATGACTGGTGTCATCGACTTATTTTTCACATCAATTTCATCTAACTTCGAAGAAAAGAACTGGGGTTTTATGCCGCCATATCGAGCACCAGTAACAGTCACTGCTTGACCAATCTCAATTTTTCAAAATTTCAAAATAGGATGGTTCAGTTATGCCTCTAGCCCAAAATCATCTCCAAACAGTGACACGTTGTGAATCACTTTGTTCTTTCACAGTCATATATGGGTTCCAAAAGAATCCTAAAAGCGTTAATTTTGACGATTAACAGGTCCATTAGGGTAAAAATGCCTTCGTCGGGTATGATGATTTTGCTGGAGAAATCATCATCAATTTGTTGATGAAAAATTTGAAATATTGTTTTTTCGTGTAACCCTCCATTTTTACTAAGCCTAAACTGTGGATATGTGTGTTTTTAAGGTAGTCAATACTTTACTACATAAATGGCGGCAATTTAAATCTTGCGTCAATTTTTGTCACATATAACTTGTCACATATAACTTGCCACATATAACTCGTCACATATAACTTGCCACATATAACTTGTCACATATAACTTGTCACATATAACTTTCTTGTACTAATCTTACGAATCTAAAAATATATATTATTAGCGCCATCTGTCGGTATTACAATTAAGTAACGCCAAAACCCAGCTTTATAAAGAGCTCAGCAACCGTATTTACAAAATTTGTTCAAAGATCTATTCAAGCTTCACACCAATGATCGAGGGGGCGACATCTGCTGCTTGTCAAAGTAGAACGTATTTTACGTTCTCTGGTAGCGATCTTAAGAAAATACGAGCTAAGATAGTTGCACTATTTACACTCAAGATGGCGCCGAAACTGTTAACAGTCGACAAGGCAGGCCGTTAGTGGATAAGTATGTTCATAGGATTATACACAGCCCAGTAGAAGAGTAAACGGTATAATGTAGTACCTCTATGAGTGCTTACTGACAGTAAATGGTAACTTTTGGAATATAAGAGAGTATAAGATTATAATGTTTATATTAATTGAAAGAGAAAGCGAAGTTAGCATTATATGTAATTGTATATTAAATTCCAGTGAAGAATTGTAAATAAAAGAAATTAAATTAGGAAGGATACAAGTATGAAATACAATATATACGAATATAATAATTTTATTTAGTGATCTTACTTGTCGGTTAAGAGGCAGACACATTTCAGAGGCTTCTAGCTAGTTAAAGCATATAATCTAGCAATTTTCAATCAAGTGGCAAATTAAATTCGATCAATTTATTTGTTCTCTTTATAATACTTGTAGTAAGTTTATAAAATAAATATTGCTTATAAAATAAATTTACTAACCAGTTTGGGGTAACCCTATTTCTACATTTTTTTTTTATTGGATTTTGAGAAATAGATTATATTAATTAGGGAGTTTTTTCATAGATTTTTTTACATGTACATACCATCTACAATAATTCTATAGAGCCTTACTTAAAAAGCCGAATATCTCCAGAAGTATTAAGGGGGTATTCTAGACTAGAAGCATGAATTTCAGGTAATTTTTAAAGTGTCGTAAAAGAAAGGCAATTAATATTTTTAATTTTTACTATAAATTTTTTTTAATGTTTATTTGATAATTTTAGAAGAGTAGAGAAAAAAATTAAAACTAAAAAAAGTAAAAGATTTCAAAAATTATGAGCTGACGAAGTGGGGGGTCTCTACAAATTTCCACGTGACCATACCCATGATTTCAACCCTCCTAGTTATCTGAAACCCAAAAAAAAAAGATTATTAATCTAGAATAATGTCGCAATGGCCGGAACTACGCAAAAGTGGGAAAGAAAATTATTCACATAATTGCGACTGCCAAAAAAAATTTTTTTTGGATCACTTTTTCTGAGTATCTCGAATTTTTAAAAATTAATAAAAATAAAAATTTGGGAATGGGGCTAATTGCAGCTATAGACAAGCCTATAAAGAAGACTCTATAAAAATTTCAAGTAAATCGCTCCAGTACAACCTGAGAAATCGTGGGTATCGTTTCCAAAAGGTCAGTTTTGAGAAAAACGCGTTTAGGTTTCGCGTTTCGGCCGAACCAGTTTGGATGCCGGGTCAGAAAAATGCCTATATCTCCGAAAATAATTTGAATTTTGAAAAATCCTCTTGCACACATGTTCTTGAATAGTTGAGCTTTGAAAACATAGAAGAAAAAATCGATTTTTTTTTTAATTTCTAGACTAGAATACCACCTTAGAGATAACAATTTTGACCTCGGACCTTCTTTATAACAAATAAAATTTCCTACAAATTTGTCATGCACATTTTTTCTATAGCTCTTGTCATTTACGAGATATGTACATATATACAAAAAGGGAATTCGTGGAAAAATCACGTTTAGAGCGCGTACTACCTCGCCGGTGGTCACTTTTGAGAAATATGTGTCTAAAGTCAAAGCGATGCCATAAAACACTCTGATCTGTAGGATTTTAAAGATAAAAAATTACGATTGTCGTGTATTTTCAATGGAAAATTTTTACATGCCTTGGTCTAGTCCTTAATAATAATATTAAAGACTCAAATTTTCAGGGAATTTTTTTTAGGGTATTTCCAAGGAAATTTCAGGACGGGCTTGAAAAAAATTAATAGTTCAAAAACAAAAAACACTGTAATATTTATATATTATATTATTAAAGGGACTATTTCAAAACAAATGGAAATTCTTTAAAAATAAACTTATTTTTTAATATGGCAACTCTTTCAAAAAACTATAAATTACTGGTTCGAATTTTTTCAAAAGAGATTAATTATATTTTGTTATTAAAGTTTACTATTTCATATTTAAAAAATTAAATTTTAAAATTGGTGGCAACTCTATTTAGAAGTATCTAGATTTTCACTAACATTGCAAATTTCGTAGAAGGTTTCTTAAAGCTACCGTTATCTTAAATTAAAAATGAATTTAAAAAATATAAATTTTTAGAAATATGGCAACTCTTTATTATGTTGCAACATACCTTATATATATATATGTACATATATAGAATATACTATTTTATATTAAATAAAAATATTTAAAAAATTAAATTTTAAAATTGGTGGCAACTCTATGTAGAACCATGTAACTTTTCATTATCATTGCTTATCGTATAAGAGGTTTACATGAATCTAACACTGCCATTATCTGAAATTAAAAATGAATTAAAAAATATAAATTTTTAGAAATATGGCAACTCTTTATTATGTTGCAATATTCGTTATGCATATATACATTTATTGAATATACAATTTGATATTAAATAAAAATATTTCAAAAATAAAATTTTAAAATTGGTGGCAACTTTATGTAGAACCATGTAACTTTTCATTATCATTGCTTATCGTATAAGAGGTTTACATGAATCTAACGCTGCCGTTATCTTAAATTAAAAATGAATTTAAAAAATATAAATTTTTAGAAATATGGCAACTCTTTATTATGTTGCAATATACCTTATATATACATATGTATATATGTAGAATATACTATTTTATATTAAATAAAAATATTTAAAAAATTAAATTTTAAAATTGGTGGCAACTCTGTGTAGAACCATGTCACTTTTCATTATCATTGCTTATCGTAATAATAGATTCATCTAAACCTATCGAACGCTGCTGTGATTTTAAATTAAAAAATTAATGAAAGTAATTTAAAATTTTTAGAATATGGCAACTCTTTCATATGTCTGCGGCAATATTTCTACATATATTTTTATTATTATTTCGTAAAAAATTGGTATTTTTATATATTTTATTTAACGAAAGGTGGCAACCTTTTTTGTTATATGAAAGTGGCAGGGTTTTAAAAACTATATTTTTTTGGGTTTTTAACTGACTCTTTAATCGCATATAAGTTTGATCCATTTATTAGCAGAACTTAAAGACTTAAGACACAAACTCGCTCGACCAATGAGATAACGTGAAGCAAGCATAAAAATATATATATTTATACTCCTGCTTCTCTTCATTTGTTGTTGTGGCAATTCGTTATATTTGTCAATAAAACTTAATTGCAATTTTATTGCAACACAGGCGCAATGCCGCATGCATACAAACGAGCCAGCAGTGAGAGCAAATCGATTATGATGCACCGAACTGAAAAACAAAAACAAGACAATAACAAAAAAAAATAAAAAGATCAAGTAGAAAAAGACAAGTCCCAGCCAGTGTGCTAAGCCAGGTGCCTTAGGAGCACCGCAGAACGTTCACTCACCGGCTAACAACTCCCAGTGCGCTGTGGAAATGGTGTAAGCGAATTTGTTGCAGGTTGCCGTGTCAGCCGGTGGAGGATAAAAGCGCAGAGCAGCGGGCCGCCGTTGCTGCTGAAAGGCTCATGAGATTTTCGGGTTGTCGCTTGGAAGGCGTTGTGTGACCCAATTCACAGCCGATATTTTGCAGTTAGGCTGCGCCGGCGATTCGCATAATAAACGAAAAATGAGGGAAATTCAAAATAAAATAAACGAAAAATGAAAGAAAGTGATAAAAATTGCAACGAGTACCGTTATTATAACGTTCGCACCAATAAAATTACAATTAATTCACTTTCCATTGAAGATGCTGGTTAAGTGGTTGGTGGTGAAGAGACTCGGACAGTGCAAAATGCCATTATTTTTGAGCCAAAGCTACTTACAAATTTATTCTGCATTGATATTCGTAAACGCCGTAATCTCTTCGAGTAGTTTAAATGAGGTTGAAAATAAGTTGGTTTTAATCTGTTTTAATTGCTTGATAACTCAACATTGAGCTTGAAATACTTGACTATTATGATATTTTACAATGTGGCAACTCTGTTTAGATTATTGAAAATTAAACTTAAGCTAATCATAATTAATGCTCCTCGCCATAAATAAATATGATATTTAAAACACATAAAAGACATATTATTAATATTATATTAAAAAATCTAAACTGATGGCAACACTGCACCAAACAACTCTATTTTTTTATATATTTTACATCTATTGCTTTTTTAATATTTAAATTCTTTAATATCATATATTTGCAAATGGCAATGTTACAAAGTTTCGAACATATGGCAACCCCGAAACTTAATAATTATTAAAATTTTAAAATTGATGGCAACACTACAAGTTAAGATTCTATATTCCAGTTATACATATTTCTTAATTTATTTTAATATTTAAATTCTTTAACCTAATTTCAAAAAAAATGGCAACACTATTTTTTTTAATATGGTAAGAAGAATCTTATTTTTTCTAGTACGTATTTTCTATTGAAAATTGCTGAATAAGAAATTTTAAAAAAATGTTATTCAAAACTGTGTTTGAAGATTCAAAAGTTTTGCCTATTTGGCAACGCTGTACATAATAGTTTAAATTTTAATGACTTAGATATAAAATAATTAATAATTATTGATATTGTATATATTTATTTATATACGTAAGTTTATAAATATTTTTTTCATTTTTGCACAAAAATTTTTTTTTTATAATTGATTTCCAATTTTTTTATAATTATAAAAAAAATGTCAAATTATTATAACAAATTTATGATTATAAAAAAAAAATATGAAATCAATAATCAATTCCATTGCTAAATTTCGATGATAACCATTATCTTGTTACTAATTATTTTTTTAGGATGTCTTAATTTAATTATATTAATTTAAAAACTATTGGCAACACCTAAACAAAACTAAATTTTAAATGAGCTCCCTAATTTTAAGAATTATAATATATTAAAAAAATATTATATATATATATATATATATATATATATTAAAAATTCTTTCCATAAAAATGTATTCGATGGTTAAAGCTCTCAGAAATATTAATAAGGTGGTAACTCTAACAATAGTTCATCATAAATTCCTAATCACTGAATTTTTAAGCCAATGCAATTTAAGCTAATGCATTATAAACTTTACACTGATATACTAAATTATTTTATAAAAAACTATGTATACAGTTTTACATTAGATGGCAACTCCAACTTAAATAAAAAATAAATAATTTTGAAATCATAACTTTCGAAACCATTTTTATATTTAACTCTGCTATTATTCTGATACATATAATTTCTGTAAAATAAATATAT
>CM050323.1:20448765-20924176 GCA_027475135.1 Bactrocera correcta
AGTCAGACGACTACTGTTTATTGAGCCCCACTTTTTCTTCTACTGCTGCTTTTAATGCGTTGCTGGTCGCAAGCATATGTTGGCGAAGGCAGCTGTGATTTTTATTTCTCCCCTCCCCTCATGTTCTTGTTTGTGGCTTGGTTGTGTTGTTTATTTGTTTTGAAGTGATTTTGCTTTTAAGGCAATTTTAGTATACTTTGTTATGATTTTAGCTTTCCATTTTATTGCCAATCTCAAAGGCAGACAAAGAAATCAATTAAAGTGAAATCACTTGTGGCAGTTTGTTGGGTCATTTTAATGCGTTGAGTTGGGTGGCGTGTAACTAATTTATTGTTGATGGATTTTCGAAAACGTTAAATTGAAAAATAACAGTAAAATTTGCTTTGACAATGGCCGCCAGTAATGCAAATCACTCGCTATGCTAATGACGGTTTGCAAGAAGCGCGAAGTAAGGTAGGGGAAAATAAATTGTATGGAGTTGGGTTGCGTAAGTTGACACTTCTATCGATTATTGTTGATAACAGCGTTGTTCCATTTTAATTATATATTATGCTTGCGGTTTCACTTTTTAGAAATGGGAGTGTCATTGGTAAATGAAACCTTTGCGTTGGAGTTGTTAGGCTAGGTTTTGAGGCATGTGGAATTAATTTTAGACAGATGAAGAAAAGTAAGGTTTGTTGGGACAAATACCTGGTTTTTGATTTTGTTTTTGTTGCAGCACTGAACAAAGTTTCTTTAGGGTTATATCGAATGACTCGAAGTATAAAAAGCGAGGTTTTATGCTATTGCTCAGGACAGTGAGGTTATTTGCAAATCGCAACTAAAATCCGGCAGTTTGCTAAGAGATGATGATAATTGCTTACAATACCTTGAATTGCCCATCTGCGTCACTTTCAAAATAAGAATGTTATTCATTTAAAGCACAAACAACTATTTTTTTTCTCTCAAATATGTCAAAAAAATAGTTTTTACTAAGATTTCTTCTCCATACGAGGTGTGTTCAAAAAGTATCGCGAATCATAAGTGACAGTTTTCTTCGATTGCAGGGGCGTGGTGCATCATGAGTTCTTGCCACAGGGAAGAACGATCAATAAGGAATACCTGCAAGTTATGCGCAATTTGCGCGAAGCAATCCGCCAGAAACGCCCGGATTTGTGGAAGAACAAAAATTGGCTTTTGCACCACGATAACGCCCCTACTCACACACATCGTTGCTTGTGCGCGACTTTTTGGCCAAAAACAACACACTAATGATGCCGCAGCCACCGTATTCCCCTGATCTGGCCCCCTGTGACTTTTTCTTGTTCCCTAAGCTGAAGAGGCCCATGAAAGGACGACGTTACGCTTCTCTTGACGAGATAAAGACGGCATCGAAGGAGGAGCTAAAGAAGAAAAAGAAAATGAATTTTTGAAGTGCTTCGAAGATTGGAAAAACCGTTGGCACAAGTGTATAATATCTCATGGGGATTACTTTGGAGAGGACAAAATAGATATTCATGAAAAAACACAAAATTCTCGAAATTTTTTTAACACACCTCGTACTTCACTGAAAGAAATCTCAGCGAAAGTCATAGTATTTTGCTGGAAATTTATGTATGTTGAATATGCGCTGGCTGAAAAGTGGTTTGTACGATTAAAAAGTAGTGATTTTAGCTTGGAAGACGAAGAAAGTCTTGGGTGGATAAAAACGTTTTAAGAGGAAGAACGTCTTATGAGGAACTGGAAAATTGTTGTCAATTATAAGGAAAGCTCGTAGAATCTTTGAAAATTATTCACGCCATTTCATAAAGACCAAAGCAGTCAGAGATATTTAAAAACAAGGAAAATAAGTGCCACATGAATCGAAGCCAAGAAACGTGGAAAGACGATTTTGCATGCTAGCATCAAAGCCAGGGCAGTACCTCAAGGTGTGGAACGTCAACCAGACAATCGAAATCCAAGCAATTTCATATATGCATATAGATAACTCATACTCTGACTGACGTATTCGACCTAAGGTTTTTTAGGAAAATGAAAATCATTATACATATGTAATATATGGGAGTTGCTGGTGGTATTATCTATTTTTGTCAGTAATACATATAATTAATATGCCACATACCAAATAAATTTTTCCTGGATTTCATTAATGTACCTCACATAAAATCATCAATCACTTGAACTACAGTCAGCCGTATGTGCGAAAATCCTGTTATTGGTTATATGGTTATATTTCACCCCATTTTATCTTTATTTTAGGTATTAAGATACATTGTTACGAAAAAACACGTTCTATAATTTTCATTGAGATATCTCAAATATTAGCCGATATACATATGCAGCATACAGTCACTCGGAAGTTCAAAACTCTTTATATTAGGTGGGGGCACAGGGAAGCATTGACCAAATTCAATCCATTTTTAATACACAGTGATACTATTGTCAGGAAAGGATTCTCTGTGAATTTCATTTTGTGTATCTCAAACATTGACCGATATTTTTGGTCAAAAATCAACTATAGATACTGGGATTCACATATCCGGTTTTTGTTGTACCAGGTTGTTCAATAAGTTTGGGCTTTCAATAAGAGAGGGCGTTGCTACTAGCCCAACTGTTTTGTTTTGTTGGTACACTCTTCATATGAACGTATGCGAAGTTTCATTTCAATCTTCCTATTCATTCTTTGTTTACAAGACATTTAGTGTCGCCGTGTGGACAATATTTGTTTAGAATGTAAAAAATTGAATATCGTGCAGTGATAAAACCCTTATTTTTGGAAAGTGTAGGACCGAAAGAAATTCTCTTTAAAAGTAAATAATGATTGTTCACCTAAAATTAGACCAATTGAAGATGGGTTGCTGAAATTAAACGGGGTTGAACAAGCCATGTGAAGGCACCAGAAATCACAGCCAAAATACAGGATATGGTTTTGGAAGATCATCGAATGACTGAGAGAGATTTAGTAGAGGATCTAAACATATCATTAGGTAGTGTGAGGCATACATAAATGTAAGTGAAATTTTGGGTTTTAGAAAGCTGTATGCACAATCGGTGCTGCATTCGCTAACAGTGGAATAAAAACACATTCGAATGTGACTTTCTCAGCAACATTTGGAGCATTTTGAAAAGGATAAAGTGGATTTTGCGCATCGATTCATCACTATTGATGATATTTACGTCTATCATCGTGATCCTGAATCAAAACAAGAGGCTAAAGCGTGGTTGTTCGGCTTCGAAACGAGTTCGCGTCCGGAAATCGGCCAAGAAGGTATCAGTTTTTTGGGTTGCGAGAACAATTTTGTTTGTGGATTGCTTGCAAACTGGTGTACAAATTAATTGTGAATATTATTGCAACCCTTTGGACCAGTTGAAAGAAAGAATTCGTGAAAAAAGACCAGGTTTGCAGAAGAAAAAATTCCTTTTTCATTACGACAATGCACCGTGTCAAAAGAGCATTTTGACAATGGCTAAAATCCATGAATTAAAGCTCGAATTGTTGGAGCAACCAACTTTTTAACCAGATTTGACCCCCAGCGACTACCATTTGTTTCCAGAACTCATAAAATTTATGCGTGGCAAGCGTTTTTCCTTAAACGAAGAAGTCATTATGGCTGTTGAAGTGTGTTTTGCAGACCTTCCGGACTCTCACTTCAGGGATGGGTTTCACAGGTTTTGGTCGTGAGGTGGTAGAAGAGTTACAAGAGCAAAATTTAGTTAAAATCGGTCGGGCGTGTGCCGAGATATAGAATTTCGTGTAAAAGTGTCCGGTACTACGTTCATCGCCCAAGTTGTGTACCGGCTTTGCCATCTCGGGTGTAAAATTTGATGTATCTAGTATATTTAGTTATTGATTTATCGCACTTGTAGTAACAGTACCATTATAGGTGGAGTGAACAGTTATTTTCTGATTTCATCCATTTTAGAGTGAGATAGGGGCGCTAAAGAGAATGAGAAAATTCTGTTAATGTAGCTTATGTGATTTGAAAGATATGTTCAATAAACCATATATAGGGCGGGACCATAACCCTTTTTTAAAAAAATTTAACCTGGTGCCTCTTGCTATTGCCATCCGCTTTGTTCTATATTTAAATTTAGTGTCTGCTGTTAAAAACAACCACAATTTAGTTACAGTAATAATATCTTAGTTCATTTCTATCAAAGAGGTTTGGAATAGTTGTCCGGTCAAAATTTCTGATTAATTGTATCCTTTAACTTTTTTTTCGAAATGGTTTGAAAATTAAATAATGTTGGAACCCCTTTGAGTAACAGCAATGAAACGGACTTTAAGCATAGGCTGAGATTCATAAGGTAAAATTATTTACTTTCAGAGCGAATGTGTCTGAAAAGCTTTCAAGATTAAGCAGACGATTTCTCATCTTTTCTCAAAATTTCAGCAGCTTCCAGAGAGTTTCCAATTCTTTAACTTGAGAAGCCTTTGCTGTACTTTAGACTAGCGAGTAAGCGATACTTTGGCACTTTCCACAAATGATTAGCGTAAGTGAGTGGCTGAAGAGCAGTGGATGTTCTCTAACACAAAATTGAAACGACATGCAATCATGCATGTCAACATTTTTTGCTTTTTATGCTTTATTCTGACGTAAAAAACTCAATGACTGGAATTTCCTTAAAGCTCTAAATTAACAATCCTCATATCATTATATTTATACTTAAGTATATATCACTCCCTAATAAAATACGTCAGTGCCATAATTTAACTGAAAATTTCAGGAAAAGCAGCAAAGCATTCCCGGAAATAAATTTAAGTTCCACATTGTATTTGCGTACTCGCGCAAGCGGAGTTATTATGATGGATCAACGCTGTCATGAGAGCAAACAAATACATTAAAGTGAGCAGTCAATTAATCAGCGCGACCGTGAGTCACTTAGTCAGTTCATAAATGTATAATATACGTGTGTTGGCCAGGTGAGGTAGAATTAGCTTGCGTGCCACAGAATTGCTTGACGCTGCCACATTACCTGAAACACCGACATACACTCACACCCCTACAGTTTTTACCTTCGCTCATTTTACGTTTGTTGATGATTTGCCATAAATTTTGGTGAACGAAGCACGCAGCCCTTCTTTTATTATCGGCAGAGTTGCCAAACGCAGAGTAGACCTTCATTTATTTGTATGTATATATATATTCCATACTACATATATATACTACTAATATACGTTATGTATATACATACATATGTATGTTTCTCATTTAGGGCTAATATTTATGCGTTGCGTTTACACGACGGCAAAAGTTTCGTTGGGGAAAGGCCGCAATTAGCGCAGACAAATGATTAGCAATATGCGATTTTAGGCGAGACAGGCGTAATCAGCTTTGTCATTCCGCTGGCTGTGCAGAGTGGGCGCTGAGTGAATGTCGGTTGAATAATTCATGTAATGAATGATTTGTTGTTAATAGTAAGCAGAAAAATATTTACGCATTTATTACAATCACATACCGTTGACGATATTCAATACCTCTGCGTAGCGACCGTTAATTATTGCATTCGCATTGTTTAATGAATACAAGAGTTGTACAAAAACAAAGCGTGCTAATCAATAAATATTGATAAAACAATATCGAAATATCAATGCAACTATGTACCTGTGCTATTTTTAGCTATTTAATTAGCAGGTTTTTGCTTTAGGTTTTACATCTGAAAATAAATTATTAGTCACGCTCATTAATTTTTTCATTGTAAGCCATTAAATTAATCTGGTTTCTTTGTTGACTAAAAAGCTAATAAAAATCACTAAATTTACTAAATTTATTACAAATATGTTTTGAGTTTGTATTTAATGATTCAGAAATGCATGAAAAATCAAATACAATAAATTACGTTTATGTGCTTCGGCTGCACCGCAGCTATAATACCCTTCACAGATGCAATTCTTATAACATGAAATTTATCTTGATCTTGATATGCTTTAGCAATAATATATGTGACCTGGTCTACGAAAAGGGGGCTTAGGTGGGTGTCACAAAAAAAAAAAACGATTTTTTGACACCAATTAATCTCAAAGACCGTGAATTGCACAAATGCATTATGGAAAAAATCGTAAATGTTCTATTTACTCGTTGTATCACTTACTGACCTACAGCTACCAGCAAGACCCCTGATTTGATCGATTTTGTTGTTTATTTTGGAATTGACGCTAACCTACTCGAAATAAAAAATAATTACGATCTTAGTTCAAACCATTTCATCCTTTATTTTAATTTGCTTGCTTTACTTACTTTTCAGAAGCAGCAACCTTTTCAATCTCGACTTGAATCCGAAATAAATCTTAACATAGAGATGAACTCAAGAAGGGATTTAGAAGATGCAGTAGAGATTTTTTCTAACAAACTACACGAATCCGTCTTCTTAGTCGCCACCAACAATTGTATTTAAACTTCTTGAATACATAGAAGCAGGCAACCATATACTGTTGAAATATCCCAACTTCATTAAGAACAAGAGGAGACCTCGAAGGATATGGCACCACAGCAAGAATCAGAATGACAAAGAAGCGCTCAATAAAGCAACTCGGGAGCTTAAAACTAGGTTAACTGAACTAAAAGAATAATTGATTGGAGAATATCTCAAAAAAATATATTCAAACACCAACAACGAGTATAAAACCCGAAGACAGTACTTAAAACTGCCAACCGTAAGACAGGTTTCGGTTAAAGATATTAACAATACTTGGTGCAGATCAAACTTAAGCTTTTGCCTACCATCTTAAAGACATATTTCAGCCATTTAACCTCAGTAGCAACAGCCATCGCGAGGACGTTGAATCATACATTGATTGCACATGTTCAATGGATAAACAAACCTCTTACGCACATAAGACTCTCAGAGGTCCAGTTTGAAATGTCCCGTTTAGCAAACCAAAGCGCTTGGACAATCAAAAACTTTTCCAAGAAATGAAAGAATATCTATTATTTTTGGTATTGCTTGTTAATTGACTACGTTGAATTGAGGCAATTCCCCACGCAGTGGAAATGTGCTGAAATTATAATGATACCAAAGCCAAACAAGCCGGAAAACGAATTATCTTCATATAAATCAATAAGCCTACTGATAATATTCTCGAAAAGACTCAAAGAATATTTCTTCGAAGATAGCTGCTAAAGCTGGAAAAGCAATCGATTACTCCAGATTATCACTTTGATTTCGGACATATTCACGGCACACGGGAACAATGTCATCGCAGTTTTAAAACTATACCGAGTCGCTTGGAGGAGAAGAAATATGGTTGTGAAGTTTTCGGGGATGTTCAGCAGTCATTTGACCGAGTCTGACACTCGGCCTTACTGTAAAAAATTAAAAAGATACTATCAATTCCTCTCTATCTCTTCCTCAGATCTTGTCTGAGTCAAAGACATATCTACGTTAAAATTCAAGATGAAATCTCAGACATACACGAAATAAAGGCAGGTGTCCCGCAAGCAAGTGTTTTGGGACCAACAGTATACATTTTTTTACCGCAGACAGGCAATATTCGAGAATTGTATTTTAACAGTTCCTTCCTATGCCGACGACACTGCTGTACTCTCATATGCCTACTCATATAACTTTCACATTGAGGAAGTAAGAGTGCCCCGTTGTGACTCTTAATAGAGTTTTGATTCCAAAACCCAATTGTATAAAACATTTTGGATTACATTAATATAAATGGCTTATTTAGTGTGAACATATTAGAGCCAAGGGAATGCAGCTCAAAATTTAAAGTAGAAAAATGTATTGGCTGCTTGGCCCTAAGTCTACACTTAGTTTACAAAATAAAATCTCTATAAAACTATGTTGACGCCTATGGTCTTATGGCATTCGAATTTGGGGTACAGCAAGTAGATCCAGGAAGAGGAAGTAGATCCCACAAAGACGTAATTCAAAGATTCCAGTCTCCGTGGGACATTAAAAATATCCACCTCCATAAGGATCTTAGAATGTCTATAGTGATTGATAAAAAGATACAGCTCAAGGTACATAACAAGATTAAATTACACGACGATTAAAAAGACTTCATCCTCCAGATATCTTGTGAAATACAAAAACTTTTTATGAAAAGGCTTGACTTTGACCAGTGAGAAGAACTCGAGCGATTACATCGACTATCAGCGTCCAAAACAGTATCGGCAAAGACAGAGGAGAGGAACAAGAGCACCAAAATGTAACAGCAGCGGTGGAATTCCTCATCTAAAGGGTGCTGGACCCACAGACCTATACCGGACTTCCACTCGTGGAAATACAAACGACATCGGGACCTGGATTTTCATCTGAGTTAAATACTTAGTGGAAATAGGTGATTAAGAAGCTACTTTTACAGATTCCAATGGCATTCGTCCGAACTGTTCGACGTGTACAGAATATACAGAAGATCCTGTACATGCCTTAAACTGAAAACCACACTTGTTGGTAGTTTTACGGTCGATAATTTTACGACACTCATATGCCAGTCGACTGAGAAAAGGAAAGTTTTAAGCGCAGTGTCAGCATTCATAATGACAAAACTGAAACTTTTTCAACAGATTCGGTGGCCGTCAGTCCGCACAGTAGAGAAGACCGAAATATCTTGTCCCTCCCACGAAGTAATACTTAGACGGTGGTTCCGTGGCAGAGTCTTGAGTTGGGAGTAGGTTGAGTTTGCCGGATTGAAGTTCCGCACTCCGGCTTTCGATGCTTCCCCCTACTATAAAAAACAGTGTACTGTCCGATGGGATATGGCTAAATCAGTTGAGATCGTCTCAACAAGATTTTTAGGTCAATTGTTTAGGTACTTAGATATGTACTATATAGGGTATATAACATTTCTTTCTGGATGCCAGAAATGTTATGCCAAACTTAACGCTTAAACCTCTTCATGGATCTAAACTAAACAAAACAATAAGAAAGTTTAAAAATTGAATTTTTCTTCGAAAAGTGCACCACATTTCGAAAAATTGATTTAAAAAGTTGTAAAAACTTACATTCTTTACTAGCAGGTCTTACTTAGTAGATCTTGATTTTGATTAACATTTCTTTTTTCTTTTGCTTCAGAGAGCTTTTGTTTCTATATGACACCATCGCCTGAAGAAGTTCTCTTGAAAAAACCTAATTTCACAGATTACTCTAGAGATCACCGTTTTGTATCGAAATGGTGATGTAAAATTTTTTCCTGCACTAAACTATAAATATATTTAATAATTCCGTACTCTCAGCATAAATTGCCAACTTAGGCCTTTGTAGGGCTTTAGATTGAGCCAACTGCTTTTTTGAAGTTGAAGCCTGTTTAGCAGTTTGTTTAAGCAAAATTATCATAATTTATATTTTATGGCCTTTATGTGGGCTTTTGCGATTGTGGAAAACGACAGACTGATAAATATACTAAATATTTCTGATTGAAAAGATTTAATAGAAAGCGAAGTCTAAATTTCCGAACAAAGATTATATAAATTATTTTGTATGATTTCACAAATCCCACAAAATTTATTTAGAAATATGAGGCAGAACCGTTTCGAAAAGGATAAATGCTCAAAAAAATATTCAAAAATGATTTTATAGACATTGTCATTTTTATCAGTGATATTTGAAAGAAGCAGAGTCCAAATCATATTCGTTTAAAAAATACATACAAATATTATTTTAATTATAATGTGTTCAAAGTTATTTAAAAATATCATCAATTTAAGTTAATTGTATACGCAAAACAACGCAAAATTCAAACACCACCATGTCATTGTACATGGCGTATGAAAAACTTTTTCCACCCACCACATAACTGCGCCACCCTAAAATTGTTTTAATACAATGTATGTAATGCCGCGTAATGTCAGCAAACACTACCTCAATACATGCCAACGCTGAAGCATTTAAATTATAACTTTTTAAATTGGCTGTGCCCAACGGCTAGCGCGCCATGGCGTATGCGTAACTTTAAAATAAATCACAGCAAAAGTTATTTATGTTGCAGCATTGAAGCACTTAAGCAGATTTACGCAATAACGCCGAAGAAAAATGACGACAACTCCGCAAGCAATTCACTTAAATTAACCTCAATTTACTCGCAGGCATAAACAAATTATGAATTTTTGGACAAAAGCACTGAAAAAAGGGGAGCCGAAAATATGGCAGCAGTGGGGAGTACAAATTACCATAAGCATACAAAGCACTTACAACGACGTCGAGAGCCTAAATGCCGGTGAAACAATGCACACAATCACATAGTGCATGTTTTTGTTGTTATGTTTTGTGTTTTTCGAAATAAAAGTTTTCATCTGATTAAAAATGTTGCGTTGCGCAGCGAATAATTTGGCGATTTGGCGGGGGCAGCGCAGTTTCTTGAACGTGACGAATAAAGTGTGTAATTTGGAAGCGGAAAAAGCACTATGTGGCACCGTAGATTAAGGTGAATAATTTTGGTTAACAGCTTTCCAAAGTATGGCCTTAAATAAGTAAGCAGCTGGAAAAAGCGTTAAGGGTAATGGTAAAAGCCGCAACAGGAAATGAACTCAAGTTCACCGCATGTTAAACAGTACGCAAGAGTATGTCGCAATAAACTTGTGTACACGTGACATAGAAACTAACAAAGTACTGTTGCTTTTGTGCGCTGCCAGCGTCTGCACTGGAGCATAGAGTCTCTACTTTATTGCATAGATGAGTCGAGGCAGCATGTCAAGCCGAAACTTAACCGCTGAATTGGAGTGGAATGCGCGGGAGTGCAGCTAATACACACACATGTAAACACAAAACTTTCGCATACAGCCACACGCTGTGACTCCAGCAATTTAAAGTGATTCAAGCAACAAGCTGATGGAAGGCAGAATAGAAACCGAAAAGTGGCTGGCAGATTGGCCCACGACTAAGCGCAAGTGATATCAAAGCAGGCTGGCCTCAGCTGCTGCCTGATGTGCCACAGTTTGGCAGCTTGGCTAGGAGCTTGTGGGAGTAAGTCCATCAGTGGTGGGTGGCATTCTAAGGAAATACAAAGAAATGCCGCAGGCCATATTTAAATTGCATAGCCGACAATAAAATGCTAAGCAGCGACGCTGAGACGCAGAGAAAATAGCAAACTTTTCTTGTTATCATTTTTAGTCAGAGCATATTTTTTATTTGTCTAGCATGCAATATATTTCATGAAGTAGGCGACAGCAAAAAGACTAGCGTGCTTGCGAAGTGGCGCTAAAATGCTTTTAAAGTGATAAGCAGCCAAGTGCACAAAGAAGAAGGAAGCAATATAATACATAAGCAATCTAAAGTGTTGGGGTATGAATGTGTTATACACAAAATTACTTTCAGTTATTAGTTTTTTTTTTGCATAAATGTTGTGACTATCCATCAAATGTCAGGCTGTGATGGTATTGATAATGTAATGATTAACGTTTTTTCTTAGAATTCTACGTTTGAGAATACAGCTTGTGAAAGACTTTTATATTGACATAAACATCGCTTTGGCGGTGTCAATTTCCGAGATTCAGTAACACATGCCCACCAAAGAGACCAATGTAAGGGAAAGAGTGAGCATTACAAATTATTGTTTTATTAGTTTCATCAAAATGCGATTAAACCTTTTATTCAATTTAATTTTTCTCAATTTCGTTTAAAAACTGTAGCTTATTGGTTTGGCAGCCGCTCTGCAAGGTGTGTTTGGCGAAGCAGCTGAAGACTGAGTTTTCAAAATATTGAACCACGATGTGTGAGTCAATACTAACTCTTTAATGCTGAAAATAAGAAATACGATAATTTTTTTTAACAACTGCGGTAGTTGAGATTTTTGATTACTTATCCGTAATTGAAGGGGTTGGCATTGTTTCCAAATAATTTTTGCTTCTAAGGTCAAGCCATTGGTCTTTGTAAACAACTCTTAGAGGATAGCCTGCTTAAGTTTCGATTAAGCTAACAAACTTGCTATGAATAGTTGACAAAGCTTTCAACCTTCTTTTCATATACCATCCGTTCAAATTTGACTCGGAATGTCGAATTTTTATTATCACTTTTCAATACAATTATGTGAACGCTTCAATTAATTTTCCACGCACTAAGCCGAGATGGCCTTCAGTGCCTTGGACGAATGTGGATTTTTCACTAGATCACTATATTTTGTCTATCTATTGGACCAAAAGGTCTTAAACAGTGGTGTACCGAAGGTGGCCTCGCGCTGGTCAAGCTCTTACAAGGCCTAGCTATCTAGTAATAGAACACATGAGAATATGGAATCATCGACCCGCTCCAATTGTACTGATAGCGGTTGTAGGGTGCCTTTTCTCGCTGGCTTACAGCTTTAAAATTTACTGCCATTCAATTGTGGCTGGCACCCACTAGTCTTATCACAGAGATACTCAATGCTGTTGGTAGTGAGGTTAAGCACTCATTGACCAACCCTGAAAGCAGTGTTAGTGAGTTAAAAGCTAGTATCGCCGACCTGTTATTGCAGTGGATGGCCACTTCTCTGTAGGATTCTGCACTCCGGAAGAGTAAATCTACTTCTACCTTAATGGCTGCAACCTCGGCTTAGAAAACACTGCAATAGTCAAGGAGTCTTAAGCTGGAGTTGATAAAAAGATCTCGACAGTAAACTCCTCTACCAACCCTTCCCCCAAGCTTTGACCCATTCGTTAAAAAGCTCATTGCCCTTCTTCACCAACGGCTTCGTCCCATTCACAATTCTTTTCCGGTATATGGGCAAAGAAGGAGCCGCCAGAGTTCGATTTGGCGACTCCTTGATCCAAGTGATCCAGTGTGAAGTTAAAGGGTGTTAAGATTTCCGAGTGTGCCGACACGTGTCCTTTTAGGAACAGAGATTATCTGAGTCAAATAGAAACTTTCACAACCATAAAATTTACGACGATGTCTACGGGCACCATGTGCAAGATGGCGTTACATAATGGAGTTAACTAAGGTGTCGCTAAGCCAAAGATCCCACCTTTTGCCAATGTCTCCTCTACAGAAGTATAAGTCAATCGATGCCTTGTTTGCTATCTCTTCGATATTCGGCTTCCATGCAGGATAAGCCCTAAAATATTTGTCTTGTGGGATTCTCCTACTCACTCTGTCACATATATGACTGAAAATCACGTTGTTGAAAGCTCTGTCATTGTCAAGGAAGGTCCTAACAGCAAATTCTTGAACGCTAATGGCTTCTTCAAGACATGAGACGATAGTAGGCAGGAAAGTATCAATTGACTTGCCTTTAAAATACGCATATTGCGCTCCTGATAAATGATCGATCGGGATACCCCTCCTTCTGTACCAGTCCAATATTCTCTTCAGAGTTTTTAGTAAGAAGGAGGAGGGGCTGATAAGGCTAAAGTTTTTGGCCGTAACGTGAGAGCGCTACCAGCCTTCGAGATGTAGGCGTTCCTGAATATTTATTTATTTAAATATCAATGATAAGTGCTAGTAAAATGAGAGCAAAGTAATATTATTTCCTATATAGGATATAGGATATATATATAGGAAATAATATTACTTTGCTAATCACTATAACGATATCTATGCATACTCTTTGAAAACGAAGAATGATCACTACTTTACTTCGGATCACTGTTCATTGACTTCAAGAATTTTTATAATCTGTTATATATTTCCCTGTGGGAGCTCCTCTACAAGAATTAACCGTATTTTAGACTTTTTGTTTGTTCGCAGCTGACTGAAAATAATTACTTACTGGAAATATGTAGTTTATGAATTAGAGTTGGATTAAGAACTTTTGAGCAGTTAGTAAGGCTGACTCTATGACGGATTAAAAGGTTTTAATTAGGGACTAAAAAACAGCTGGTGAATCCCAAAGAACTGATTATTCCGGTTTGGCTAAAATATTCCTTTTTCGATAACTTATGGTATATAGCCAGAAATTACCATTTGAAGAAGAGTGAGATTTTCATAAGTAAGATTAATAAATGGCCATACAAAAACAAAATTATATGACTTCTACCAATTATCACTCATTTTTACACTTCTGGTCAAGTCATTATTAACGTTCTCATATTTTTCCCAATTTCCTCACAATAATAACAATATTCCTGTTCGTGGCAATAAATAATATATTGAGCAAAAATATTGCGCAAAAATTATTGCTGAACATTATTGCAATTTTACCGAAACAAAAAAAATATGTATGTATGTCATACATATTCCAGTACGTACAGCACTTTATTTGAGTGGCGGTCAACTCCTTAGCGCAAATAAGCTGAGCGCTTCCGTTTCCGTTTTTCGCGACTCTCTTTCCCAGATACTGCTTATTTATGTTATATATATTTTTTTTATTTTATTATAAGCGATATATATATTTTATCGTGCATTTTTCGCTTTTCTCCGGCAAAGATTTCGCAGCTTCCCGCCTTTGACTTGCTGATGTCCGGCTTTAGTCACGACTGCTGATGGTTGACTAACTGTTTTTTTTTGCGGTTGTGGCTTTATTTAACGCTCAAGGGGCGAAAGTAATTTGGCGTAGTGTGGTCAGCGCAGTAAGTGGCGCAATATTTGCCTTTCCTGCTGCACGCCAGAGAGTTTATACACTTTCTTGATTTCACTCAGCTCAATGTATTTTTAAGTCAATTTTATCATCAGCAACAGCGTTGAGCGAGTGCGCTTGTGTGTGTATATGTGTTTGTATTGTGATAAGATAGCGCGTGCGTTTTTGTAGTATACATAGTTTGTAACGGTATCATTTATAACAATATTTTTTTTTTTTTTGCTTTTCTGTGGTTTGACTTCCGCAAGTGGTCCAGCTATGCGCGACTTAAAGCCAAAGCAGTCAAAGCGTTAACTCCGACCTTATGCAAGTATATATGCATGTGTATGAGTGTGTGTGTGTGTGTGTGTTGTGCCTTCAGTGTCCACAGCTGCGCTCACAAAAGCAATCAACGTGAAATTTGTGAGTGTAAGTGACCACGATTCGGGCATCAACTGCCATCATTGTCGCTCGTCGCCCGCCAAGCTGATGGACACTCTGCAACTTGTTTGCGCGCATACTGCCAAGCGCGCGTACAAACACATATACAGGCGGTCCACCGGTGTTGCTGACAAGCGCACGTCATCGCTGTCGTCACCGCCATTATGCGCTGCAGTTGGCAAGTGACCGCAAAAAACGCGCCTGAAGCGCCGAGTAAGGCGTGCGAAAAAAGCAGCGCGTTGCCGAAATCACCTTCCATTACCGTAAAAAATCGACAGTTTTAAGTGGTTTTTCAACTCGCTGGCATTGCATAGCCGTGTTTTGTATGGCTGAAAAGCTACAGTTTTTATGTGTTGATTAAAGCTTAAACGCCTGCTTGTATGCTATAATTTTCTTCGGCGCAACGCGTCCGTGGGTTTTCAGCGCAAATTGTCGCATCGTCGCGCTTGTTGGCTCTGTTGTCCGCTATATTCATTCATTTAATGCTCTTTTGAACTTTGGCTACAGTGTATATGCTGTTTTTTTATCAGTTATTGTTATTGCTTTTGTCAAAATAAACGCATTCAGGCGCGCGTACAGGCATCAAATGTGGTTGATTATGCAAGCAAGCGGCTTACCAGCCGCGCACCAACTGCTCCGTCGCTGTAATGAGCTGGTGCGCGTTGCTGTTGTTGTTGGTGGTGGTGTGCGTGGTTGTCGTGTAGTGTATATTTACAGTTTTCATTTTTCTTTACAGTCGGCTCCGAAAATATAAGCAATGGGCTTATCTGGCTCAATGTGGTGATTTCATCAAAATTAACGCGCTCACGGCAATCGTAGCTGCTTGTTGTTGCATATAATATTTTTGAATAAATACAATACAGTTGTTATTGTTGTTGTAGGGTTTGTTGTTATAATTTGTTGTCATTGCCATCGTTAGCCAACAGCTGTCACCAGCGCTGCACGTTTTAATGAAAATATACTCGGCGATTTCTATAAACCACGCAAATGAATATATGTGTGAGTATGTATGGGTGTATATGAATTTGTGTAAAATTTTGAGTAGATATGTGTAAGACAGCGATGAATCGAGTTATCGATGAAATTCTTTTCGTATTTATTCTTAATTTGAAGACATCTTCTGCCTAGATAAAAATCGTAAGCAAGTAAAAAATTATTTTTAAAGCATTTGCTCTTCGGTAGTAGCTCTTAACCCGCTGATGTCATTTTCTCTACAAACAATTTTTTTTATAAAAACCATCAGCATTTCCAAGTCTACTTAAAGTTTACTTATATGATCGATTTATTCAATTTTCCAAGCACTTTTATAACAGTTATAATTCATTCAAATTTTCTAAGCATACTTTTAGGCTGCTTCCCTATTCCTAATCCCAAGATATCTCAAGGAATCTTCTTGTGAAAAATGTAAACGTTTGTAAGTTAGAAAATTTACATTCATCAATGTATAATTTTTGGTGAATATACGAGGGCTTGTGAAACTGAAAAAACCAAATCCACTGGATACCAGCACAGCCGAGGTCCATAACAAGTGCATGAAAAATTATAAAAATATATTGGGTAGGCTAAAAAGTCTTTTCGTATTTCTAATCAAACTTCAACTTATTTTTTTTTTTATATTTATAATGAAAATTACTGAACCAAATATGTACTATTATGGTCGACCACTTTTTGCCATTTTTCCACTAGGGACATTATTCCATCAGTGTAAAACTTTTCTGGTTTCTCGGCAAAAAACTGCGAAAAGAAATTTTCACAAGCTTCTCTTGAGGCCAACATTACTCCATTAAGGGAGTTCTGCATTGACCGAAAGAGATGGTATGTAGTTCGAAGGTGTAAGGTCAGGGCTACATGGTGGATGCATCAAAACTTCTCAGCAAATCTCTCGCAGTTTTTGTCGAGTCATCAAAGAAGTGTGTAGACTAGCGTTGTCCTGATGGGAGACGAAGCCCTTTCTGTTGATCAGTTTTGGCCGTTTTTTTTTTTTGATTGCTTGATTCAATTTCATCAGTTGTTGACATTAAAATGTAGAATCAATCGTTCCACCAGGCAGGAGCAGCTCATAGTGTATGATTCCCTTCCAGTCCCACCAAACACTCAGCATAACCTTTCAAGGCGTCAATACTGGCTTTGCGACCATTTGTTGAGCTTCACCACGCTTGGGCCATGATTTTTTCACACATTTTTATCATATTTGATCTATTTTACATCTCTTGTTACCATTCACTTCAGAAATGGTTCCATTTCATTTCGTGTAAGCAAAGAATCACAGTCACGAATTCGGTCTATTAAATTTTAAATTGTGTGTTAAAGGTTCAAAGATTTGATGATGAATGTTAAGATCCTTAGCGATGTTATAGCTGCTTTTATGGCAGTCCTGTTGAGTCTTTTCCATAATTTAATCGACTTTTTCAACGATAGGTCGACCAGAGCGAGCTGTATCGTTCACATCGATATTTCCAGAACGAAAACGAGCGTGCCATTGTTTTGCCTCACGAACTGATACAGCATCGTCTTCGCAAGCTTCCCAAAATTTCTTGGTGGGTTCCATCCTCTTTTATACAAAAATTTCAAAATTTTGCGAATTTCTTCATTATTTTTACTCATTTTTAGTTTAGCTTTTTTGGTTAAATGAAGCTTCAAATCTCACCTTCTCAACACTATGTGGTATGAATAATGTGATAGGTCGCACTGGAGATATACGACAGCAACGACATCTACTGACAAAACACGAAAAGGCTTTTTCGACTACCCAAAATATTAAATTGCTTGAACAGGTAGTTTTATGTCAGTCCCGGGTAAACTTGAAAAGATATTTAATTTTATTTTCAACACCTTAAGAGATAGAAAATCTTATATTTCTAATGAAATTATCATTATTTAAAGAAAATTTAAGTAAACTCCTCATTTTTTCCATTTTTATAAATAATCAGGGGTGTTGTGGAATCCAAGACAGAATTGCTTAGCTGTCAGAATTGCAAACCAATTCTGATTTTCAATGGTGTCACAGAATTTGATTGGATTTTCGTCTTTTCGAATATAAGCAAAACCAATATTCGAATCAGCTGTTTACTAATGTGCAAATTTGCAAATGAATACATTTGGAAGCAAACCTATTTAAGTTTTCAATGAGTTCCGAATTACAGAAAGATTTTAAGAAATAACATTTATCGAATGAATAAAGACGCATTTGGGTGTTTAATTACGTTTTGTAAATCTTTAAGGGGTAGCCTGATTTAGAAGCTTTAAAAAATTTAATACTTTTTTGCTTAAATCTCTTTAAAAATTTTCCAAACTTAACTTGAACATAAGTTATTAAAAAATATGAATCTCTTTGACTTTATTGTTTACGATTTAAATCGCGACCTGCATCCTGCCCGCCGTCTGGCATATACACATGCGAGAAGCATCTGGCAATTGCTTTTCAAAGGCAGAATATTAAAGATTTCGTATCCAAAAAATTTGCGGATGATGTTTAAATATACATACATATAACTACAAAGCCTAGAAATTCGCTTTAATCAATTATTTCTTTCCCTCCCAAAAAAAAAAACAAAAAAAAAAAACGATTTTTTAAGCCTCTAAAATAGGCTGCCCCTCTTATATGTATATTCGCATTTTTTTTCCAAAACTCAATAATTAAGGCATTTCGTGTTTTATTCTTATGTTTTCTCCTATAGAAATAAAGATAAATTAATTCGTAACAATAAAATAACTTGATTTCTTAACTTACAATTCAAATCTGTGTGCGACTATCTTCTTGATTTGTTTCTGACAGCAAAACCGATAAAATTGGTTTCTGTCACACTCAAAACCGATACAAATTCTGTTTCGAATATCAAACCAATAATATCTGAATTCATGACACCTACGGCTTTTTTTGATCGGTTTCAATTCTGATTCCGACAACTATCAGATTCCACAACACCCCTGAATATGTATAATAAATGACAAAAATCTCGCATCGCTTGACCTTGACGCCTTCTCCACATCGATACAGCGCTGCCATCGCTATCTTTGCTTACACATCGTTATGCTGGATTCTTTGCATAGACATGTCGGGCATTTATTTTTAATGGCTGCTCAACTTAATCACTTTGCGAAGTGAGAACGGCACGTTTTTGTGGTTTTATGATTTTTATTAATCTTCACCAGTCGTGGTTGCACACACGTGCACCATCTTCGTGATTGCTTTTGTGACCACACACAATTCAATTTTAAAGCTGCCGCCAGACTATTGCTTTCAAATTGAAATCGTGTTGTTATTTTATGACGCTGACTGCTTTTTTTGTGAAATATAATAAAGCAATTTATTTCTAAGCGTTTTTGAACAAAAATTAATAAAAGTTAAAAATTTTGCTGAAACTTGTTTTTATGTTTCTGCAGGCTGTTTTTAGTATTTTTTATTAAGATTTCCTTTGGATTTCAAGGCTGAAGAGTTTGTAGCTTTGCTAAAAAAAAAAAGGAAAATGTTAAGTTGGGCCGCACCGAAGTTGAAATACTCCTCACAGGTGCATTTCCTATGGCATAAAAGGTTGTGTACCGATCAGTTTGTACGCTAACGCTAAAGTGGTCCAATATAAACAATATAAGCGGAGATTATAGCGCTGCCGTGGAAAATAATTCGTGCCAAATTTTATGAGGATATCTTGGAAATGGAAAAAATTTTCTTGCCTGAATTAGATTTTGACCAGTCAGTGTGTATGCCAGCTATATGCTATAATACTCCAAACTGAACAATTTCTGTGTATATTGTGCCGTTACCTTAGAAAATAAGTTGCGCTAAATTTCTTGAAGATATCTCCTCAAATAAAAAAGTTTTCCATACAAGGCCTGGGTTTTGACTGATCAGTTTGTATGACAGTTTTAAACTATAGTAATCCGATATCAGCGATTGCAGCAGATAAACATCCTTTTAAGGAGAAAAGGACGTATGCTAAATTTTAGAACGATAGCTCAAAAATTGAGTGACTTGTTTACGTATGGACAGATGGATAGATGGTACTTTGAAACCAATGGAGAACTGGCTCGCTAGCAGGTTACTGATGTCTAAAAAACTACAAAAAAAATTTTCACTTTGTTAACTTATACGCATAACTGTTCTGCTTACCATCATTAATGTACAGATACGCTTTAATGAAAGTATGGCCTCCAGGGCGTATGCGTAACATTCATGCTATCAAAACCAATGTATCCGGTGGCGTATGAGTAACCCATTCAATACATTTTCAAGACTCACATTTCATCATACTATTCCATTTAATGCACAAAAATTCATATAAGCCTAATATTAAAGTGCTCCTGAATTTTTTCTCCACTCATAACAGCAGACCAGCCTTATACTTACACACTTGTAGTGCTCTTCATTCGACCTCATTCTACCAATTGACTCACAAATTTGAAATTAATTTGTTACTTGATACGTCCTTAGGAAATATCCAATATAAACATTAAACGCTGTACATAACACTGATATTTTAAGAATCTTCACAGGCATAATACAAAGTGTACCAGAGCTGTATGTAAACCTTTAACTTGCAAGAAGATTAAAATAAAATATTTATAAATTTCTTGCTCGCATTTCTCGACTAAAGGCATCGCATTACATTTCATGCAAGCTTGCTGCACTGCAGTCGCATGCAATATACTGCTTTTCTTGCGCAATTACAGACACAATTTGACAGGCAACACATGTGGCAGCGTAGCATTTTTCATACACAATCTGTTGCACTTCCGCTTAAGTGCGCCGGCTGTGCGTGTAGCCGTAAGTTATATTCACATTTGCAGCGAAGAAGTTACAGCCGGGATAGCGATTTTATTGCTGCATGAATTGTGTGTGTGTGTGTAGTGCCGGCAAAAGTCAGTCCACTGGAAGAAATGATGCGATATGGAGTGTTGGAATATTGTAAGTAAAAGAAGTTTGTCGAATAAAAGGGCTATGAAAATATTCAGCCGTGTGCGAAGAGCTGTTGCTGGAGTTCTTTGGTTGGAAATATTATTATAGTAAACATTTCACTTCTATAATTTGAGGAAATAGAATAGCACTTGCTATCGACTGAAGACATAGTGTCACTTCTGTGTTTTATCTTTACAAAGCATATGGCATAGCGAGAAATTTCTGTGTTTGCGAGACGTTGCCTACAACTAGGCGTTTATTTTAGCATAGACACACACCTATCATGATCTAAAATTTTTCTGTTTTGAAACTTTTTTTTTGCATTGAGTTTGAGAAATAGATTATGCCAAATATTATGCAATAGAGTTGATTCTTAAAAGCTTTAAAGATTCTTTATGAAATGTAACTGTATTAATAATAATTGAACTGCTTTAAAAACGCTGCCTACATCTAGGCGCTATATTTTATCATAGACACACACCAAATACTTCAAATACAGTGAATTTAGATTTTTTAAAGTTTTTAATTTTGAATAAAGGTTTTAAAATAGTTAAATAAATAAAATTAATACAAACTATTAAAAAAACAATATTAAAAAAATAATAATAAAATAAAAATACCTTGGACACTTATTTTGACTTCTTTTTTATTGACATAGACACCACTTACGCGGTTATGGCTGAGATTCTATCAACTATTGTATAGAAATGTTGCAATCCAAGCATTTTTTTTTCAGTGTATAATGGAATTTGGTTATGCTTATTAATATTACAAATATTTGAGCAATAAATTGAAGACAAGATATTAAAAAAATTAGAAAGTTCAGCTTCTCCCGGCAATTCTCTGCTTCTAGCAAAAAAAATGTAAAAAAATTTTGTTAAATCGAATATTTTTTACGGCGTATAAAGGCCTTTTGGTATGCATGTCAGTGAGATTTTCTATTTAGCAATATTTTTGAAGAGAATTAATCGCATTCTTTGCTGATTTCCTGCTATTTCCGCACAGCACAGCAGTGCCCATTTAGCAACGCTGACACATACTCGTCCATATAAATGGGTACATATTCTGTAATACAAGCACAGCTTGTTAACCGGTTGGCTGATTTGTTGCTATTGTTACATTTTTAACGCTTCAGTTCGTTGGTGTTTAAGCTGAGTGTCGACGCACCGAGCCACCGTGACCGGCAATATGCACTGCAACAAACAACAAGAACAACATAGCATTAGTGGCAATAGAATGCGCAGCCACAATGCAGCGTTGCACAATGCCGCCATGCAACACCGAGCTCAGCAAAGTGTGGCTGTAAGTTAGCCATATCCCTTTAGCAATTTTGATAAACTTTCAAAAAGCGCGAAATACAACGAAAAGCAAGAGAGACAGGGATAGAGTTGTAACCGACATATCATTTTCGAAAACTGCACGCAATTCTAGAAGACAGCAAAAAAACATGTACAAGTATATGCCGATGCATGAAGTTACAATATATATGTTTAAATATCAAATACACACACACACACATACACTTAAGAACATGCGCTATGTATGTGCACATACGTGTCCGCATAAAGGTCTTGTGCTTCTACTTGAACGGCTCAAGCAATTTATGGTGCACTTTTCGCAAAATAATGATTATCCGCTCTTCTTTACGCCGACTGAGCAGGGCAGCGCTGTGGCTGCGGCAACGCTGAGGCGGCACAACTCGCGGACAAGTGTTGTGTGGCGAATGCTAGCAACGAATATTTATTGCCGTATCACTTGCCGCTCCGGCTATTGTTGCTGCCACAACTGCTGTGGTTGTTGTTATTGTTGCTGTTGTAAATGTAACTATAGTCGCAACTGTGACTGTTGCTGTGTTGAAGGCAGCATTTCCTTAAAGTAATTGCAACAATTGTGTTTGCAGGAAAATGCATTGCAAAGGCGCAAGGAAATCCTCCGCTTCGATGGCGAAATATGCTGGTAAGCGGGCGTTAAATTTTCACAATCCGGACGAATAAAATTTAAGCATATACGAAGGGCCACAGTGTGGTATATTGCTTTGTTGAAAATGTACAGTTTGCATGGTGAGTGTGTTGCACGGATTTGAGTTCTTTGACTTGAAAAATTAAATTTTTTTTGGCCAAAATTTTTGAGTAAAATTTTTTAAACTAAAACTTTTGAGTAAAATTTTTGTTGTAATGAAAATAAGGTATGATATTCTCAATATTTAAGTCAGTTTTGGTTATTTTCTAACAACTTTTTAAAAAATTATAATACTATCTATATATAACGAAAATAAACTTGTTTTTATGTTCAGTTCCCAAACAAAAATTAGTTTAATTGACTTGTTGAAAATTGCGCTTTGTATATCAAAAGTGATAATTGAGTCACAGAAAAGCCTATTATTTTTAGTGGAAGCCCTTTTATACTACTGCACACATATTTCTCCGTCATTAAGTTACATACATACGTATGTATATTCTCTGCTTAAGTTAAAACTACAGCGGTGCGTATGAGTAACCACTAGGTAGTCCAAAACGGTGTGGGTCATGGCGTATGAGTAACCTACTGCCCTTTCACAACACGTTACGTGCCATACTCACATTCGTAAGCACACTAATTGTGCCAGGGCGTATGAGTAATTTTTTTTTCATTATGTGAAAATGTTAGTTGTGACGTATGAGTAACATACTACCAATTCGCAACTCCAATTACGCCACTTACTCACATTGGCAAGCACTTGAATAATGTGACTGTGCGTATAAGTAATTTTCTTTCATACAGAAAAAATTTGAACCATGGCGTATGAGTAATACATTTTCACAATTCCATTTGCATCACAATATTAAAATTATTGACACCAACTTATTTCGAATTTTATCAACAGCGAAAGTGTTAATATCAACAACAACAACAACAATAATTAATTCATATAAAAGCTGAGCCAACGTCATTGAGTCAATGCCCGCATCTATACTTACATATGTATATACATTAACAAACTGTAAAACGTAGAACCAATGCCATGGCAACTTTAATTGCAAATTATATAGCTATTAAAGCTGAATAAACGCCAAATTTAAGAATTTAATTGTATTGGATTGAGAGCGAAACATAAATAGGCGTGCATATGTATATTTAAAGAGAAATGTTTAAAATATTCAACTATCAAAGAACTTCGGTGTTGTGAGTAAAATCAGTAAGATTTAAATTTAAACACTTACAACAAAATTAATTTTGAAACGTATTGGTATTTTTTAAATGTAAAAATACAAAATTTTCTAAGGTTAAATAGGTTTTGAAGTAATACTGCTCAACAAATCTGAAGAAAAAATGTATGACTGACGTGCTAAGCGGTATTTGGGGTATTTGATTTTGAATTTGATTTCAAAATTTGTCCATCATGTACAGCTATATTTGTAATTTTAGCAACTGATGTAAATTAGTGTAATCAGGTGACTTTTTGTAAGCTAGCATGCAAGTTGCAAAATTATTAATATTTGCTACGCTTTGAGGAAAAATATTTCATTTGAGCTATTGAAAGACAGAGTAGCACGCTAAGGTCCCTCCTTCACTCGCCACCTACTTAATTATGAATTAAATTTTTTCACTATCTTTGATTTTTCACATAGTCTATGCAGCGTGCCCTTTCAGCGCTTCCGATATGTGTGAAAATATACAAGGAATTCAAAAACGGTACCATTTTGTGACTTTTAATTAAGTGCTAACTCAAGTCACAAACTTTTAATAAGCCAATTTCTAATATAATACACAAGCGTAAGAGCTTGAAAACTTCATATTCGCAAAACTTTTCGTATTAATTTTCGAAGACACTGAATTTTTAATGATATGTTTATAAGAAAATTCACAAAAGGACCAATGAAAAAGACTCATAAGCAAACAGTTAAGTGAAAAAGGGGATTTACAACGGCATATAAGTATACATGCACATGTGTAAAGCAGAAAACAGCCCTGTAGGAAAACCAGATAAGTAATTATAGAAACAAAAAAAAAATATATATATAGTGTGTTATCATGGCCTTGAAGAAAAGCAAAGTTTTAGGAGTGCTTAAAATTTATTAAATACTCATTTTACTATTTTTAGAAAGAACTTAATTGAAAAGGAATTTGAAAAACTATGTTTGTCTTAATAATAATATTATTACAGCAACTTGTGGAGATTCAAGCATTTGAATGATTTTAAAGAGTGAGCGCTGTACCTAATAAAGCAATCACACGGTTTTCCCTGCAGCTCGAGGACGAGCGCAAGCAAATATATACATTTTTCAGCACTTGTGTTGGTGTCCCCCACTATGTATATATATATGTATATGAAGGTACGTACATATGTATATGTATGTACACTGCGTCGAACAAACAATTAAGACAAGCACTTGAATAAAGTTGCCTGAGTGAGTTCCACTTAACGCATACTTAAATATTTACACAATTATTGCGGCAATTAACCGGAAATGAATAAAATTACTGCCAGCATGATTTTCGAAGCGAGCAACCACATACACAGTATATACTTGGGAGTTACATGCAAATAATGTACGTGTGTTGGTGTGTTTGCTAAGTACCGTTGACACGTTAATGGAGAAAATGGGCAAAAGTGAAAATATTTATTAATATTATATTATAAATGGAAGAGTGTCACATAATGTATGTATATACATATATTACATAGCTAGTTGTTGAATGACAAGCTTTCCATTAGGAATCACTTGTTGCGCGAGTGTCATTCTTCTTGACGAGCATACACGCTATAAGAGCGAGCTTTAAAAGTGCTTTTGTGGCAGCAAAAATCATTGCGAAAATATACAAAATATCATCAAATCTTGTTTGAAAGTAACTTTTTGGCAAGTTTAAGAAATATTTTTTGTCAAGGCGTATACAAATATTTCTACAATTAAATTTATATTGCACCGTGGCGTATGAGTAACCTCAGGTTTGTGCATTTGTGTCTGTGGATTGAAATATTTTGATTGAATGTTCCTAAGTATTCGAAAAAATAAAAATTACCGATGAGAATTTTGCAAATGTTTGCGGTGGCGGATTTGTAACTTTACATCTTGCATGAAAATATTTTGAGTGATTGTTCCCAACCATTCGAAAAAATACAAAAACCTTTGATGGCGGGGCGTATGAGTAACTTCAATATCCGTAAACGGTTCGTATGATAACCCTTTTATATATTTAATTTAAGTTCGGATAATTTTAAACGTAATGTGACAAAAAACGAAATTTTTCTGAATATTCTTAAAGTTCTCTTAAGCAAAATTGGCAACATTGCGGCGACATACCCAGCTTATATTCGTACTGAAAATTTAAAATATTATATTTAAATTTAAGGCAAGAGATTTGGAAGAAAACTGTGTCTTGCATGCACTTTTTATCAGTATAATTAAGATTATTATTGAAAATAATCCCCACATTATTGCATTTAATAACGTTTATAAGCCATTACTTTAAGTCTACCAGCCTGCATCGCGTAAGTTGCGAGCGCTGCCAGCTATAATTATTTCGATGTTGTTTCATTCGCTTCTTCGTTTTGCTCCACCTTATTTGATCCATAAATTATGCATTGTATGGTGCTTAATTGAATTTACATCGCTTTTCCGTTTCCACATTTTCTTTAAAATTCGCTTTCTCCTCGTTGAAAGCGCATGTGTATGGTGTGCAAGTATATCGCACTTTCCGCTCGCTTAAGTGGCAACATTCAAGACCATCACGGCAATACTTCTTCGTACGCCATTTTATTTACTCGCATGCAGAAATGAGTGTGAGTATATTCATATATGTGTGTGTGTATGTTAAAAATGCCAAGTACATACAGTGTGTGTATATGCATATTTGCACAGAAATCTCTGCAATACTTATTATGAACAGATTTCACTTATTTTTTTACTTATTCTGATGCGCACATTTCTCTGATTTTTAATATCCTTCATGCTGACCGACATATTGAGTATTCTCAAGTTATTATGCTTGAAGTTGTGTGCTCATGCAATGTCACCGTATGCACTGAACGGAAGGATATTAAGCGCTGCGTAGCAAGGTTGGGCATTACTAACAGTAGTCCTGCTACACAAGCATGCAAGTATATGTATGAAAGGAGGGGCGTATATGTAAGATATAAGTGGAAGACTTAATGTCGATGGATAATGAGACGTTGCAGTTATTTTGAATTTAATCTTCAGCTTTTATTAAATGAAATATGGAGTTCAAAAGAGGAAAAAGGTCATTATACTAAATATTTGCTGCAAGTACAGACATAAATTCTATAAAATTTCTTAGGAAATTATCGTGGCCACGCAAACCTTACCAGTGGATTTTCTTATAAAAATATGCACTCTAGCTGTAATTGTAACGGCTATGTTCAAAATTGTATACATTTTTATTGTGATCTTTCTTGCACAGATTGATTTATTTGATATTGAAGTATGAAATGTTGACAAATATATTTGAATAGTTTGTGAGAAATCGTACAGTAAGCAGAACGTCTTTAAAAATATCTGCTAAACATAAGCAATTAACGCGTGATAAAGAATTGATTACGTTTAAGTTAAAGAAAGAAAGAATGTTAGTTAGCGAGATAGCGAGAAAACGCAGACACAGTCGTCCGATAGTGATCAGTTTACTTAAAAATTGAGCCAGGAAGAGTTGGGACCAGGAGGAAGACAGCTACTCGAACAGATTGTGTTATCCATAGAATATCTTTAAACGATCGCTTTAAAAACTATATAGAGATAAGACGGGACTTAGAAGAGAAATGCATTGTGTCAAAAAGTGCGAGAATATTACGGAAGTCGTTGCTGGATGGTTTGAGTACCAAGAAGCCAGTGGGTAAACCGTTTTTACGGCAGAAATGAAGCTTGCTTGTTTGGAATGGGCTAAAACGCAACGCAACCCGTTGTCCTTGGAGCAGTAGAAAATGGTAACAAGATCGGATGAAGGCAGATTTAATTTACACTGCAAAAACCATTAACCGTGAAACAGTCGATTTTCGGGGGAATGTTTCGCCGAAAAACGAGAACGCTTAAGCATCCTGAAAGCCATATCCGGAGTCTTTTGTTTTTTATCTATTGAATGATGAATGCTCAGAAGTATGGGGTTGTATCCCATTTTATCGTGCCAGTTGTAGAAGTATAATATGGCCATATTTCTGGAGTCATCTTCCAAATCGACTGGTCATTGGGCTAAATCGGTAAGTTTTATATGCTATTTAATAACCGATATATCCTTATCTTTTTTGGGCAGGAAAATCTCCCAATTTGAACCCGATCCGAAATTTTTGGCACGCAATGAAAAAGAAAGCCATAAGCCAAGCTCAAAGACAGAACTGCAGAAAATACTTAAGAAGGTTTTGAAGCAGGAAATTTCAACCAAACGCCCTGAAAATCTCGTTGTTTGAATGCATGCCTGAGACCAAGCAGGTATAGTCGCCGAAGATTGTTCAACTGCATATTAAACTATTTAATTAAATATTTATTAATTTATCATATAAAAAAAAAAAAAAAAAATTACTCCACCATTAAAAAATTAAAATACGAAAAAAAAAAATTATAATTTAGATATAAGAGAAGAATTATTTTTATAATTTCCTTTTAACAAATAAAATAAAAATTAAATTTTTTTCCACAAGAAGCCACTCATTTATTGAGTTTTATATTCTATTATGTATATATTTTAATTTTTAGATAGATTTCATAAGTTAAATTGCAGTAATTGCAAAAATACTGCCAAAAAAAGCTGATAAGGTTTGCGTGGCCACGACAAATTAGGTCATAAATCGGATTAAATATTAATTCTTCGGAAAAGAAAATGCCAAAAATAAAAATAGAAAAGGCAAAATTAGTAGTGTCACGTGTTTTTGATAAGCGATCCGATCATTATTAATACACATAACAGTCGGCTGTGGAAAGGTCTAGGCATAAATCTGGGTTACTTAAAAAATTAAAAAATTGGGGGTTGCGATGTCTTGTCTTCGCAGAGACTATCCAAACTTAGTAATCTAACAAATTCAAGCCATATTCAGGTATGAGTATCCGTAGACATGAAGCTTTCCAGGTTATGCCTTTCCTGAGGGAGTTTTAGTAGTGTTGGTCAGTAGATGGTAACCAGTGCTTTTTCTGTCACTCTTGCTTCGCTGTGCGACTAATAGGTCATAGGAAAACATCGAACCGTTAAATGATGTTCTCTCTGATATTAATTTCTGAGTGAAATTTTTGAATACCGATTTGCTTCCAATGATAATAGTTGTTCTGTGGGTGAAACTAATGTACTTGGTACTAATTGTATATCTTAAATTTCGAAACCTCTATAAAGTTTGTATATAAATAATCAGTCATTCTGAACGTCTGTATATATGTACGGAGGCTAGCACCTCAGTTTTTCAGAAACTAATTTGAAATTTTTAACACACCCTTTTCTCCGCAAGAGGCTACACATAAAGCTATCAAGATCGAGTTTTTGTAGGGAAAACTTTTTTATTTCCTAAGATATATTAACAAAATTTGCCATAAATTACTTTCCAAAGCAATGCTACAATTCTTGAAAAAATTGTTCAGATCGAACCACAATAGCATAGCGCTGCCATATACCCGGACCAATCATAGTCCACGCTTTAGTACCCACAAATTTAACAATATCCAACAAGAAATGGCGCTTATGCGCTAAATGAAATCATCCAATAAAAACAAACATAGTTATTAAAACCTCTTATTAAGCAGTTAACTTGAAAATGTCCGTAAAATCTCACCAACTAAATTTTAAATGCTTCGCGACAAGTAAAAGACGCTAAATTACCCAACGCTAAGTCATGTGCCAAAAGCAATTACATAAAGCAGCCAAGTTTAAAGCGCACAAAAGGCCAACTCTACCTCTCAATTGCAGGCGAACATCATTTCGATTCACACATAACTTGTGCGCACTCAAATGACTGGCGCATTCCCATAAAGTTATGCCATTAAAAGGGATTTCGCACTTTATTTGCCAGGCATTGCATGTGCATTGAGACTGCGTCTGCGCCGCCGGCAGACGCAATGAGTATATAATTTAAAAGTCACAACGAAATGCAAGCGCAGCACACAAACACACACACACACTACAGTGATACAGAAGTATGTGTGTTTGTAGTTGAAGAAATGTATGCACTGGCGTTGGCGTGGGCGCAAAAGCCAATGCACCGACGCCAGCATTGTAGACGACATTTTCACTTTTGCGCACCGCACTGTTGTTGCCTCCTTTGTTCATGCGACATTTGACTTTATGCATATTCAGTGCATTTTTTTTTAACAAAAATATATATACATACATATGTTTTTTATTATCTGCACACACCAAAATCCGTAGAAACAATACAAGCGCGCCAACTTGCTGGAAAAAACTGAAACGAATACCCTTACATTGAAGACTATGTAGATTTGCTCGTCGCTGCCGGCATAGTAATTCCCATGCCTTGTGGAATGTTATGTTCCGCGAGGAAATTAACGCATCCAAATGAACGCATCCGTCGTATGCACGTCGGTCAACGATCTCCGGCGTTGTTGGTAATGCAAATGCTCGCACGTTTTAATGGCTCACGCACAGCAGGCGCTGCTCAAGCACGCACACAAACACATACATTTTTGTGTGCATACTCATACAAGCATACAGGCCATTAGTGCGCCGTTGATGGCGAAACTTTACACTTTTACATATCAGGCGAATAAATTGAACCCGGACCAGCAGCACCTATACCACCAGCGCACCATCACCGCTCGCACGATTACTGTCAGCAGCAGTTCCATTGAATCGCCAGCGCGCAGTTGCTTGTAGTTACGCGCGCCTTTAGCATAATAAAACAATTAAAAGTGTAAACTCTGTGTCATAAAGCACGCAGCGAACCGCATGGAATTCCAGCTGCGGCTGCCAAAGCGCGCGCGTTGATAATGCCATAGTAAATGCTTGGTCCCTGTGCTGGCTAGCAAACGCGTTGCAATCCCTGTGGCATAATGGCACAGCATGTGACCAACGCGTCTTCATACATTGACTGGCGTCGCGTTGTGCGATGATGGCTTGCGGTGTAGGCGACACAATCGTGGCGTGCTGTTGAGTGGTGCTCGAATTGGTTGCGCGCCGAAATCGAGGTGTTTGACACTTTTGGTGAGTCAGTTTCAAATGAATACATTTTAGTTTAGGTGGAAATTTTAACAGCTATAGCAGTGATGATTATGGTAATAATTTAATGGAAGTTAACATTTTTGAATACGAGTTTTGTAAGAAGTTTCAGTTAATTTTTCGGGTACCCAAACATAACTGGAATATAAATTCAGTTAAATATTGAAACTAAGTTTTCGAAATATATACTCGTATCTTTATATATAAAAATTACGTGTCACGTGTTTGTCCGCGATGGACTGCTAAGCTACTGTACCGATTTCAGTAAAGTTTAGCACACTAGGTCCAGTTCGAACCAACTTAGGAGATAGAATAGTAAAAACAATTCATAAATAAAGAATAAAGTGAATGCTCTATTAAATGGGCGCTCTATTAAGCGGACATCTCCATTAACCATGCACATTTTCACCTCCTACAATTTGTTGATGTTTATTAAGTACAATCTGCTAAGTGGACAACTCTATTAACTGGACAGAAAGGCTGGTAACCGGGACATTGGGAAAGCAGCCTAAAATTCGTTATTTTTCCAATGAAATTTATTTGTATGCACATATTCAAAATTAAGCCTCAAGACACAATCCCTTGGATTCCTACACCGAAAAAACGTTTCCGCCTTTATTTGTAAATGAAATTGAATACTTTTTATATGTCCTCTAGTAATTATATATATATCTATAAATATATATAGTATAAGATTTTAAGTATTAATATAAAACGATAATTAAAATTTATACTGAGTTCTTCTGAGCCAAAAACACAAAATCTCAGTTCTGCGAGATATCTCAAGAGAATACTCGTTCGTCTACAATTTATTCATTTACACTTCAGACTTAAGCACGGATGGCTCGAAACTCAGAGGGAAAATTGAAGAAGAATTTTTTTGTGAAAACACCTCCGCAAAAAATTGTTTAAGGCTACCGGACCACATATCAAGCAGAGGTGGCTACTGTTAAGGTGTCAGCAGAGCTGGTGCTAAGAAGTGCAACCTCTTTTAGGAGGTGAGCATTCACCAGAGCGGCACTGCTAACTTTCAGGAGAGTCTGAACTTACTATCGTTATCATAAAGCTCAAAGTTAGTTAAGGAAAGTCTGACTTTACTACCGCTAGCATTAAGCTACTTCATTATCCGACTTGTCTGGGTGCTTAGTTACAATCGAATCGCTAGAAATTGCAAGGCCGATGATCTCACAAAATGAGTTGTTGACCAGCACCTACTAATCTCCCACGAGGTACAGAGGTCCAGCTGGAACGCAAGCGGTTAGCGTATGTGAGATAAGGGAGTTTAAATTACATTGTTTTGAAAACGAGTTGCGTCTCAGTTATCGCATGCATTCCAGCTGGACCCAACTTTGTGTGAGCTTAGTAGACGCTGATTAACAACTGGCGCCTGTTGTTGTTAGTTTTTTCTGGCCTGGTGCGGAACTCAGGAGGTTCACTGAATTTTTTGCTTTCGTAAGATCATTTTACCGCAATTGTAACAATTTTTATTGGTCTATTGTGCCCTCTCCTCAGTCACAACGTCTCAATTAGCCCTGGCAATTTGATAAATTCCAATAAACTGCTATTTGGAAATATTTGGATCTTGGCCTTTATCCTGCGCCTACAAACTGATGTGCAGTTGATTAGCAGGTGTTCTGATGTTTCAAACTCCAAGACGCAGAACCGGTAATTGCACAAGAAGCTAGGCTTGTGTTAAATAAGTGCTTCATAAGCTTATAATGGCCAGTGTAGAAGGAGTTTTTCCCTTAGGAAGTTGATTACATATTTTAACCTTTTAAGGTTGTAACCACCCATAACGATGTGCATGCATGGAGTAACGCTAAAAGTAGTGTGGGACGCTATCAAAGTTGTGTGGAGGAAGGCACGTGATAACATCCATGTACTTTTTCCGCCATTACCCAGCTTTTGCAAAAAAAGTGGCTCCCATATTTTCGGCAAACCTGGTAAAATTACAGAAATTAGCCACATTGGGAAATTTATGGTAGCCTCAAAGCGCTTTTGATCACTTTTTGAGAGTCTCTTCTCTCATTTCTAACTCAATTTTCGTCATCGGCAGAGAGAGAGGCTCATTCGAGTTTTGGTAAGACGTAGCTCTGCCGATAATGTTTCTGATACCGGCACGTCGTGTCAAAAAAATAAAAAATACTGTCTAGCTTAAGCCAAAAATCGCCAAAATAAAGTAAAACTTTTTCGTTCATACTTTTAAATACCAATTTGATATACCCTATCCAAATTATTTTTTATTATTTAACTTAAAAAAATAATAAAAGGGGGACTTTTTAGAGTTTCTTATTTTCTCTAAAGATATAGCTGACAAACAAGCTGTCAAAGTAAGCTCATGTGCATTTACATTTATGTTCAGGATAAAATATAAATCAAAAACTGGCGAAGCAAAGATATTGTTTATTGATTAAATTTATCTTGAAATGCTTATAATACGTTTCCAAGGAAGTTTGTAATACCAAGCAGTAAATGTCGTAGGCCCAGTAAAATATATACAAATGATCAGTGTGACGAACTGCGTCGATTTTGCCATTTCCATCATGATTATATACGCAAACTAGTCTCTAAATTTTGAGATATCGCTCTGAAATTTTGCAGACACCTTTTTCTCTTCAAGAAGCTGCTTATTTGTGGGAATCACCGATATTGAACCTTTATAGCATATAGCTGCCATACAAAATAATCGATCAGAAGCAAATTCCTCTATGAAAAACTTTTTTATTTGACGAGATATCTGCATGAAATTTTGTATGGATTGTTTTCCAAAGTAACACTATGATATCCGAAAGAATTTTCCAGATCAGATGGCAATGTCATATGGCTGTCATACAAAATAATCGATCCAAGTGTGGTCCTTGTATGGAAATATATTCATGCGTGAAGGGTATTTTTTCGTTCCCTTTGTTTTTTTTTTTTTGCTTCACTTGAAATAAAATTTTCATACCTCCAAAACCACACCCTTTACATATATGTCAAGCAAAATCCTCACTTCAATTTGTCACTTTTGCAAATGTTTGTGATTGCTGGCACAAATAATACCAAAGTAATTTTAGGAATTTCGTAATATTGCTGCAATTACAATTGAAAACAAACGAGTAGAGCAGAGGAACAAGAGAATGGCAAAAACCTGATAATTGGAGAACGCCAAACAAGTGAGTATTTCCTAAAATGATAGGCATCAGCAGCAACACATGTGCGACAAGCAATCACCGACTATAAATACACACACTACTAAGTGTTTGTTTGTGTGATGATACAAGTGGGTGTGTGTGTGATGATACAAGTGGGTGTATGTGTATGTGAAATCAAATAGACATACGAAAACCCGCAAATTGCCAGCAAGCAAACTTTGCTGCTCTAACGACCGAAATTCTAGAAATAATAATACAATGGACTAGCAAAATACTACACAAGTGTCTCATGTGTGTGTGTTTATGTGTTTATATGTGCGTGTATGTATTGCGTTGGTAAGGTAGCCCAAACAAGCAACGAAGCCCAAAGTAACTGAGTGCTTTTGGACAGTGGCCAAGAAGCAAATATCAGTGCAATTGTAGCTGGGCGAAGAAAGATATGCAAACAGCAGTTAAAGGATAAAAGATAAGCTGCTCAAGAGCAATAATAACGAGCTGTGGCAGCGACGGAACAATGCCATATGAGTACACATTGTATTGTTGATAGCAAACAACTACCCAAAATTCTATATATATACTTGAGTGGGCGCAATTGAGGCAACCAACCTGCCTGCGAGCATGTGAAAATGATTACGCCATGGCCGGCGGCCGCTTACACGTGATTGTCGAACAACTTTACTTGCAATTTACCTGCTGGCGCAGCACTTTCGTAGACAAGCAATAGCAACTGGAATAAATTGAAAATAAGCAGTGCATAAGCACAGTAAGTGAGCGCCAAGTGGTTGGCTTAGAAAATGAAAAAAAAAGAAATAATACAAAATTGGAAGTATTAGAAGTAATGGCTGAGAGGGAGAAACCAAAGCAAAAATACTTTACGAAAGGTCGCTGCTAATGCGCTTGACTCTGTAAAGTTGAGGCGACTGCGAGCGGTGTGTGCTGAATATGCGAGCGCTGCCAGGCGACGTGAGTTGTGCGCGTGTTAATTTGCGAAATAATTTTGCCAAAGCCGAAAATGGCAAAGCGTAAGCGGTGCTATGGCGCGTTAAGCCACAGCAAAGCGATGAGCGCGTCAGCCTGTGGGTCGGCGCGGCAGGTTGGAATGCTGTAGCGAGGCGCAAGTGTCATGCCCCAAACAAGTGGCAACAGGAAGACGCAGCACAAAGGCACTACTTACTTTTTGCCAGCGAAAGTTGCTTAACATTCACCTTTAGTGTCGTCGCTTTCCACCTTGCCACAACAAACTTCCGCCGCGCGCGCGGCCTATTGTGTGAGTGTCAGGCCGAGAAAAAACTTGAGCGGCAAACTAATTCGAGTAACGGCAAATTTTTGTAACAAGAAATTACCAAACCAGTGTAAGACAATAACAACAACAATACAATAGAGCGCCTGCATATTAATGCAACTGTTAAATAACAAAACAATGGCCGCGCGCTTAACAAGCAAGGATAACACGAACCGGAAACTGATTATAATTTCCTAACACGATTTTGGTTGTACGCGTGAGCTACGTGCCTAGCTGGCATTGGTCGAGTCAGCGCTAAGACTTTCACTTTCCCTTCGATTATTTTTCATTTGTTAATTTACTTGCCACAACAGCGCGCCACCAACTTGCGGGCAATGTGGCAAGGCGGCCTTTCAATGACATTCAGCACAAATAAACTGTGTTGTTGCCGTTGTTTTGGTGGTGAAATTATAAATTACAATTTTTTTTTTTTCAATTTGCCCTCCCAACAAGTGCTGCGTGCGACCTTTGTCGCCCATAAATTTGAACACAGTTATTTAAAAAATAATTTTCTGGCTTTACAAAGCATAAATACATATTAAATACTATAGACGTTGGTTTAAGTTTTCGTGTTCATTTCGTTTTGGTTTTTGAATTTTTACCTTTTGCTTTGCCTTGGCTCGAATGAAAAATGAAGTCTTACAGCCAGCCATTTGGTCGGCCGGCGGCATTGTTGCGCGTACGCGCACGCAGAGTCATCAATTAATGTTGAAGATTTAATTGAGCAACGTGATAAGTTAATTTGGCATCATTAAGCAGGTAAGCAAGCAAGTACAATTGCCTTGCCTGTGCGAGTGTCTGATTTGTAATTGGCGGCGTTAAGCAATTTATTTGATTCGCTTAAAATATGACTGATAAGCAAAAGGGCTAAGAGCAATGTGCAAAGAGCGAAAGTTAACTGTTATCTGTAGGTGGTTCGTTTGGAGGTATATCTGAATTTATAATTAAGTATGAAATTTAAAATTGTATGCCCTTAAAGTTCAAGTTCTTTATATACAGCACTGAAATGAACGTTTCGAGAAGCCGACAGTGCGTTCACTCGAAGAAAGATGACTACTTTCTCCAGATTACACATATTGAGTTACTATATACAGCACTGCAATGAACATTTCGAGAAGCCGATAGAAAAAAAGGTAGAAAGATGCCTACCTTCTCAAGATTGTACATATTGAGAAGTTTAAAGTACTTAGTAAAGATTGGGAGGTCGTAGAAAAATTGTCAAAAAGCCTCGTGTTTACTTTAAAGATCCGCAAAACATATGTGTTAGATGCATCTCAAAGAAACTCAAAGACGGATCAAAGAGATCGTTGAAGACATGCCTCGTTTTGGACGACCTTCGACCTATTCAACGGATGAAAATATTAAAAGGATATGAACGAAGGATGAAGGATATGTTACTTGAAAATCGTCAGGCGAGTGTTGGAGAGATCTCGAGAGTTCGTTCGAATGATTATGGTGATCTTTTGGGTATGAAAGCAGATTTTTTTTCAAAAAGAGTATCGTAAATGGGTCTCTTTTGGCATTCTTCATGGTGTACATTCATGAAGAGTATTATAATCGCCTATGAGACAGGGATTTAGTTGAGTTAGGCATGCAAACAAGTCAACAATCAGTGAAATGTAGGAAAAAAAAACGAGCCATTTTTGGTGTTTTGTTTAAAATTTCCGAGCACTTTTCTGTCACAATGTATGTTGACTGACAAATGCATTATGAATATACCAAAACCATAAGTAGATTTTGAGTTTTTGTTCAGTTATTTTTACTAAACACTGAATAGGGTGTATAGAGTTTGCCATGAAGTTGGCAACATCCAGATGGAAACGTCGGAGACCCCATAAGGTATATACGTAGTCTTGCCATAAATTCTGTTACAAAGCTTACAATGCAAATAGTGAGGAGAACTTCGCAGAAAAACTACCGTTATTAACTAGAATTCGAAATGATATCCATATACTTAAGGTCAGTAAACTTGTCATCTTCTCACAACGCGTTTTAAGAGAATTTTGCCCCAAAGATGCAAGCAGCTTCTTTAGTGTCACTCGGTTACAGATGACAAATTATTCACTGTTGACACTACTCGTTGAGTGGCTTCAGAGCTAAATAAAGACTATCAAAAATCAAAAAATCAAATATCAAATCAATCAAAATAGACGTCTAACAGCTAACGAGCGAAAAAAGGAGAGGCAGGCAAGCCTTGAAGAGAAGTGGGATGCGGCAGAAAAAGGAAGATGGACGCATTGGCTCATTAAGTGACGTGGAGACATGTTATCTGACGCAATTTTTGACGGACCATGGCTGTGTTAGAGAGTACCTCCACAGATTCCGTCATGATGACAACACAAAATGCTCATTCAGTAGCAGAGCCGATGAAACCGCCAAGCATATTTTTTCTCCTGCTCGAGGTATGCAGTGGATAGAACTACCATTGAACGAATAATAAAAAAGGCTGACGCACGATAACGTTATAAATTACTGCAATCAAAGCTGATATGGGCGGAAAGATTGGGTCGCAATATCTATCTGAGAACTCAGGATGAGAGAATGGCAGCGGAGAAGCTTAAGACGAGCTGAAAAATCCTGCAGGGAGTTTGTTAGGAGGCACTCTTGCCAGCTTGATACTGCAAAGTAATACCTAACGGCGATTCCACATACAAATACCAGTTAAAGCAGCCGAAGTTGAGGGTTTAGCATGTAGGCATACTGCTATGCAAGTTCAGTAAAGTTAGATAATGCTAACAGGGCGTAGTCCCGAAAGAGGTACAGCCTTAGTTCTATAGATACCATGTTCCCAACTCAAAGAATATATTCCATAATTTATTGCTTAGAAAAAAATTTTAAAGAACAAAAAGTCCATTCTCAAAACACTGCCACTAATATGCAACACATTTAAAAAAATTAGAATTAGAATTAGCGAGTCATAGATATGCCATACAAATCCGCATTGATTTCTCCTCCGTTTGTTGTTCGTCATTCTCTCAGCTATTTGCGGAATTTTTATGCTGCTACAACATTGAAAGCAACAACAAACTTCGCAGCAGAAAAAATCAGTGTTCTCAAATCACACTCGCTGCTATTTGCTGACCTTCTATTCATTTGTATAAGTCAAAAAATTGACAAAAAAGAATTGATGAAAATATCGAATTGCTGACAAACAGGCAAAAAAAAAAAAGAAATTTAATGCGGAAAGGTTAAAAGCACACACAAAAAGCTGCATAGTGCGGCTGACATTTGAAGGTCGCTACGAACTCTGTTTTGGATATAAATGAATGAATAATAAAGCGGACGAATCGGTGAAATGACCGCAAGCAAGGATTAAGCAAACACAATACAAAGTCGGTGAAAAAGAGAAACAATGCCAAATAATAATCTGTAAACTGGTCTTGCATTGTAAAGCTGCGGGTCACGAATAATTATCTCAGTTTGTTTTGTTCGAATTGTTTGGAAGAAAATAATTATTTAGGAGGTGTTAATAGTAGACAAGTGAATATTTGCCAAAATGAGAACTCAATAGTAGAGGAAAAGGTGAAAGGTTTGTTATGCTGTAATAGCACACTCTGCATGTGAAATGTTTGCCTTGAGCCTATTTAACACTAAACATTTACTAACATCATTTGTTTAAAAAGAATTAAATAAAACATGACAGACAGGGTTTTAGTTTGACTTTTTTACTAAGTCGCATTGTGGTCTAATGAACTGACATAAGCACCGGGTTTTTATATGATGGTTTGTTCGAATTTTTGAAGTTAAAATTTAACTTTTTACTTCTGAATGTGCGGAGATATTTGAAACGATTTAGAAAACTTCAACTTTTTAGCCTAAAAGTTCTTGAAAAGGTGAAAAGTTGTTAGTAATAGCACATTCTTCATTCGAACTGTTTGAAACTTGAGCCTATTTAAACTACTAAAACATTTACTAACATCATTTGTTTAAAAAGAATTAAATAAAACATGAACAGACAGGGTTTTAGTTTGACTTTTTTACTAAGTCGCATTGTTGGTCTAATGAACTGACATAAGCACCAGGATCTGCTGTTGTTATTTTTAAATGAATAAGAGAGTTTGAGCGAAAAGCTTTTTCTTTTTACTTCTGAATGTGCGGAGATTTTGAACGATTTTAGAAAACTTCAACTTTTTGACACCTAGAAGCTTTTACCAATTGAAAGCTTAAGCGTAAATCTGACTTTCCCTTTCTCATTCAAAACTTGTTGTTAGTAATATCAGCTATGATCAGAAAAATTTTCGTTTTAAATAACAATAACTTTTCTCCAAAATGGCTAATTGACTTTGTGGCCTGCAAGCTAATAAATTGAGCTTTCACTAATCTGTTTACTATGGGAATCCTTTGAAAGTATTAGAGAGTAGCTTCGAGTATATTTCACTACACTATCTGCTAGCGCCACATATATTAGTAGCTATAGCTTTTAGTAGACAACCAACAACACTGTTATCAATGCTATCGGATAATTCGTATACTTCAATAGAAAATAGGAGAACATTTTTATATCCTCTAAAAAGATCACATTTCCAGCTGAGGTTTGGGTTCCTGCATATTTTTCAAGCTTTGCTGGTTCTTTAACCATTTGTACTTCCCACAGAAAAAGACCTTTCCTCCGGTTAATTTATTTCCCTTGACCATGAAATCCAATCACGTTTAAGCCGAGTGACTAAAAGTGAATACAAAATTGAGTGAACACAAAAGGTACATTTTCCTGACCTCTTTTGGAAGCCGCGAAATATAGGTTTATGTGTGTGAGTGTATATAAAAGTAAGTGATTTCGGAAGCTCAGTGTATTTGTGTATGAAAAACTGAGGGGTTAAGGAAAAAGTGATTTTTTCTCATGAAAGGGTGAGTAGGCAGGGGCTTTGATTATTTATTTTTGGTTTGATGTAAGGAAAAGCCAAAAACTTGATAGAAATCTAAGAAAAAAAAAATCATTCTAGTGCTCAGAAAAAAGGAAGCAAAATATTCATAAAACGATTTTTATATATAAGATTAGATATACATTGATATCTAAAACATTACTATAGTGAAAAAATGATTTTACATCTTATTTATTTTTTATAATTTCTATTAACCTAAATAGCGCTTGGAACTAATCGCCAACTTGCTATTAACCCCATTAAAGTTCGAATGCAATAAAACGCGCAGCAATTTTTTGCAAACTGAATTAAATACTTCCGCCCATTGGCGAAAATTAATGCAAATAAATTTGTTTGTTTCCCCACAAAATAGTGTAACTATGCTAATAAATCTATATAATTAATGGCATAAAGCAAAGTAAGCCACAAATGTATGGCAAACTCGAACATAATCAACACAACAGCGAATATGTAAAAATAAAATAACAAAAAAAGGAGCACGGAAGCTGCCTGTAGGGAAAAAATGATTTACAATTATCGCATGTACTTCAAATATGATTTGAATGAAGGCAAAACTACTAAAGTTTAAAGTTATCGCATAGTAAATATGTATGAGGCAAAATTTACGAGACTTTTCATGTCCAAGCTAGGTTTCTCCTTATGGCAAAAGTTCGGCGATATTAATGTTGATATTCACGCGGGAATGTGGAAGATTATGTTGGGGTTTACACCAGCTCTAAAGTAAATTAATCAGATTATATAATATATAGTGCGATAACTATATTCATGCGATCTGTCAAGTTATGGCGTGATATTAATCATTATATTAATTTCCTTGTTTCAATATTTCGAACGAGCTGATGCTGTTTGATGATCTTTTTCAGTATTTTCCTTTTAGTTTAGGCTTAAAAAACAACATTTTTTTCTCTTAAATGTCAGACATTATAAAAATGTCTGCCTCATATGTTTGAAGATGAGTAATCGGAAGCATTACTCCATGAACATTGTTGTCAAACATAAGAAAAGCTAACAGCAACTCAGGGAGTCACACAGATAGCAATATCATCATTGAAAAAATCGATGAAATTATGAAAAAGATTGACCAGGACCATCACATGAGCAGCCATGCTAAGGAACTTAGCATTCATAGTCAAACAGTTTTTAACCATTTAAAAAATGCTTGCTACAAAAAGAAGTTCGATGTTTGGTACCACATGAAATGTCGGTGAAAAATTTAATGGACCGAATTAATATCTATGATTCTTTGCTTAAACGAAATGAAAACGAACTATTCCTGATACAAATGGTAACAACAAAAGACGAAAATCGAACCAAATACAACAATAATGTGCGAAAAAGATCATGGTCTAAGCGTGGTGAAGCTTAACAAATGGTCGTAAAGCCAAGATTGATGCCTTGAAAGGTTATGCTGCCTGCTTGATGGGATTGGAAAGGAATCATCCACTATGAGCTGCTCCAGCCTAGTCGAACGATTGATTCTGCATTTTATTGTCAACAACTGATGAGATTGAAGCAAGAAATCGAAAAAGAAACACCCGAACTGATCAACAGTAAGGGTTTCGTCTTCCATCATGGCAACGCTAGACTACACACTTTCTTGATGACTCGATGACTCTGCAAAAACTAGGTGAGCTTTGCTGCGAAGTTTTGATGCATACACCATGTAGCCTTGATTTTGAACCATCGGACTACCATTTGTTTCGGCCAATGCAAAACTCCCTTAATGGAGTAAAGTTGGCTTCAAGAGAAGTCTGTGAAAATTACATGCCGCAGTTTTTCGCCGAGAAACCAGAAAAGTTGTATACTGATGGTATAATGTTCATAATAAACATAAAAAAAATTAGTTGAAGTTTGATTAGAAATACGAAAAGACTTTTTCGACTACCCAATATATGGTCAATTTTTCGCTAGGAAGGCTAAAACTGAAGTGAGTAAATTCTCTTCATAACACCTGAATCGGGTTTATGTTGCTTGTTAAGAGTTTTATTCTATCTAATTTAGCCTGGCAAAGTAGAATAAACAAAAACGGTTTAGAACCCGTCAGAAATACATCCCTTTGCAATGCAAACATATTCCTACTGTGTCAGTGTGTGTAGGTAAATTTGCGCGGCGGGTTTATTAAACAGATTTGTTTCGTGCCACACACTGTTGAAACGCACTTTTTGGTTGTAAAACTTTGTTGTTATTGCTGTTTTGCAGTTATGGCTGTTGATTTCGCAAGTACAACGACTACATTACACACACTCAAGCACGCACACACACTCGCAAATGTAGTGTTTGGGCCGCCATTGGTATGTTTCAATAAACCGCAACAGAATATTTAATTGCGCACGAAGCGCATAGCGCGCGTGATTCATGACACTGTGCGGTGTACGCATTTTAATTAGTCGTTACTAAATGAGCGACCGACAAACACGGGTCAGGCTGCTGATTTTTTTCGCATTAAATTTAATTTGTGAAAATTTCAAATTAATTCACATTTTATTATTTCCGCTGTGGCAGCGCTGCAATGCAAATGCACAGCACAAAAAATAGGTGAAAATGTGTAAAATAAAATTTGAAAATTCGACAGACGCAAGTATTGCAGGCAGAGAAGGGGGAGTGGTGAGTTATTTTGGCAGCAAAGTTGTTGCAGGTGGAAGTAGCACATTTTTGTTGTGCGAGCGCTTGTTGAAGCATGAAAGCATATATTAATTTGGAAATTATGTGTATGTTTGCTTATGCTATGCTGCAATGGCAGTGGTTGTTGTTGGCCGACGCCTTGCTTTGGCATATGATTTCGCATGCGTTTGGCGCTTTCGCGGAAGTGTCTTCGCGCGCGCGCGCCAAATGCTCGCCGCAGCAGCGCCGCAAGCAAATAAATGCTGGTTGTTGCCACATAACACAGCGTAATTGCAATTGCGCGCATAACAGCCACTGCAACCTTGCCGAATTCCCAGGTGCGAGCGTTGCGGTCGTAAAATGAGCGCATATGAGAATTTAAAGCGTCCAATTGCCATGGTATTTACTGGCGGTCTTGCGCGCGCTGCCAAAAATGCCAGCATGCCTGTGTGTGCGTGCACACATGTGTAACGGCAAGTTGGTGCCGTCGCGCAGCTTGCTTGCTGTTTGTTTGACTGCTTGCCAGCCGCGTGTAAAATAAATCACAAAGTAATTTAACAACAGCCAAACAAAGTTAAATTCGTAAAGTTGTTCGTGTGTATGTGTGTGGCAGGAAACGTTGGCAGAGCCCCTGTGTGAGCGAGCGGTAGGTAGAGGAGAGCGGCGCGAGCGCCTTTTAAGCAAACATTTATTTGTGTTACCAACTCATGAGCGCCTCAAATGTGCGCTTGTGTGTGTGTGTGCGTATGCTGCATGCTCTGCTTTGCAATGTTGAATTCGCGCAAATTAGACCACAAATTGTAGCCGCGCCAAAAAGCCCAAAAAAATAAGCTAAAATAACGACATTTGGTTGCAACGAAGCTATAATACCCTCCGCTGGTGCATTTATTGGAGTTTGAGGGTATACAAGATTTTTATATTGTCGGTCAGTTTGTATGACAGTTGTACGATGTAGTGCTTCGGTTTGAATAATATGTTCGAAAATTGTGGCGTTGTCTTTGGTAATGACCTGTGCTAATTTTCGCAAAGATATCGCTTTATTAAAGAAAGTTTTCCATACAAGGACTTGAGTTTCATCGGTCAGTTTTTATGGTAGCTATATGCTACAGTGCATCGATCTGAGCAATTCTTTTGAGGATTGTGGAGATATATTAGATAATAATATATGACAAACTTTGTAATGATATCTTGTCAAATAAAAAAGTTTTCCATACAAGGACTTGAGTTTCATCGGTCAGTTTATATGGTAGCTATCTGCTATAGTACTCCGATCTCAACAATTCTTTCAGAGATTGTGGAGATATCTTGGATAATAATCCGTGCCAAATTTCGTGAACATATCTTGTCAAATAAGAAAGCTTTCCATACAAGGACTTCAGTTTGATCGGTTAGTTTGTATGACAGCTATATGCTTTAGTGCTTCTATCTAGACGATTCTTATGGAGATTATGAAGATGTCTTGGATAATAATTTATACCAAATTTCGTAAAGATATCTTGTCAAATAAGAAAGCTTTCCATACAAGGACTTGAATTTGATTAGTTAGATTGTATGGCAGCTATATGCTATAGTGCTCCGATCTGAGCAATTATTTCAGAGATTGAGGAGATATCTTGGATAATAATCCGTGCCAAATTTCGTAAACATATCTTTCCAAATAAAAAAGATTTCCCTACAAGGACTTGAGGTTGATCGGTCAGTTTGTATGGCAGCTGCGTGTTCTAGTTATCCGATATCGACGGTTCCGACAAAGAAGAACCTTCTTTACGAAAAATAAATAAAATATTACATTCCAAACTTAACATGCGATGTGCTGGGTATAAAAAGAAAAAAAAAACAAAACAAAACACAAAAACATAGCAATCAAAAGTGCCAACCGTACCAGCGGAGCGGAGAGCGCGAAGTAAAAAAGTCAACTCAAAAACTAACATTCATGTCTGTGCATAAATTAATAAATAAACGCAATTGCCAAGTACACATGTAGATACATGCTAAAACAGCAACAACAACCACAACTGAACGTGTGTACTTACAACTGCATGCTCGTGTTACCTTGTTGTTATTTTGTCAGCAATTTATGCGTTCACGGCATTTGTAATGCCAACTTTTGATTTAAATTTCATGTTCTACCAAAGCGGGCACCGCACATACCGTTACATAATTTTATATAAATACATTTGTTTGCATATGCACACACTATTGAGTGCCGTTGCGCGTGTGCGCCAATGTTTGTATTGAAATATCACTCATACGCCCTGTTGTACAATTAAATTTCAACATTGCATTTGCCATTAATGCGATATTTGTTGTGTATATTACGCGTGTTTGATTATATTTAGTTGTCGGCAAATGTAGCTTTTGGGCAAATATATAATACGGCGATATTTGTTAGCCATTAGCAATAAATTGGACACACAAATACATACTAATATGGCCGCTGTAATGTGTGTGGTGTGTAAACAAGTAGTTTTGAATTATCAATTCCGTTTAATTAATTCTAAGTTTGTTCAAAAATAAATTTATGCATAATTTTTATAAAATTTTTGTGTATTTGATTTTGTTATATTTTGAAAGCGCTTAATGAGCACTAATCAGCAATGAGTTTGGGTGGTGCTCAGTTGCCACCTGGAATGGGTAACAAATATTTTTATAAAATTATTTAAAGTTAAAGGCCAGGGCTACATATATGAGAGCATTTGATAATATACTACATGTTAATATGGTGATCATATTGGCAAAGAAATGCTAAAAACTTGTAATTAATATATATTTACATATATATAAACATAACTGAGATTAAGAGATATTCTAATCAAGGATTCTTAAAGTAACGAAAAATTTAAAATTATTGAAGAATATTGTCCTAACAAACTGTTTTGAAACTCGAATTATTTTAAAAGTCATCAGCCCGTATTAACTTTAAACAATAAACACATATTTTTCGAGCAAGTTTATTCTAAGCTAAAAATCTTAAGGCTAACCAACTGATGAACATGAAAATTGAATTTTATTTTCCTTGCAAATTTCTATATATGAGTTATCTTATCAATTGTAATACACAAATATTTGTACACTGCTTTGGTTCACGCCAGCACGAACAGATCTCAAATCCAACTCAGCATCGCGACATCTAACGTGGAACGTCCGATTGTATAAGTAAGACTTTAGTAGCAAATAATAAGGCATTGGAAGTTTTCCCTTTAATTTGTATAATAGGCCTAGATGCCACATTTTGTCGAATGCTTGGAGGACTTGCATATAAGAAAGATAGTTTTTGGTGTAATTTTTCGAAGAAATGTTTTCTTTAATTGAGAAGTAAATAAAAATAGCACACAAGCACATAATTTGAGGTACTCGACCTTCAGGAGAAACTCGAAAAACGTTTTTATGTTGAAAATTCAAGAAATATTAATAAAAAACTGATTGAAATATGAATACTTAAAATATAAATTATTTTTCAGAATACCCACTTAAAAGCGCTGGAGTTCTATTACATGGGTTTACTCGCGTAAAGAACTGTCTTTTTTAACATTTTTTTTTTCTTATATAAAAATGAATCATTTTTTTGAATTTTTTATTGTTATAAACACACACTATTAACAAAGAAATACTGAGATTTTTGGAAAAAAAAAATATTTTAAATTCGGTCATTGTGATCCATTTCCATTGATTGCTGGGAAAAAGATGCGCTTGTGTTGGCAGATAAATCCCAACAGGATCATCTTAAGTGAAAAATACGTGTTTTATTTAAAACCTTAACTTAGAACTTGGACGAAAATTGAATTTTCGGCAGACATTTTTACAAAAAAAAAAATAAAATTTCAAAGAAAATTTCCCGACAAATTTTTTTCAAATATTAAAAAAAAAAGTAAAATCAAATTTCGTCCAAGTCTTTTAGAATTATATCTCAAAGTCCTGTGTAAAATTTAATGAAGTTCGGTTTAGTCGTTCTCGAGTAATCTTACCAACCGACTTCGGCAACATAGTTTCAAGAAAAACTCGTTTAAAGATGACGCCTGGTTAGTCTAGCTAGCCTCGAACGCCAAGTTCGCAAGGCTGTATCTCCGAAACTATTAGTCGGATCAAATTGATAACTTAGGACAATATTTGAAAGGCGTTGTATATTTTAATAAGACAATAAAAAAACCATTTAACCCCTCCAATAACTGAAAAGCTTTGTCAGTATTAAATTCATGGAAAAGGCTAAACTGGCATGGCTTAATCTTATTTCATCATCTTTCTGAAATAAAAGTACTTTAATATTCAAACAATCCAAGCCCATTTTGTCTAGATGAAACATAAAAATCGATGTTAACTGTTTCTGACGGCGAAGTACTTCTGTAATAACTTGAATGGTGGATACATTTAACTCTTTAATAAAAGCAAAATTTGAGGAAAAAACAGGTTCTTATACCGCATTTTGGGGGCGCATGATGCGCTTTTTGAGAAGATTGAGAGGAACTTCACTTTAAAGTTTTCGGTATTAACATACCTTACTTATTGATGTAATGTATGATGAAAATGATCAGAGTTTTTCTTAAAAAATTTATATACCACTGTGTCCAAAAAATAAGGTGACATTTGAATTTAAACTGCGCTCGTCGAAGGATTTGGAGAATTTCTTTTTTTTTAGGTTGGTAGTACAACGGCCACATTTATGTCAAATTTCATGTCAAAATATTAATTAGTGTTTTAGATACGTGCCGTTTTGTGTGCTGCTAAAAGTGAGTTTTTCGTTTTTTGCGCTGCCAAAATTTGTTGAGCAAAGAATTTGTATTAAATTTTGTTTACGAAATCAATTTTCTGCTGCGGATACGTTGAGGATGGTGCAGAAAGCCTTTGGTGATGAGGCTATGTCTAAAAAAATGTTTACAAGTGTTATAGTAAGTTCCAAGCCGGCGTGAACGTGTCAAGCTCACGTTCAACAAATCAATGATTTGGTATTAAAAAACCCTCGATTAACAATTAGAGACCTTGCTGATGAAGTTGGCATATCGAAAGGCTCAGCCAATACCATTTTGAAGGTTGTTTTGGGCCTCAAGCGCGTCAAATCTCGACTGATACCGAAAGCATTGAATTGTTTGAAAAAAAAGGCGTCGCGTTGAAGTGTGTGAAACGATGCTTTCCGACTACCAGGGTGTCATGAAACGCATTATAACTAGCGATGAGACTTGGATCAATGCTTACGACCCCGAAACAACCGAACAATCGAGCGTATATCGTGCCAAAAATGTCCCCTTATTTTTTGGGCACAGTAGTATAAGAAATATTATTTTCTTCAACTACATTCCACAAATTGAGTTACAAGTTTTTCTTACCTTAATCTTTTCATATTTTTCGCAGTTTTTGCAGTTTTCAATGCATCCAGGAAGCCGAAGCCATTCTTACGACACTTAGTGCTTGCCGAGACTTACATATAGACATCCAGTTCAGTTTTTAATTCAAAAATGTTTGGTTGTACTTATGTATATCTATTACTTTCAGTTTATAAGCAACGAAATTGTTATACTCTACAGTTTCATTGGCTATGCCTGTATTTCAAATACTTTTCATTCTACTTAAACTAATTTACAAATAAGCGAAAACAGCTTTTAACCTAAATAAAATTTCGGTAATTCGTGATATTTTGCTATTGCAAACAAAAAAAGCAACGAAAAGAAAGTATACAAAAACAGTTCCGTCAACACCTCGCTATTAATTCACTTTACTCCACACTGCCCCTCTTGGCAGTCGCGTGCTGGCAACTTTTCGCTTAAATGCCACTTATTCGCGCTTCCGTCGCCTTTTGATTGCATTGTATGCAAATTATAAGTTCGGTTAATTGCGTGACTTTTGGCTTTTTGCAAAGAAACTTTTCACCGTAATTTGAGTTTTCTTTTAGGCGCCTTAGCACTTCGCTTATTGTTAGCCTCCTTACGGCGGCCAGGCTTCACACTGCACACATACACGCGCGCGCATACTTGTACGCCTTGCTGTTGCAGCAATTTGCAAATTTTCAATTTGTCCATTGCTCCTTCCCGGACGCGTTAAAATAGTCGCAGTGCTGCGCGCTGGCTGGCAAAGACACGGCACGCTTTGCTGCATGCCACATGCCACAGCGAAAGTTGCCGCCTTTTGCCGTTAAAAGCATACCAAATAGCAGCAGTGCAAACGTAAAATGAGCTAAAATCGAAAAGCGAAATGGCAAACAGAAATTCACAATAAAATCAAACGAAAACGTTGAAGCGATTATAACAAAAACAATGTCGCGGCCAAGAGCGTCGCGTGTCTTACATGCGAAATGCCGAAATTCCATTTGCTCGGCAAATAAACAAGTTTGCTCGTGTGTGCGTAAAACTAAGTGTTTTTGTATGTGTGTGTGTGTGTTGGTAAGTGGCTTTGTGTGCCTTTGAATTTGCGAATTTGTGTTTGTGTGCGTGCAAGTTCAAATTTGTGCTGAGTTCAAAGTGCAAATATTTGCTGCAACTTTGATTGCAACCGACTGCGGCAAATTGTTGACATTTTCCCATATTTCACTTGCCACACACATTTTGCGCGCAATTGTGCAATGCCGTGCAATCGTTTTGCGGTTTCGAATTCTCGCTATTCACTTTTGTATGCTTAAGTTCGCCTTTTTGTCTCGTGGGTTTGTTTAGTTGTGTATTTGTTGTTTTTGTTATCGTTTGTTATTGTATTTGTAACGTGCAGCTCTTTCGCAAAAATTCTACAAAAAAAAAGATTTTATTTGTTATTTGCTTTGATGCAAATGTGTGATAGAGCTTGCATATAAATGCGTTTTGTAGCATGCTTTTGGGGGCTATGTACTAAGTATTTGTGTATGAGTAAATTTTTAAGGCAAAAATAATCAGCAGTGCAAAATTTTTTCGATTTTTGGGATTAAAGCAGCTTTTAATTTTACTTATTTCTATTTATGGAGTTTATATATTTTCTGTTTATTTCCTAAATACCATGTGGCTTAGCCAGGCTTGATGTATAGGTAAGCTTTGCTATGTATTTATTTTGGTGAGATTAGCAGCGAAACTGAGAGCTTGGTTGGAAGCTTATATGCATCCATCATTTAGCTTGGAACTGGCAGCAATCGAATGCGATCTGTTCCTATCTTTGATGATGGATTTTATTAATTGGTTCTATCAGAGTGGCTTAATGAAATTACGGCAATAGTTTATGTTACCTAACTCTCCATATTTGACCTCAATGACCTATTCTGGCTATGTTAAGTAAAATATTAACTTTAAGGTAAACTTATTATATTTATTACATATGTTTTTAGCCTTCATTTCAGTGGCTCTGCAATGACTGTTGGAAAGAAGGGATTTAACTGTTAATTTCTTAATTTGCCAAGGCATGCTACGACCAGTTTTCTGTTGATAGCTGAGTCTACGTTGATAGATAGATTGAAATAACATGAAATCTTGCACTGCAACTACCACTGAGACTCGCAAAGGTCCAGTATTTTGATGCTGAATCCTGGCGGATTGCATTGAAGCGATGTGAGCCCTTTTCGAAAGCATAGATCCAAGGTCATATCGTTCACGTAGGTAAGGAAAGTTATTGTCATTCCCTTGGAAGTGGTCAGAAACGTTTCTTTTACATATAGATCAAGCAGCTTAAGACTTCTGGTTTTAGATCAAGTATCCTTTGAGTAGTCAGTGCTGACTTTAGGATCCGCCAGGTAAAAAGAAAACAACAGACACGGATCAGAGAGCCCAATTTTGATGACGACCACGGCAAATGCATTAGGGATTACGATTTAAGGGCAGGCACCCGAAATTAAAAGTCTCTTAATTCGTAAGGTGCCGCTGCACAGCTGGCTGATGTCGTCGTAAAAGTAAAACCTGACATCACCGTCGTACAGAAAGTGCGATAGACGGGACAAGGACTGAGACGAGTAGGGCTTGGTGACACTTACTACAGTGGCCATGTAAAGAAGCGCAAAGTCGGTGTAAGATTCATGGTGGGAGAGAGCCTTCGCCAAGTCCTGACGCTCGCTCTGTTGAACATATGAACGTTTAGCCACAATCTACATCAAAGCAAAGTTCTTCAACATATCGCTGATTTGCCCCCACGCCACGATGAAAGAGAGACGATGGGACCAAAGATTTCATAATCATGCTTGACTACCCCAAAGCCAGGGTGAGCAAAGAAGGTACCTTTGGTACAATAGACGGTAAATTCAATCTTCATTATGAATCCTCTTCAAATGGGTTGAGCCTGATCGACCCCGCCGGGCCAGATCGATCATGTTTTAATAGACGGAAAACACGTTTGTAGTAGTCAACACGTCAACAAACACGAGGAAGATTCGACGTCGAGTTTAATAGACAGCGAATCGATTTTCTGCTCCTGCTCTTGAAGAGCACTCGGCAGCAACTTGGTATAAAAGAGCTTTGGGACGGCATTTAAAGCTCTTTACGTACAGTTGGAAACGAAACCATTGGTTCTCGGAGAATGCAGAAGAATATCTGGTACTAAGAGAAGTACCGTGTTGCGGTGAAAAAAAAAATAGACTTGGACATGGAATTTCCAATTGACACCAAACAGCGAAAAGGAAGAACGACTGACACACTGTTTTAAGCTCGATTATAATCTCGTATGCCGTGTCTACGCCAATAAATAAGAAGAACATAATGTATATATAGTAATATAAACCTCCTTTGATACCTACCTACTTACTCAGTTACCACTCTTTCAATCTCGCGATACAAGTATGTACATTAAAAACTGCCGTTAAAGAATTTGCTAGAATAAGTCTTTTTTATATAAAGAAGAAGTTGAACGAAACAAACGTCAAACTACGAAGAAGGAGTTTCTATTATAAACAGAACTATCGACAATGGTCTGGAGACTACTGGAGACCGATTTGGTTGTAAAAAAACCTTATTAAATAAAATATAAGGCATAGTCAAATTTGCACGCCAATATACATTAAATTGAGTGATCTCCCGAATCAGATTTTTTTGCAGAAATTAAAAGTCGTAAAAACCAGAAATGGTCCAGATCTGTTTCAAAGATTGGTGAGCAAATATTATAGACCGACATCCATAATATCGATTTCTAACAACTTTCATGATTTCTGGGAAATACTATTCTTGTTAGCTGTAATCAATTCATTGGACACTATTGTTCGTTGACTAGCTGCATGTAGACGATGTCGTGTGAAGCATCAAACAGCAAATAGTGCTGTCGGCCTACGCGTTGGGATCACGATAACTTTGGTGATATGGACGTTGAACTTACACAATTGAACGTTGGTTTCAATGTTAAAACTTCACAAAAGTAATTCGCTGAAATTATGTTCGTGATCATGCTTGGAATAGAGGTTTGCAAAGAAATATCTAACTAACTTACGCTTTAAGTGAATGTCCAACATTGAATAGCGCATCCTGAACCATTCTATAGCTATATAATTTACACCAATATAACTGTGAACTGCTTTGAACACAAAATGCTTAAACTTCTTGCAACATGTCAGTTAGAAAATATTACTAGTTTAGCTTCTTGTTAGAAAAATATAGGAAATATGGTATTAAATTCTGGTATTAAATTAAATTAAATTAAATTAATTTGGACGTTGATTCACAAGCGGATTGCTTAAGTGTATATTTTTTGGATTTGCAACAATATCAATTAAATTGTCTCATAATTGATTTTGCTTTGCAGGCATCAAGATGAACTTTAAAGAAACAACAACGCAAAAGGTATTCGCTTGTGCTGCTGCAATTTTAACTCGTTGTTTGCATGTATGTGTGTGTGAAAAGCAATTAAGGGAAACAATCAAATGTTTATGCAGCAGCTGAGGGGGCGTTTGTACGCTTAGAAATAGAACTTATGCATATACATAGCCTTCAGTCTACATCAAGATGACAAAATTTTCAGTGGATGAAATTATTAAGTATATTAGAAATTGAAAACAAAATTTAAATAAATTTAAAAAAAATATGCGCATTGACGAATTTTAGTCGAAAAATTTTCAACATTCATACTTTATAGACCAGGGTAGATATTTTTTGAAAACTAAAAAATCTTCTTAGATTAAAAACCATCGGAAATGAAAGTTAAAATATACAACAAACAAACAAACATTTCTCATTTAATAGTTTAAAGGTTCACATTTTGTAAAAGCACTTTCGTCAGACTCACCCTAATGCGCTCGTATGGTTCATTGTGTAATTCGACTATTTAAAGCCGATAGCTGGCAGCTGCTGTTTAAATAAGCGTAAAATGAAACGCAAATCTTTACACAAATACATACAAACCGATTCGTTGTGACTGCATGAAACTACAGAATATATTTACCTGCATGTCTATATGCATGTACATACACACCACACACATACCAATATACCAGTGTATACAGGTTTATTGGAGTACCCGGCTTAAGCCCTTGGCGCTTTAATCGCATTTTGCGCGCCGAAAAGTAAACAGTATAAACTAAAACGCTTGCAGCGACGATAATGCGCAGCGATTTGAGTATTAAACGCCGACGGCGTTGCAACACTACTCACTCTGGGACTGTTCGGCGCTCAAGTCTGCCCATTTAAATTTCCGTTGCAGAAATTGAATTAATTTCAAATGAAATCCCAATTGCATGTATGGCACAGTGGTTGAAGTGTGAAAAGAATATGACCGCAAGTGATTTGTATGATTTATGTGTTGGAAAATAATTAGAAAGCGCATATTTTGCCGATTTGCATGCGTGTAAAGTTGAAAAGCAGTTTCAATTAAATAGAGAACATTTTTTGAATGGAAAATATATCTGATTTATGATTAACTAACGGCGATTGAAATTCAATTTGCTGGTTTTATGACATAATTAAATTAATTTAATTTATATTCTTTTTTGCACTAAATAGAAAAAAATTAAGAAGATATGCTGAAATCAAATAACCACACTATCAATGATGCGGTGTGTTGCATATAAATATGAACTTTGATCACCTTAACTCCATAAAAGCTTAGAAATATTTTAAAGTAAACTTATATTGTGACCAAAAAATGAAAAAAAGTAAATTGAAAAAAAAAAAAAAAATTTCAATTTATTCAATTATTCATCAGTGTTTTTTTTTTGTCGCTTTCAAATCCTTACCAGATGTATTACACTTATGCCAACGATTTCTCCAGTCTTCAAAATACTTTTCATAAGTACTTTTTGTGTTAACCTGCAGCTTTCGTTCCTAGGAACGGCAATTAAAAAAAAAAAAAAAAAAATCACACGGAGCCAGACCTGGCGTTTTATATACAAAATATTCACCAAAGTCATTGGAATGGTATCGCGAGAGATGTCGAGTTCTCTTGCCAGACGATTTTCAAACACCATATTCTTCATTTTCTTAATAGTTACAATATTTTCATCAGTTGAAGTTGAAAACCGAATGCACCGTAAGGCTTTTCCAACATTCCCAACATTTTCACACGAAATTTCACAAAATTTGGTTAGAAATAGAAAAGTAGAAATAAATTCTTCGCTATTTTTATCCATTTTAAAAATCGCAATGTGATGTGATTTGTTCATATGATGTCATGTATTGATGTGATGTTGCGATGTGATTTAGAAATTTTTGACAGTACGAAAAACTGGTGTATTGTGACGAACATTATAAAGAGATGATTGATATATTAACAGAGGGTGATATTCCAATATAAGAAAATATAATAACATTATACTTGATATGTGTTTTCATTAATTTAATGTGATTTCTTGAATTGCGTGTGATGTCTTAATATGTTAATTTGAATAGTTGTACATGATGATATATTAACCTGATGTGATATTCCAAAATATGTAAGACATTTTGTGATGTGATTTTATTAATTTCATGTGTTGTCATTTCTGTTCCGAAACCTGGTATGATGTGATGAATGTTATATGATTTTATAAATAGATGATAATGATGTGCTGTTTCAATGTAGGTAAGATAATATAAAATTATACAAAGCTACGCTGTATAGTAACGCGACTTGATTGGTGATTTTATTGATTTCATGTGATAAACTGACTTGTTGTGATGTTATGATTATGTATGTATATGAAAAAAGTTGTGTTGTGAACTGAAAAGTTATTATGTGTATCACGTGATATTATAACCTGATGTTATATGTTTATTTTGAAAAAAATGTTGTACATAATATTTGCTATGATGTGATGGTTGTGAGGTTATATGTATCATGTGATGGCATAATATATATGTATATGATGCACTATGGTAGCCAATGAAATAATACTTTGAGTAAGTGCTGAGCAGCAAAGTCAAGTGGTATAATAATGTAAGGAAGTAATGATATTGTGTGATGTTGGAATGAAATAAAGTCATGTGATAATTTGGAATGTGATGTTAAGACTTTATTTTATGCTGTAAATTAACGTAAAGCGTTGACATGCTATGAAGTGTTGATGTAATAACATTTGAAGAGTTGACATATCTAATAATTACATGATGATGTGATGTGTTACTTTGATGTGATGAAGTGTGTTGCTATTAAGAAATGCTTTAGCATGATATGCTGTAATATAATATAAAGAATTGACAGGATTTCATTTGTTATAAAATTATCTAATAAAATATTAAGTGTTAACATGATGTAACTATTTTATGATAAGTTGTGATATGTAATATGGAATTAAATTTTCAGTGATTTTTTATTTTTATGTGATGATGCGTTTTGCTATTGAGAAATGCCATGCAGTGGACTGATTAGTGAAAAAAAAAAAATATTACAAATTTCGCTGCGTTATGCAAAAAGGTATTACATAATTCATTTCATCATAAATACAACAAGCTACTACATATCGCATTTATTTATAAAGTGCTTATGTTTTAGATATTGCAAGTATATACTAACGATGTCACGCATTTTAGAAAAATAGTCAGATGGTATTAGGTATAGATAAAGTCAACTTGCTAAAGTCATTTCAATTGAGTCATTACAGAGACCAACATTACAGTAAACTAAACGACCAGAAGCGGCAATTACATATATACTATATGTACAGTTTCACACAATTGCCGCTGGCATTATCTACTTCTTATCGCTGCCTTCGTGGACGATTATTTTTTGCAAAGTAATTAAATTGCAATATTTAAAAATGTACAGTAAAATTTATGAGCTTTTCAATGGAATTCGAAATAGTGCCAATAGGACAACAAAGGCAACAATATCGATGAGTATTTTCATAGTAAATACAGTGTGCTAGATGATAAACTGTCCAACTGAGGTTAAAGCTGGAAAACGATTTTTTCTTAATCACTTTTATTGGTATCGTAAAAAGAAAAAAACTTTGCACCGCAAAGACGCAATATCACTTATAAAACTAAACTGTATTCGTGCAACGACAATAGTTTCACGTAAACCGCATTCGAAAGTGTGTTGCATTAAGCATTTGCGGCATTTATAACAACCTTTTCTAAGTGCAAAAAGACAGTGAGTGCAATGCAACTATTGCAAATATTGGCACTCTGCCTCCTAGCGAGCACATCCTTGTGTGTTCCAGGCGATAAACTGCTGCGCAGCACAGAGCTCAAGCTGCTGAAATTAATGAAGGACACACGCGCTGAGCAACGCGACAATCCGGAGCAAAGTCTGGCTTGTTTCGAATACTATCTTAAAGTGTTCGAGGAGCTGAACGTGGAGTATCGCGAAAGCTATGCGGCATGCTTGGCTACAGCGTCGGATAAGCGCGATCAGATAGATGAGAGCACACAGCCTGAGCGCGACGCTATTGAGGCATCGGCGCTTTCGACATGCACGGCACTGAAGGAATGTACGTCATTGACCGATTCAGTTCTGTACTTTAATTGCTTTGCCATTAATGTAAGTTGTGCAAGTGAATCCAATTGAAATTAATGAATGAGTGCAGACAGTGTTGTAACTACTTCTTCTTTTTTGTGTAGGGCAAGCAAGGCAGGGAAAGTATGTACAAAATTTCAGCGGATGCCAGTGAGACGCTGGCAGAAGTAAGTGAAAATTATCATTTGATTGAAAGTGAGGAGCACCGTTGTACGAATGCCACAGGGCGCGTATATGTGGAAAAGACCCATCAGGCTAGTGAGGATTTGTCGAGCTGTCTTCGTGGCGAAACAACTGTGCCTACACCAACGCCCTCCACATCGACATCGCCCAGCGAAGACTCTAGCACAACTGCAGTGGGTATAGATTGGAAAAGTGACCACATTTATGATGATCAACTTCTGTCTGCAGTTTATTCACATGATGTGAGTGGATATCGCAAGTCAAACGGGTCATAAGTAGTGACTTAAAAATGTAGATAATTCTTATTTATGTAATACTGTTTAAACCTTATTGCACTTATGAGTATGTCACATAAACCAATTTATAAAAATTTATGAATTTTTTATTTCAAAACTTATTTCCTGAAAGAAATTATGTATTAAAGTATATACTATGTATATATTTTAAGAACGTAAGAGGGGCATGAATAGTTTTCAAGAGAGCTAAGTTCAAATACATTTGAGTATATTTAAAATCGTAGTCAAGGACTAAGAGTGCTTAAAAACTTGTATAATGGAAAATGGTATTGGTATACAACGCGCATATTGGAGGAATTAATAAGCGAGATCTACAAGTTAGAAAGCTGGCTAGCAAGCCTAAAAAGATCAGAGTAAATTTGTGCTGTGAGCACACACTCCATCAGAGAAGAGTTCCGAAAAAAGGAATGTGTTTTGGATTTATGAAATAATATTATTTCTGTAAGAATACGCTCCGAAAAGGTTCAGAAAAGTCTCTCCAAAGACAAATTAGGACTAGTTTTGGTAATCTATATTGCTTCTCTCAGATGAAGGCTCTTTATGTGCAAAATTTGCATCAGAGAGACTAAGATTGGCGAAGATTTGAAGACGCGCTTTTCTATAAAAATATTGAACGAACTTCAACCAAGTTTGCTGATTCTAGAAAAAATATGTGCTTTGAAAACCAAGGAAATCGAAAATCTTATTGACTGCTTGATACATAGATTCCAAGGCCCTTTGGATGATGACAACGCCATTAAACGATTGAAGCTCAAAGGTTAACTTGATCACTGACAGTGCCATTGCGGGCAGAAGCAAAATTTAAAAGACAATGTAATCTGTAAACCTATACCCCATAATTCATAGTTTTTTTTCGCATATTCTGCACACTTCCTGTGACGCATGCGTGCTCTAAACGCTCTTTTTCGACACTTTGCCGCATGAAAACGTGGCTGAGGACGAACATGCTTAAAGATAGAATGATCGGTAATCGGTCGATATCGTTTTGTTATGTGAAATTTTTCTATTCAATACGCCAAATGGGTACAGTATTATATACATATTGCAATAAAGTATGTCATCCGCACGTTTATGATTTTTAATGCGTTTTTTTTTCAATTTAATAGGGTTTGGTATTAAAAGATCAATTTGAAATTTTTCCACCATGATATTTATTTATTTATTTATTTAATAAACCATACGCCAATCGGCTTTATACATCGAATAGTTAGTAAAAATATAAAAAATGATATAGAGATAATAATGTGGAAAGTGTTATATATACACAATTGGTTGAATGTAAGTAAAGAGTTAGTGGTAGATAAACAGTAAATTTTTGGTTTGCGAGATGAAAGCTTGATATGTGCCTCTATAAAAATCAATGTCTTCGTGTAATGAGTTTACGAGATTAGCAATCCTATTATTTGGTACATGGTATACGTGGTTTCGTTGAGTCTTCGTTGTTTTTAACAGTATGTTATGCCTGAGCGAGAGGCTAGCAGGAGCAAGCTCAAAACTGCTGAGTGCTTCTGAGGAGTCAATCAGACCGTTGACAATATATTAAACTGTATAAATATATATAGTATATTAATCTTCATGTTTCAAATAAAAGCAAATTAAAGTAAATTAAAGTAAATTTCCCCTTCCAAAAACTACTTCTGGATCCGCCTCGCATAAATGGTCAGCTTGGCGAGCTGAATTGATTTAGTCGTGACCGTCTGTCTATACATGCGCTAGTCCCTCAATTATATGAGAAGATGAAATATCGATTTGAAATTTTGCGCACATTCTTTTCTCCTCAGGAAGGTGCTTATTTGTCAGAATCACCGATATTGAAATATTATATTGCATAGCTGTCATACAAACAGAACGATTGTAGTCAAGTACTTACAAAGAAAACTTTTTCATTTGACTGGATATGTTCACGAAATTTGGCATGAGATATTGCATTGATAAAACAGTGGTACAATCAAAAGAAATTGATCTCATTGAACCACTATAGTCCATAGCTACCAGACAATTAACCGATCACAATCCAGTTCTTATAACAAAAAGGGCCTTGAACCTTCTTTGAATGTACGAACGTTTCCTTAAAATAAGTTCTGCGTGATTTCCAGAACAGACCTTGCTATTATTTAACAGTTTTCACTAAAATATTCCGTGAATTCTTCAAGAGAGATAAAAAAAAAGTACAGCATTGCAATAACTAAAATTTTTTACATATGTTTGAAAGGTATATAGTAAGTAACAACAAAAACAACTCAAGTATATAAAAAATTATAGAGCATTGCTGTGAAGCAACTCACCTTATGTTCACTCTAATTTCTTGCAATGAACGCAAATGCGTTTGAGTGACACGTGCGTTGTTGAACAAACACGCACACATACACACGCTTGTATGAGCGCACGTGAACACATTGACATGCATACGCAAGTTTACATTCTTCAGTTTCATAGCTGCGAGCTGTGCGTATATTTGCTTTGTAAAAGTTGAAAAAAAAAACAAAAAACAAAAAAAACAACAACTAGACAAACCCTCAGTCACACAAAAGCACACACACATACTCATATCCGTCAACAATCTAAACAACTTCGCCAGCAAAGGCATTTTTTCTACACTTTTTCTTCCTTTCTCTCTCTGCCCTTCCTTGTGTTTGTGTGACAGGTGCGTGCAACACTTGTCAGGCGGAGGTGTGTGTTTGTGCAACAAATCTTTTTGCGCGTTTTTTTCGCCGCACATAATTTTGCAACGGTGTCTGTTACAGCCGCCGCCTGACATATGCCTTCAACCGCCTGCGGCCATTGCATGACAATCACAGCGATCCTACTGCCATTCTCTAGTAGGAATTCTAGTGGCACCGCCGGCTTGTTGTTGCTTTGCCATGGTGCGTGTAAAGTGTGTCTTGTTCACAACTACATTACACTTTTTTCTTGTTCCAACGCCACACCGACAATGAGCGACAAGTCACACTTTGGCATTCGGCGCTTTTGTGCAACGCCTGCGCCACTTTTTCAAGTTGCATATTCCATTTTCTATTCTCAGTTGTTTTTTGCTTAAGAAATTTAAACTTCATATTTGCATTCGTGTTCAGCGGTGCTTTCTTATGCATGCATTTGCTTCACGCTTCCTAAAGCTTTTCCAGTCTTGTGTCTTTTCGTTTGCTTGTTGTTTTTGTTATTTTTCTATTTTTTTTTGTTGTTTTTCTCTGTGCGCATATAATGGAAAATTGATGGCGCCATCGTCATTGTCATCATCATCACCATCAAATTCATGGTCTCCGTAAAGCTTCGACATATTAAAATTTGTCAATCTGCCAGCGGCGCTCAGGCGCATGCGCGCTGACAGTAAACGAGTTCCGAGTTTTTGTTTTTCTATTTTCTTTTTTTCGAAAATTGATGGCTTTTCTCAAAGCGTTTGCATCTGAAATGCTTGTTATACGCAATGCGTTGGTGATTGACTGAAAGCCAGATTTCAATTGAAGTTGAAGTGAAACGCTTTGCTTCGTTGAAGCGAACTTTCAGGGACTTCGCCAAGCTTTCTGCGTATTTGTGATGCATGAAACGTTCATTGTCTTTGCTTTGAAATGTCGCTTTAAATTTGAGCGATGGTAGAAGCGAATCCGGAAAACAAAAGATGAAAGAACATTTCAGTGACAAAAAAAAAAATACCATTTAATCAGAATTGACCCAGAATGGTCCATTAAACAACTTTTCTTGTGTTCGTGTGAAGTTTTTTTTCCGATATGCAAATCAGTGTGAGTTTGGCAGCTGTTTGTTTGCAACGCGAAAGGTTTATGTGGTAATTTTTAATCGAATCACGGCGAGGGAATCGTAGAAAATGGTGAAAAGGTGAAAAGGGGCGTTCACTTTATCATTAGATCAGTATTTTGTGTGGCGTAAGGCATTCAAAAGGCGGCGTGAAGTCGTCGAAAAATTGCCTCATGGAAGTTGTCTTTCCACCTCTGTTAATAGCGATAACGTCAAAAAAGTTAATGCAACAGTGCATCAAACTTGTGTTGTTGTCAGGGTGATAGCAAAAAACCTGAACATACTTTATGGATCAACTCAACACATTTTGGTTAACTATTTGGATTTGAAGCACGCTAATACTAGACTCGTAAAAGCAAAAATTCACTGAAAGTACTGAAGGCAGCTCCAAGCAAGGCTGTTAGTCCGCGCCGAATTTGATCGGTTGTTAGAAAACGAGAGTGCGAAGGCCGATTTGTTTAGAAACGAATAAGACCTCTCTTACCGTATTACTGCTTATATTATCAAAATAGGCAAATATTAGACACGTCCATCGAACCAGAAGCGCTTTTGTTTTTGATTGCGATAACTGTCGCGTAAAAAACCAACATTGTACTTTGAAATTGTAATAGAAGCTTCCTGTGTAGATCTGTACAAAAATTAGGTACTTCTGCATGGCATCTTTTAAAAAGAATTCCATATCAAACAGAGTCGTTTGGAACGAAATTAAAGTGCCATATGCTTGGTATGTGGTCCTGGTACAGCGTACATATAGTAAGTCATTGAGAAAAGTCGATTGTTGTCTTCATATTTCGATAGGTTATACCTTTAAAATTATGGTAACATATTAGCAACTCGAACCATTTTGAACTTTCAGTGTATCAAATGAGTTTGACTGAAAAGTATATTTTGGATTTTGCTGAAGTTTTTACGCTAAGAAAAATGGTACGGTCACTATCCAATTTTTTGTATTTTCCACCTACCAGTTTTTTGATCAGAGTAAATATCGAATTGGCAGTCCAAGGGCGACCAAAACTTGGGTAAAATCCAACTTTTTTATTGCCGCAATTTTCTCAATTTTTTTTTACCGTGCCAATGACCTAACGCAATGTCTTATACTGTATTTTTTTTGTACTTTTGTAACATTCCGTCACAGAAATTATAGTTTTGCTTACCTAACGGTTGTACGTACTACCTAAAATTAAATGAGATAGATATATGTATATATGATCAGGATCACGAGGGGAGTTGAAATCCGGGTGACTATATGTCCATCTGTGCATCCGTCCATATGTGCCAGCTCTAATCTAAGTAAATATTGAGATATCTTGATGAAACTTGGCACACACATGTCTTGGCAAAATTACATTCGAAACACGTAGATGGGCGTGATCCGACCACTGCCATGCCCACAAAACGACATTAAGCGAAAAGCTAAAAATAGCCATAAGGAAGAACTACAACACCAACAATGGCCAAATTCTCCGGGGACAATTCCTATACGCACTTTTACCGATATAGAGGAAATGGTCGAAATCGGACCACAATCATTCATCAGAAGCTTTCTATACCAGTGTACAAATCAAAAATCAATTAAAATAAAGGGATTAAACTTTGCACGAATGCCTTTGAAGTAAGCCATCTTATGACTATGAATTGTTCAAGTCCAATCAAAAATTTTTAAGACCTTTGGTACCGAATATTTAAACCCCAGTACCTATAGTTGACCTTTTACGACAAATAGTGGTGAATATGTGAGATATACTTGTACAAATATTTGAAGTTCAGGGCTGATATTTTCCTGTTAATGGTATGTCCGTGTGTCAAAAGTATGTTGAAACGGGTCAATACTTCCTTTAGCACCAAAAATAACTGATATAGAGATTTTCGATATACCAGACTTTGATATATGACTTTGTACCGCATATATCGGCTTACATGAGAGTTGTATCAATGTAAATACATACTCATAAAGGTGTAACTTTGTGATTAAATTCAATGAAATTGGACGAAAACTTGACCAAGCTCTCATCTAACATACATATAACGTCCGGTTTATTTTACTCCATATGACTGGTAATGGTATGTGAAGTATCTTAATGATCCTCAGGGAACATTTTATTAATATGTGGTATGTTAAAGGTATGAAGTATTGGTAAAACTAGATGGAATCGTGTCGATACTACTCCCAACTCCTGTATACCACATATAGTAAAATTTTTTTAACAAACCTTTCTACGAATGTGTTAAAAATATGTTTTTTTTTATATATTAATTTTTTCAGTCCCGTCACGAAATTTGCTTGGAAATATCCTAAAAAAATTCCCTAAAAATTTTAGCTCTTAATATTAACATTCAGAACTGGACCAAGGCCTGTAACAAATTTCCATAGAAAATACACTACAATCGTGAGCTTTTATCTTTAAATTCCTACAGATCAGGGGTATTTTATGGCATAGCTTTGACTTTAGACGCATATTTCTCAGAATTGTTCACTCTACAAAAGTGCGCACAACAAAGTCGTAACTCACACCGGCGAGGTAGTACAGGGCTCTAAACCCGATTTTTCTAAGAATTTCACATTTTTTTTTTTGCATATATCTCGTAAATGACAGGAGTTTTAGAAAAACTGTTCATGACAAATTTGTAGGAAATTTTATTTGCTATAAAAAAAAATTCAACGTCAAAAGAAGCTGTCGGACATTGCGTGTTACTCGATACTTATTAAAATTCTACTGTGTATTTCTAAAATATATATACATACTCGTATGCCATAATTATGTATTTCAGTTGATATAGTCGTTTCTGTAATTATGGAAAGTCGCCTCATTTAAAGTGTCATATAAGTTGCGCCCCTTAAACTAATTTCCCTGCTTGTAGCACGTAATTAATTTTGCAAACATATTTGTTTTGAGTGTGCAACTATTCTCTCTCATTATACAGAAATCGGTTTATGACTATAACTGGATTACATATGACGAGTGTAATAATCTCTGTTCTTTGTTTAACTTTATAAAGCACCGAAGGGAATTTAGCTCATTTTGCGTATTGCTATTATGATACATGTTAATAGAAAAATTATGTAACGAAGATTTGAGTAAAGCATATATTATATAAGGATTCGATAAAAAGTTGCTTTCAGCAAATATTATAAATTTTCGCATAAATAAGAAAAACAGCAAGCACTTAATGTTAAGTAGTTTTAAATGCATGGCAAATTTATATATATAATAAAAAATATATATATACACAATAATTATTAACTATTAATACAATTCATAATATTTCGTTGAAACGATATTACTATTTAATTTTTATGTCTTTGAAAATTATTACTTAGAAAAAAGGTAAAGCCGGCAACACTACAATAGACTGCCACTTATGCGTAGGCAGGCATGCATTTAATTGCAAATTAACGGTAAGCGCAAAAAGTTTAAACAAATAAACAGTAAAGCTTTTTAAATAAAATGCGCATTACAATTAACGGCAAAAAATTGCATAACTGAATTAAATTTTAAGTGCGAAAAAAGCAAAAAAGTGGAGTTATGTGTTAAAAAAATTCGTGTAATTTAATCGTATAAATATATAATCAGATTTTTATTTGCAGCTTTAAATACTAAAAATTGCACACATATTTTTTCAGGTAATAAATATTAAATTTACTGATGTGCATGTGTATATGTGTGATATTAGCACGTTGTACTTACGAAACTGTGCGTCAACATTTTGTTAATTACAGCGAGTGGGTTAATTATGCGCGAGTGCCAGCCAAGGTAAACAAACGGTAACTGCAATTAAATGGTTGAGGAAATAAAAAATGAAAATTAAAAAAAAAATAATATAAATAATACATTTTTTCAAAGCCCTCGTTCTACTGATTTTAACACAATTTAAATTTGATTAAAAATATTTAAAAGTGAATTAAAAAAATCTGTATATGTAGCAAAGAAAGATCGATGACTTCGGCTGCACTGAAGCTATAATACCTTTCACAGATGCGTTTGCCATAGCTTGAAAGGGTATACAAAAATATTTATCCTGATTTTGATCGGTCAGTTTGTATGGTGGCTATATGCTATAGTAGACCGTTTGGAAAGATATTTTCAAAAGTAGTAGCGTTGTCTTAGGAAAAACAGTCTACAAAATTTCGTGACGATATCTTGTCAGATAAAAAAGTTTTCCCTACAAAAACTTAATTGTCATCGGTCAGTTTATATGGTGGCTATAAACTATAGCTGACTGATTGAAAAGATATTTTCAAAAATGGTACCAATGGTTCAGAAAAAACTGTCTACCAAATTTCGTGACGATATCTTGCCAAATAAAAAAGTTTGCCATACAAAAACTTTATTTTCATCGGTCAGTTTGTATGGTAGCTATAAGCTATAGCTGACCGATTGAAAAGATATTTTCAAAAATGGTAGCATTGTCTTAGAAAAAACTGTCTACCAAATTTCGTGACGATATCTTGCCAGATAAAAAAGTTTTCCCTACAAAAATTTAATTTTGATCGGTCAGTTTGTATGGTGGCTAATGCTCTGCGTGGGATGCCCATTATTTGGGCTATATATAGTATATATAAATATATACATATATGTACGTACATATTTTTAATAAACTACAATTGTTAGCTAATTTTTTCACAGTTTTTTTTTAGCTTATATCAAGCGTTTGCCATTGTCCTTTTACAGCCAATGATAAATGTTGCATGCAACGTACTAAATCGGGGTTGGCTTACATTTTAATTGTGATTTTAAACTTTCACACGAAAAGCGAATGAAACAAAAATACCAAAAAAAAAAAGGTTTAATAATTTAAAAAACTAGAAAGTTAGCAATTTATGAGCGCAAGACTCGCAATATTTCCATATACATACATGTGTGTGTTTGTGTATAGGAGTGTGTGGGCGCTTATTGCTACGTTACAGCAACCGACTGGCAAAAGTTAATAACCGTTTGAAATGCCATGTGTAATCCATGATTTATGTATGCATATACCGTTACAATGGCACACATATAAGAGCATGCTCACATACGCACACATACATATGTAGCAAAAGCATGTACATATGTATGCTTGGTGAGTATACGTATTTATTTAAAAAATAGCTGCTGCTGTCGACGCCTCAGCAGCAGGCGTGTTCAGCTTGCGAATTTAATATATTTTGTTGGATTTTCGCAGCGAATTAATCTGCAGGCGAAATAAACCGCACGCAAAAGTTTTGAATAAAATTCGGCACACAAAGTGAGTAAAAAATTTAGAAATATTTGAAACAGTGTGTGTGTGTGTACACACTTTAGCACGACAATCAGGCTTTACCATATAAATTTGTATATAAATATCTAATTATTTCTAGCCGTGAGGGAAGTGTAGCTATTCGTTGGCGTAGCTTTTGCCCACACGAGTTAATTGCTGGCGGTGTTTGAATAAAAAAAATAATTTTATTTTAACGGAAATTCAATTAAAATGTATTATTTAGGAATGCTATTGGCGTGAGTTCGCTGAAAAATACTAAAACCCGAAGTGTGCGCTTGGATTTTGGTGTGAAATAGTTTAATATTTTAAAGGCCAATTATTTTTAACGTTTAAATTTAGCTGAAAATATAAGTTGACAAAGAAATCGGTTACTAACACATTTTTTTTGTAAGCAAAAGGAAGTGTTTGTTCACCGAGGAGGAATAAGTAAAATCACGCATGCGAAGAAAACTTGTTAGCGCAGGGTTGCACCGCAAGTGCTGGCCGCATGCTTGCGCCTTTGGGATAGTTTGTTCTATACGCTCTTCTCCAACGCAATGAATACCATCGATTAACCACCGTATTTACCAGATTGGATTGATTTTTTCTTGGTCGCCAAACTGAAACTGGCACTTCGTGGAACCCGTTGTCAGTCCATCGAATAGATAAAACGGAATTCTCTGAAGAATTGAAGGTGGGAAGTGTTTATGAAAAGTGTTTCGAGGTTGGAAAAATCGTTGGCATTACATAGTATTACATCTGGTGGGGACTACTTGGAAAGTGACAAAATAAATATTGTTGAATAATTAAATATTATACGTTTTATTTCCGAGTTAGTCTTTGCCAGAATGTATATTTAAAGTCTTGTTTTAAATTTGCAAAAAAAACAATTTGGTTTGATACCGGATTCTACGTATCACTAGCGGTTAAGAAAACTTGTCATTCTTCTGAACTTCTGAACTGATTTTTGAAACTGGGACTTAGAGTGCTATAACCTCGTTTTATTTTGGTTTCTCTTACTTATTATTTAAGTAATTATATAAAAAATAAAAAAAAAACAAACACAACAGATGCAGATGGCTTCCGAGATATGCCACAGACTTTGTCTTGGAAGGTCGGTTTCTTTGAGGAGGTGAGATCTAGTGGAGTTAAATATTAAGCACTTTTGTTTTTTAAAATTTTTCTTGATCATGAAATTTCTCAAAATCTATATTACCTATATATACAGATATATGCTTTGAAGAACACTTTTTTTTGCTTTCCAAAGGATTAAAACGGCTACGTTGATTTTCTCGAAACTTCAATTTGAGGATTGTGAGATTTTCATTAAAAATTTTTTTTTAAGAATAAAAACTTAGAAGTCAAAAATTCAATATGAGTTTTTGTTTGTTACAGAAGCGATTAAAAAGATAACTTCATCAAGTAGAGCACTCTAAATTAAGGACTCAAAAGTTCGTATAGTTTTTATGGGAATGCTTGGAGTTTCGTGTGTTAATGTATAATAAAATATATCGCTGACGAAGTCACTTTTCGTGGGTTGCTAAATTTTGTGCAGCCTATAGGAGTTTTAAAAATAAAGAACGCGGTTGATATTCAAAGAAACGAAACGAAAAAAAAAAGAAATTTTTTTTTTTGAATCTTCCTAAAATAATTTTTTTTATTTGAAAGAGTATCTACACCAAATTTGATACAGATTATTGTCAAAGGCAACGCTGCAATCCCAAAATAAGTGGTTCAGATTGGATCGCAATAACTTATGGTTTACTACTAACTGACCGATCAAAATCAAGTCTTTGTTTGGAAAACTTTCTTATGTAACGAATTATTTTTACAACATTAATTATGGATTGTTGCTTAAAGCCATTCTACAATCTGCCAATTGATTGTACAGAAGAAACCGTTGTGGCGTATGGCTGTCATACAAACTGACCGATCATATTTAAGATAGAGGTTTTTGATACCCTTTTATGCTATAAGAAAAGCAACTTTCAGGGATGTTATACCTTCAATGCAACTGAAGTAATTTTTTTTTGGTTTTTAAATAAATTTTTGTTTATTGCTTTATTTTTGTAATTTTTGATTAAAAAGTCAACCACTGTATTGTTAAGTGTGTCAGAAATGCACCAAAATAGTATAAATATTTATGAACTTTTCTTAATTTAAAGTTATAGTCAATATAAAATAAAAAACTTAAATAATTTTTAATATTAATTTCAATTTGATATATTTTTCAAAATTTACTTAGAAATTCAAACCAATTATTTATGCTGCATCAATAAATTTTCAAAAACCAAAACTCTTTTAGTGCAATTATGTTATATTTTCCAATTTAAACACATCAAATAAAATTGCAGCAATATAAAATGAAATATTTTCCAATGATTTGTATTAAAAATTTTGCCATTAATTACGCACAAATAGAGCTCACAGTTGATTTCTAGTTTTTCAAAGCACATGCACAGGTCACAAGGACACCCACTTGATGGAAAATGTTGAAAATTATGAATTATGTATGCAAACAACTTCAAAATTTATTTCGAAAACATACAACGCGCGTACAACACAACTGTAACGGGGGAGGGTGGGCAGTGTGTTTGTGTGCCAAAGGCGCGGCGACCGCAGTAAACTAACCTGATCAACTGGAAAATTGTGCTATTTATTCATTTTCCGCAACAGGTGGCATTCAATTGCAATTTCCACTGTCACATTAGCAATATCGCTGCCAATTTTCGCAGCACGGCGAACGTTTATGACCATCACCTACATATAATTATGATTAGCCGCAGCGGTAGCAGGCCATGCGTAAGTCCAACATACGAGCACACCTACCTATTAGCGTGCGTATGTGCGAGCTAGTGTGAAAATACGTGAGTTATTTCGCGTTGAATTAAGTAACACACTTGTAACAAAAAATATGTATTCATACACACAAACTTATACCAGTAGTTATGATAACAAAGTCGAATTTGTAATGAAGTGAATTTATATCAATGATTTTTTATCAATAAAACGATTATTTATCACTAAATACTTACGAGGAAATTAATTACGCATACATAGAAATGCTTTTTATCATTTTTCCGCTAACCTTTCACGCTCATTAGCCGCCTGCTTTGCGTTGGGCGGAAAAGTGTAGCCTACCCACAGGCGCTTTCGCCGCTACTGCGACTACCGTTGTCGTGTAGTAGCTGCGAACGCTGTTATATGGCAGGCAAGTGTTGCGTAATACTCGCCGGTGATAAGTTGGCAACAACAACAACAACAAATGGAGTTGATAAAAATTGTTGAGCTTGAAAGTTTTTCGCTTGTCACTTGCAGCCAGTGGCAAACAAATGACGCGCTTTGTGTATAAATAGACGATTGAGGTAGCAGCCAATAAACTCCAGTTCAAGTTTATTGCCTCGTTATGCAGCTGAATACTCTTAACACTGAGCCACAGCTGATTTATTACACATTTATTGAGTGAATAGCTTAGCGAACCGACTGTGTGGGCGGCTTGGTTTTTCTGCGTGTGTTTCTGAGTGTGTTGTCACATGGAAATTCCACACATCCTCATACAAACATAAAAAAGGACCACACATACATACACATATATGTATATACACATGTAGTAATATGTAATAGCGTTTGCTACAATTTTTACTGTCAGTGATGGTCGAATTCTCTGCTTTGCTTTTTGTTGTTGTCTATATTTTTTCGTTATGCTAATTTGTTAATCTAGCAGTCTGACTGCCGCCATCGTTATTTACATTTAATTTACTATTGTGTGCTGCGTGAAAAATTTGATAAGCATCGGTAGTAATACTTATTTATGACAATTCATTAGCGTAATGTTATTTAATTGATATTTAGTGTCTGTCAATTGAGAGAAATGCAAAGCACTTTTCATTACTGGCGTATTGTGTGCTTTTACGCAAATAAATTTTTTGGAATTAGCCTTTAATACTTGTCAATAATGCGAATTTAGACGGATGTTTCTATGAAATATGGCATTTTGCTAATTCAATATTGTATTTCCGGGAGAGAGTCTCAATTAAGTACTCAATTTTATTTTGCCTCCAATAAATGTGTAAATAATGTGTGCGTGGTTAATTAGTTAGCCATAAAGTATGCTAATAAAAGTAACCATGTTTGTGGAGAACATATTTATATGATTGCCAAGTGGGAAGAAATTGACAAAGTTATGAATGTCAGACACAATATGTTCAAAAATTGAACAAAAACGATCATACAAAGTGTATTCAAAGTAAACAAAACTTAAAAAACAGAACAAATGGTTTTTATTCAAAATAGTCTCCTTCTGCTTCAATACGGATTTTTGCACGGTCCAAAAGCATCTCGAACCAGTGTTTAGCTCGCTGGCGGGTTTGGCATCAGTATGCCGGTGCAAGCCTTTTGAATGGCCTCTACGTCTGCATAACGCTTTCCTTTCATGGGCAAATGCATTTTTATGAAAAGGAAGAATTCGCACGGCGGCATATCAGGGGAATACGGAGGTGGTTAAAATGTGATTTTTGTTCAAATAATCGATCACAATGACGTCCTTCGAATGTTGGATTCTCAGCAATTTTTATACACACCTTTCGTCAGCCGAAATGTGCGGTCAAAATGCGATAAATCGATGTTTTGGAGATGTTCAATTTCATTTCCATAAATTTCAATGATCTCAGCTGATTTTTGATGAATTCACACACAGTTTCGATGGAATTTCTGGTGATCACGGATGATTGGATCACATGTTGATCGTCATTTATGTCCATTATGTCGCGACCACTTTGAAAACCTTGAAACCACTCGAGCACTCTGCTACGGGATAAGCAATCATCGGCATTAATTTGTTTCATCAATTGAAACGTTTCGGTAAAAGTTTTACCAATTTTAAAACAAAATTTAATTGGCTCTTTGTTCGAAGCTCATTTTCGCTCCGCTAACACAAACATACTGACACTTAAAACGCAATAACTTCACTTCAAATTTATGAAGTGTCAAGAAATTCTCACTGAACAATCGATAAAGATAGCAGATTCTAACGCACCAGTCAACATATAGATGGCACCAAACGAATCGATAAATTTGTTTTCTTAGCCTGGTACAAATCCTTCTTATGTACATACGTGTGAAGTTTCATCGGTGTATGTCCATTTGTCTTTGGCAGCTGTTTGTTTACAATGCGAAAAGCTGCTTTGACAATTTTTGTTATGGAAAATTATTAGCAACGAGTTAGCTTAAAATTTTGTGCTTCCAAAGAAATCACGAATATGGAATCAAAAGTTTCTAATATTTCATAAACACAAATAGTTTAATGGTACAAACCAATCAAAGAAGGTCGTAAAGTCATCGAAAACTGGCCTCATGCGAGTCATCCATCCACTGCAGTTAATGACGATAAATTCGAAAAAGTTAAAGAAGTTTCAAGCACTATAAAAACATCGTGTTGAAATCAGAGCGATAGCAGAGGCTCTCAACATCGCTTGTGGATTAAGTCAGCACATACCCAATGTTGGTTAATGTTTTGGGTATGAAACGTGTCAATATAAGACTCGTGACATAAGATACTGGTCGTATAGATGTCGCAAAAGATATGCTTGACTACTTTTATCAAAAGCATCATAAGTGGTGACGAGACGTGAGCTTATGAATGTGATAAGGAAACTGTTGAACAATCTGGGGAATGACGCCACTAAAACAAGCCAAAACCCAAAAACGTCAAAGTCGGTCAAAAGGTAATGAGATTCTCAATATTTTCTTCGATTACCGTGGTGTAGTTCACCAGGAATTCCTTCCAGAGGATAAAATGGTCAATAAGGAATTCTACTTGGCCGTGTGAGGCAAGTTGAGGCGACAATTCGTTGTAATCTGACTCATCTAAGGGCAGAAAATTTATTTCACTACGATAATTCGCCATCACAGATTCTGATTGCCTTTCTATTGAAACACAAAACTGAAGTGAAGCCACTTTATTCGTCGCATTTTGGCTCCCTGTCACATTTTTCTGTTTTCGAAACTGAAAAAATGCGATTAGCGTAACGCGATGCAAATCAGTTATAAGTTAAGCAGTTATTAAAATACATTCGCTGACAGGAAAGGGGACCATCCCAGATGACATTTATAAAATGTGTTTGGAAATTTATTTAAGCATTGTTGTGTGGGCTCAAAACGAGTCTATCTTGAAGGCGACAATAAATATTTGTGTTATGTGATAACATGGTTTTCCTTCCTAATATGGTCCTGGTAAATTTTGGATGGTATGGGGTATTCTGGATCCAGTCTAAAGTCTGTACTTATTTCAAGTACTTTTGTCTCTACACTAAAGTATGTTATTATATGCCATATTCAACTTTATATAAGAATAATGAAAAACTTTATAGGTGGTATATGAATGCCAAGTGAATCAACGTCACCTATTTTTCTAACTTTTGGCACCAAACGGCAGTAAATTCATAACAATATGTTCACTTGATTTTTTTTTTAATTTTGTATAAAGTGAATTAGAAGTTCCAAAATCATTCTACATTGTGATAAAAAAGTACCCAGAAATTGTAAATAAAACGAAAAATATTTAATTATTCATCAATATTTATTTTTTCGCCTTCAGAGTAGTCATCATATGGCTCAAGCAGCTCACGACTACCGGTCTTTGGCGAAACATCCACAACACCGGGTTGAGCGCTGAGTTTGAAACCCTTCAAGTATAAAACGCCCCCAATGAACAGATGATCCATACCATATGTAATACACTTATGCCAACGATTTTTTCCATTCCTCGAAACAGTTTTCATGAGATTCTTTTGGGATGTCTTTCAGCTCTTTCAGAGAATTTTGTTTTTGCAGTCTGAGTGCACTGAACGCAGGTTTGAAATAGCACGGAGCCAAATCTACTGAATACGGTGGGTATTCGATGGTAATCATTGCTTTTTTGGCTTTTAATTCGGTCGCAATGGTGGCTCGAAGCGATGATGAATTATCATCGTGTAAAATCCATGAATTGTTCCTCCATAATTCCGCCCGTTTTCGACGGTTGTGCTCATACAAACGCCTAACGAAAAAGGCAATGGGCATCACCTTGATTTTTAAGCGGCTCTGACGTGGTTTTGTCGCTTTCGGCTCGTTTTTTCTTTTTTTTTTGATTTTTGGCTTATTCGCATTTCGAACTCATGTACCCATGTCTCATCAATAGTTATAATGCTCTTCATGAATGTGGGATCAGACGCACGATCAGGCATTTCCAAAGAGATATGTTTGCGTTACTCTTTTTGAAAAAAAAAACAGCTTTATTAAACTGTTATAACTCACTTACTAATAAATCTTTGACAGTCATATTCATTTCAATATATTTACATATGGTTTAACATTTTTAAAGTTTGCGAGGCTTACTTCAGTAAAGCTTTATTTTGATATGCCCACCTTTCATAAAAACTACTAAAAGCAGTATTATTCATTAAAGTATATTTTAATGTCAAATAGTATTTACATTCTTCAAATTTTTTGTCGTATGCTAGATAGTGAAAATCTTCTAATATTGATTACTTTAGTTATTTGCTGTGAGAGAACTTACTTTTTAGAAACTTCTAATACTATTATAATCAAACGCTGCTATAATTTAATTATTGTCACAGTTATTTAGTCTATCAAAATTAATTAAATTATTCGACATGCCATGCCTTACTTCTTCTCACTTTATCACATGCTTAGTTGTACTTCGTTATCTAATGAGTTTATTGTCTCACGTAGAGCTTTAAATATATTCTTCATCACGTTTTAAATAATGCTGTTGAAAAATTATGAAAATCATTGCACAGTCGCTTGAAAGTAAAGTATAAAGTATACAGAGTTCGAGGACTGAAAATAATAACCGAGCATTTGATGCCTGTTTCAACAAGACGGCACAGTCAATGGATTTATTGAGAGACGAATAGAAAGAGATAACACTTTGGTCAGCAGATAATTTCACGTTTTGCATGGATAAAAAATATATCTTGGCTTTTTGAAAGATAATTGCGATAGTTTTTAATTATCTCATCTGTTCAGCCATAGGAAAGTGACTCTCTTTTTCTGGTATATTACAGTTGATAAACGTTTTGTGTTTCTGAATGCCAAACAATACCAGTAAAGAGGTTTATACACTTAAACTTTAATTTATTATTTAAACTTTTCGTTACACTCACAGATATGCTTTTTAGGTTTGTGATTTGCCTAATTTAAAAATTATTAAAATCAAATGCTTATTTACTTTGCTGTTAGAGGGCTATATAATTTTTTTTATATATAGTATATATATTTATATTTATAAATTATATGTTTTTCATTATGAACATTTTACATTAAAATTGTCCCTTCAGTTTTCTCTGGAGCATGTTTGTCATGTAGTTAAAATCATATAAGTCCTCTTCTGGTAAGCCTTGTCTGCCATCTGACGGTTCAGATGTTGGAGCATCGCTCGCAGTGGTTGCTTCAGGGGAAGTGTCGGTCGATTCGGGCGCTTCAGTCGATACGGTTGCTTCAGTGGTAGTGCTGGTTGAAGCCGTGGCAGCGTCGGTCGTCTCCGGGGGGCTCCACGTACCAATTAAACAGTTATTCAGATGCACTCTGCTAATACTTAAGTTTTCCACGTTCTTAACACGCGCGTTAGTAGTACACACACGTTCGGTGTCGTTGATGGCTTGATATGAAATTGCCAATTTGTCAGCAATTCGCTCCGATGTGACGGTTATGTTAAACAAGTTCGGGCTGCTATCGTAAGACTGTTAAAATAAATTGAGGGATGGGGGAAATTAGTATGTATACTGTGTACATATTTAGAAGAAAATGTTAAATGTATGTAGGTATGAAATTAGGTTAAAGTTTTAGTTAATGCAATCTTTTTTAAGTTCCTTTAACAAAATTGTAGTTTATTTAATTTGATCCTTTACTCTTATTTACACTTTTTAACCACACAACGACCATTAATATACAAACTATGAGAAAGCGAATACTTACCGCCTTATTGTAGCACTGGAAGAACTGCAGACCATCAGTGATACTTTCACAAGCGCTCAAGGCTGAGCAAAGTGACTGACCGTCGTCCAAAAGGTCTTGACGCTCCACAGCACTTTGCTCCGAAAGCAGTTTCTTTGCCGCCGTTGCTGCGCTAACGCACGCGTTGTACTCACTATAGTAGACTTCATTGATCGCGGTTTGATTATCCAAATACCAATCGAAGCAAGCATCGGTATCACCAGCGCCGCTACGGGTCAGTTGCAATGTCTGTACCACCTGGCGTAGCACCAAGTTTTGCTGATCGAGTAGTGGCTGCCAATCCACAGGCGATTGTGCCAAGGCGCTGCTGACAATTGCTGCCAACAACAAGGAGAGAAGAGATTTTACGGCCATCTTACACACTTTTATGCTTTGAAGTATTATACTTTAATTAATTTTAATTTTTTAAATATTTTTAGCTTTATTTGCTTGTGAAAATTTTGAATTTCTATTCACTGTACACCGCTTTCTTCACACCTTTAACACTTGAACTTACAACTGTTACTGATCTTTGAAAGCAAGAGTCAGGTGTATTTATATCAATGCGGAACATTTTGCTTAATATTATTTGGTATTTATATTATATGTCATTACTCAATACATGTATATTTTAATCTGTCAATTTTAATTAAATTTCTATAACCGACATACAATGCCACTGTAGATATTCTGACCAAAAAATTTATTTATGGTGATTGAGTCATAAGGAAAAGTATTAAAATCTGCTCAAATTTCATTCGGATTGTCAAAAAAGTATTACAATTTCATGTATATTAATACAAATCTTTATTATCGCCTTCAAAATGGGTTCTCGAGGCATATACGAGTATTTTTTACAAGCCTATGATGACATCAGTGGCTTCAGTGTGTTTTCGGGTTTTCGTTTTTTGCTCAAATTTGGCGGTTTTGGCATAGAATTCGGTTCCACCAGGTTGGAGGCTGTGATTCCATTCAAACAACAAAATTTCAAATAAATTCGTTGTTAAATTTTTTTCTATGGTAAAAATCTCCAGACAAACTTTTCACATCGTAAAAAAATAGTTGGAAATCAGATTTCACATAAATATGTATAAAAAAAATGAAAAAAGGCACATTATTTTACCTATTCGGTTTAGATGTGCGTTTAAATGAACAGTCCGGTTCAAATTTGATCAGTAAGTGCTTCTCCGTATTTCCTTCGAAATGAGGTCTTATTAGATTTATCAATACTAATTATAGTATTCAAAGCTCCTAAAAATGTCATTGAGAATATCTGCTTTTCCTAGTATTTCAATGGCGTGTAACCTTATTATTTGGCATTTCGTCCTGGAAAGACTTACGCCTGAAGTACGTTTACTTGAAAATCGTTCCACTTTATTACGAAATATTACGTCATGGTCAACATAATTGGCCTACTGAGCATACTTTTCACAACACTATCACCCATTTTGAGATCCAACGTCCACTATTGGATAATATTCGACCGAATAGACCACTTCCAGCACGCAGTGAAGAAAATGTAGCAGCCGTAGCTGAGAGTGTATACGAAAACCGTGGAGAGTCGATTCGGCGCCGTTTGCAGCAACTCGGATTAACGGATGGAGCGACTTGACGCATTTTCCGTCGATTTCTTAAATTTAAAGCGCACAGAAGCGCGCAGTTAATGCAAGAACTGAAGCCGCTCTATCGTCCGAAGCGACATCGCTTCGCTCTATGGGCTCTTGAAAAGTTCTTAAATTTAAAGCGCACAGAAGCGCGCAGTTTATGCAAGAACTGAAGCCGCTCTAGCGTCCGAACCGACATCGCTTCGCTCTATGGGCTCTTGAAAAGTTCGAAGAATATTCGAGGTTTTCGTGCCAACTTTTCTCCAGCGATGAGGCCTATTTGTGGCTTAGTGGGTGTGTAAACAATCGAAATTGCCGCATTTGGTTCGAAGAGCAACCTGAAGAGATTCAAGAGCTGTCATTTCATCAAGAAAATCAACGGTTTGGCGTGATATATGGGCTGGTGAATTCATCGGTTCATATACATATCTATCATCAAGGGTGACTATTATCGCGCCATGAAAATTGCTGCCTGAAGTTGAAGCTCTTGATCGTCGCCGAGATTTGGTTTCAATAAGACGGCCCCAATTCCCAGACATCGCAACAATCAATGGATTTATTGAGAAAACACTTTCGTGAGCAGATAATTTCACGTTTTGGACCGGTCGATTGGCCATTAAGATCATATGATAGTATACCTTTTGAATTTTTTCCGAGGGGATATGTAAAGTGTAAAGATTATGCGGACATTCCCGCTTCTAATCAGTCCTTGGAGCAAAACATCACGTGTGAGATAGCCCTGCTTCCAGTCGAAGTGTTCGAACAAGTCATCGAGAAGTAGATTCAACGGATGAGTCATCTGTAGCCGCGGTGAACATTTCAAGGAAATAATTAAAAAAAAATAAATGCCAAAGAACGTTTTTTACCTTCAAATTTGAAGTGTTTATATTTTTTCTTTAAAAAAGTAGGGAACATAGAAATGGATCGTCCTTTATGACAGGACCAGTGTTTTTATACCTAAAACAGGGTATATTAAGATTGCCACGAAATGTCTAATACATGGGAAGTAAAAGTCGGAGACCTTATAAAATCTCTGCTTATTTGATTTAGTCATGTCCGATTGTCCGCCTGTCTGTATGTATGCGTTCTAGTCCCTCAGTTATTGAGATATCGCTTTATTTTAACCGTAGTGATACTACAAAGCGTCTTAAATGAAGTTCTTGAATGGAAGCTTTTTTATTTTTGAAGGTTATTCATTTATTCATTTCAATTAGTTGGAACTGATTGCTAACGTGTGTTGGGTATAAGCGCTTTGTGTAATTTTTTCCCAATTTTAATATTAATTTTCATTCTTTACTTCCTTATCAATTGATTTAAAGTGACCGATTATATACACACTTTGGGGGCATATGTACAATACGGAATTGCTACGGTTCAAATGTCTAAAGCATAGCTACGTCTAAAATAATTGAGAAATAAGTTGGAAGATGTGGAAGGTAAATGATAAACATTTGTGCGGATAAATAATTAACAAGCAATAAAATAGCGTAGTGAGTCATCGCAAAGCAATATACCTTGTATTGGGTAGTCGAAAAAGTCTTTTCGTATTCATACAGTAATAAAAAAAAAAAAAGTTTATTATTAATGATTATGTGTATATTCTTGTATGAATACGAAAAGACAAACGAAATATAAAATTTATTCATAATAAAAATTATTACACAATTTGTATAAAATTATTTATTATAAAAGTTACTTTTTTCCACTATTTTTTTCTACTATGTGGTGAGTGCCTTTCTAGTGCTCCTCATGCCTTCAGCAATTTTTTAAACATTATACTCAATTTAATTCACAAAGTCACGGGCGATTTGACAACTTGCCAAGCTAACTTTAAATTGAAAAATCAAAATGAACATTTCAACCGTTTCGTTTAAATTCAATTTAAATGCAACCACAAGGAAACAATGTGGCAAGCAAATGACATCCTCACTTATACGACGCCATTGACTGAATTTCTTTTTTGTAAGCCAAACTCTCGAAGCTAAGCCATTGATGGCGACAAATGTTCTATGTTAATACATATTTTTGTACATATACCTACATATATAAAGCCAAATACTTATATGTATGTATGTGTTTATGCGTTTGTGTATGTGTCTGTAAATTCCGAGAAAATACCGAAAATCATTTTTATCAAACTCAAGAAATCTTTCTGCAAATGGCGAGCTCTTGTTGTTTTTGCTGTCGCTAGGATAACTTTCATGGTTGCCATGTTCGTTACACTAATACTAATACAAGCACATTTGTGCTCATTTACATTTCCTTAATCGTGCGCTCTCCATTGAGTTGACAACCGAAATGGATTGAAAGAGTAATGCCTTTGGCAAATCTTAGCCTTTGGCTTGAGGCTACTCAAGGCTTGTCCATTTACTTTTCTTGCTTTTGCTGCTTTGCGTTACTTACACTTTTTGTATTTGACATTTAATTATTATAAAAAAGTTTACGATAACAAAAAGTTATTTTTAACTAGATCGTCAGGATGCAGAGTTGATCTGAGCAGGTGAGCAGCAAAAAAGGTTAGGCGACTGAAATGAAATTGAATATTATTAAAAATTATTAAAAATATATTTGAAAATGAAATTCACTGCACTCAGATCGATTTGGATCTAATAATTAAAAATTTTGTTAAATCAGCAAGGGAAGGCATATAAAATAGAGAATAATTATAGTTAAATATCTCCAAAATGCACAAGTCTGATTTCATCGTTGCTTTTCCGGTAAACAATATTTCAATAAAAAACTAATTGTCGAAAATATCGATGAAGTAATGGAAATCGGCCAATCGACCAGCTCAAAACGTGAAATTATCTGCTCACCAAAGTCCATTGACTTATGCGATGTATAGGAAGTTGTGCCGTCTTTTTGAAACCATTGAGATCACAAACATCAATTTCAGACATTCAATAGTCAGTTATTATTTTCTGGATGAAATAGCAGCTGCTGAATCTGTTCAGATTGCTCTTCATCTCAAATGCTGAACCAGAAATCAGCCTCATCGCTGAATAAACTTCGGCTCGAAAACGTCTGAGGCTGCACGTTTTCAATCTAAGTTCTCGCCGTAAAATTCGTCAAATCGTTCAATACATCAGTCCGAGCTACTTCGAACGGCACCGAATGGATTCTCTATGGATATGGATTCTTCGTGTACACTCTTTTACTAAACTCACGCGTGATCTGTCCAAAAAACGCTATTGTTAAAGTACCTCTCCTATGATCACTAGTTACATATGTGGTATATTGTTCGGATTGAACGAGCATTATGAATTTACCTTCAAAATGGTCAGAAAATATCAAAAAACGTAAAATATTTTACAAAAATTCTTATAACGTAAGAGAAAAAAAAACTCAATGTAGAATCTCAATAAATAAGAAGACGAAATTCAAAAATAACGTATTTCTTTTTACTAAGTCCATTATATTAATCCAAATTTTACTTTTAGCATAAATTAATCCCCAAAGGTAACAATAAGCAAAGTAAAATTAAGTGTTTGCAAGAAATACAGCTTTCCATTTTCGGCCACTTGAATTTGAATTTTAATCAGTTTATGAAATCAGAGCCTTCATGCCGAAAGTGTTGCTTAACATCAAGCAGGTTTCGTAGTTGCTGTTGAAGGATGTGGGCGAAGGTGTGTATTTGTGCCGGTATATAATCTGCTGTGTGTAAATGCAAGGACTTTACAGTTTATTGCGAACACGTGCTCATAAATAACCCCCCTTACATGTATTTATTTTGGTATTTATTGGCTGGTAGGATTAAGCAACGTGTAGCAACTCATTGAAGAGAATTGATTTTAAAATTTATAAGCAAAGTCGGTGTACTGAAATTTATTTGCGTAACCCATACAGGCTGATTGCCTAAAAATGCATGAATATAACAAATGAGTCTGTGGAAGATGGTGGTCATGCGGTTGGTAGGGATAAATGAGTAAATAAACTGAAGTGAGTATATCAAGGAAGTTTTCCACAATTCACTAAAAATAAGAAATGTTTGCAGTTACTGGGTGGGTGGGTAGCAGCCTTAGAAATGTGGCAAGGAAATAAATATAATTAAAATTGTTCTGTATAGGTATAGCAGAAGAAAGGAAGTGTACAGATATTCAAATTATATCAGAATTTCGAAGAGATTAGCAGCCTTACCCATTCGAGGTCGAAATTCTTGCCTTTAACTTTGAACTTTGTTTGCACTATTTTGTCCAAATACCAGAAGATCTCTTCGCATGTCCTTAATGTAGTTATTGTCAGTCATAATTTAGTTTATCTGAAGACCAGTAACAACAATGCTTGCCTGAAAACTTAAAATAGAATAGAAGAGTCATAAAGAAGTTTAGAAAAACAATTTCAAAATACCTTTCTTAAAGAAAAATTATGAGAAAATCCGATACAACTCGCTCTTAATGTCTTGGCAAGAGTTTTGGCTGCGCAGGACTTATCGGAGATTTCGGCTCTGACAAATTTCATACCTGTTGGCTGAAACAGAGAACGCGAAAGCCGACGTCATCGGTTATTCCGTACAAGCAAGCAAGTTCTAACTGCATCGCTGACCGTTAATAGCTTTTGGCGTCTCGTTCCCGGAAGCTGCCTTTGCTCGTTAAGGATTAATCCAAAGAAACTTCATTCCTAAAACTCTTCTCCAAAAGCGCTGGTTCAGCACCTTGCTATTTATCGTCCCAATCCTCCTCAAACAGCCGATCCAAACGGAAGCCGCATTCGCTAATTTTTGATGCGCTTTCAATTTTGGCTACGTCCGATAGGACTAGCATGTAGCTGCATGATCCCTCGGTTTAATCTTTCCTTATCCTCTACCGCATAAAGCAGCTGAAGGCATCTTCGCTCTGGATCCAACAATGGAGGATTTTTAGAGCCGTCCACGACCCCTTTTTCAACAGCACTCGTTCAGCGCTTTGTTCCTTATCGTGCCGCTCCTCCTCAAACAGCATATCCAAACTGAAGACGGATTCGCAAATTGATCGTCTTCATCGTTGGCTAGGTTCGATAAGATCGGGTCTACCTACATGGTCTCTGAGTTAGCTCCTTACTTTTCCTCTACAATACATGGGGATTGAGGGCATATCCGGCCTGCAATCCTTAAGAAGGATCCTTAGAGTCGCCACCTGCCCTTATGAACTAAAGGTTTTGACAATTAGGCAAGTAAATTTCGAATAAGAAATATAAAAAACAATGCCAGATATTTGTAGTACTATATATATCAAAGATATTTAAGTGGTATGGATTTAAACTCTTCAAAGATCAATCAACCTTTCTATGGCTTTTGTGTAGACTGAGAAGCTTGTTTTACTAAGTAAGTGAGTTCTCAGACAAGTGGATAAGAAGAAGAGAAAAGTGAAATTGAGTATGAGAAGGAATGTAACATTTCTACGCATTTAGATAAGTTCGTAATCAGTTGACCCACACTAAGTGCATGTGCGTCCAAATTATATCCATGTGTGCTTTAATGTCACTCAAATTCCACGGAGGTTTCACTTTAATTTACTTTTTAGAAAAACTTGCATTTTTCAGCCAAATAGTAGTGATGTTGAACTTTTTGAAACAGTCACTTAACCCGTGCGACTTTATCAACTCACTTAGACCAAATCAATTTGAGTAGCTCACTCGCACACGTTGAGCACACAGCTCAACATAAAACTGCCACGCACACCTTAACTAACCAATAGACAAACAGACAGACAGTTGTAACTGAGGTGACTTGACATGGCGAATTTCGCCCGAAACCAATGCAAACAGTTAGTTACTCCTTTCGGTTCATTCAATTCGAATCAGCAGGTGAAGCTCGCATTGCAGTCGAAAGTCAAAAAGTGTAAATTTACAGTCTATCTTTTCTTTGAGTTAAATGAAAAGTTTTTCGCCGTAATTTCAGCAACTTCGCATTGAAAATTGAACTGAGTGAAATTTCAGTGACGCAGCGACCACTGTTGAAAGAGACGTATATCTGAATCTTTTTTATTCGGCGTTTAAGCATTTGTGCGGCGCAATTTCTGCTGTGTGTGTGTGCTGGAACTTCCTACTCATCAGTTTGTCAGGGTGGCAGGCTTCGTGTGCGTGGGCGCGTTTTTTTCTCTCCTTGGCTACCGTGATATCGCAGGCTTTACGACTCAAAGTAACCTTTTGTGTGTTTTTCGGGTTAATCTGCAGAAATACGTGATAGCGGTTGCAGTTGCCTGGATTTTCCAGGTTTTTGTTATGGCTCTATTTGCTTTCTTGTTTTCTTTTCTTGTCTATGTGTAAGTATTTTACATGCTTTCCCCTGTTATCCAGTTGTGCCTATTTAAGAGAATGGCATTTTTTTTTACGTTGACACAGAATGCTCACTCTTAACAGTAAATTATTAAGTTTGTTATAGTTTACTGAAGAGAAGTTGGATGTATGATTAAGATGAAACATTTTTTAATACTCGCTTTTCGAATAAATCATTTGTCAACAATTTGGGAGCGGCCAGTATTACACTTCTGGGATTTGACTTCGTTAAGCCACCCTCAGCTCAGTCAAACGATGCTGAGTTTTTCGTCCATGCTTGAGAAGAGGGCTTCTCGTCTACGTTCTTGCAGTTGTTTTTTTGGTTCATTCTCCGTTGAACGCTGCCTGTTTTCAGAGATATGCCCCTCAATGCGATTCAAAAATGCCCTGGATCCGAGGCAATGCAGTAGTTATGAGTAGCGAAGTATGCCCAGTCGTTTTTTTTATCTAATTTGTGGCCTAAGCCAACCATTTATCCTCGTTTTTCTTCAGGTTAGACTTGGCCTGGAGTCGGTTACATAATTTTTTCTTTGCTTGCATTCTTCAGGGGAAACCTTGGCCATCTACTCAGGAGAGAAGAAGTTTTCCTATTTGTCCTGTGCTAATGCTCATACATCATCATGACTCAGCTAGACCAGAGCCAGCAAGAAACCATGACATTGTAAGCAGTGGTACACATTAGCCGTCGACAACCGCGCGGTGAATTCACCTAAGTGGAGTTTTTGGCGACTCAAAAGAAAAAAAATGTATATTTCTTCTCATAATTTGTAAATCATTATAATTATCAATAATCCTTTGGTAATACAAAAGTTGCTGACACGAAATATTTTCCCATAGTCAGTTGTGTTATGTTCTGGCTCTGATCTCCTATTCGAAGATCTCCCTGATACAATCAAAGACAAGTCTCTGGGATGTTAAAACGCTTCCCAACATTGGGGATTCATTGGTTTATTCTCCAATTGCAAAAGACGTTGATGGCTTAACATTAGTCTCGAGCAAGAAAAAATGTTAACTTCGGAAATAGCGAAGCTATAGTTACCCTCAGAAATACAATAGCTTCGTATAAAGAACTTTATCCTAACAATTTTTTTGGATATGTCAACAAAAGAGAAAGCTTTAAAGTGATTCAATATTGGTTCTAACAAATACCAAAATTTCAGATGGATATCTCAAAAACTGAGGGATCACTTATTTATCTATTTTATAGGGTCTCTGACGTTTCCTTCTGGGTGTTTCAAACTTCTTCGACCTGTTCAGGGCATAAAATGATCAAGAGTCGAGTAATACCAATAGTTCTAATACCACTTCTTTGAGAAGTGACATCCGAAAGTGTTTGTAGCCTCGCCATAAGATTCCTCATTAAAATCAATAGAATTTTGAAGAAAGACTAGAAATAAGAAGCTGAAGTAATATCTAGCATAAGTTCAATGAGTTTAATGCTGGTATTACAGCCCAGCTGTCGTAATGAATAGTTTGCGATTCAAAAAGAAACTTTCCCAAGCGACATCGCTTCGTTCTATTGGCTCTTGAAAAGTTCCAAGAACATGCGACGCGTTCGAGCCAGATTTTGTTCATTGATGAGGCTCTTTCTGACTCAAGGGGTATGTAAAACAAGCAAATTTGCCCCATTTGGGACGAATAGCAATCTGAAGAAATTCAAGAGCTGCCATTTCATACCGAAAAACAAAGGTTTGGTGTAGTTTGTGGGCCGGTGGAATCATCGAAATGATGCCGGTCGCTTCTCACACATGGCATCAATCAATGGATTTATTGAGAGAACACTTCACGTTTTGGCTCGGTCGATTGGCGACTGAGATCATGTCTTCATATCTTTAGACTTATTATTGAGATATGTAAAATCAAAAGTCTATGCAGACAATCCCGTTTCGATTCGGGCCTTGGAGCAAAACATCACGCGTGTCAGTCGAAATGCTCGAGAGAGTCAAATGCAAGTGGACTCAACGGAGACGTAGTCGAGCTAACATTTGAAAGAGGCAATTTTCGAAAAATAAATGCCTAATAATGTTCTTTGAAATGATAATAAACATTCCCTATCACATTTGTAGTTTCTGTGAAAAGGTAGGAAACCTCGAAATGGATCGCCCTTTATATATATAATAGAGGTCAAGAAAAGCTTTAATCAATAATGATTCTATCTTGATAAATATCTCTATTATTTAACAAAAATCCATTCACTTACATACATTCAACGAATAGAATTTCATCTGCAAATAGCTTTCTTTACCTGTAAATTTTTCCATGCACTTTCGAAAGCATCGAAAAGTAAGAGGGAATCATAATAATTGTTTATGCTGATAACTTAATCCCACGTAGATAAGCGAGTGCACACACATATTCAAATATATACAATTAAAAAATTCATTCCTCACATGATGTCACCGCATAGGGTTTTATTATATTTTGCTAGCAATTCGGGTTTCATGCAAATTTCATTTCACCTGCCGCCTCATGCACCCTCGGCGGCCATTTCATTGTTGGCAGCTGCGACAACTCAGTGCATGTTCGTGTTTCTGTTGTTGCTGTCGCCCTGTCGCCCTTTTTTGCATTGCATTGTTGCAATAATTCCCTTTTTATCTCGCTGTGTTTCTCAGTTGGCTTTGCATATTTCGGTTTTATACACTCGCAAAGACACGCAGCGTCGAGTGTATGAATTTGTTGCTGTTGTGGCTTATCCCGTCTGAAAGAGTTTTTGTGTCGTGAATTCGGCAGTGATTGTATAATATTTTTGTTTCGTTCTTGACTTAAGCTTAAGACTTATCTAAATCGCTTTTTTCCTGCAGAAAAGACTCTTGATGGATTCACGTTGCCTTGGAATACGCCAAAGCTGCTTGGGTAATGATATATTCGGATTTACTATACAATGAAGATATATTTCAATAAAGAAGGTTCCGTAACGCATTTGTTTATTTTTTTCCAAATTTGTTTTTTATAATAATATAAAAGGTGAAATCTTTCGATGGAAGATTCAAGCGAAGTCTGATTGAAATCTAGGGTTATATAAAAATTTCTTGTAGCACGCAAGGTTACTCCACTTGAAAAAGTTCATTTAAAATCCATCAACTGATGACTACAAGCAGGAAACTTTATTTACACTGGGTGCCAGAGCTCAAAGGTATAGAGGGCAACGAAATAGTGAACGAGGTTGCCAAGAATGATGTACGGCTAACACCCAAAAACGTGGCAACTTTGGGAAACCCATCCTCCTTGCACTTGCTCTTTTCATATAATCAATACTTGATGGAGCAAAACTGCAAAACTCATGTTCATAACGATAGATTAGTACACAAAGTCCCTATTGATACTCAATAGAAGAGACTGTAGGAACGTGATAGGAATACTAACTGGTCACTGTCTGGTGGTGAAAAATTCCCGCAGAATGTGGCTGACAGATCAATAAGACTGCAGGAAGTGTCTATAAAAGGGCACCAGGGAAACAATGGATCATTTCTTGTGCACTAGTCTCGCATTGGCAATTTTACGATGTAAGCGTCTGGGGTACTCTCGGTATGATACACTCAAGGAGGTATCGTTAGTAGGGCACAGAGTCTGTTCAATTTTGTATCACGCACAGGAATCCGAAAGATGACTATTTATCTTGGACCGAGCAACTGAACTCTATCTGGCATCACAGAAGACCAACTCTGGTCTATATGCACGGCTTATTGGTCTTCCAGATTAACTTAACCTAAACTATATGTTATATTGGTCCGATGTGATGAGTTTTTCCGAGATGTTAGTGCTGTCTTAGGCAATAAGCCATGCAAAATTTCGTGAAGATATCTTGTCATATAAAAAATTTGGGTTAGTTATTTCAGTACAAGGGAGTAATTTGGAAACCTAACATTCTATAGCAGCTTTTTGCTATAGTGATCCCTTGTAGAAAATACATTCGGAGTTTATAGCAATGCATTTGAAAAAATTCGTGCCAAATTTCGTGAAGATATTTCGTCAAATAGAAAAGTTCCCATATAAGAACTAGATTTTGATCGCTCGGTTTGTAATGTCAGCTATATGGTATAGTAGGCCGACATCGGCGGTTGCGGGTGAGCTGCTTCTTTGGAGAAAAGGACACTTTTTAACATATACAGATCGATGTCTCAAAAACTGTCGGACTTAATGCTCCTTCTGCATGCACTTTCTGGTCCTTTCCAATACATGCTGCCCTATATTTACTTATTTTTACCGCTATTGTTATAGATTTATTAAAAAAGTTTTATCAGGGTGCACAAAGCACGTAGATTTCCAAATGTTAATGCATTTCCAAATTCCACACATGGACACTTGCCTCACAGTCAAGCTGCCATAATCCCTTACTCTTGTGCGTTTATTAAAATTCAACGAAAATTTTATTTTAATGAAATATGCATGTTGGGGATTTTCATATTTATTTCATTTGTTTGTTTTTGCATATTTTTGTTTTATTAAAAACTTTCGCTTTTAAAGCGGCTTTTAGGGTTTTTTTCCTTATATTTCCTTATATAACTTTAGCTTTTGTTAGCTAATTCAATGGACTGAGCGTTTTTTTGCGTTAAGCTGCTCACGTATATATTTTTACATGCGCTTGTGTGTGCGTGTTTGCAATTGTGTTTGAGTTTGACTGGATTTCGGTGCATTTGAGCATTGCACAGCGGGCGATATTTCATTCGCTTAATTCCGTTTTTTGTACGCAATACATCCTGTGCTGCGGTATTAAAGCTAAACATGCCATTGTTGTTGACAGCATTTGGGTATTTAAAGCTGCCTAAGTGGTCGTTTATGCATGGCAAGCTTAAAAAAGCGAAAGCGCGTAAAAATAATTTGCTAAAAATATGCGAAAATATTTTTGAAATATGCGAAAACTAAAATGCTAGTGGTAAAAAAATTAGAAAAAAAATTTTAAAATTTGAAAAAAAAAATTAAAATAAAAATTTGATTTGAAAAAATTAAAAAAGAAATTTAATAAATTAAAAAAAATTTTAATTTGAAAAAAATTAAAAAAGTAATTAAAAAAAATTAAAAAAATTAGAAAAAAATTAAAAAAAAAATGAGGAAATAATTTACAATAACAAAAATTCAAAAAAAAATAGTAATAACTGCACAAAAACACGTGGCCTTGAAAGTTTTTCTCTCGCATAGGTATTGCGATAAGCGCTAAGCGCCACCGCGAAGCGCAGCATTTTTAACCAAATATGTGTTCGTGCATAAATTAACTGTTTTTGTGCGAAGCTGCGTGTTTAAGCTCAATTTTAGTTTCGTTTTACATAACGGTTTTTTCTTTGATACCAAACTTCTCTCCCACCTGCTTCGCAGCATCCATCCAACCATTGGAGGCCACCATAACCTTGGCAACTAGCGAATTACCTTTCACGCACATATTTATTGTCTTCACAACTTTTGCTTATCTGCTTTGAAGCGCGCACGAAAACACAACAAAGCCTTTTAAAGAAACTTTATAGCTACGCGCTCTGCAAAAGTTTATGTGTCAAGAAATTGCATTGCCTGTACCGCTCCGCCTCACACTGTGTGCCCCGCTCGGCTTTGTGGCAGCCGAGAAATTGCTACAAATTTGTTGCGGCACGCTTTTAATTAGTTGTAGGTACACACTCGTATAGTCTTCATTTCTTAGCTGCCTAAGACTGCGTGCGCGTGCTGTGCAAAGTGGCAGAAAGGCAAGTTGGCAAGATGGCAAGATGCAACTTGACACTCGACTCGCACCTGAGGCTGAAATAAGATGAAAATTAAAATAAACTTGCTACATAAGCCAAATATCTACCGGCACGCCGCGGCTGTAGCATGAAACATAAAAAGTGTAGTGAAAGCGCTTTAGCTCTTAATTTAAAGTTTCGTGCAGCGCTAGTGCGCTTGTGTCCGCACCTGTTCGCACGCGCACTCGCAGCAGCTGCCTTTATGTTGCACTTTCTAAGGCAAGCCTGTCAATGAGGCAAACTTCCGTGGACATTGGCTTAATGACTTTTCCAAATTGAAAATTCCACTTTTGCAATTGCATTAAAATTTCCCTGTTTGGTTGCTATATTTTGCTATGGTGAGTGAGGAAAGTGCATTAATAAGAATATCATTACATCAGATTTCGTGAGGATTTCATACAAAGTAAACACGTTTTTCGTACCATTCCAGACGGACATGTGATCATAAGAGCAAGATCATAAGGTTTCTCATGGGTGTTACAAACTTTTTTGCAAACTTAGGGTATTGCCGGTATTAACTCACCGAATATCTATTAATATAGTGCAATTTATATCTACAAGATAAATACCATACAATTGCGTATGCAGTTAGCCACTGTTAAGCTTCTTCTAGGAAACATTTCATTAACCATGTGAGAACTCAACTTGCTTAAAAACTCGTGAACGAAAAGGCATGTACAAAGTATTGCTGACGGTCTTGGTCTTGTTTATACTTTTACTAGACATTTTTATTAGGTCTGTTACATTGCCAATAATAAAAATCTTTAAGCAGTTTGTTTTAAAAATTCGGAAGTCAGCAAAATGGGTTTTAACTAGAAATTATTCTTCGAGACCGAATTTCTTACTACGTAGTTTACTTCCTAGGTTGGAACTAGAAAACTGCCTCATAAGCAGATATCATGAAATTTGTTTTTTATACCACTGATAACGAATACTGCTGAGCTGATAAGCTGTAATAAAGTCATGTAAATTTCAGAGAGAATCTATAAAAATTTCCTTCGTTACATCCATCAACGCTGGTGGCAAGCACGAAGCCTTAAAGTCACTGACAGCAACACACTTTAACGACAGCTGCGCTTTAAGTTGTACTCATTTCGCGTTTTCTCCGAATGTGAGGTATGTGAATTTATATTATTATTAATTTCCACAGAATAAATGCAGCAATCCTCTCACATTGCCCATCTGTTGCACTCTGAAGTTTCTGCAACAACTGCTGCAGGATCGCAAATACGGCATATGCACGAGTAATTGCGAAAATTTTTTAAGTGGGTCACTGGTGCACGAATGCTAACGGAGTAATTTGGGCGAGCGCTAAAAGTAACTTTTTCCGAGTTGCACATTCACACAATTCAGAGATGGTAATTTATTTTATATAAATTAAAAACGGTTTGTGTATGGAATTCTAATGCGAATACGCTTCGAAAGTATTACGGATTATGACACTTCACTTGGTAGGCCTGATGGCGGCTCTGAGTATACTTATGAAAATAATTAAAATTTCGAAAATAGAGGTTAGATACAAAACTGAAATGGTTGAGACAAGTGGTAAGTCATTGAGCCTGTATTCTTTGTTCTTTGTTCTTTATTCTATATTCTATATTCTTTTTTCTGTATTCTGTATTCAATATTCTATATTCTATGTTCAATATTCTATATTCTAAAGCCATCCATTCTAACTATATTCTATATTTGATATTCTTTGTTATTAATTCTATATCTTATGTTTTATGTTCCTTTTTCTATGTTCTATATTTTAAATTCTATATTATATATTTTGTATTCAATAATTTTTCTGTGTTCTGTATTTTATATTCTATATCTATCCATTCCACATTTTACGTGTTATAGTATTTTTTCTAATTTCCATGTTCCGCATTCTAAATTCTATTATTTACATCCCATCAATTTCATATTATATCTTTATATTTTCCATTCTTTATTCAATGTTCAATATTCTACATTCAATGTCCTGTGTTTTATCTTCTATGTTCTATATTCTTTGTTCTAAGTTCTAAGTTCTAAATTTTATGTTCTGTATCCTATTGAATATTACACATTTTTTTATTCTATATTTTATATTTTATGCTCTGTATTCTTTATTTTATATTCTATAGTCAATGTTCTACACTCTAATCTGAATATGTTTTCCATTTTTTATTTCTCTATTCGATATTATATATTTTAAGTCTCATACTTCATCTTTTATATTCAATATTCTATGTTCTAGGCTCTATATTCAATACCCGATAAAATATTTCTATATTATATATTATTTTTTATATATTCTGTATTCTATGTTTTTCTATGTTCTATGTTTTATATACTATTAACTCAATATTACATTTTATATATTCTGCATACTATATTCTATAATTTATGTTCTATGTTCTGTATTCTTCAATATATTCTATATTCTAAATATTTATTCTATATTCACTATTCACTTTTCAATGTTCCATATTTTTTAACTTACATTCTATTTTCTAGATTATGTATGTTTAGGCTCTAATATTCTCTACGGTAATATATTTTCTATGTTATATATTAATTTTTCTATATTCAGTATTCCATGTTTTTCTATGTTCTATGTTACAATTCTATGTTTTATATTCTATCCATTTCATATTACAGCTTACATCTGTGTACTGTATTCTATATTCTATGTTCTATGTCTTTAATATTTAATAAATTCAATATTCTACAACTATATTCAAAGTTCAATTTCCTATATTCTATGTTCTAAATTTTCTTTTATGTTTTCTATTTTCTGTTTTCCATTTTCTCTTTCAATATTCCATGTTCTATATTTTATGTCTCATATGCCATATTCCATCTTCTTTATTCGATATTATGTCCTCTGTATTCGATGTATGTTATGTATTCTGTAGTCCATCTTTAATTTTTCGTTCTCAACTTTTAACGACCAATTTATGAATTTTGTTCTTACTTTGTTGTTGCTCCCCAAACTTAGCTTTTACAAACTTCTACCGCTTCTAATTTGCTTGTACAGGAATTCACGGCAGCTTGCCGTAAGTAAATGAAAATTCAAAAGGTGACCGGTCAAACACATACTTGTGAAAGCCACAAAAAACTGAACGGAAATGTTTGCTTTATTGAAAATTAGATTAACTTTTCAAACAAGATGACCGCAATATTATGAAGACAATGAGAAATGTGCCAGTGAGATAAAATTATGGAGAGAATATTTTCGTACTTATTTGCTGTTTTTACTTAGTAGCATATAGGGCTATCCCTGGGAGGAAATGTTTGATATAATTTGGCATTTTTTCATATTCATTCTGTTATTCCATAAAGGCTAGCAAGCCGTTCCAAACAGAGGTTATAGAAATATCGTCCAAATAGACCTATTTAGAAGTTCATCAACTAAAGGTTTTCATAACTTCAGAAATGGACTCTGAGAGAAAACGTATTTTTGGCGTTTTAATTTTTTTAAGTGCGACTTTTCATTCATCGTACTACATTTCTTCATCAATTTGTTACAGTTCGCGTGTCGCATTAAAGCTTTACTTTTGCCGGTGATCTACTTCAGAGCTTGCTTTTCATTTCATATATTTAATTTTCCCTTATTTCTCTTTCTCGTACTTTCCTCTCCATTACTTTTTACTCTCGAATTAGAACAGCATCTCTGACATTATCATTATCCTTATCGCCAACTCAGCACTAGCCAGCTTTCCTGCAGGGCTTACGAATGCTTGTATGTTTGCAACTCATTCCATTACCCAAAAAAATACTACTTACTTGGCAAGCGTATTGCATTGCCAAGCTATACATACAAATGTATATATATAGAGACATATGTATATGCAAGTGCATATGTCAGACTTCTGAAGTCGAAATCATTGTCTGCATGTGAAAATTGAATTAAGTTTCAGCTTCAGGCTTTAATGTGGGGTACTTAACTTTGACCTCTACTTAACAAACACACACACACAAACGAGTGAGTACAGAAATTTGGTATAAAATTGTCGAAAAGCTGTAGACCTTAGTTGCATTTGAAAGCTAATTTCTAGCAGCTCACACAGCAGGTGGTTTATATATAGAAAATGCTAGCAACCAAAGATAAATATGTTGCAAACAGAATGTTGCAGACAAAAGTTATTTTAATTAAACTTCACTCATATCACGGCTTTGTAGGTGGTAAGTGGATCAAACTAACATAATTAAAATAAAATATCAATCGATTTTAGTGAGTTGTTAGTGCTACTGCATACAGCTTTGTTTGAAAACATTTGGCTTTAGCTTAAGTTGCTGAGAATTTAAGAGCAGACAAAGTTTAAAGGTTCGGAAGCTCTTTCTAATTAACCAAATTTTAAATTAATTATGTGGATATGTATGTAAGCGTGTGATTAAAATAGCAATTAATAATACATACCTCTGCCTAACCATTTTTAACAATAATTATGGTATCTATGCTTTAATAATTTATAAAAGTTTCGTAAGCTTTGTTGCCTTTTACCACCATTTAGTTCTAATGCATTGTTTGTGTAATGAACTACTTGAGTAAATGTGCGGTTTTGTTGTGAGGTGTTTGTCTATTTTGTTAGCAAAATAGTATTTTACCCAAATTCATAGCGCGTGGCCTTGCTACCCAAATATTATAGATATATTTTTATGATAGTATGAAACACGCACGTACCAGCAAATAGTTCTATCAGAGATAATTCTATAATGTCAATTGTAGATAATATTTGTGTTATGTGCCAAAGAGAGCTACTAAAGGTCAGAGAATACCACTATCAGTTTAGATATGCTTTTATATTTTTATAGTTTGAGGGCGTATGTACTGGCGAAGTTTGAAATTTTATATAGTACACCTTTAGTGGCGGCAAAGACAGTTTGAGAGCGTGTTCAGCACATCTTTTGACAAAGTTGTCAAAAACTAAGGGAGAAGTTCGGGTGTAATAAAATATAAAAAGTGCATAATGTTAATCAGAAGATCGGAGTCCAAGAAATTATATATATTACTGTTAGCAAAATATAGTAAGACCTTTTATTTTAAATTTCGCGGGATCCGTGAAAACCATTTAGAAATATAATTTGGGGCTAAGAAAAATTAAACCACGATTGGTCCCGAAATCACTAAATTTGTTCGAAAAACGGCGTTCGCGTTAAGGTCCATGAAAGAATGCTTTCCGACTACCACGAGGTCATGGAAGGTATTATTACTGGCGATCTGTGCTTACCAGCCGGAAACAGACGATAAATCTGCCGAATATCGTGGAAAAGCTGAGCCGAAGCTGAAAAAACCGCGTTAAGGTAGTTCACAATTCGAGGTTATGTTGACAGTTTTCTTCGATTATCGAGGTGTGGTGCACACCGACTTCAACAGGGAATACTATTTAAGTGTTATGCGTCGTTTGCGTATATTCGTTAGAAGAAGTCGAAATTGTGGACCGACAAGTCTTGGTTTTTGTACCACAATTATGCACCGTCGCATACGGCATTGATTCTTCGTGAGTTTTTTGACAAAACTTCAATCAATGTCGTGCTGCAACCAGCGCTTCACCTGATTTGGCTCCAATGTGAACTCTGGTTATATAGGAAAGTCATACGACCGCTCTGAGGAGACCGTTTGGAGTCAATTAAAGACATAAAAAGTAAGTCGCTACGCTCGTTGAAGGCTTTTCTAATTAAATTAAAGTGATATTTTTTTAAATGTATTTTGATGAGTTGTTAAGACTGGCTTTAATTGCTATGCCACATGTTAGTGCGATCTGTCTACTGCTTAAGTCGGTTGACCTCAGTAGCGTGTTGCAATTTTTACAATGGATAAAATATCGAAGAAACAATTTTTTCCAAATTTTGTATTTCTTATCAAATTTCGTGTGCGGAATCATTGCGAATGTTGTAAAAAGCTTAAGGTAAATCAGTTTTATCAAAAACAAAAGCCTACGAGTGGTACAAAGCGATCAAAGACAGTTGCGAGGTCGTTGAAAACAAGCCTCGTTCCGGACGACCTTGGTCGTCTTCAACGGATGAAAATGCATATGGAATGAGTTTGGTGGATATTCTGGGTATAAGATAAATTTGACATGCAAATAAGTCAACAGTTGTCAGAATGGAGAGGAAAACCAAAAAGACCACGTTAAAGCCGCTCAAAAATCATGGAAATGTTCATCGATTTTTTTCGTTATTCGTGGTTTGCTGCCTCATGAATTTATTCTGGAGGAACAGCCGATCAATAAAGAGTTATATTTGACCATATTGAAGTGTTTACGTGAGAACTTAAACCCAAAAACGCAATGAATTCCATCCATCAGTCGCCGTATTTATCAGATTTGGCTCCGTGTATTTTTTTCTTGTTCCCAAGCTAAAATTGCAGCTCCGTGAATTTTCAGTTGATCGAAGAGCTAAAACAAAATTCGTTGAAGGCGCTAATGGCCATCCCAAAAAGTGCTTATGAAAAGTGTTTCGAAGACTGGAAAAATCATTGGCATTAGTGTATTATATCTGGTGGAGATTACTTTAAAGGCGAGAATATAAATATTGGTGAATAATTAAATATGTTGAGTGTTATTTACAATTTCCGGGAGTTGTATAAAAGCTCATTCGAAATGGTCATCTTTTGCTAACAGAAAAGCTCAAAAATGAAGATTTTATGTCTGAAAATTTTGTAGACGTTTGGCAAAAATTATCAATGGAAATATTACTTGAATTCTGGTTTTCTTGCTAATTTTGGGTTGCTAAAGTCGAAAATGATAGTCAACATTTTCCAGCACGTAGGATTTTTTGTGTTGTAGTCAAGAGATGTAGGGGTCAAACCACCAACATTTACTAAAATTACAAAAATACCTGTATAACAAATGCAAATTCGTAATTGTTTTTCTTCTTAATTGGAGAATGGAGCCACTGTTCCTCCCTCAAATGAGAAAAGTTCTCTGAGCGCCATTCACTTGGGTGTGGCCAGAAATGATACTTTTATAAATGGCACAAGCCAAAGAAAACCGTTTGAAGGTAAACTAAAGTGAGAAAGCGAATCATATCTCTCCAAGGTTATGCGTTGGGTTTGGAACTCAATGAAAAGAATTCGTAATTAGGACACCTCAAATATCCCCAAAGACCCTTTAGCATCTCAGTTGCCAATTTTTCCTTCAGATAGTTTGATTCATGTTATTATACTTGTATGTGAGTAGAAACTGCAAAGAAATTGTAATTACTGGGGACTTTTTTCTGTGAATTACTACTCGCTATATTCATTGTAAACTTTGTAATAGAATTCACGGCAAGGCTTTGTAATAATTAATTAAATAATTTTTGAATAAATAATTTTTGCTTGAATTGGTGAGTTGGGCTCAGTAAAAATTTCTGTAAATGTGCGTCAATGCTTGCCAGTCGAAGGCATACAAATCAATAAAAAGGTAATTGGTAAGTTATTCAAATTGCGCGATAATTATATTGGCAGTAAGTCACGTCTGGTACGTGAGAAGATAATGGCTAGAATGAAATCCGATGTTAGTGATGCCGTAAACACCAATGAGTAATTGGATATTAAACTGACTTATTGGCATAACAGCCTATATCTGTGGAGTAGAATTGAGAGCGCGTCAAATATATTAAAAAAAAATTTAAAAAAAAAAAAATTTGTCTTTTATAATTAAAAAAACTTTGCTAATCGCGTGAAAATATTTTTAGAATTGTTTTCCAAGGCTGTTCAGCGTACATGCTTAGATTAGAGTGATACCTTTTGAGACGGCAATTATGAGGTCTAAATATACGCTTATAATTCTTGAGTAAAAGTGGTGCTAGCGCTACTATCAATAATCTCACAGCGATTTGACGTGCTTTTATAGCTTACACATGTAAATGCCTACATGCCTGTGTATACCTGTAAGTGTATTAGTGCATGTTGAAATGAGCCGATGCGTATGGCAGCATGAATGCCATTACAAGTGTCTGCATGTCAGTTTGATTGAAAATGCCATAAATGCGACGTGCAGCGATTTACACGAAATTGCAGCCGCTTTCGCACAACAATTGCTCATGCCGCCGCTCAACGCCGCGTGCAACACAGCACAATGGCGGCCAGCATACATATTGTCGACCTGCAGGGCGTATGCGCAACCACCTTCACACTTATGCACGCGCGCACGCTTGACTGATTGCACGAATGAATGTCAATGGGCAGAGTAAATGCAGCATTTATTAATTACGCTATTAATTATGAACATTGCCAACACAACCGACACTGATAATGTTAAGGAAAAGCAATTTCGTTGTTGTACCACTGCATACACATGTGTCTGTGTGTTTGTGTGCGCTTGTAGGCAGTGTTGCTGGCTTTAATCGCTGCCATAAACCATTGTTGACATTGTAGTTGGGATATTTGTGCGCAGCAATTTTTGCCAGTTCCTTCGGCTCAAGCAGCAGTTATGCCAGTTGCACTTGCGCACACTCAACACACACCCACACATACGCACATACAGTTGTGTGGTCTATCTGTAGGGAAAATATGCATGACGGCACGCTCATACATTTGACTATTTAAGACTGTTTGCGCATGTGTGTGTGTGTGTGTTCTTTTGTGAGTGCATGTGTATGTGTGTGGCTATGAATGAGTGAGCGCGTGTTAATTATCAGTGAGCATGTCGTTTGTTAACCGCGAATTGTGATTGCTCAGCAGCTGCAGGCGTCGTAAAAGCGCCATGGCATACCGTTGGGCGTGTGCTTGGCCACATTCGGCCTCATTAACACTTCAAGCAGGTATTTTCGGTATATTGTTGTATGTAGAAATAATGCCGTTGTTGTCGGTGATTATTTTTCTTTTCATTATTATTCAGTTTTAATGGCCGTGTTGGCTTGTTTGCTCTACTCGATTAATCGATTTAATTGCTGGCTTGTCACGTTGAGTGGTTGTCGGCAGGAGATTTCGTGGAAAACAGTTGAGTATTATTATATTTTTGTAAAATGAGTTGTTAATTGAAAAATAAAGAATGTAAAGTTCGGAATTAAGTTTAACTATTTCCAAAGCGTTTTTTTAGGATATCTTCCAGGGGATAGGTAGCATTAAATCAGATTTTTTTTTTTTTTTTTCAAAACTATATCGAATCCTAGGGAGCATTAACTCAGATATTTGTTTTTGTTGTTGTTGCTTTATTATATTGAATCTTAGATCCACCTGTAGAAATTTTAATTTGACTGTAGGCACTTAGGTATAAGTTCTAGTAAAATCAAAACAATTTTTTCCAATATATGACTTTAAGACCTGCATCTTACGTTGTAACGGGTGATTTTTTTGAGGTTAGGATTTTCATGCAGTAGTATTTGACAGATCACGTGGGATGTCAGACATGGTGTCAAAGAGAAAGATGCTCAGTATGCTTTGACATTTCATCATGAATAGACTTACTAACGAGCAACGCTTGCAAATCATTGAATTTTATTACCAAAATCAGTGTTCGGTTCGAAATGTGTTTCGCGTCCGTGTCCGATGAGCGATGAGGCTCATTTCTGGTTGAATGGCTACGTAAATAAGCAAAATTGCCGCATTTGGGGTGAAGAGCAACCAGAACCCGTTCAAGAACTGCCCATGCATCCCGAAAAATGCACTGTTTGGTGTGGTTTGTACGCTGGTGGAATCATTGGACCGTATTTTTTCAAAGATGCTGTTGGACGCAACGTTACGGTGAATGGCGATCGCTATCGTTCGATGCTAACAAACTTTTTGTTGCCAAAAATGGAAGAACTGAACTTGGTTGACATGTGGTTTCAACAAGATGGCGCTACATGCCACACAGCTCGCGATTCTATGGCCATTTTGAGGGAAAACTTCGGACAACAATTCATCTCAAGAAAGGGACCCGTAAGTTGGCCACCAAGATCATGCGATTTAACGCCTTTAGACTATTTTTTGTGGGGCTACGTCAAGTCTAAAGTCTACAGAAATAACCCAGCAACTATTCCAGCTTTGGAAGACAACATTTCCGAAGAAATTCGGGCTTTTCCCGGCCGAAATGCTCGAAAAAGTTGCCCAAAATTGGACTTTCCGAATGGACCACCTAAGACGCAGCCGCGGTCAACTTTTAAAATGAAATTATCTTCAAAAAGTAAATGTCATGAACCAATCTAACGTTTCAAATAAAGAACCGATGAGATTTTGCAAATTTTATGCGTTTTTTTTTTTTAAAAAGTTATCAAGCTCTTAAAAAATCACCCGTTATAAGAGCGATCAGGTTATGGTAAGTAACTGTAGAAAGACAAGACTTCGTACTAAAAAAAACTTCTTAGAAAGTTTTGTGATTGCTTGAAACACTATTGTTTGGATACGCGCCAAAGATAGTCACCAGCAGGTGAAAATATGCCATATTTTATAAATATATTTCATAAAGGTGGTCGATGATCTGAACCGTGTTTATGGTTCCGATGCTAACAGCCAAACCCACGCAATTTTTGATTCGTTTTGGTAATTATACCCTGAACAGGGTATATTAACTTTGTCACGACGTTTGTAACACCCAGAAGGTATGTGTGGAGCCTATAAAGTATTTTAATTAAAAAAGTGATCAGGTTGTTGAGCAAAGTGATTTACCCAGTCCGTCTGCCCCGGGTCCTTTGGGTGCGTGTGTTCCACTTCTGTCCTTTCCTTCCGGTCTGTCTGTATATTTTTTTAAAAACAAAGCCCCCCGTTTTTCGGTTTTATTTCTTTTCATATTTTCAAACCTTTTCTTTTTCTCTTCAAAGAAAGCGGGTTTTCATTTTTTTCGGCAGGCCGATTTCGGGAACCACTTATATTTTTATATTTGTAAAATATTGTAATTAAAACAATAAAAAAATCAATTTCCCGGAAAAGTTTAACATTTGAAAAAGGGTTTCAATATAAAGATTTGGTATGGATTATTTTCTAAAAAAATGTAAAAATTCCAGAAAATTTGTTTTTGATCGGTTGGAGTATAACAAAAGTCCTAGAAGCTGAATATCGGAATTTAAAGTCCTTGTATGGAAAACTTTCACATTTGCCCAAATTTTTTTTAGTGAAATTTTTTGGGTATAAAAATAAATTTAAAACAAAAAAGAAAAAATTTATAGCTAAATGAAGGGGGGTTCAAAAAATTTCCATTTGCCCTATCCCCATTTTTAACCCCTCCATTACAAACAAACGATCAAAAGTTCTTGTAGGAAAATTTCGCAATGTGGAACAAAAGTAAACTTTTTTCACCAAATTTGGAGGGAAAAATTATTTTTCCTACTTTTGAAAAAAATAAAAAAAAATAAAAATTTTGGGATCGGTTAACCCTATAAAAAATATAAATGCCAAAACAAATTGAAAGGGATCGGAAAAATCGTGGCTTTTTAAAATGGAAAAAATTTCCCCCAACATTTGGGACGCAGAAAAAAAATATTCCAAAAATTTGGAAATTTTTTAAAAATTTTTTAACAACAATTTTAAATTTGAAAATTTTTTTTTTAATCGTTAACAAAATAGCCCTTATAGTTTTGCCAAATTAGAAATTTTAATTGATCGGCATTTCAAGTTCTTGAAAATAAAAACAATTTTTTAACATTTGGCTTAAGATCTATTCACGTTTGGTAAAAGAGCGACTTTTTAATTGTAAAAGACAAGACTTCACAAAAAATTGTTAGAAAGTTTTGTATTGCAATTTTAGTTTAAATCCCCAAAGGTGGCCCCACAAGTTACTAAAAACATAAAGGGGGCAGTATGTGAAGGGTGTTTAGGTTCCGATGCAACCGAAGTTAACGTTTTTTTCCTTTGGTTTTTTACTGACAAAGATGCGCCGAACTCTGGAAGGCCAATTATCGAAAATACTATGCAAATAAAAAAGGGGAAAACCCGGTCGAGTCCGACACTTGTGTAAGCCACATTTCGATTGCGCAGTTGCTAAATATTGAAGGATTGGAGCTCACTGGCTCGTGTACAAGGCTATTTCAGGAATGTCTAACCTCACTACCAATTGCATCGAATCCCTTTGTGATAAAACTGGTATTGGTGTCAAACAAAATTGCAGAAACTGGTAGTTATAAAGTTGATAACCTGGTAAGAAAAGGCAGCTTAGTGCCGCTCTCAATGACATCGTTATGATTCGGTTATGCACTTCCTTCTTTCGTTACTTTACTGAATATCTGGGCTTCGTGAAAGCTTAGCCAGCGCTAGGCCAACGTTAGTTTTTGTGCTGTGGAAAGTTCAATCACAAGAGACCTAGCAAGTTCTTCGTTGTCAATAAGGAAATCCTATAACTATTTGTACGGGTTATAAATGTTCATTGCCTTCCCCGGGTGCCCTATGCGGTGAGGTTGGAAAGCCGAATGCCAGCAATATAAACTGTTTTATAGAAGACGAGGTAGAAACATCCCAACACTTTGCTTTTGTCCGTCTCGCCTTTGTGGAATCAAGGCTTATGTAACTGGGAGCTCACATTTTCAGAAATTAAACGCTGAGCTAGCGGGAATATAAAATGAAACGCCTCGACAAATTTGTGTTGGTGTCAAAGCACTTTGTCCACTTGAAAGATCTGTTTACCGCAGTTCCATTTCAGGCTCCATTAAGGTCTTTGCAGAGTCTAAGTGCGACCCAAGGGGAAACAAATTTTGAAACCCGTAAAATATTGCACAAAAATAGTTATAAAACTGATTAGTTTTGAAGTAGCCAACGCCTGTCTACCAACCTAAACTAATAACTCTGAAACCACACCTTTGAGAACTTTATTAATTTATTCGTTTAAGAAACTTTTGGCCAAAAAAAACTTTTGACCAATTTTTATGTAAAAAACCGAATTCTTTCCTTTTTAAAATTTATTTTTTTTTTTTGTTACAAAGTTTTTTAAAAGCTGAAACTTTTAAATTAAAAATTCACCGGAAATTAAAACAATTTAAAAAAGGGTAAAAAGGTTTTTTAAAAAGTCCAAAAAATTTTTGGCAAATTAAAAAAACCTTTTGGGGTTTTTGGGATCCAATTTTTGGCCAAGAACTTAAAAGTTTTCTAAAGGGTGTTAATTTTCTTAATTGCCCCCTCCACGGTTAAAAGTTTTTTTGTTCAAATTATAAAAAAAAGTTTTTGCTTTTTTAATTTATAAATCAAAAAAACCGCAGTCCGTAAAAGTCAATATTTTTTCATAATTATTATTTTAATTTGTGGTAAAGCTTAGAAACATCTCTAAGTGTGGCTTAAAATAATTCCATGAAACATGTTAACCCTTTTTCAAACACATTCTAATTCACATGAACCAAATGCAAATCGAAAACAGTAACTCAACCCATTGCAACTCAAAACCACTGCGACTTGCACCTCGCAATCGTCAGCTGTAGCAAATGCAAGCGGCATAACTTCATGCCAGCGCGCCGCAGCGTTTATTGGGAATTTCGGACACGCTGTCAATGCGTGCAGTATGCCGCAGCACTGCCTGAAAGCGCCGACACGTCGCAGTAATCCGCTAACCAAGTTTTACGTGGCGCTGATGGCGCGGGCTTAGGCAGCAGCTATTTGAGCGCGCAAAAACGTGGCGCGGTATGAGACCCGTGTGGACCTGCACTCTGGCATATGCAGAGCGCGCACTCACAACTGCCAACCAATTCAATGGAAATATGCATAGCGAAGTTCCGCATATTTTGCACCAACTGCCGTCGGTGCATGTTGAACGTGTGGCAGGTGACAGCGCGTGGTGTGAAGGCCTACATGTGCGCGTATTCATAGATACCGCAAGTGGTTGACTATCATTGTTGTTTTTTTTTTTTATGAAAAGTGGGGGGTTTAGTGCAATGCCAGCTGGCAAATTGCGAATTCATTGCTGACACACACACACACACAGCGTGGCTTGTAATCAGCTGCAGTCGTCTTCAGTCTAGCTGCCTCCGCTCGCCGCCGCTTCAGTTGTTGGCAGATAATAAAACGGCGAAAAAGCGCAGTATTTGCGCGCAGGTTATTCAAAAGGAATTCGCATTCGCATTTTCATTTTCTTTATGAGCAGCGCATTTGCTCGGCATCGCGTTGCACCATTTTGCAATTTCTCAGCGTTTGATGTGTTCTTTGTTTTTCCCTACTTTATTTAGCATATTTCACTATAAAATTTCATTTTGCAGGGGAATTTTCTTTTGTTGTTTTTGTGTTGTAGCATTCTGTACAGTTTTTTCGTTTCTACTTTTGTTTTTATTTTTTTCGTATTTTTATTTTCGTAGCTTACGTTCAGTTGATTGCCTTCGAAATTTTCCTACGCACTTCCAGTGCTCTCTGCTCCTCGTTGTTGCAACGCCTTTGCATCCTTTACTCAATTCCTTTTGCACGCTCACCTTTCTTGCTGTACGTCGCTTTATTTACAATTTCGAAAATTCCCAAAATTTAATTTAATGTATTCCAATTTCTAACATTTATTTACAATTTTCTCTTTCTGTTTATTTTTTCTCTTGTTTCTGCAAATCGTTGTTGCTTTTTCTTTTTTTTTCTCAAATTATTCTTGAACAATTGAACAATATGAAGTGTTTTACAATAACAACAATTGTTGATTGATTTCTTATCTTTCTTTGCTTTGAAGATGTTCCGAGAAAATTTTCCAAAAGGGCTTAAAGGGAGTAATGAATGTTCTAAAGGCTCTTCTAGGTGTTAATTATAATTATCTATTTACCTTTTCCCAAGACTGTCCGAGGGGTTTAAAAAAAGGCAAGTCTTTTTTATCCCGGGGATAGCACGAATAAGTTATGGTACAATCAAAAAGTTAGTAGTTTCTTCAATTAAAGTTTTTATAAAAAAATAACCCTAATCGGCCCAATATCGGGCTGTTCCTAATCATTTCGCAAAGAACTCTTTTCGGGACTGGCTTTTGTTACAACAACGTGATTGCCATACCTAGTTGCGCCGATCTTAAAATTCCATGGTACCATTTTAGTAGTATGTTTGCCACTTTTTTTCAAAATAATCTTCAGTCTAAAATGATCAATGCATTGTCTTTTTTAAAAATCTTCCCAGCGGGTGTTCTCATAAGCTCACAGATCAGCTTCAAATCGGAGAAATTACGCTGATTTTCGGATCCAGAAAACGTGGAGAATGTGAAAGTATGTTAGATTATATTTATGTTTGATCACTCAAGTTGTGATCGCATTTGGATAGATTATAACCCTTTGTATAAGTATAGCCAGAAGAAGCACACCAGTAATGAGAGTGTCGACAATGTATCATGTAGCCATTAAAAATCAAAAAATAGGTGTTTGATTTCGATTCGCGCCAACATAACAGAGAGATAGACCTTCAACTAGTGCCTTACTTGTTGAGGAGAAACGCTCACTGGCTCTCTTGCGAAAATATCTTCTGACTGCACAGTTACCAATAGCAGCTCAGCGCTCACCACGCTCTCATCATTTCCAATTAACCAATCGTAATCAGAAGAAGACAGCGGAGTTTGACACGTTGCTGATAGCCAAATCATTTGTATTTATAAATTATGGACTTTGGGTTTTTAAAAATACTGTTTTTCCTGATCAGTCGATTATAAGTTTTACAAAATAAAAGCGTTTTTATTTGTAATTATTAACGGGGGAACATAGGGGTTTACGGCTTCCAAAAAATCGTTTTTTTTATTGTTTTTTACATTCTAAAATTATCTCTAGAATATTTTCCAAAATTTTCAAATTGATCCGAGTAATAGTTTCAGCGATACAGCCGTTGAGAACTTGTGCGCTTGAGGCTAGCTAGGTTAAGTGCACCGTCTTTAAAAGCGTTTTTCTCGAAACTATATTTTTGAAGTCGGTTGGCAAGATTTCTCGAAAACCCAATTCAACCGATCGACATGAAAATTTACACAGGTCTTTGAGACACAATTCTTATAGACTTCAACGAAAGACTTTCCCTTTTCCCATTGAAACTATTTGAAAAAAAAAAAAAAAATTCCAGAAATTTTCACTGAAATTTTTATTTTTTTTTTTTGTAAAAGTATCTGCCAAAAATCCAATTTTCAGTTTTTAAACCCTTTTGTAATTTATTTAAAATAAGGTTTTAACTTTAAAAAACGTATTTTTTCACTTAAGATGATCCTGTAAGGAGTTATGCCGCCAACGCGGGCTCAACTTTTGTTCGAGAGGTCACCGGGAATAGCGTCGCAATGGCCGAGTTTAAAATTTTTTAATTTTTCCAAAAATTCAAAATTTCCTTGTTAGCAGTGCATGTTTGAACCAATAAAAAATTCTAATAAAATATTTTATCTTTTTTATGAGAAACAATTGTTGAAAAAAGGCTGGTTTTTAACCGAGGAAACGTGTAACCCCTTAATAATAAGGAACTGTTGTTTTTATGCGGCTATGGGGTTTAGTTAAGTTAAGCGGCTGCCAAGATGTGATGATGTTAGTCATTGGCTGTGGCGTAAAAAAAGTATTGAGTGTCATCGATACACCAACATGCATACCGGTTTAGGGTTAATGTCATTCATATGTTTGCATTTCTATTCAATACACAGAGAAAGCGAAAAAGAACCCATAACAAATTTCGCTTTGGACACGCTAATAAGATAACACCTGGCAGAGAGCTCCTAGAAGCGAAGAAAACGGTATCGCCATTTTGTGTCGAAGAAAACACCTACTTATCGAACAAAACGGATCCTATATTTTTCCTTTTTTTCCTCATTTGCATGTTGTGTATATAGAAATTCTTCGCCTTATTCCAGAAATCCACTTCATACAACAGGGAATATAGGCAAACAGGAAGAGTTAATGAAAATAAAATAAAAGTCGTGAATGAGAGAAAAGAAGTAGCAAAGCTCCTGTAAGTTAATCGACTTTTATGGCAAACTGCGAGTGCAAACTTAATTAAAACTTTGTGTGTGCTCATTAACGGTGTTGTAATTCAACATTACATACAAACTGACATGCATAGTAGACAGACTAAGAAAAAACACCAGAGAAAACCACTTTAATGCCATGGAGGAGAAAAGAGTTAGAACGAAAATGCCACTGCTGAGTGGAGATGTTAATAAAAGTCTGCACAAGTTTACATACAGAAATATATATAAATATATATATATATATCTAGCAACTAATCGCTTTCTTTCATTAGCTATGAAGTTTTCCGCTTAAATCAGCGTGCCACCACACTCTACACAGCAGCTTTAAAGGCACTTCGAGGGCTTTGATAAGAAAGTTTGAGTAAGACTGAGCAAGTTGAGCGCAGTAAGTAGTTAAAAGACGTAGTGAAAAGTTGAGCATAATTATGAGAAAGAGTATCAAAAAGTTGAGCATATAATACTCATAATGAAAGAAGAGCAATAAACAGTAAAATTATTGATAGCTGGAATTTTAATTACCTAGTTGGAACTAGTTGGTAATAATAGAGACTGATCTACACTGAAAAAGAGAGACATTTGTAGAGTTCTAACCCCCTTAAAACTATCTTACAAATGCAAATAAATAAATACGTGGAAACTAGTATTAAGAGATAAAAAAACTTCACTGATTACTCTCTGATCTCTCTTGAATATGAAGTTACAAATTAAAATGATGTTAAAAAAATTAAATAAAAAGGAATTTGCTTGATATTGCTTATGGAATCTTGGCTACATAAACGTCATAAAGATTGCAAAAGTTTTCTGGGAATTCTACTTCCACGCGAACACAAGTTTTCTGAGTACGATTATGAAACTGTTAAAAATCCATCGATCGGTACTAATAAAATTAGCCGAAACCGAAAAAATCAAAATTCATAAATCTTCTGCACAACCTTTTCTTTGGACACGCCTACGGCCGACTCATCAGACATGTCATTGTTTGCTTTCGCATCATATAGCAAGACGGGGAAGGTGAGTGGCTTGGAATGTGACTAGCATTTGGTCTTTGTTCTTCGAAAGAATACTTTAAATCTCATTTGCCTACTCAGACCGAAGTAGCACCCGCTGAATTGTAAGGCTGATATTGTTTTTGGTGCTAATACTGGTTCCAAGGTAGACGAAATTATCTACGACTTCGAAGTTTTGTCTGTCAACAGTCACGTAGAAGCATAGACGCGAGTGCGACGAGTGTTTGGTTGATGGCAGGAGATATTTTGTCTCGGCCTCGTTCACAACCAGACCCATTTGCTTCGCTTGCTGATCTATTCTGAAGAAAGCTGAACTTAAGGCGCGGGTGTTGAGGCCAATGATATAAAAATCCTCGGCGTACGCCACAAGCTGTTTACTCTTACCGAAAATTCCACCTTCTTTATTTAGATCTGCTGTTCGAATTATTTTTTTCAGAATTAAATTGAAGAATTCGCATGTTAGAGTCGCCTTGTCTGAAACCTCGTTTGGTATCGAACGGCAATGAAAGGTGGACTCTCATCCGAGATTGTTTTCTTCTTTTCATTACGTTTGTTTTTGTTTTACGTGACGGGGCCGAAACCTAGCGTACAACCTTGGGCAAGGATATTTCACCTTCTCACTTTAGTTCGCTTTCAAACAAATGTTTTTTCGCTACCATTTAGTCTACGGCCGGAAGTCGTGAGATGCTAGAGCCATAACTAAAATAATCGTTTTTGGCCACTGCTATGTGAATGGCGCTCAGAGAACTTTCCTCACTGGCGTGAACTTCTACACATGCCCAGCGGAAACTGACGAAGTAGATTTTTTTTTTGTTTTTACTAACGGCGAATGGTATTCTACTGGATGCCTGGAAGGATAACCACTTGAAGTATAATTCGATCTTACGCCTTCTAGTTGAACTATATCAGACAGCGTACATTAAATTAAGTCACTTCAAGATCATTTTTGTATTATAGCTATTTTTTTTTATTACATTAATTTGTAAAGTATAAATATGTTTTACTCTGTCACATTTTTTCTCTTCCAACTCATGCACCTACAATCGGCCCATAGTTTTTAAATGCTATGTCCTGGTTGTGTAACGTCCGGCGTTTGCTTGACTGATCGGCATCGTTAGAGATTTGAGCTAGGAGGACTTCATACTATTCATTTTAAGGGCTCCACTCTCCAAGCAAACAATTATTTAGATATGCTCTACTAGTACTTAAGTCTTCCACGTTCTTAACACGCGCGTTAGTAGTACACACACGTTCGGTGTTGTCGATGGCTTGATATGAAATTGTCAATTTGTCAGCGACGCGCTCCGATGTGACGGTTATGCTAAAAAAATTCTCGCTGTTATCGTCAGACTGTAAAGATAAATATTGAGATGAGGGAAATCAGTATGTATACTATGTAAATATTTAGAATACTAATTTATATGGCCGATGATTTTAGTTTAAAGTTTTTGTTGACTCATGGTTTTTTGGGATTTTTTATAAAAAAATAAAGCATAGAGCTAGTTCAAGGCAAACACTTACCGCCTTATTGTAGCATTGGAAGAATTCCAAGCTATCAGAGATTCTTTGGCAGGCACCCAACGATGAGCAAAGTGAGTGACCATCATCCAAAAGAACACTGCGTTCCCAAGCACTCTGCTCCGAAAGCAATTTCTTTGCTGTCGTTGCCGTATTTTTGCAATCGTTGTACTCCTTATAGTAGACTTCGTTGATCGCCGTCTGATTACCCAAATACCAATCGAAACATGCATCGGTTTCCTCAGCTCTAACGGCTGCGCCACGGGTCATTTGCATTGTCTGCACCACCTGGCGTAGAGCCAAGTGTTGCTGATCGAGCAATGGCTGCCAGTCCACAGGCGATTGCGCTAAGGCGCTGCTGACAATTGTTGCCAACAACAAGAAGAGCAGAGATTTTGTTACCATTTTACACACTTTTTTTCTTTCAAGTACTTTGAGTGTTTATAACTATTTTAGATACGATTTCCTCGAAGAAATTTTTAACTTCCACACGCCGTTCGCCGGTTTCTTTACACCTGATGTACTTAGGCTGCAGACTGTTAATGATATTTTAAAGCACCCCTAACCAGTTTTTATATGAGTGCGGACTGTTTTGGTGAGTGCTTTTTTGGTAATTATATTGCATTACTCATTTTGATTTGTCCGATTTAATCTTATTTTTATAACAATGTACAAGGCATAGGTGTATTATATTAGCATTAGTTTGCAATCTTTAAAACAAGAGTAGCTTTCACATATTCTTAACATTTTGAATTCGTTATCAATTGATGTGGCTGCTGACAAGTGGGTGATAGGTGGATTGACATGTTCAGTACATTCGTACCAGACGTTTTGATTCAAATGGCGCCTAATAAATATCAAATTCTAAGAAATACAATTTTTGCTGTACGTATCCAGAAATGGTTATGTATAAAAAATAATATGAGGCGAAATATTTCAAATTAAACTTTACTGGATTATTTTACATGAAAAAAATCAATAATTTAATCGTTTTCTTACGAGAATTTTTACTGAATCATACCTCAATATATTCTAAAAGTTAATGCTATCTATTAGCTAGACTTTACCGACGTGTACACACCTTTCACAAAATACTAGTGACCGGGAAATTGTTAATAAAACGCAAAATATTTAACTATTCATCAATATTTATATTATCACCTTGACGGTATTCCTTACCACATGTTTTTATGCCCACGATTTTTCTAGTTCTCGAAACACTTTTTTTCATAAGCACTTTTAAGATGGCCTTCAGTTTCTTCAGCCAATTTTGTTTTTTCTTTTCGATTCCAATTTAGTCATAAACGTCTGTCTGTTGGGATATACGAGAACTAGCACTTCAGTGTGCGAAGCGTCTATCTGAAATTTTGCTTACCTTCGTCTTTATTGGCGTCGATACCACGACTTGTTTTGTTTTTTTTTGTTTTTTATTCAGCGTGTTTTCCTATATGGCGGGTCCCAAACTCAGCATAAACCCAGGGAGGAATGTTAGGCCTTCTCACTTTAGCTCCTCTTCAAACGGATGTTTTTTGACTGCCCAGAGGATGCTAGATCTACGGCTAGAAGTCGGGAGCTGCAAGTGAACTTATGAAACGCCTCCACTCGCTCGTATCAGATTCACTCTCCAATAGAAACTTTAGAAATATAAAAAAAAAATCAAGTACACCTATTGCGACACAACCTTTAGATACAGATCACCACGTGGCACTTCAAATTACCCCATATTGTTGTGATGCTACGTGCTTTTCCCGCTGCGCCGTTTTATTTTACATTTTATAATGCCAATTCCGTTATGCACGCTGCTTCCATGCAACGCATAACCTTTTCGCCGCATCACACTCCATTGCAAGCGAACTCGGTAAATTGGCGGTTGTGGTTATGGCGACACTTGCTTTACTAGGTGTAGGTGGCAAGCGCAACGTGAACGTGGCGAAGACGCTGCCGCATTTTGCTGCTGGGCACATGCCAGTGGTCCATGCAATGCACTGCCACAGCAAGTTGCAACTTGCACAGCATAAATGCAGCGTTGAAGCGGTAAATGAAGCCAATAACTTATGCAGTGTTAGCTGTTGCGTCAGACTGTGGCAACATTGCAGGCGCGCGTGGGCGTCCCTATCACAGCGCCGCTTAATATGATATGAATGAGTAAGAGCCAAAGTTGTGAAGGCAATAAAAGAAAGCAAAAAGCAAAAAAAAAGATAAGTGAAGGAAAAAAAGAAATGCAAAAACAAAAAACTCAACTTAAGAAGACAGTTGAGAGACGCGTCGCGGCGGGCAATTGCGGCGGAATGCGTTGCTGCTGGGGGTAATGAGATGCAGCAACGGCGCGCAGGCGTGCAACGGCAAACACGCGCACACAACGGCACTCCCGCACTCCAGCACCCAACACAAACACAAACAAGCCAACAAAAATGTAATTAAGATATGCAAATGAAGCAAAGATATGACTTGGAGCGTGTGCGCAGCGCGTTTTGGCGCAAAGCGCGCAGGGTGTAATCGGCAGCCTGGATGCAAGCGTGGCATGTGGGGACTCATCAGCGAGCTGAAGTATGCAAAATGTAGTGTAAATTTGTACATTTAATAAAATGTGTACCCGCTACTTACGCTCCACTGGATCTGCTGGTTGGTTGGCTGGCTTGTTTGTTTGTGTGGCAGCGCGCAGCTTGTTTGAAATTACTATGCAAGCGCCGGGCTTGTCTCCTTGAGTGACACTGAATGACATCATCACAACATCATCAAATATTTATCAAGTCAATTATAAACTAAATAAAATTTTCCGCATTTATGGCTGCAGTCGGCGAAGGGCAAAGGATTCCAGGCGACAGCGACAGCAGCCACTTCGGCGGTTGAATGAAGATGCGGAAGAAGCAGCGGGAATGCGGGCAATGAAAGGCAGCAATTTTGCTGTTAGTAATGTCTGAAATTATCGGTTACAAACTACTTTATGCAGTTGAAGATAGTATAGAAATTAGTTGTTGAGATATTAACATAGAATTGGGGTAGTCGAAAAAGTATTTTCGTATTTTGTCAATAGATGTCGTTGCTGTCGTATATCTCGACATCTTCGTATATTTACCACATCTTTCAGATGAAAAAGAGTATCATCAAGGAAGATGGAGTTCTTAAAAAAATTCGTTATCGTTTTCAAGTTGTTCCAAGGCAAAATCAGCGACATTTACGGTGGTTCGATGGCTTCAATTCTTGAGTGAGAGCAATTCTTTAAGGATGCAAGCCCAAATCCTCTCTCAAAATCCCACAAGTCGTGGTTTCAGACAGTCTCAATTCTTTGGAACGTCTTGGAATCGACAAATTGCGGTCTTCAGCAACACTTGCGAGCACTGGTGAACCATTATTACGGCTATAGATTTCTAAAGCACACGAAAAATCTCAATTGGGGAACGATTTTTCTGATGATATCTTTCATGATGAAATTGTAAACATTACTGAATATATGAAATTTCCTGACCGTCAATCCCTGCTTGACCACTGTTTGAGACGATTCACCGCCTTGACCAACGCTTTTTGAGCTTGATATTGTCGTATGTGATCCCTTTTTCTTCGCCAGTCACCAATCGCTTCAAAAGTGGTTCGAGTTCGTTCCGTTTCAGCAGCATATCGCAGGCGTTTGATTCGGTCAGAATGTTTTTTGCGTCAAATAAACCGGCAAAACCCAAAAATCAAGCTTTTTGTGTATACGCCTTCGCAGAATGGATTAAAATGTTTTGACTAAATCCCTCTTCCCGGCATGTCCAATCCCAAACGGTTTAACCATGATTTCGTTGGGCTTTGAATCGGTTTCGTTGGTCCCCCCAAGGTTTTTTTTCCGGGCCCGGGGGGGCTTATCCGTGGTGTAGGTGTCACCCGCTCTCAGTCCTCGAACCCATTCCTCCGCAATTCGAAGTGATAGAGTACCATCCCCCCAAAACACCATTAGTCCCACGAAACGTTTCTCTTTTAAAGATGTACAGCCTCGAAATTCAAAAGTCGAAAAGGCGGACGGGAGACATTTGACAATATACTGTGATATACTATAATATAACCTCAAATACTTAATACTTCAAAATGTCTTAAATGTAATTAAAATAAACATAATACTTGTACAACTAGTCCAAGTACAAATGGTATAGCTGTGGAAAATCGTCGTACTCGATAGAAAGGAAGGGTATGGATATTAGCTTCTGATATGACATCACATTTTGATAGATGCACTTTTTACTATTCAGATATCTCATATAATGATTGACTTTCATATAATAAAATATGACTTCTTAACTGTTGCCATACTGAAAGTAATATACTCTCATAGAAACTCTCGACCTGGAGCAGACAGTTTTCACAAGCTTCATTTGTGGCGAAGTTTAAGGAAGTAATCAAGTAATATTATATTATATAAAAATTTCCCAACTCTTGGTCAAAGTAGGCTGCTTCTGTGTGACTTCCCACCTTCAGACAGTCCAATTGTTGATAGACCAGATCCATTTGCGAGTTTGGCCTCAGGAAAGCCACTCATAGCAGAGCAATCTCCTAATCCTACCAAATATCAGGGCGCTTGACATTATAAAACCAGCTTTTCATCACCGCTTTAGAAATGGATCGGTTTAGCAGCGCAGTTTGGTACAAAAAAAACAAAAAGCATCCTCCAACACATTGGGCAGGCATAATAAACAAAAATTTGACTGATATCGATTCATTGATAAGTAAGAAAAGGTTATTGGCACGAAAGACATATTCGATAGCGCTGAAAAGCGAAATAAAAGCACAACCTCAACGAACTGTTCTCAAATTTAGTACATGTTATTACTTTTATCTAATTTTTCTAAAGGCATGGATATTACTGAAGGTCGCTATTAATTCAATTGCTGATTCAACAGCTAGATTTTTTTGGTTTTTAGTAGTTGAGTAAAAGTTCAGAAATATATAGTACATATTACGACTGTTACAACAAAACATTATTCTGTTCACACTATCAATTATTTTTTTGGCTACGAATAATCAGAAGGAGATTCTTGTTCGCACTGCCTATACAGCCACTTTGCTCTTTTGCCTTTCATCAAGGTACATTGAACATAACAATTTGCCATACTCGCTTTGACAACAGATTTCACAGCTAGTCTTTTTTGAAATCCTTTAAAAAATTTCACACATTTAAAATTCAGACCTTTATATTGTATATTTTCTTTATGTGAAGCCCCGGTTTCGGCGATCATTATTCCATACGCATCCCAAAATATAGACGCCATATCATTTCCAGCCGAGTCTTTCATTTTTCCAAGCTTTGCAGCAGTTTCAGCATGTGCATACCACTCGCATTACTATTAATTGGACTTCGTAGTGAAATGATGTTGGTGAAGTCACGTTTCATCCATAGTTACATATCACTTTAAACTCGACTTTAATAGGATATATATTCAAACCCTGCGCCGAATCATTAACTCGTCAGTATTTTTGGTTAAAAGTGAGCTCGCGTGGTATCTACTTTGCACAGTGCTTCCTCATACGCAAATATTCGTGAATGATATTATATGATGTCCACGTTCTCTTGATATCCTTAGAGTGCCTGCTATCTTAAACAGCTCCACTTTGCGATCATTCAAAATTAATTTCTGAACTTTTTTGATATTTTTTCGGCAATAACCTCTTTGTCTTTATCTTCAGTGATCCTTTCGTCACGTCTAAACTGAGCATACTAATTCTTGATAGTTGATTTTCCTAGGACAGTGTCCGGAAACTCGTCATCAAGCCAAGTTTTTGCTTCAACTGGATTCAACATTTTTTGCTGAACTTAATTGTCTGTCATAAGCTTTCATTTTAAAATCTGGTTTCTCAGCTTATTCTTTTTGACATATCTAAAAATTGTTTACTGCTAAAAATCAGTGACATATTATAATATATATCTATCTATATATATTAATATGCTTGATAATTATGTGTGTTGTAAATACCAATGTATGCGTGAGCAATTTCAACACATTCACTTGATAAAGTGAAAGGCAGATAATTGGAAAAATAACACTCTAAACTAACTGGTTATTGACGCGCAGCTGACAAGTGATTGATAAGTAATTTTGATTGAATATTGAACAAAGTATACACACTTGATGTATTTAGTTAACTGAAGAGTAGATTTGCGGTACTTATGCATGACACTTTAAATGTCATTAAAAATTAGAACTAATTACAAAAGGCGTAAAACTGATTTGCCAGTAGTCAGTGGAGAAAAGCCTGATGAGTGTTGAATTGCTCATAAAATTTCTTTCACAAAGTCTGTTTGGGTGATCACCACTGTGACCGTGTCAAACGGCTAGTGAATCCAACTCTGAGACGGGTCGGAGGAGAAAAAAAGTGGATTTCAGTAAACGAGTCAGTTTGGCATGCGTTATTCGCCGCACTTTTGTTAATGTGATGAAGCTGTGGGAGCCGATGGTTTTCGCGCCATCATGAGCTCCATCGAGTTAATAAACTTTTGTCATTTATTTGTTTATTACGTTCCTTTTTTTTGATAATATTATAATATTCTCATATTATGATATAATAGGTCAGCGCCTGTTGACTTCCAAATGTTGTTAAGCTCATATTATTGTATTTGATAGAGAGTTACTTGAACACTTCAATGAGAATATTAGTTGCTTTGAATACTCCTGCATATCAAGTTTGTTTCAAGTAATAAATTCAGTTTGCAGCTGATTCAACCCAACTTGAATGAAAAATATATTTTAGAGAGACTTAACTTAAAATTTATTTCAGTTTACACGTCGCATTGTCATGTTTAGTGGAAGCACAACAAATAGTGTACCTTTATCGAATTAAGCGTGCCCTTTATTTTCTTCAGCCAGTATTTCTCAACACGTGTTTGTTTTAAACTCTTTAATTTATTAGGTGAACTTTGTTGCTTACTCATGTACAGTGAGAAAATATCTATTTTGTAGCATTCAAGAAAAAATTCCCCGTTTCTATTGCCTACAATAAAAATTATTTATTATTTAAGAGTTCTTTCTAAGAAATTGCTTCAAACTGCAGTGACGTCGTCTTAACTATTACGTGCAAATATTTAAAATATATAGGGTGCAATTTAAGAGTAAATTTAAAGATCAGCATGATGAGAAAAGGTAAAATCCGGGTAACTGTTTGTTTGTCCGTCCGTACAAGCTGTAACTTGAGAAAATTGATTAAACTTTTGAAAGTGGATGAAATCGGAAGATGACCCCGGTCACTCGACATGTAACGGTACAATTCAAAACTACTAAAATCAAAATAAATCAAGGACCAAATACCTCAGAGACGTCAAATTTTACCTCCAAGATGGTATGAGTAGGATTTATGAGAACTGATGTGAAAATTGTTCGAAGGGTCCACTTGTTTGTGAAATTGCAAATATCAGGAATCGGCCAACAGATTTTGACTAAATTTTGATAAGAATATGACTTATCATATTCCAATATTGCACTTCAAAAATTGGCGAAATCTGACTCCAACGATGCCCGCTTCGCATATAAAAAAATTTATAATGCAGTTGATTCTTTTATTTTCCAAGATGTAATTTAAATAATTGAACAAAATTTGGGATCAATAACTCCTTTGAAGTGTTCCACCTTATGACCAAAAATTGCTCAAATCTAATCAAATCTGTTCAAGCCCGCAGGCACCGAAAATGTGGACCCAAGTATCTATAGGTGACTTTTGACCAAAAACATCGATCAAGGTGTGAGATATAAAATTCAGGGATAGTACTTCTCTGATAATGGTACGTCTGTATGTCAAAAATCCCCTTAACCCCATATACCTAATATAAAGATTTTCTAATTTCTTGAAATTACTTTATTCTGCATTTATGGATCAATATCTTAAAGCAATCGAGAGAGCATGTTTTATTTATAACGGTGTATTTTATTCCTAAAAAATATAAAATTTGGCACAAACTTGACCTAGCTCCCATATAACTAAAATCAGGATTTCCAAACGTCCAGCTGACTTTGCTACATATGATTGGTGATTGTATGCTAGATACGTTACTGAAACCCAGGGAACATTTCTTTCCCAGAAAATAGAAGACAATTTTATCCTAAAAGGGATTTAACTTGATGTTAGTGACAAAACTGTGCCTGCTGGATTCGTTTTCATCGAAAACAAAAACAGTCAAAAAGCAGTTAAAACTGTATAATCTCTTGCTAGATCTTACCTGAACGATCTCTTTCGTCTTATTCTTTATCTTCGCTAAAAAATATTTGGTGCTTAGTTTAGCCAAGACAATTTGGTTGCATTATAAACGAAATTGATATCGTCTATATTAGAACCACTCTGATTAAATTAAAGCAAGTCATTCCTTAGTCACAGCTGTGTCGTCTTTCGATTATATCCAATGTCCGTGAAATATTGAGCCATGAATAAGATTTTGCGTCATAATTTTTGCTCTGGTGTGACTTATCAAGATTTTATCGTATTGTTTTCCATGTGCGAACCATAAGTTGATAAAACTTGAACGCGAGAACTACTAATTGTGATAGACGTCCAAAATGAAATTATTTGCTAATTTTTAACAAAAAAGATATTAAAATTAATTCAGTTGTACCGAAGGTTATTCTTCCTTCACAAATAAAAGATTTTTCATAGAAGGCTTTGATTCTGATCGTACAGTTTGTATGGCAGCTATATGCTAAAGTGAACCGAAATCGCTGGTTCCGACAAGTCACAGCAATCTCTCAAAAACTGAGGTACTAGTTCGCGTATATACAGACAAACGGTCGGATATATTTTATTAGCTCTCCTCTATTGAGTGTTTCCTTTGGATATTACAAACATCGTAGCAAACTTAGTAGACGCTGTTCAAGGTTTTAAAAAATAGAAAGAGACCAATTTAAATGAGAGGGGCGGAAAAATTTATATTAATTATTTAAAACGCAAAATATTCTCGTTTATTTTCTTTAAATAATCGAATACTTAATTCAATTCTCATGAACTCACCAATAGATAAGGAATTCTCTTCCAAGAATTCTAACTCAATTAGCAAAGAAGAATTTATAAACTTATATTCACGTAGACATAATATATATAAATATATTGTAGATTCGTTCCTGCTTCCACAACGGGGAAGATAAAAAACCCAGCTACTTAACCGACAGCCGACTTCCTGTTGTTGCTCCTCGGTATGGCATTTTAATAAGCACTCATTTTAGAACCTTTGAATTTTACTTCCGTAGATTTGTTTTTGATTATTTTTCAATCGTTTGTGTCATTGCTAATAATAGCTTTTTAGTTCAATTAACCTATTATTGGTCTGGCGATTAGATTATGTCAAAGCCAATAGTGCCTTACTATGTGGTTTTAAGCGGTTTGCTTTCAATAATTTGAGGCGATATGGTATATGCACATGTATTAGAGGCTAGACGCCAGTTAACTGATTATTATTTGTCACCTGCTTTCCGAGAAAGAGATTTCTTAGAAAAATTATAAATAGGTGGGCGTAAATGAGTTCTACTGAGCTGGCATACACGGATTAGATTTAGATGAAGATAACGTTGTTGAAAATTTCTTCTAAAATAAAAAAAACAAAAAAAAAAAAATGTTTGGTTCTGTTTGTTTATTTTATACCGAAGAATGTTGCGTGGAAGAACATAAATTTTTGGAATGAAAAATTACTAATCAGCGAATGATTGTCACGTGCTGTATTGGAATGCTGACATATACATATATGACTTATAATAACTTAGATAGAGTAAATATCTTTAAGCAAAATTTACACAGGTCTGCAACAAAAAAGCTGTTTGGACTTTTTCAATGGTGTAAGGGCAAGAATGCGATTCAAATCGTATGAGCGAGCAAAACAACCATAGTGATGGCTGTTCCTTTTGTTGGTGTAAGGCTAATATCCCAATCAGCTATTCATCCCATTCCTCGTAGAACCGAAATACCTGTGCCAAAGGCCCCTGCTACCTTGAAAGAGATTCAAAGTTCTGACGAAAACGGTGTATACTTGACCATGACAAGTCAAGTTTTGAATTTGAAAATGACAGCAGTTCGAAATTGTTTTCCGAGGGAGAGCTAAATGATTTGGTAAGAGATTTGAATCTTCCCAAAAACGCTGCTGAGTTGCTTGGATCAAGGCTCAAAAGCAAGAACCTACTTTTGCCGGGTGTGTCTTGCTTATGGTTTAGATATCGTGAGAAGTAGTTCACTTCCTACTTTGTCAAAGAATACGCAGGGTGTTTACGAGTTTACGTATTTTATCAATATTGAAGGTTTAATGAATATATTAAAGATCTCATATGATCAATTACAGTAGCGTATTTTCATAGATTCTTCAAAATGAAGCCTTAAATCAATTCTTTTTCCAATGAAATAAGCTTCCATTCCTGTCAGTCATTCAGTAATCTCAAGGAAACTTACAAGAACTTGCAATTGGTTCTTTGTAAATTAAAATATAAAGACCACGGATGATTTCAAAATATAGGGCATGTTGCTTGTCAACAATCTGGGTTATAAATTCCCTTGCGTTTTGAGTCTATCAGATAGTAGGGACCGAACAAATCACTGGATGAAAAATTTTTGGCCTCCAAGCGAGCTTATAGTTGGCGAAAAAACGCCTTGCCTCCTCATAAAGTGCGTCTACCGCAATTTCACATTAAGCTGGGATTGGCGAAGTAATTTGTAAAGTCACTTTCAAGAGATGGAAATTGCTTTAAATACTTAGTATCAAAGTTTCCAGGTCTCTCAGAGACAAAGTTGAAAGAAGATGTTTTCGTTGGATCAGATATTCGACGGCTTATAGCTGTTCCACAGTTCATCACAACCATGACAGATCCTCAAAGAGAAGGGTGGATTGATTTAAAGAAGTCTTAGAGAAATTTTTAGGCAATAAAAAAATTCTAACTACAAACAAATCGCCAAAGGAATGTTAAAGTCGTGTCAAGCTTTAAGTTGCCTAATGAGTAAAGCGTAAGGTGAACGATTTCACCCAGATATTAAGGAAATGAAAAAAATACCAAGGAAGACGAAGCGTTTCAATGATGACAGACTACTGTAGAACGCTTCAGAGAGACCTTCCAAATGCTTCCTACAAGCGAAAATGTACCTAAAAGAGTCTCATTAGAAAAAAAAAAAAAACGGCTGTACCGACATGAAATTTTATGGAACGGGTCAGTGAAATAGTCGAAATAGTAAGTTTTGGACCAGACTTATTTTTTTTAAGCAACTCTGCAGAGTGGATTTTTTTTTGTAATAAGTGAGTTTTGGTACAAATCCGACATTTTGTCAAACATCAAAGTTTCGATCGTCATAATTAATTATTATTTTTGGTTACTGGTTATTTGTCAGGCACCATTTTTTTAGAGCCTCCTGACGCTCATCTAAGGAAATCTGGGAATCCAAAAAAATTAATAATGAATCTTCAATTATTAAAGCAAATAAAATTCTTTAAACTGATTTTTTTTCGTTTGTTTATTACACAAAATTCTTAAAATAACAAAAAAATTCATATTTTTCTTACTTTTAAGCAAATTTAATTCTTCTAGGAGAATATGGAAAATTATATTTCAATTACAGTTGATTAAATATACCTTTCTGCCATTTTACTTAAAAATGTATGAATGACGTTCATAGATTATCTAACCACCGTTGTCTTCCATTCTTTTGCGATAATTCTTAAACAAATATCATATACAAGCCACTTATTTGCCGGACAAGCAAAGTTGTTTACTCATAAAATATTTAATATTTGGTTGTAAAATGACACCCGATATTTCAACCAGCAAATATTTACTCAAGGCAATACGTGCAATGAATATGTATGTTTTCATAGGTATTTTACGTATGAACGTAAATTACTATGCGACTTCGCGGCGATAATACCGCTATTGAATTATGGGCCGCAGATAGCTGTTGAGTAACAAGATAATGCAGTTTTTATTTTCGGCAAATTACAAACATATTTACATATATGAAGCGGCGGGTTCATAGTGCCACAGTTGGTAAATAATATTGCAGTTTTAAATGCAAACAAGGTTTTTTATCATTACTCGTTTCTACCACACGTTTTGACAAATATGATTGGAATTTGTTGAGGGGATTGTAAGAAAAACAAAACTTGTTGTTTAAGTGCGGAGTTTAGGTGAAGTTAATGGGAAAAAATTGGAGGAGTTTAAGCGACGCGTTGAAAGTCATGCCTTTGGCAAACCAGGTGGAAGCTAAAACTGAAACTGATATTAGTCGCCTTAACAAATTTGTGGTCGGCTCAAAGCGCCTCATAGATTAATGAGAGTATATGTGGTAAATTTTATAGGACTTCTAGGTACAGCAGTGAAACGGCTGTCAGCTGGCCAAGTGAGGTTCCTTTAGGATAGACCTCTTAACCTAATCCAACCTCAGCGCAGCGTGTGCGTTACATTGTTGTGCTTCACGAACTGACACAACTTCCTCTCCGTAACCTTCGCAAATTTTGTTCTTGGTTTGCGTGGTATTCTTCCCATTTAAAAAAAAATCAAACAGCTGTAACTTTTTACAACTTTCACGAATTTACTGTTTTTTTTAGGTTGAAGGAAGCTTAAAGTCTCACCTTTCCGAAACTATATGATACGATATGACACAATGTGATTGGTAGCACTGGAGATATACGACTGCAACTACATCTATTAACGAAAAACGAAAAGACTTTTCGACTACCCAATATATGTCGATCCAACGTATATCTAGACGTATAAGAAATCCGACTTCTTTTTAAATAAAATTAGTTGCAAAAAGTCATGTTACTAGTTTTAAACTGTTAGCTGAAAAATATTTTCCATGGCGCTTGAGTGAACAAAGCTTTTGTGTAGAGCTAAAATATTTTAATTTTAATATTTCAAAATTTTATTTATTGTTCATAACTGTCGCTTGGTTCATTAAACCCGAAGAAAGTGTCATTGAAATGTCTAAAATATTAGCTTGAATGCCACAGAACCCTACCCCTAGACAAGTATAAAAAACACACGAAATGACAGCAAAATACAGTATCAGTAGAATTTCCTCACACGCCGTGTAACGAGTCTTAAAACACTTCCGAGAATAGCTCCTAAAGCGAAATAGAAAATGTGTGCTTCCAAAATATTGATCCTTTCGGTTATTTTAATAATACCGTTTTGTTTCAAATGTGAAGAGCCGTCTGTGGTGAAGAAGGCAAATATCTGCTACTCGCATTTCAAACGAGAAATCGAAGCTGTGCAAGACGCGCAAGAACGTGCATTTAGAAGTTGCAGTAACAGCGACTTGTTTTGTGAATATATCGGGAATAAAGAAATTTTATTACAAAAGATAGAAATCGCAAGAGAATTTGAGTACTGTAAAAGAGCAAAATGTGATCAAAATATTAAAGCACCAGGTGAAAAAAATGTGAAAAACCGACTAAAACGGGAGTATTGTAAGAAATTTATGGCGGTTAAAAGAACACATAACACACATCGAAAACGCAGGAGTGCTACTTACAGCTCGGAATATTCCGAGGAAAGTGATTTGTGGTCAGCGTCAGAAGAAGAGAGTGAGACAATGAGCGATTCGAAATCATATGATGCGAGCTACAGTGATTCTTCGCTCTATAGCGTTTCCAGTGCTGAATCAAGCGAATCCGTATGGCAGAACGCAGATAGTGAAACATCATCTAGTGATGATTCAGAGGCTTCTAATGATTTTGCAGATGATGTCGAATCAAGTGAATCTGAGTCTACAAATTCTAGTGGTGCATCTTCGGTGTCTGAAACGAACGAAAGCGATCAGAATATGAAAGAATTCGCTGCTGAAATTTCAGAGAGCGACACTGACGAATCTTCAATATATGAAAGCTGGGAGTTGTCAGAGTCTAATACTTCGGAATTTTCAGAGTCTGAAAGTTATGAAATTTCACAGTCTAAGGCTGACGAAGCATCAGATTCTAAATTTTGGAAATCTTCGGATTTCGAAAGCGATGAAAGCTCCCAGTACTCAGCTGATGAATTTTCGGTGTCTGAATTTGAAATTTCGAATTTTTCAGATTCCGAAACCGATGAAATTTCACAGTACGAAGGTAACGAATCTCCTGAGTCAGAATCAGAAACTGCGACATCTACAGAATCAGAAAATGATGAAACTTCAGAATATAAATGTGAAACTTCTTCTGAATCTGAAGGTGAAGACTCGAACGAGTTTCCGTCTCCATCAAAAATTGATGAATTAAGTTCTACCAGTATCGTATTTACTACAATCTCCCCACCATCTAGGAAACCAAAGCCAACATTTCCCGGAGAAACCTCTTCAAGAAAAATTTCTGACACAATTAAATTTTCAACCACAACCGATTCCACCGCAACCACTTCAACATCCTTGAAAAGCGAGTCAACAAGTATTCCACCACTTCTTCCGGGGAAACTCCATCAACATCTCACTTAACTGATTCTTCATCCACAACCGATTTCACCCGAACCACTTCAACATCCATGAAAACTGAACCAGAAGGTATTTCCACCACTTCTTCCGAAGAAACTCCATCAACATCTCACATAACTGATTCTTCATCCACAACCGACTCAATTGGAACTACTTCAACATCCATTTAAAACCGAGTCAACAAGCATTCTCACTACTTCTTCCGGGAAAACTCCTTCAACTTCTCACATAACTGATTCTTCATCCACAACCGACTCAATTGGAACTACTTCAACATCCTTGAAAACCGAGTCAACAAGCATTCTCACTACTTCTTCCGGGAAAACTCCTTCAACATCTCACATAACTGATTCTTCATCCACAACCGACTCAATTGGAACTACTTCAACATCCTTGAAAACCGAGTCAACAAGTATTCTCACACTTCTTCCGGGAAAACTCTCTTCAACATCTCACATAACTGATTCTTCATCCACAACCGATTTCACTCGGACCACTGAAACATCCTTGAAAACCGAGTCAACAAGTATTCTCACCACTTCTTCCGGGAAACTCCTTCAACATCTCACATAACTGATTCTTCATCCACAACCGATTTCATGGAACCACTGAAACATCCAGAAAACCGAGTCAACAAGTATTCTCACCACTTCTTCCGAAGAAACTCCTTCAACATCTCACATAACTGATTCTTCATCCACAACCGATTTCATGGAACCACTAACATCCTTGAAAACCGAGTCAACAAGTATTCTCACACTTCTTCCGGGGAAACTCCTTCAACATCTCACATAACTGATTCTTCATCCACAACCGATCAGGACACTAATCCTAACCACTTCGGACCTCAACTTTGATTCTTCATCCACAACGATTTCACGGAACCACTGAAACATCCTGAAAACCGAGTCAACAAGTATTCTCACCACTTCTTCCGAGAAACTCCTTCAACATCTCACTAACTGATTCTTCATCCACAACCGATTTGGAACATTCAACATCCGAAAACCGACAATATTTCACCACTTCTTCCGAAGAACTCCTCACATCTACATAACTGATTCTTCATCCACAACCGACTCAATTGGACTACTTAAATCCTGAAAACCGGTCAACAAGCATTCTCACTACTTCTTCCGGAAACCTTCAACTTCTCACATAACTGATTCTTCATCCAAACGACTCAATTGGAATACTTCAACATCCTTGAAAACCGAGTCAACAAGTATTCTCACCTTCTTCGGGAAAACCCTTAACTCTCAATAACTGATCTTCATCACAGATTCACGACACTACACAGAAACCAGTAATTCCACCACTTCTTCGAGACCTAACATCTATAACTGATTCTTCATCCACAACGATTTCGGACCATACATCCGAAACGAGCAGAATTTCCACCACTTCTCCGGAAACTCTCAACATCTACATAACTGATTCTTCATCCACAACCGATTCATGGAACACTCAACACCTGAAAACCGAGTCAACAAGATTCTCACCACTTCTTCCGGAAACTCCTTCAACTTCTCACATAACTGATTCTTCATCCACAACCGATTCATTCGGAACTCTTCAACATCCTTGAAAACCGAGTCAACAAGTCATTCTCACCACTTCTTCCGGGGAAACTCCTTCAACATCTCACATAACTGATTCTTCATCCACAACCGATTCAATTGGAACACTTCAACATCCTTGAAAACCGAGTCAACAAGTATTCTCACCACTTCTTCCGGGGAAACTCCTTCAACATCTCACATAACTGATTCTTCATCCACAACCGATTTCATGGAACACTAAACATCCATGAAAACCGAGTCAACAAGTATTCTCACCACTTCTTCCGAAGAAACTCCTTCAACATCTCACATAACTGATTCTTCATCCACAACCGATTCATTCGGACCACTTAACATCTTTGAAAACCGAGTCAACAAGTATTCTCACCACTTCTTCCGGGGAAACTCCTTCAACATCTCACATAACTGATTCTTCATCCACAACCGATTTCATCGGAACCACTGAAACATCCTGAAAACCGAGTCAACAAGTCTTCTCACCACTTCTTCCGAAGAAACTCCTTCAACATCTCACATAACTGATTCTTTCCACAACCGATTTCATGGGAACCACTGAAACATCCTTGAAAACCGAGTCAACAGGTATTCTCACAACTTCTTCCGGGGAAACTCCTTCAACATCTCACTTACTGATTCTTCATCCACAACCGACTCAACAACTATTCCTAACCACAAATTCTACTACCGGGGAAACCCTTCAACATCTCACATAACTGATCTTCATCACAACCGATTTCATCGGAACCACTGAAACATCCGAAAACCGAGTCAACAAGTTTCTACCACTTCTTCCGAAGAAACTCCTTCAACATCTCACATAACTGATTCTTCATCCACAACCGATTTCATTGGAACCACTAACATCCTTGAAAACCGAGTCAACAGTATTCTCACAACTTCTTCGGGGAAACTCCTTCAACATCTCACGTTACTGATTCTTCATCCACAACCGACTCAACAACTATTCCTACCACTTCTTCCGGGGAAACCCCTTCAACATCTCACATAACTGATCTTCATCCACAACCGATTCATGGAACCACTAAACATCCTATGAAAACCGAGTCAACAAGTATTCTCACCACTTCTTCCGGAGAAACTCCTTCAACATTTCACATAACTGATTCTTCATCCACAACCGATCAATGGAACCACTTCAACATCCTTGAAAACCGAGTCAACAAGTATTCTCACACTTCTTCCGGGGAAACTCCTTCAACTTCTCACATAACTGATTCTCATCCAAACGATCACAACACTACTCCGAAACTCAACAAGTATTCTACCACTTCTTCCGGGGAAACCCTTCAACATCTCACATCTGATCCTCCCAACCACTCAACTCTTCAACATCTTAACATCACATTACATTCTTCACTCAACTCTCAACATCTATCCAACCACTCTTGGAACCCCACATAACAGAACACTTCTCGAACCAACCAAATTTTCACACCCGGAACTCTTCAACATTTAAAACGACACATCCACACTCTTGAACTCTAACATCAAACGATTCTCATCCACAATTTCCGGGGAAACTCTAAACCTCACAAACTTTTTTTTTTTTCACTGAAACCATCAACAAGTTTCACCACTCTTCGAAGAACTCCTCAACATCTCATAACTGATTCTCATCACAACCGATTTCTCGGAAACATTTCAACATTCACGAAAACCGAACAGAATTTTCCACCACTTCTTCCGAAGAAATCCATCAACATCTTCATAACTGAATCTCATCCACAACCGACTCTTGGAACTACTTCAACATCCTTGAAAACCGAGTCAACAATATTCTCACCTTCTTCCGGAAAACTCCTTCAACTTCTCAAACGATTCTTCACCACAACCACTCATTGGAACTACTTCAACATCCTTAAAACCGAGTCAACAAGCATTCTCACTATTCTTCCGGGAAACTCTTTCAACTTCTCAAAACTGATTCTTCATCCACAACCGACTCAATTGGAATTACTTCAACATCCTTAAAACCGAGTCAACAAGTATTCTCACGCTTCTTCCGGAAAACTCTTTAACATCTCAAATAACTGATTCTTCATCCACAAATGATTTCACTGGAGCCACTGAAACATCCATGAAAACCGAGTCAACAAGTATTCTCACCACTTCTTCCGAAGAAGCTCCATCAACATCTCACGTAACTGATTCTTCATCCACAACCGATTTTACCGGAACCATTTCAACATTCACGAAAACCGAACGAGCAGATATTTCCACCACTTCTTCCGAAGAAACTCCATCCACATCTTACATAACTGATTCTTCATCCACAACCGACTCAATTGGAACTACTTCAACATCCTTGAAAACCGAGTCAACAAGCATTCTCACTACTTCTTCCGGGAAAACTCCTTCAACTTCTCACATAACTGATTCTTCATCCACAACCGACTCAATTGGAACTACTTCAACATCCTTGAAAACCGAGTCAACAAGCATTCTCACTACTTCTTCCGGGGAAACTCTTTCAACTTCTCACATAACTGATTCTTCATCCATAAACGACTCAATTGGAACTACTTCAACATCCTTGAAAACCGAGTCAACAAGTATTCTCACTACTTCTTCCGGGGAAACTCCTTCAACATCTCACATAACTGATTCTTCATCCACAACCGATTTCATTGGAACCACTGAAACATCCATGGAAACCGAGTCAACAAGTATTCTCACCACTTCTTCCGAAGAAACTCCTTCAACATCTCACATAACTGATTCTTCATCCACAACCGATTTCGTCGGACCCACTAAAACATCTTTAAAAACCGAGTCAACAAGTATTCTCACCACTTCTTCCGGGGAAACTAATTCAACATCTCACATAACTGAATCTTCATTCACAACCGATTTCATCGGAACCACTGAAATATCCACGAAAACCGAGTCAACAAGTCTTCTCACCACTTCCTCCGAAGAAACTCCTTCAACATCTCACATAACTGATTCTTTGTCCACAACCGATTTCATGGGAACCACTGAAACATCCTTGAAAACCGAGTCAACAGGTATTCTCACAACTTCTTCCGGGGAAACTCCTTCAACATCTCACGTTACTGATTCTTCATCCACAACCGACTCAACAAGTATTCCTACCACTTCTTCCGGGGAAACCCCTTCAATATCTCACATCACTGATACTTCATCCACAACCGATTTCACCGGAACCACTGAAGCATCCTTAAAAACTGAGTCAACCAGCATTCTCACTACTTCTTTCGGGGAAACTCCTTCAACATCTCACATAACTGATTCTTCATCCACAACCGATTTCATCGGAACAACTGAAACATCCATGAAAACCGAGTCATCAAGTATTCTCACCATTTCTTCCGAAGAAACTCCTTCAACATCTCACATAACTGATTCTTCATTCACAACCGATTTCATCGGAACCATTGAAACATCCACGAAAATCGAGTCAACAAGTCTTCTCACCACTTCTTCCGAAGAAACTCCTTCAACATCTCTCATAACTGATTCTTCATCCACAACCGATTTCATCGGAACCACTAAAACATCCTTGAAAACCGAGTCAACAAGTATTCTCACCACTTCTTCCGGGGAAACTCCTTCAACATCTCACAGAACTGATTCTACATCCACAACTGATTTCACTGGAACTACTTCAACATCCATGAAAACTGAACCAGCAGATATTTCCACCACTTCTTCCGAAGAAAGTCCATCAACATCATACATAACTGATTCTTCATCCACAACCGACTCAATTGGAACTACTTCAACATCCTTGAAAACCGAGTCTACAAGTATTCTCACTACTTCTTCCGGGGAATCTCCTTCAACATCTCACATAACTGATTCTACATTCACAACTGATTTCACCGGAATTACTTCAACATCTATGAAAACCGAACCAGCAGATATTTTTACCACTTCGTCCGAAGAAACTCCATTACCGTCTCACATAACTAATTCTTCATCGAGAACCGACTCCATTGGAACCACTTCAACATCCATAAAAACCGAACCAGCAGATATTTCCACTACTTCTTCCGAAGAAACTCCATCAACCTCTTACATAACTGATTCCTCATTCACAACCGACTCAATTGGAACTACTTCAACATCCATGAAAACCGAGTCAACAAGTATTCTCACTACTTCTTCCGGGGAAACTCCTTCAACATTTCACATAACTGATTCTTCATCCTCAACCGACTCAATTGTAACTACTTCAACATCCTTGAAAACCGACTCAACAAGTAATCTCACAAGTTCTTCCGGGGAGATTCCTTCAACATCTCACATAACTGATTCTACATCCACAACCGACTCAATTGGAACTACTTCAACATCCACAACCGATTTCACCGGAACTACTTCAACATCCGTGAAAACCGAACCAGCAGATATTTTTACCACTTCGTCCGAAGAAACTCCATCAACATCTTACATAACTGACACTTCATCCACAAACTAATTGACTCTTCAATCCACAACACGATTTCTCCATTTCCGGAACCACTTCAACATCCATGAAAACCGAACCAGCAGATATTTCCACCACTTCTTCCGAAGAAACTCCTTCAACATCTCACATAACTGATTCTTCATCCACAACCGATTTCATCGGAACCACTAAAACATCCTTGAAAACCGAGTCAACAAGTATTCTCACCACTTCTTCCGGGGAAACTCCTTCAACATCTCACATAACTGATTCTACATCCACAACTGATTTCACAGGAACTACTTCAACATCCATGAAAACCGAGTCAACAAGTATTCTCACTACTTCTTCCGGAGAAACTCCTTCAACATTTCACATAACTGATTCTTCATCCACAACCGACTCAATTGGAACTACTTCAACATCCTTGAAAACCGAGTCAACAAGTATTCTCACAACTTCTTCCGGGGAAACTCCTTCAACTTCTCACATAACTGATTCTTCATCCACAACCGACTCAATTGGAACTACTTCAACATCCACAACCGATATCACCGGAACTATGAAAACCGAACCAGCAGATATTTCCACCACTTTTTCCGAAGAAACTCCATCACGTCTCACATGACTGATTCTTCTTCCACAACCGACTCAATTGGAACTACTTCAACACCTTAAAAACCGAGTCAACAAGTATTCTCACAACTTCTTCCGGGGAAACTCCTTCAACTTCTCACATAACTGATTCTTCATCCACAACCGACTCAATTGGAACTACTTCAACATCCACAACCGATATCACCGGAACTACTTCAACATCCATGAAAACTGAACCAGCAGATATTTCCACCACTTCTTCCGAAGAAACTCCATCAACATCATACATAACTGATTCTTCATCCACAACGACTCAATTGGAACTACTTCAGCCGGTCAACAAGTGTCCCCACCACTTCTTCCGAAGAAACTTCATCAACATCAAATGCTGAAGCGTTGCACCATACGACTGATAGTTCCACAAAGGTATCTGATATAAGTGAATTTACATCCACAACCGACTCCATTGGAACCACTGAAAGATTCATGAAAACCGAACTAGCAGGTATTCCGACCACCTCTTCCGGAGAAACTCCATCAACATCTCACATAACTGATTCTTGATCTGCAACCGTTTCCATCGCTGCCACCTCAACAACCGTGAAAACCGATTCAACAAGTATTCGCTCCACTTCTCTCAGAGGTACTCCATCTCAATTTTAACCGAATCCGACGCAACCACCTTCCTTAAGACTTAGTCTACGAGTATTGCAGTTCTACAAAATATCTGATGTAACTTCGGAAACCTAGCCAACAGGTATTCACACTACGTCTTCCGGGGCAACTTAGGTGGAATTTGTAGTTGCAAAATGCATCTGGGATAAAAGATTTCTCAAGCACAATCAAAGTCAATGCAACCTTGCCTATATTCTTTAGTACAGAGTCAACGAATTATCGCTCCACTTCTTTCTGTTCCTTAAGAACTGAACCAATAAATAATCTGTCCACTTATTCATTTTTGATCCATGTGCAGTTTTTCCATAACTAGTTTCTTATTTTGGTCGTTGGGGAATAGCCAGTTATAGTAATTAAGTGATAAGTGTAAAGTTTACGATCTAAGTTATCTCTTCCATTAGCTATTATAGGCCAGCGAAGTCGGCCAGCATGTTATCTTTATTGACGGAAGTAATTTATAAGTTTTTAATTGATCATATGGGGACTATGGGGAAGCAGCTGTAACAACAATTCGTGAATAACGAGATTATGCATGTACCCGATAGCGATTAGTTATATAAAATTATAGGTTCGTATGCTTGAGTGTGTACTAAGATAAAGAAATTGCAAAATCTGCGGCTAAACAATAAATTTTTGAAACGACATCGGCATTTTATTGAGCATTTATGGATGTTGTAAAATAATTTTACAAATCCAAGAGAACCATGTTACCTATAAAATTATGAATATTCCCTGTATTGGCCCCAGTTATACATTAGCGGCTAATCTGAACGTACAAATTGCTTGTACTCAACCGCAAGTCTAAAAGTGCTTACAGTGAATTAAAATTAGTGAAGAAATTGAAATTAGTAAAGAGGATAAACGAGAGAACGTCCCAAAAATTTATACGAAATGTACAAGTTATCGATTATTCTGCTAAGCCTTTTAGCAGGCACGGCTTTCGGTGCTTCAACGAACAATTTGCTTAGGAGCACAGAGATCAATTTATTGCAATTGATGGTGGATACGCGAGCCAATCAACGCGCCAACCCCGAGCAAAGCTTGGCTTGCTTCGATTATTATCTTAAAGTGTTCGACGACCTTAACGAGGAGTACCGACAAGGCTTTGCTGCCTGCGTTGACACAGCCGAAGATGATAGGAGCAAGGTCGACGCTGATACACAACCTGAACGCGATGCGATTGAAGCGTCGGCCAAGTCTTCGTGTGAGGCACTGAACGTTTGCGCACAGCATGTTGGATCTATCGAGTATTTCGGTTGCTTTTCAAGTACTGTAAGTAGAAACTGACCGCCGATGACTGAGGTGAAACATAGTTTAAATAAAAATTATTATTTTTTAGGGCAAAGACAATACCGAAAGCATGTACGAGATTTCAGCAGATGCTGGCGAAACTTTAGCAAATGTACGCGAAAGCTATCGCTTAATAGAAAATGCTGAACACCGCTGTACGAATGCATCTGAACGTGAATATGTGGAGAATACCTATAAGGCGAATTTGGAATTACAAAGCTGCCTTAGAGGTGAATCGGCAGTACCGACCGTCGCTCCAACAGGGTCGACACCCGGAGAGACAGAATCAACAGCCACACCAACAGAGTCGACACCCGGAGTGACAGAATCAACAGCCGCACCAACAGAATCGACACCCGGAGAGACAGAATCAACAGCCGTACCCAACAGAATCGACACCCGGAGAGACAGAATCAACAGCGGCACCAACAAAAGTCGACACCCGGAGAGACAGAATCAACAGCCACATCAACAGAATCAACCCCCTGGAGAGACAGAATCAACAGCCACACCAACAGAGTCGACCTCGGAAGCTACAAATGGTGATTTTATGCCGGAAGAAGACCTGTTTGCTATGAATAAACTGCTTGATAAACTGAAAAGAAGACTTGCATTGAGCAAACATTAAGAGCATAATAGTTGAAACTCACTAAAAAATATTAAAATGTATCATAATCCAAATCTTTATTTGACAGAAACACAGTATTATATAAAAAATTGAGAAACCCTATATTTTAAATTCATTAACATTAAATGTTACTTCAAGTATTAAGAAACCCATTGTGTAAAAATTCGATAGAAATATTAACAAATTGACGAGCAAAAATACAGTCGCCATTCGATAAATATACTCCCATTATTTAAAACAATTTGATTTGGATTTTTTTGACGCGAATATTTAGATAGAAGTACACTTAGACAAGACCGTCGTCTTCAAGTTTCAAAAACGCTTTCAAAATAACGTTATAATAATATTTTTCCTATTTTCTTTTTTTACTAGTTGGCTGGCTGTTCTTATCATGAAATTTTTAAACTTTAGTATTTTTGAATGAAATATTTATTGATATGCCGATAGCTGGCGCAGATAACCTCACGATTACCGATATCGGTTCAATACACTTGAATTTATGAGCTAGATAAGTGGATTGGTTATCACTGCAAAGTGTGAACACGCTAATTTCAAGTTCAGCAATCGAATTTAATGGTCCGGCTTTATTGCTTTAATTAAACAGACAGTGATAAACAGGTAGGATTGGAAGAATACTTATATTTGCTCTTCTTTGCAAATGGTGGATAGTTTGGCTAACCATATTGTTAGCATGAAGTGGGTATTCTCTGACTAGCATTTAATTTAAAACCATATAAACAAAGCAACTATGTATTTCAAAGTGCTTGTTCGAAAAATAGACCAGTATTGATAAGCCACATATACACCCTGTCAAGAAAGTATCGAAAATTATTCATTACGCCCTCTCATCACCCGCTTATATGGTAGAGAAGTAATTTTTTTTCCTAGGTTGGTACAATTGTCCTTAATTATGATGATAAAAATTAGCAACCCGTGTGTTTACAGTAGCTATTTGTGTCGACCTCAGTAGTGTTTGTTGAATTTAACAAAAATTTTTAACGGTTGTTTGTTAAATTTTGGCCAAACACTCAACAAATATCATTGAGCTAGCACCGTTTTTATCTGATTTAAATACATGTGACTTCTGGCTATTCTTGCAACTTAAAGAATCGCTCCGGGGAAACCGTTTTGAGTTAACATCAAAACAAGTTCGACGAGAGAGCTGAGGTGAACAAATGACCTTAATATCTTATGAATCGCCACAGCTCGCCAGTCGTCTTCTTATTTTCGCAATATGGCGTCAATTCGAAATACCACGTGCAGCCAAGTCTTTCTCCACCTGATCTCTACTACCAAGTGGAAATCATCCTCTTCCTCTGCTTCCACCGGCGGGTAGTGCATTGAATGCCTTCAAGGATGGAGTGTTCTCTTCCAACAGGAGAACGTCATCTAGCCAGCGGAACCGAAGTCTCTCGATTCGCTGAGCTATGCCAATGACTGCGGTGCTCAACGTTGCTAATGCGAAAACTATAAATATTCCACAAAACCTTTCTCTCGAACACTCCTAATGCCGAATCATCAGATGATGAGATGAAGTTGGACCTTCTATTTAGTTAGTTCGGTTTAAATTTAATCAGCAGGTATAGTATACAAGCACCTCTCTTACAATACGAGACACATGTGAACCCGTCTAGTTAGTCCTTAGTATTTCTAAATAAGAGTCAATGTTATAATTCAATATACTTTTATTTTCAAAAATACTTCTATATTTTTCAGTGAATGCCAAAAATATTGTAAAACCTTGTACTAGATAAAAATACATAAATAATCGCATTGCTTCTCTCCTCTTAAAAATTACCGCAATCACCATTATCAGTTGTATACTCAATTCTTAGAAAGTTATACTCGTGTATGTGCCCATTTCTAGGCATACCAATTACTAATAAAGATAATAATTTCTAAGAATTCCGGTCTGGACTTTGTTGAAATTTATAATCATAAATCTGGAATTAGTAAAACGTCCTCAAGATAAAATTAAACATTATTCATCATAACTATTTATATAAAATGGTCAAGGTCTAATGTTAAAAATGTAAGAAATATACTTATTTAAATATAAATTCAGCTTATAAACGCAAATGTATGCTTTAGAAATAATTACATTTGACAGTTATAGTCACACTGGAAGAAAACAATGATCGGTTACTTTTGATTTGATGTCGCTACTGAAATTGAAGAGCTGTTTGATATGCAAGGAAGCTTTTGACCACAAAATAGACACCTTTTGAGCTGCTCCATTCACTTTTCTCTAACACTTTAAGAAATATATAATACTACGCTACCCAAAAAATAAGGTGACATTGTATTTATTTTGAATATTCTTTATTTATTCTTCCAAATCAATTTCATCTCCTTCAAAGTAATCCCCTCCCAATGCAATGCACTTATTCCAACGGATTTTCCAATCTTCGAAACTCTGGTTGTAGTCACTTTCTGGGATGGTTTTCAGTTCCGTCTTCGCTGCGGCTTGCATCTCCTCTATCGTATAAAAACGGTGTCCCCGGAGCGGTCTTTTAAGCTTGGTGAACAGCCAGAAGTCGCACGGCGCCAGATCAGGTGAATACGGTGGTTACGGAACGATATGGGTTGTGTTTTTGGCGAAATGATCACGAATTACGAGGTTAGTATGGGATGGTGCATTATCGTGGTGTAAAAACCAATAAATGTCTTTCCACAACTCCGGCCTTTTTATGCGGATAGCGTTCCGCAAACGACGCATAACCTTCAAATAATATTCCTTGTTGACTGTTTAACCAGTTGGAAGGAATTCACAATGCATAACACCACGATGATCGAAGAAAACAGTCAATATGACCTTGATTTTTGAGCGACTTTGGCGCGATTTTTTTGGTCTCGGCTCTCTTTTGGCACGATATTCGCTCGATTGATCGGTTGTTTCGGGGTCATAAGCATAGATCCAAGTTTCATCGCCAGTTATAATACATTTCATGACACCCTGGTTGTCGGAAAGCATCGTTTCACACACTGCAACGCGACGCCTTTTTCCAAAAAATTCAATGTTTTCGGTACCAGTCGAGATTTGACGCGCTTGAGGCCCAAAACATCCTTCAAAATGGTATTGGCTGAGCCTTTCGATATGCCAACTTCATCAGCAAGGTCTCTAATTGTTAATCGATGGTTTTTCAACACCAAATCTTTGATTTGTTGAAGTGAGCTTCGTCGGTTAAGGTTGATGGTCGCTTTGGACACTCTTCGTCTTCGACACGTTCATGGCCGGCTTGGACTCACTATAGCACTTGTAAACATTTTTTTTTGACATAGCCTCATTACCAAAGGCTTTCCGCAGCAGAAAATTGAACTAATGAATATTTTGACATGAAATTTGACATAAATATGACCGACAGTACTACTAACCCAAAAAAAAATAATTCTCTAAATCCTTCGACGCGCGCAGTTTAAATTCAAATGTTATTTTTAGTATACCAAATTCATGCAACCAATAGATTTGAAGACAATAACTTTCTATTCTAAAGAAAATTTTTAGTACTTTGCTATGTAGCGGGGTTTTCAATAAAAGCGCTGCAAAATTGAAATGAAAAATGAAGTTCTTTATTCCTGTAAAACCACATTCGATGCCAATATATATGGAATTCAACTTATTTTGCATGGCCACCACGGGCACGACTGCAGAAGTCCATCCACTGAACCTAATATCCGAGGGTTTTCAAGCGCAAATCGGCCGATACTGCTGCAATTTTATGTTCGATATTCTTTCGAAGTTCATCATTCGTCGCTGGCTTGTTGGAATTGACCATATAATTGACTGGGCATTATATGAAATAACACGTTCACCAAACTTGGTTTTCAATAAACCGATTGTGACATTTCCTGTTTGGCTTGTGGCGCTATCCTGTTAGAACCATATATTGTCCAATTCCATATTATTCAATTCCGGTCCAAAAATATTCGGTTAACATTTAGTACAGTACGTACCTTTACAAGAATAAATAAACTCATTTATATCCTAAACCGTTTTTGGGTATGAAATGCGTTCTTGCTCTACTCATCCCGATAGAACTGATTTTTTTTTAAAGAATATCGTAAACAGGTCTCTTTGGACACAATTCTGATCCCATATTCGTGGAGAGCATTATAACTGCCGATGCGACATGGGTTTGTGAGTGTGATGTGTAAAAGAGTCAACAATCATCGGAACGAAGGGAAAATAAAACGAGCTGAAACCAAAAAAACCACGTCGAAGCCGTTCATAAATCAAAGTGATTCTCATTGTTCTTTCGATATCCGTGATTTGGTGCATCATGAATTTGTTCCGGAGGCCGTATAGAGAGAACATGCATGAGAACATAAGCCAAGAGCAGTCGGAATTGAGGAAGAACAATTCATGGATTTTACACGATGATGATAAGCCAACAACGTAATGGTTACCATCGCTCAAAAACCGTGTTTATCATGAATTGCTTCGTGTGATTTGTCTTGTTCCCAAACCTGAAATTGCCGCTCCGTGGAACCCGCTTTTAATCGGTCAAAGAGATAAAACAAAGTTCGCTGAAGGAGCTGATGGCCATCCCAAAATCGCTTATGAAAAGTGTTTCGAGAACTGGAAAAATCGTTGGCATAAAAACATGTCTTAAGGAATACAGTCAAGGCGATAACATAAATATTGACGAATAATTAAATATTTTGCGTTTTATTAACAATTTTCCGGTCACTAGTACTTTGTGTAAGGTATGTATACGTCGATAAAGATGTAGGTTAATAGATAGCATTAATTTTTAGAATATATTGAGGTATGATTCACTAAAACTTCTCGTAAGGAAACGATTAAATTATTGATTTTTTTATGTAAAATAATCCAGTAAAGTTTAATTTGAAATATTTCGCCTCATATTATTTGTTATACATAACCATTTCTGGATACGTACAGAAAAAAAGTTGTATTTCTTAGAATTTGATATTTATTAGGCGCCATTTGAATCAAAACGTCTGGTACGAATGTACTGAACATGTCAATCCACCTATCAGCCACTTGTCAGCAGCCACATCAATTGATAACGAATTTAAAATGTTAAGAATATGTGAAAGCTACTCTTGTTTTAAAGATTGCAAACTAATGCTAATATAATACACCTATGCCTTGTACATTGTTATAAAAATAAGATTAAATCGGACAAATCAAAATGAGTAATGCAATATAATTACCAGAAAAGCACCCACCAAAACAGCACCCACCAAACTCATATAAAAACTGGTTAGGGGTGCTTTAAAATATCATTAACAGTCTGAAGCCCAACTACATCAGGTGTAAAGAAACCGGCGAACGGCTAGTGGAAGTTAAAAATTTCTTCGAGGAAATCGTATCTAAAATAGTTATAAACACTCAAAGTACTTGAAAGAAAAAAAGTGTGTAAAATGGCAACAAAATCTCTGCTCTCCTTGTTGTTGGCAACAATTGTCAGCAGCGCCTTAGCGCAATCGCCTGTGGACTGGCAGCCATTGCTCGACCAGCAAAACTTGGCTCTACGCCAGGTGGTGCAGACAATGCAAATGACCCGTGGAGCAGCCGTTAGAGCTGAGGAAACCGATGCATGTTTCGATTGGTATTTGGGTAATCAGACGGCGATCAACGAAGTCTACTATAAGGAGTACAATGATTGCAAAAATACGACAACGACAGCAAAGAAATTGCTTTCGGAGCAAAGTGCTTCAGAACGTAGAGATCTTTTGGATGATGGTCACTCACTTTGCGCATCCTTGGCTGCTTGCGAAAGTATATCTGATGGTTTGGAGTTCTTCCAATGCTACAATAAGGCGGTAAGTATTCGCCTGAAACTGAATCAATTACAAATTTAGTTGAAGGATCCTAAACAATATTGATTTAACTAAAAATTTAACCAAATATTATCCCTACTTGCATTTGAATATGTTTCTAAATATGCTCCGTTTATCTTAACAGTCTAACGATAACAGCGCGAATTTGTTTAACATAACCGTCACATCGGAGCGCGTCGCTAACAAATTGACATTTTCATATCAAGCCATCAACGACACCGAACGTGTGTGTACTACTAACGCGCGTGTTAAGAACGTGGAAGACTTAAGTACTAGTAGAGCATATCTAAATGATTGTTTACTTGGAGAGTGGAGCCCATTAAAAGGTGCCGATCTGTCAACTGAAAGCCGGATGTTACTCAAACAGGACTCTGAGCCAATCGCTCGCATGCTAGCGTTTAAAAACAATGGGCCGATTGTAGGGGAGAGAAAGAATGTTATAGAGTAATACTTATTTTCGCCTATTTTTATAATAAATAAAAAATAGCAATCAGACAAAAATGATCTTGAAGTGAGTTGATTTAGAGTAAGCTGTCTAAAGGTATCCAAATAAGGCATATTAAAGTTAAAGGTAAACAAATCAACTTCGTCAGTTTGAGTTGGTCATGTGTAGGAGTTCACGCAAGTGAGGAAAATTCTCTGATCGCTCTTCACTTGGGAGTGAGCAGAAAATATTACTTTATATGGTTTAAACATCCCACGACGTTCGACTTTAGACCAAGTATCCTCTGGGAAGTCAAAAAACATCCGCTTGAAAGCGAGCTAAACTAAGAAGGCGTAAAATTCCTCACCAAAGTTGTGTGCTGGGTTTGTGGGCCGACAAGTAAAATCAGTAGGGGATATAAATGCAATTTTTTATAAGTAAGTAGTACTGAGTAGTAAGTGAAGAGTTCATACCATGCCATTATGCATGCAATTATATTTCTTTTGCTTGACTACCCTGCTCTGAACCAAATTTTCGATGTTTTTCAAGCATAAGTCGGTCGATGCTGCTGAAATTTCACATTCGATATTCGTACGAGAATTCATCAGTCGTCGCTGGCTTGTTGACATAGACTATAGACTTCATGTGTCCCCACAGGAAATAGTCTAACGGCGTCGAATCGCCACGACTTTTAGCCATTTCGTGAGATAACTCGTTCACCAAACGTGGTTTTCAATAAATCGTTTGCGACATTCGCTGTGTGGCTTGTGGCACCGTCTTGTTGGAACCAAATATCGTCCAAGTCCACATCATCCAATTCGGGCCAAAAAAATTCGGTGATCATTGAGCGGAAGCAATTCCCATTCACAGTAACGTGTCGGTCTTGATTATCACGGAAGCATTACGGCCCCATGACGCCGCCGTCCAATAAACCGCACCAAACCGTACTATTTTCGGAAGGCAATGGTGACGTGTACGTGTGGATTCCTACCGGACCGATAACGCATAGTTTGTTTATTGACAAAGTCATTCAGCCAGCAATGAGTCTCATCGCTGAAGATGATTTTGCGATGAAAACACGGATCGTTTTGAAGTTATTGTTCAGCCGGTGGTCAAGCGCCTTCAGTTCTCGCGTCAATTTGTCTTGAACGATGTAGGCCAAGATCTTTTCGCAAAATTTGCTACAACAACGTCGCAGAGAAGCCCACGCTTGAGAACGACGTGTGTGAGACGGATTTGGGGTTTCCTTAATTGATGCGCTAGCGGCAGAGATACTCTCGACACTACGAGAACTTCTTTGCCTCAGTGGCATAGAAACATTTTATGATGTTGTTGTGAATTAAAATTTTTCTACTAGATGCGCAATTGTTGATCTGACAGGACGATTATGACGATCGTAAATTGGACGTAGCGCTCTTAAATTGAGGCCACTGACTCCGAATTTCGGTAGCAAATTTTTTTAATTTTTACTCTTTGTTGGATCGTATATCTTTTCATGATGAAATGGCAAACCTTTCTGAAGAGAAATGTCAAAAGAGCGGGTAAAAATATAACGTCTTTTGCAGTCCCTATCGGTACAAAAATTTTAGCTCAGATATTATCCAATAATCGATTATCTAACCGGTTACTTCTATAAATGCTTTCAAAGTTCAACTGAATTCGTGAAAGTTGCAATGGTTAAAGATAGTGATTAACTTACTGGGTCCCTCAAGGTATTGCGATTTTTGTTACATGAATTCTAACTCAGAGTTTCATAACCTATAATAAACTCGAAATTGTTTTAAGTCGAGAGCGATCAAACAGGAATATTGTCGACATTTTTCTAGGAGTAGTGCTTACCGGTGTCACTCTAAGCAAAAATTCTTTTGACAAAGAAAGAATCGAGAACAAAGTGGTTTTAATATTTATCAAGGCTGTAACAGTATATCTTCTTTACGGACAATCCAAGGCTTTAGAGAAAATATATTAGACATTCAATTTAAGTATAGATACTATTTTTATTATTACTACATGAGACAACGAATTTTGACAAAATTTTACTTGAAAGCAAATATAAATAACTCTCTGCTAATTTGGAAAAAGAAAATTAATATTTTTCAGTTGTTGTTGGATCTGGAGATACATGCGTTGTTGACTTTGTTGTATGACTTGGGTCCGCTGTTGTTGTTGTTGTTGGTACATCAGTTTCACCATTCAGGCAACTTTGCAAACTGTTGTAGATGACTTTGTTATTTCCATCGTATTTGCGCTTTGAATCGACTAGGCAAACGTTCTCCTGGTAATCAGAGTCGCTATAAGCTTGTCTTACTCTAGCCAGCGTATCGGAGGCATTTACGTGAACATTATACATAGTACGCTCATTTGTATTACTCTGTGTGAAAATTGGAGAAATATTTGTATTTTATGAGTTTTTTTCTTGGAACAACTTTACTTACCGCCAACTCGAAGCACTCAAAGTAATCAATCGAGTCCTTGTTGGGTACACAGTTTTCGAGCAGCTTGCAAGCATGCTCACTCGAATTTCGATTTCCTCTCGCTGCTTATATGTAGACTCGTCAATTTTTTTGCGTCTATCCTCGGAACTTTCCAAGCACTGCGAATAGTCCTTCTCATATTCCTCATAGCAATCGGTGAGTTTTGGCAAATAGTAGCCGAAGCATTCGTTGGAACGTTTCGGATCACTTTGCTGGAAGTTGCGCGTGTTCAACAAGAAATCGATCAAAGTTTGATCTGCGTTGAATTCGTTTACTCTGCTGTGTTGGCGTGTTAGGCCCGCATGCGTTTGCAAAGCGATGAAAAGGACGGTAAGTAGGGAGAATACCAATGAACGCGACATATTTTATGAGTTAGCTTTCTTTGTTGGTTCTCGAGGACTTCGATAATTAAAAAATAATTATTTTCAATTTAAGTTGCTTTGGGCGCCTTGCTCGCTGTTACACTAACAATTTGGACTGTGACATTCACCGGAGCGTTGAAAGATTTTATATTTTACTGCCAGCACCCAGCGACTTTTCTGATAACGTGCTAAGGATTGAAGAAATTTTTGAAGTGTTTTTTTTTAATTTTTGATTTTCGGTGATATTTTTCATTTCTTTTGCAAGCAATCTCGCTTATCGCACAGAAATTCTGCGGTGCTCGTGCAAGCGATATAACTTTTGCTTTGCCAGAAGAGCACATCGAACTCTGTTTGCCGGTCATCCCGGCAGTTAATCATTAATAATTACACATCTCAAATACAACAACTCACGTCTTTTTTATTACGAGCCGCTATTATATACCTAATATAAATGAAAAATTGAGTTTGCCATTAAAAATTAGTTATCAGTAGTCAAAAGGTGAAAGATATTATTTGAGCTATTTCGCAATGTTAATGAGTCAGTGTGCTTTTATGGCAGGAGAGAAAAGTTATTGACCTGCAGGTTATTGAAGCTTTTTCTCAAACGCTTAGAGTGATTGCTCTACTCATCATAAATATTTCGCTTTACATTGTCTTGCATGCAGAAATAGTTGCTTTCTTTGGCTTAATATTTTTGTACCCTGAAACAGATCAATTTACGAAAAACCGTACGAGACTATTTTGTCTCCTAAAGAATCAATGAAAAGAAATATTTTTTCATATGGTTGCAAGCGATATAAAATTTTCTAACTAATAATTTGAAAAAATTTAGAACCTTTGGGCGGAGGTCCTTCTTGTTATAATTAAGAGTTCATACCTGAAGATCCTTTCTTGTATAGGACTTTCTCTTCCTCTGGGTCCACCGGTGTGTAAAGTGTTCATTTAACAAAAAAAAAAAAAAAATTAAATTGGGAGAAGTTGAAAAAAGTTACAGCTGTTCAAAAATAACTGAAAATAATGAAAAAATTCGCTATATTTTTAATTTTTTGTACAAAAAAGAGAAGAATGTCACACAAGTCAACAATAAAATTTGTGAAGTTTACGGAGACGATGCTACATTATTCCATGTACCAAAACAATGGTTCGCTCAATTCCTTCTGGAAATTTCGTTGTGTAAGATGTACCTCACTTTGATCGACCTATCGTTGAAAAAGTCAATACAATTATGGAAAATATTGACCAGGGGATCGTCACATAAGTAGCCATGATATCGCTAAAGAACTGAACATTCCTTATCAAACGGTTTTGAACCATTTAAAAAAGACTGGGTACAAAAAGCAGCTCGATATTTGGATACCACATGAATTGTATGTGAAAAATTTAATGAACCGAATTGACATCTGCGATTCTTTCTGAAATGAAATGAAGTCGAACCGTTTCTGAAGCGAATGGTAACAGAGGACGAAAAATAGGTCAAATCCGACAATAATGTGCAAAAAGTGTCATGGTCCAAGCCAACAAATGGTCGCAAAGCCAGGATTGGCGCCTTTAAAGGTTATGCTGAGTGTTTGATACAATTGGAAAGGGATCGTCCACTATCAGCTGCTTCAGCATGGTTGAACGATTGACTCTATATTTTACTGTAAATACGTGATAAGATGGAAGCAGGCGACCGAAAAAAAACAGCCAGAACAGATCAACAAAAAAGGCTTCCTCTTTCATCAGGACAACGCTAGACCATTCATATCTTTAATGACTCGGCAAAGCTGGAAGAGCTTGGCTGTGAGCATCCCACCATACAGCCCTGACTTTAGCTTCAAGATAAGCCTGTGAAAATTACTTGTCGCTCTTTTTCGCCGAGAAACCAGAAAAGTTTTATACCGTTGGAATACAAAAAGACTTTTTCGACTACACAATGTTTTTGAAGTTGGAGAGTTCCCATTCATTCGGATCCTTTGTCTCTTGATTCGCTGAACTATGTCAATGTTGCCGCATGTCTAGTACAGCTCATCATTCTATTGACTGCGGTATTCGCCGTCGACAATAAGCAAAGGACCAAGCAGCTTCCGATCAACTTTTCTTTTAAAAATTAAAAAAACTGATTTATCACATCCTATCTCACATGCCTTCGCACGATGTAGCAGGACGGGAGTAATGAGGGACTTGTATAGACTGGTCTTGGTTCGTACAGAGGATTTTACTTATCAATTGTTTTTTCAGTCTTCAGTATCAAGGCTGACATTTTAGTTGGTGTTAATGCTCGTTACATCACTATACTGAAATAATTGTCAACAGTGACATGGATTTAAATCGGAAATACGATGGCTGTTAGTTTGCTGACAGGAGATATTTTCTCTTGCTCTCTTGCCTCTTTTACCAGACTCATATACTTCGGTTCCTTATTCAGTCGACGAACGCTAACAGCTGAACACTCTTATAGAAGATTGTACCTTCTCTGTTTAGCATTGAAGGTCTGAAACCTCGTTCCGAGTAGAGAGCGTAGAGAGATCTTTGTCAAACCTTATTGGGATTTGGTGTTACTTATCTTTAGCTTAGACAGCCATATTAGTTTTGCGGTGATATAAAATTCAGACACATAGGCATAATGCAGCTTCTTTTCGTGCAGCTGATGTGTACCAATTGTTTTTTCATGAGTATTTTTGGCGCATAGCAAATGTATAGCACTGAAAACGTCCAGTCATTTTGTAGATGGTGGGCTTTGGTCTTTCACTCAGAACGCTTCATTGGTTTAATAACCCTAACGTTGATGTCTAGGGTATCACCAATGAGACCTTACCATAAATTAAGTTTCTTTAATTTGCGACTTGACTTGTGTGGTTGTCCATTCGATTGATTGTCATCGATTTTGGTTTAACTTATTTATTTCTAAACTCATCAATTATTTTGGTGGAACTGCGTATAATAAAACTATTGTATCATTATATTGAAATACCTATATCTTTTGAGAAAATAAACATATTTAGTTACGAAGTTGTTAAGGAATCAAATGTCTAACACAGTCTTAGCAACAACTGACTATTTAGTTGATTTTTTATCCCAAAACTTGAAACAGAGATTTTTCTAGGTGTCATAATTTACACGTTTCCATTCAAAGGAGATATGATGGAAAGTGAAATTAAGGCTCGATTTCAGTTCGAGTAGAATTCGATCATTCATAGGTGAGCAGGTTTTGGCTTTGACCAATTATGAATTTTCGTTACTTCTTCGAAATTCATATCATATTAGTTAACGCTTAGCTTAGTTTCAGTTTTCCACAGTTAGGAATAAAACTTAGTAAAAATGGTGGACCTAACATCGGTATATATCTAAATTTCATAAACTATATGTACCTTGAATTTGAGTAGGAAAGATAGACATTGGTATTCAGCAAAGCCTAAAACCAAAAATAAGTCAAATGGTATATGAAAGATGTCGCTGAAGCTATTAAAATGCGCTCATCCAACTGTTTTTAGGAAATATGCTCAAAAACCTGCTGAGTGACTTTTTAGCTTTCCAGTGGCGCTTGCTTATCAGTAACTCAATTCATATCGTTTACATTTGTCTTCATATCTACCTACATATACAGCCATTATCAATAAAAGTCCGTTTATAAGTTTCGACTCTCTTATCAGTGTTAGCATGATAGTATTAAAAAGGTGAAATAAATAAATAACATGTGTGAACAAGCTCTCTTCTTCGTGGTGACATAATTGCTTATGGCAGAGCAGTTGACTTTTAACAAATTCGTAGACGTTGCTATTGCTTGTCTTTGAAGTTGATTTTATTTCAAAACTCTAAGTTTTAATTTCGAAAAAAACGGTGCTAATGATCTAAAAAATATTCTGAGGCAAGTAAAGTGTTAGCATTCAAATTTTTACTTTTTATTTTGTAAACTTTAATGTGGTTAGTTTAGTTAGTAGCTTCGCAGTGTCAGCTTGGTTTTTAGTATCAAATTCAGTACTCACAAACTGTTCTTAAGCCAGAAGAAAATGTCAGTCTCAGGTAAATATTAAATCTACAACTTATACTAGGAGGAAATGCCTGACAAAAGCTCTAGCTTAGATATTAAAACTTGGGCTTTATTTGGGCTTAGTGCAATACTCGTAAGTTTCGTGTGGGTGAAAATGGATTGCGTTAAGTTGTACTGTGGTAAGATAGCGTAGGCTTAGCAGATTGATATTGACAGTGCATGAGAGAAGCTATATTGTTTCACTGCCTTGCTCTAGACATTTCGTGCAGTCTGCTCGATCTGTCAGCCCCATTTTGCGGGCGTGAGCAGTTAGTATTCTGATCGTGTTCCTACAGGTAGCTGGTAAAAGTGGTATTATTTTAATTTTTTACTAGTCATGAAGAAGCTTTTGGACATCAAATAGAAACAAAGTTTTGATTTTGCTAAGTGTGTAGGTATATGTATTAGGGTGCGTCAAAAAAAAAATAATATATGGAAATTATGGGTTAAATCAACTTATGTATATACAGAGAATAGCTAATCTCTGAGGTATATTTTTAAGGAAATTTTCTTTTCCACAAGAGTCCGACAAATTTATTTTTTTTGGTTTATTTTTAGCTATAAAATCGATTTTTTTTTAACTCACCCTAATACATATAAATATTTAACTTGTGATATCAATATTTATGAGCTCCATTCACGGAAATTTAATTACAAAATAACACTTAATTGTTGTTGTTATTTAATATAGGAAATAATAATAAATAAAGTTGAATAGTATTATTTATACTCTTGAAGACAAAGAGACAGATAGCGGATTCTTAAAAACACTATAAAATAGTTTGCGTGCGATTGTGTGTGATAGATAAAACAAGTGTAGCCTATTTTCTAGGAACTACAAACTATAGCGACCACTTAGGTGATAAGCAGAGGGAAGTAATTGTAAATTAAATCGTCTTCTTTGCTGGCGTAGAAACCGAATACGCGGTTATAGCTGAGTTTTTATAAATTAAGTAGATTATATAAAATATAATTTTTGTGTTTTTTGAAAATTTTAAATATGCAGAGAAGTAAAACATAATTGTTTTTCTCTCTTAATATTTGTTGGGCTAATTATTTATTTAGAAATCTAAGGCTTAAGAACGTAAAACTCAAAAAGTTTTGTTAATGATGGAGTAAGGAAAATTTTTGGGCTAATATGCATGCAGGCTCTGCTTGTTCGTTAACATTCTTAACAGCTGCTTTGGCGAAAACATTCAGTGATCAGAATTTTTTTCGCAGCCATTAAGCTTTTTGAGTCTATGATGCAGTAAATACTGGTTGTTATGAGAACAATTCATTAGTACTTTAAGCCTCAAGGGGCATATCTAGTAATCTGTTTATAAACAAGAAAAAATGTTACCCTTGGATGCACACAAAATTTTATACCCTTCATAAATAAAAAAATGTTCTATATAAGTACTTGAGATTGATAGGTCAATTTGTGTGGCAGCTGTATGGTTTAGTGGCCTGATCACAGCATATTCTTCGGAGATCACAGCGTTGCCATAAACAATAACCCATGCAGAAAACAAAAAGGTTTTCCTTACAAGATCGTAGTTTTAATCGCACAGTTTGCATGGTTGCCGTATGCTATAATGGTCCGATATCGGTTGCTCTGATAAATAAGCAGCTCTTTGTTTAGTTGCAGCAGACTGAGAGTGAACTTGGGCTATACATGGCAGACTGATTGACGGGTATAGACATTGACCCAGTTCGTCACGCTGGTATTTTTTATAAGGCCTCTGACGTTTCTCTTTGGAAGGTACAAACTTCGCGGTAAACTTAAGGGGTTACATGAGTTTCCTCCGGTAAAATAACAAATCTTTCTTAAAAAAAATTTTTTATTATAAAAAGTAAAATATTTTATTGAAATCTTTTATTGTTACAAACATATTAACAAAGAAATTCTGAGATTTTTGCAAAAATATATTTTAAATTCGGCCTTTACGACGCCATTTTCCGAGACCACTCAGAAAAAATATACTCCCGCGTTGACAGGAAAACTTACAGGATCATTTAAAGTGAAAAATACGGGTTTTTGTTAAAATCTTAATTAAGAACTTAGACGAAGCACAAAAAAAGCTGATTATAGCAAACAGTTTTACAAAAAAAAATAAATTAAAATTTGAGTGAAAATGTTTGCCAAATAGTTGCAATATTGAACAAAAATTCTTAGTGCAAGTTTTTAGGAATTGCATCTCAAGGACTTGTGTAAAATTTTATAAAGATCGGTTGAGTAGTACTCAAGAAATCTTGCCAACCGACTTCAGAAACGCAGTTTCGAGAAAAACGCGTTTAAAGACGCCACATTTAGCCCAGCTAACCTCGAGCGCAAAACTTCTCAAGGCTATATCTCCAAAACTATTAATCGGATCAACATGAAAATTTAGGACAATATCTTAGATATGTTGTAGAGCTTAATTAGACTGTAAAAAAATCGATTTTTTGTAACCCATTAAGTCATGTTAGCCTTTAAGGGGTTAAAAATATAAATCAGTTATCACGAAGTCTTTCGGACTGTTCTAGTCCTTTACTTGAAAAAAATCGTACTTCGGAGTCGTGTGAAAATATAAAATTTTCTCAATAAAATCTTCTCTGTTGAGTGTTTTGAGTTTCTAACTTTCGGACCATCCTGTTTTGTAGCTTCAAAACTTGATATACCAAAATTATTATCTGCGCTGAAGATAAATTACTTCCTTCTAAATGTTTTTTTTTGTTTTGCATATTAATTCTTTGATGATTTTTTTTTTTTTTTTTTTTTTTTTGCAAAACAAGCTATATTTTTAATTAATTGTTTTTGATAATTGTGCAGTTATGTGTTAACAAAGTTAATTATGCCACGTTCGACGATCAATCTAAAAGTACAGTGAAAACGAAAAGTGGGCGCAGACTTTAATTTTAAAAGATATTGTATTTATTAAAAAATAGCATATTTTATTATTACATTTTAAACATAAATATTTATTATATAATACATTACAACTTTTAATCAATAATATCATTTTCAGCTTTCGTAAAATTCTGACGTCCCTAATCAGCGCCTTAATATGCTGCGGTTAGCTGTTATTGATTTTCTGTTGCGGTTAATTGATATTTTATAGAATCCAACTTGCCCTCAACCCTAACTGCTCTCCAACGCTTTCAATTCATGATAAGGCCACCGAAAACACTTGCCCCTCGCACATGCCCACCTGATTGACTGCTGCCGAGCGAATTCCAGCGCCACAACAATTAGTAGACACATTGCCTAGCTCATGTAACGTACACCGCAATTATTGTCTGGCTGTCTAACGGTACGCCTGTCTATTTCCAAGCCTGTCAACTGTACGGCACAACTGATTGCGAGCTAAGTGAAATAAACCAAATTGTCTGTGCACGCATAAACACACGTAACTGTCAGTCAGTCGGTGTGTGCACTACATGATTGCAGCAAAGCAAAGCAACAACAACCGCAGTGCACAAGAACAAGCACAATTTGCCATCAATTACACATTTGCAATCACCTACTTGTTGTCTACGTGCTCCACCGTGTCGCCTTACATATGCACGTGAGCGTATGTACCGTTGTCTGAGTGTAAATGTCTAACCTATCAACAATGGCTCACAGAGTGTCATCGTTAAAACAGTTAGAGTCGCTGTTGCTGCTTTTATTGTGGTTCGCCAACAGCTGTTGCAATCGGGCGCAGGCACTTTTGGTATTACCGGAGAATGTGGTTGGTGGTGGCGCCGGTATGCCAGCGAATGATATTGTTGTTGGCGATGTTGCTCTGGTGTTGACGCGCGTTGAAAATGATTGCTTTGAGACATTTATGCTGGAGAGTCGAAATGCGAGCAACACCTATGCGTCGGCATATCGTGCATGCCAAATGTTGGGCAGTCGGAAGCGTATAGAATTTGTGAGCGCGGAATGGTCAACGCGAGCGGATATGACGGAGCAAGTGAATGAGTTGTGTACGAATCTTTGTGATTGTGCACAAATTGCGGGTGATATGGAGTTCTTTCAGTGCAGCGCCCAACAAGTAAGTGCATAGAAAAAGTATAATTTATTTCTGGGTTTCTGGACGGTGTTTGCAAGGAAAATGAGGCATTGCAGAGAGAAGTGCAAAATGCTTGTTAGAATATATATACATATGTATGTATATATTAGGAAATGTAGGTAAATACTTTGAAATTAGATTTTCAGATTCTAGATGCAAAGTCTTACTCTTAAATTAATTATAACAATTTTTTTATAGAAAAATCCGGCCCGTCCACCTCAACGATCTCCAATGATTATTGAGTATTATTTCTTTGCTGATCGTATGTTTAGTTCATGTATGGTGTAAAAAAAAATGAAAATTTGATATTTTGAGAGATTGCGTGAAATCTGTACCAAAATTTATTCCTACAAAAGCCAAGATTAAATCAAGATATTTCTTGTTCTCAAAGTTATAAAGTGATTATACCGACTGTTTTGAAATTGCGGATGAATATTCTTGATCTCGAAAAATTTCAAAAATTGTAGACAATTCAAAGATATTGAAAATCATATGTGACCTGGTCTACGAAAAGGGCGCTTAGATGTAAAAAAAATATAAATAAATAAAAAAAAAATAAAAAAAAAAATTGAAAAAAAAAAATAAAAAAAATTTATTTTTTGACACCTAAGCCCCCTTTTCGTAGACCAGGTCACATATAGTGGTCATATCATAAGCACCTCTAGAGTGGTGGTCACTTAAAGGCTTTGCTCCTCAGAAAGAGGATATGTTGCTTATGTTTATGTTTCTGGAGTACAGTAAAAAACAGATCTACCAAATTGGAAGTCGTAAAATAATAATTAAAAATTAGATAATGTGAGCTCATAAGCGGTTATTAAAAAAATTAAATTATTTGTTTTGGCTTTGGGACAATATATTGTGAACAAATATTAACATAATATTTTCTAAGAGTGCTCTTTATTCTGTTACGTTACTGAAAATCTTTTAAGAAGGTTAGTTAGGCTTATATTGGAATACGAACCTAATAACCAAAATCACTCTGACAAGTTAGAAACCATTCTGAAGTAGTTTTTCTTTTTAACGAACGGCATTTCCAACATTTCTTAAATATACCTGCACCCATTCACTTTAGGGAAATGCTTGACATAATACTTATTACAAGAGAAACCCCTGAATGGATCAGATTGTAATTATTTACTGTTGTCTGAGGTTAAATTTAATATATAATATAATATACCGACCTACTTTTCAAACCGTACTGTTAAAACCATATTTGAATATAGAGCAACATTTCAACTAAACAACCCATTCTTTCAATTCTCATTTCTGCACATTTGATTTATTGATCCACTTTTCAACATTAAAAAACTTTCACAAAAAACTGTCACAAATGATATACTTTTGTAAGAGAATGGTTCTCGATGAATATGGTTTCGAAAAGATGCGCTTCTCAATCTTATATATCTGTTTACTTTTTTTTTCTGTTTCTATGAGATTTGTTTCTGGTTTCATTGCGATCTCTTATAAATGAAATATTTATTTTCTTACCAACTTACAATACTCTTCGAATATATGCATCATCTCTCACATTGGTGTAAACATAGAATAATTTCGTAAAAAAACGAATCATCACGGATAGCCTCGGCACTCTAATACTTGCCTCAGCCCTGTCAATGATCACCATCCATTCGGAGAGTAGTCAAAGCAGAAAACTTGGTGAGACTTATATCAGTTGATAATGACATATTTGGTAATTCTCTGAATAATTTAGTTCTTTTAATGCAACTTAAGCACCCTTTCTTTGTTGTATAAGACATTTTATAAAAATATATCTTCTCCATTTTCATCGAATATTTTTTACCATATTTCGGGCAAGTGCCATGCTTATAAGCTTTATGATCCTTACAGACAAAAACTGGTTCAAGTATTTTTTGACGTCCTAATTTGAAGTTAAGATTATCTTATTCAAAAACTTTGCAGAGACCGGAACAAATACTAATTCGAAGCTGTCAAGTTTGGAAAATATGTTGGATGTGGTAGTACAGTGCGCTCATTGTGAGGTCCTGTATTATCCTGGTGAATTATTATCTGTTTAAAAATATAACGATGAAGCGGATAAGGGTGAATTTGGTTGCAAAAGAGCTCAACAAAAACTGCTTTTAGATTATGTTATTTCATTTCATGGATTTCTAATTGCTCCTCCATTATGGGAGTTTTTCGCATTTAGACAACTAAGTGACTATTTTCGGTGTGTAGTATTATACGGTACTCCGTTGCAACATAATTGTTAAGACGTCTTGCCATCCCTCTAAAAATTGCTTGACGATTTTCAAGCACCATATCCTTCACTTTTTTAGTATTTTCATCAGTTGAAAAGATTGAAGACGTCCAGTATGAAACATGTCTTCAACGCTCTTTTGACTGGCTTTGTACCACCCCTAGGCTTGCGGGTTTGATAAAACTGAACTGACGAAATTTAGTTACAAATACAAAATTTTACAGAAATTCTTTGTTCGATTGGAATTTAAATTGCAATTTCCGGGATCTTTTTGTCACAATGTTTATAAATGGTTTTAGTTGTGACAAGCAAGTGTTAGTTCAGCAAGACTAAATGCAATCTAACCAATATGTTGTTTTTGTAGAAATAAATATTATTTTATAGGCTGCTGTCAATTTTACTAATTATGGCTTATTTCTTGGAATTTACAGCTATGATTGTTGTATGACTCAACAGAAAAATTGTAAAGTTAATATTAACATAATTTATTGCATCGATTACTTAGTGACAAATGTTTTTTATATTAAGCTGACCGTAGTGGTTGTGTAAAGTTGAACATAAAACATAATTTTCTTTACTTTTCGCTTTCACACATAGGATATATTGATTCTCATTAATTGTGGGAGTGGTTCAAAATTTTATGATATTTACTTTAAAATCAATTAGCAATATTTTTTATACGAGTACTTAGATCTATAAAATTATTAAGAATTCGATTTTATTTACTCAAATACTTCAATACTTGCATGCCGCTTCTACTTCCAATAATTTATTTAGTTTATTTAGCAGTACTAATTCGATAAACTCAAGCATAGTGATAAGCTTATACAATAATACTTAACATGATTTAATTATGTTGTTTGGTTTAGCAACAACAAGAAAGCAGTGCAAATATACATAACTAAAAATTTTAGATGTCTAAGTGGCACATACTTTTTGCTTTACATATTTTTTTTCAACAATTCTCTCTTGTACATGACGTAAATTTACTTTCTAACTGCTTTAGTAAACCTTGAGTCTTTCGCTGATAATAAAACAATTTAGATCTAACAGTAGCATAGGCATTATGCTGTAAATTTTTTTGTCTGTGAATAATTTCATAAGCTATCTGCAACCTTGTCTATGCAATGGGGTCAGACAGCAAGAACTAATGGCCAATTCATATAGGATTCTGCTTCGTTTTGCGTCAGACATTTGTTCTGACAGAAAAGTTCAATGTACGTTTTTGTATGATTACGTTCATATAAAAAGTTTTCGACTCGAAGCCAAGCAAAATGCTGGACAACTCTCAACTTTTTACTAGAGAGTAACACTGAAAGCAAAGCGCTCATTTTGGTATTTGTTTCAGTATAAACTGTCATGCAAAGCAAGAAGAGTTGTAGGAAAGTTCATCATTGGAGGCATGGGTTTATGAATATGATGTCGAAGCTGTTCAAAAATGAGTCGAAACCAAAAAGCAAACGAACAAAATGTATTGAAAGCAGTGATGGTTAACCCAGTTGAGATTTATAACAATTGGGTGGGGGAATATTTTGTGTTAAAAAAGTGAAAAAGTAGTTTTTTTTTTCCTGTCAGTTCAGATCAAATTTCATTACCTGGTATTAATGGGTGGAAGCTGTTTTCCTTGCAAACATATTATGACTTATAGAAAACAGAAAACAATAAGATATTTACAATCTAATTATAATCTCTTACTTTATTTTCCAAACATCCCTAAAACAGTCCTTCAGAGGTGTGAACACAATGCAGCAAGTATACCTGAATTCAACCGCCGCCATTGTGGAATTGGAACACAAATATGAAGAAGCGGAAAAGCAGATTCTCCTTTGCATTATCGCTGCCGAACAGCAATATGTGGATTCATCAAGCAAAGCGTTTCTAAAGCTGTCGAAATGTCTGAAAGCGACTTGACACATTTTTTAATGAAAAAGTAATAATAATTTTTAACAAAAATAGTTAATTATAAAAGTAATATAAGTAGAAGAAAGGATAAAGTAGTAAATTTAGCTCTAATATTGCGCAATATAAATTCTTATTGATTTAAGTTTTATTTAAATAAGAACAAATAAAATTTTTATTTATTTCTTATATGTCAAATTAAACTGAATTGTTGTTTTGAACAAACTGAAGTTTTTTGGTAGCCATTTCGGACTGTATATAGTACATCTATACAAATAAACTAAAGAGGAGAGAATATGAATTGTTAATCATTTATATTTAAGAAAATAATGCAATGTAATGTCAATATAATAGATAACAGCATCAGAAGATATGCTAATAACACATCAAAGCTTTTAGTAGGAATTATATTAGAAAAAAATTTAGCTAAATTTAGGTTGAAATTAGAGGCAAGAATAAGAAATATGCTGCTATACAAGGTTACGAAGATTTTATGTTAATAACAAAAGATTTAAAATTTAATTTAGATTTAAAATGGAAAATTTTAAAATTAAATTTTGCCTTCTTAATCCTAAATCGAAAATAAGAGAAAATATTTTAATAAAAACTAAAGCAAAATGTAAAATAATATTTTTCAAATTTAATGCTGAAATAAGAAGGGATAAAGAGCAAGTATTTGCATATTTCTAACTAAAATGTCAATAAGGCAAAGAGTGCCAAATGATGTTAATATTTTACAAAAACAAAACCTTTCAAAGGATAACCAAAACGATAGAACACGAAGTTTGTAATCATGAAAATATTCTAAAATATTTGTTTTAATATTTCATTAAAAATAGTCTTAAGTAGTCATTGTTTGCAGGATTACAGTGTCTTAGTTTTTCAAGTCGAAATTAAAAATGTAATTTATATTCATTTCATTTCATATTTCATAGATTGGAAGTGAAGTTATTGCATTTTAAGTGTCAGTATGTTTGTGTTGTCGGTGCGAAAATGGGCTTCGAACGAAGAGTCAACATTCAATTTTGTTTTAAAATTGGTAAAACTTTTACCGAAACATTTCAATTGCCTATCCCGTAGCAGAGTACATGAGTGGTTTCAACGTTTTTAAAGTAGTCGTGAGAACATAAATGACGATCAACAGGTGGGCCAATCAAAATCCGTGATCACCAGCCAAAATCATCACTGAAATTCATGGAAATGGAATTGAACATATCCAAAACATCGATTTATCGCATTTCGGCCGCAAATTTCGGCTGACGAAAGGTATGTGCACAGTTTGTTCCGCACAAATTGACTGACGACCAAAATTTGCTCAGAATCCAACATTCGAAAGACGATTATTTGACCAAAAATCACAGTTTAATCATTAACCACTCCCCATATTCCCCTGATTTGGCGCCGTGCGACTTCTTCCTATTCGGAAAAATGCATTTGCCCATGAAAGAAAAGCGTTATGCAGACGTAGAGGCCATTCAAAAGGCTTGCACCGGCATACTGGCGGCATACCGGCCGACGAGCAAAAACACTCGTTCGAGATGCTTTTGAACCGTGCAAAAAGCTGTATTGAAGCAGAAGAAGACTATTTTGAATAAAACAAAGTGATTTTGCCGAAAAAACCATTTGTTCTGTTTTTTTTTAATCCTGTTTACTTTGGAACGCACCTTGAATATTTAGTTCTGAGAAGAACTTCTTTTGTCGCCTTCTGAGTGAAGATAATCTATAGGATAACAGGTAGGTAATCTAGTATATGTCCTAAAGGAGGCTGAGATCATAAGTTATTCAATAAGATTATAGGTCTTTTATGTAGATCTTTCTACTGATTTTGATCGGTAGTTTTATATAGTACCTATATCCTATGCTTCGATATTAACGTTTCCAGATGTATATCTTCAAAACTGAGGATCTAGTTCGCGTAACAACAGATAAACAGATGGGCATGGCTAAATCGCCTCAGCTCGTTAGGCTGATAGCTTGTATTTATAATTTTATTTTATTTTTAAATGTCAAAATAATATCAATTTGAAGTGATTCACAAGTGCCTAAGCTTTTTCCAATCGTCAAAACATTTTTTATGGGCACTTTCTGGGATGGTCTTCAGCTCTCTCGTCTACTTATTTTGATGTCTTCAATTGAGTCGAAGCGTGTTCCTCGAAGTGAATATTTCAGTGTGGGGAAAGGTAAAAGTCACATGGGGCCATATCAGGTTAATACGGCGCTTGCTCAATGATATTTGTTGAATGTTTGGCCAAAATTTAACAAATAAACGTTAAAAAATTTTGTAAAACTCGACAAACACTACTGGGGTCGATATAAACAACTGCTGTAAACACACGGGTTGCTAATTTTTAGCATCATAATTAAGGACAGTACCAACTTAGGAAAAAAAATTACCTGTCTTCGGTATAAGCATAGTAAGGGAGTTGGGAGGGGGAATGAAGAACTTGACTGGGTGTATCAAATTTATAGGATCTCCGACGTTACTATTTTCTAACGTCACATTAACAGCTATGAAAATTTCGCTCTCACTCACGTCTCCGTACATTACTGCTGGTTGTGATGACGCTGTTAACGTCGTACATTGTGGAACCACTCTTAAAGAACAAAATATGACGTGAGCATTGAAACTTAGCGTAAAATTGCTGTCATCACTTGGTACTGCTTTAGATTTATTATGTTATGTGAAAACACCGCCATGGTATATCAACACCAAATATTGTTGTTGTGCGGGTTAAGCCGCGTCGACAGAATCGTCATAAATTCTGCTGTCCTCACAATATTTAAATATCTATATCAAAATTGCGTTATCAACTAGTAGCGTAGGGACAAAAGAGATGTCTGGGTGAAGCCAAGAAGTGCCGACTTACCTTGAAGATATTGCCAAGATTTTGAAGGTATTGCCAAGACAGAAGTAGAAAATATAATATGATCTTGATTACATTTAGCACGAAAGTAAATAATAAAAATAGGTGAGGAAGCAAATTTTAGGGATCACCGAATAAGAGAGTTAGCTGTAGCTGATTTACGTTTGTTTATGTATTTATTTTTTCGCTTTTATTTCTTCCTTGCTTTTTTCTTCATTCCTCTTTATTATTTTTCCGTTTCTTTCGATTTAAAGAGGTAATATTTTGTGTTTGAACGATAGAAGTGACCCTAAATCGTACAATGAACTTGAAAACAAAAAAATGTTTATACGGAAGGTATACATACAGATATAATATATGCTTTTGGAACGTCCATGCATCGAATAAGTACGAACAATCTCAAGATTTGTGGTTTTTCATGCGAATATTTTCGAGAATTTACACACCAAAGCTCATTTCCAAACTGAGTTTCTTAACATTTTTCATTTCCTTAACAGAAAGGAGCTAGTAAGGGATATAATTTAACTAAAGTAATTGTGTCTAAAACCAATAAATCACTTAAATATGCTTTAGGCTTTAAATATTTATATGTATATATTTATGTAAAACGTTTTGACTTTTCAGTTTGCACGTATATCACTTGTAACAGTAAATCATTTTACAACAACATTTTACACATTTTGTGGCGCTTGATCTCCATTTTGTTGCAACGAATTATTTAAAACGGTAATTAAATTACTCCTTGGTGCAGGATTAACAGCAGCCGAACGAGACTGACTGTTCAAAATACCCAGAGGCGTACGACGAGGAGCTGAAATCAGTTGTATATCATTTACGGCAGCGGACACTGGAGAAGCTGTAGTGGCAGTGGAGGTGGTGGGTGGTGCTATTGTTGGTGGTGGGCCATTTTCCAAGCAAAAATTGAGCGCCGTGTAGATTTGTCCTGTGCGCTCCACATACTGACGTTCACTCGCGTTTGAGCAGCGATAGGACTCGACATCAATGAGGTTTATTTGCTGACGCAAGGTAGATGCCAGATCGGAAGCATTATTGGAGACGGTATAAACGGTGGATAATGTGTTTGAGGACTGCAAAAAATAAACAAATTTAGTATACGGAATAGAAGAGATAATGCGTTTTTTAGATAAAAAGTTTTGCTGGCCACTAACCAAGTAGGCGAAACAGTCGAGCGCCGACAAAGAATCACTGATAACATCACACGATTGCACGTAATTACAAACACCACCTGCCAATGTAGAGATGTCTTTCTGTTGCGAGCTCGCCTGCGCCAAAATATTATCACGACCTTTTTCGGCCGCTTTCACGCATTTCTCATATTCTGCTGCCCACTGGTTGGACGCTTCGTTCAGCAGTGGCACATAAAGACTGAAACATTGCATTGATGTCGGTGTAGTGGCGCGTCCTTGATGGGCCAGCAGAAAGTTGCCCAAAGAGATATCAGCACGAGCCGAAATGTGGCTGGGCAGCGCGCACTACAAAATTGTTATAAATAAAGTTTAGAAAAATATGCTTTTTGAATCAAAATTAATTACAAAAACAGTTTAAAAAATTAAGACTAAATCAAAATTGAAGAAATTCAACAATAATTTAAAAAATTATAGAGAAATTATAATTAATGAAATTAATAAATATTCAAAAAATTATAATTTAATTAAATAATTAAAATAATCAATAAAAATCTAAATAATTATAAAAAATTAATAACAAGAATATAAAAAAGTATACAAAATTTTATTACCAATAAAAAAATTAACTAAAAGTTATAAAATTATTTAAAAATTTAACAAAAATTTAAAATGTTATAAAAAAAATTACAAAAATTTAAAAAAACTAACAAAAATTAATAAAAGTTTAAATAATTATAAGAAAGATTAATAACACAAATTTAAAAAAATATGAAATAAATTTGTCATCAATAAAAAAATTAACGAAAATTTAGAAAATTATTTAAAAATTTTATAAATCTTTTTTCATAAAAAAATTTTACAAATTAAAAACAGTTGTAAAATTTTCAAAAATTAATTTTCACAATTTTGAAAAATTATGAAAAAAATTTGTCAGAAATAAAAAAAAAAATTAACGACAATTTATAAAATTATTTAAATTTATTTAAAAATTTAATATATATTTTTTATATAAAAATTTGACAAATTAAAAGCAGTTGTAAAACAATTTAAAAAAAATTAGAAATTTGCAAAAAGTAATTTACAAAAAATTAAAACGTTACAAAATGGCATTAACAATATTTTATATAAAAAAAAAACTCAGAAACGAGAAATGTCAAAAATTAAACAAAGATTTAAAATATTAAATTGTTTTATATATTTTTTTTTAATTCAAATTTTTTTCAATTCAGTTTTTTTTCAAACTATTTCTTGCCACTTAAAAAAAAAAACAAATTTTTTCATAAACACTAACCTCCGCCACCAGGATTGTGCTGAGCACACACAACACGATTTTTAACATATTTATTTTTTATTTTATTTTATTTCACTATTCTTAAATATCCTTTCAGGTCGCTCGTTTAACTTCGCGTTTGCTATACCGTTCGCTATTGTCGTTTAACTGAATTCGCAAAGCGCCACAACGTTTTTATATTAATATTTGCCAGCAATGCTTAGTAGGTATCTTAAGAGTTTCTTATCTTGAATGTGGAGTGCGGTGCGATCAGATAATTAGTAACATATGTAAGGCGTGTACGTTAGGTATTCAGATGCCCTCATATGTACGTTTCTATTGGCATATGATAAAATACCTGCTCACCGTTATAAGTGTTTGTCGTGTATTTACTTACCTTTTGATTTGCGTATTTCGAGTAGCTTTCCTCATATATGTAGTCCATATATTTTATGATCCCATTTATATCGTCCCCTATAAACATTGTGGAACATAAAAATTATAATCATGGTACACATACTCATATTTATTTAAATATGTTTACAATTTCTTTTAATGATTTAAAAATTTGCTCTTCTAAGAAGTTTTATCTAAAGCGACTCTCGTGTATGAAGCACCCCATTGGAAATCTCAACACTTTTTCACTGCAACCATTATTTATATTATTTAAAATAATTGCTCAAAAATATCCACTGGTAATAAAATTTGTTATAATATGTAAAATTTAAGACGAATTTTGAAAATCGTACAGCAAAAGCTTTTAAAAGCTCTGCTTGTAATACTCAATGCATTACAGTTATTCAGTTATTCAAATATTATTGAAAAAGATAAATTTATTTTATGAAAATAAAATTTGAATAAGCTCCAACGCAGCCTTGATTATTAAGATACACACATATATATTGAAGGAAGAGCTTTTTGAGAGCTTAAATATATGCCTATGAAATTTAGCGTAAACCTTAAAATCTTTAACTTAAGCAATTTGGAAACAGGATTACGAATTTTTTAACAGTACAAATATGTATCGACTAAAAAAGCTCCGTAGCATTTTAGTAACCACCGAAAGTTCATTCTAGTGTAAATATAAGAAGAGCCTATCATTTGTTTTTAAACCGTTAAATAAGGAAGATAAAAAGCTCAAATAAAAATTTAAATTGTTCAACAAATTATCAACAAAAAAGCTGCATAGCATTTTCGTAACTTCAAACCTACTTTTTTATATTTATTTATATATATATATATATTGCAAAAAGACCTTTTGTATTTCAGTGAATTGCAAATTAACTTCTATTTAAACAGTTCAGGAAAAAGCTTAAAAGCTCAAATAATAATTTCAAGTCGCCAGATAATTATATACTCGAAAAGAATCCGTAGTATTTGAGTAACAATCAAAATAAATACCATATAAAGGAGAGAAGGAGCTTTTTGAGAGCTTAGTTTTATTTCAGTGAAATTAATATTTAAGAAATATTGAAAATAAAAATAGTTCCACAAAAAGCTTAAATAGAAGTATTTCAATTACTGCTAATATACACTTTTTGAAATCTTTATGAGAATTTAAGGATCTCAAATGTATTTTAAAGAAAATCAATAATATTAAAAAATCGTATACTAAAGCAGGTTGGGAAATAGCTTAAAAGATTTTTCTTTAAGCATTAAATTACAATTATAGATAGAGAAAAGCTCTGTGGTATTTTAGTAACCACCATATATTGAAAAAAGAGCTTTCTGAGAGCTTAAGTATGAACAATTCAAAATATTATTAAATATTTATCGATAAAAAAACAAAAAAAAAAAACTTTCCCTCTCGCAGTTAAGGAAAAAGTTCTTTAGCTCAAATAATAGTTTTATTACAATTGTGGACACAATAAATCTCCTTGGCATTCTTATAACCATATGAATACTGGAAATGGAGCTTTTTGAGAGCTTAAATATAAACATTTCAATGAAAGTCAAGCCTATAAAAAATCTATTTTAGGAGTTCAATACAAAGCCACGAAGCTCCAATACTAACTTACATTAAAGCGATTTTATTCAATGTTAAAGCTTTAGGCGTACAGGTTTATTTTTTTCTAAAGGGGGTTTAAGTCCGTATAAAAAACAACTTTTATAAATAAAGCTTATGGTTTAAGATTTTTATTGTGTTTATGTTAGATTTTAGCCTTTATGGCAAAAAATGTGTACACAAGTTTGGATTTGCAGGCCAACGGGAGTGTGTTCTTCTGATTACGTTTAATTAACCCTTAGGTGACAAGGTCGAATTGAAAGACGCAGTTCAAATTCACATAGAAAAAAATTATTGATTTGTTTTTGAGAATGCTTTTGTTGGAACAAGTTTTCTTCGTACATTAATACTTAAGCTGTAAGCTGCAAATATAAAAAAAATAAACTGAAAGTGTCTCAAAGGTGATGCTTAATCCATACAAAGAACTAAACACTCAAATACTGCTATGTAAATGTAATCGCATATCATTAAATAATAAACATTTAATACAACTGAGTACAAATACTTAAAAACCCCCTAGGCATAATAAACACTGAGACATTTTAAAGCGCACACACCGAAGTGTTAAATGATTTAAGTAAATATTTCTACTTCCTTCTTTAACAATTATGAATCTCGCACTTACGTTATCAACTTGAAAACAAATTAAATTCCTCTAAAAATACACACAAGACAAGTTAGGTACTTAAATTTCCAGGAACTACTTATGTAAATATAAACGAATGTGTGCTAAATTATATCAGATAAGTGGCATGCATTTCGATTAAGTTGAAATTAACTTGGCGTTGCCTAAGTGTTTGACGATTCTATTATTGACAAGCACTTGATTTCGCATCTATAATTGTACTTGCTGATTTTTTGTTTTCCATTTTGGTTGGGGGTTTTCGCACTTCCTGTCTGAATAAGTGACTCAAGGGAAGTCCAATCGATTAAATATATTAAAAGTCTACTTTAATGTGATAACTTGATTACTTTCAAATAACTTTTTAGCAATTCTCTTCTGTGTTTATCAGTATTTAATTAAAGAAAGTGATTTTATTGGCGGTTTGAAGAATTATCAGAAGTGTGAAAAGTTTCTGTCAACAGCTTAGAATATGTGCTTCGTACTCACTCGCAATCGCTTAGCTGCCGCTTAGATATTTGGTTTGGTTTGCCTGCACTTGATTTTCAGTGGAAAGTTAGTTTTTAGACACTGAATTAGGTACTTATATGTACATTACGGTTAGTCGGAAGTTTGTAATCCTTAGAAAGAAACGTGAGAGACCTTATGAAATATTCATACAAGTGATCAACATCATGAGCTGAGTGCATTTAGTCATGTCCATTTAACTGATTGTATATACGAGAGTTAGTACCTCAGTTTTTAATACACCGAACTGAAATTTACTATTCATTGGCCAACTAGCGGATATCATACAAACTGATCGATTAAATTCAAATTATCGTCGAGAAAATTTGTTTATTAATCAAAATACTTCTACGAATTTCGCCGCAGCTATATGCTGTGCTAAAATCATTAAACAAATATTTTTGATTCGATTAACTATAGCATGGAACTGCTGAAATGTGACCGATTGACGTTTCAATCTCTGTTTTTGATGATAATCACGGATAGCTTCTGGTCACAATTTGATTTTAAAAAACACATAAACTTCAATTTTAATGGGGAACATTCTTTGGCATTTAGTTTTTGAAGATTAAACCTTCAGCGCTATGTCTCATATGGTCCACCAGTTGAGTCCAATCAACGTGTGTGTACCCACGATCTTAATGGCTAATCAATCAGTCCACATCGTAAAATTATCTGCTTACCAAATTTTGCTACCAGTAAATCCATTGATTGATTGGCCTTAAAACCAAATGTCGCCCAAAATCATGAGCTTCAATTTCAGGCATCAAATAGTCGGTTGTCATGGCGCGATAATGGTCGCCTTTGACGATTACGTTCTCAACGGCATATAGACCGATGATTCCACCAGCACGCAAATCATACCAAATTTTTGTTTTTTCTAGATGAAATGGCCGCTCTTGAATCTCTTCACGTTGCTCTTCGTCCTAGATGCGGTAATTTTCTTGTTTACATACACTTTGAGCCAACAAAATTTGGCTTGAAAACGTCGAATCTTCTTGGAACTATTTAAGAGCCCATAGACCAAATAGATGTCGCTTGAGAAGGTTGAGCGACTTTAGTTCCTGCACAAGCTGTCTTTTTGTACGCTTTCAATTTAAGACCTTGAAGTGCATCAAATCGTTCCATACGTCATTCCGAGTTGCTGCGAACGGCGCCGAATCGACTCTCTATGGCCTTCGTGTATACTCTCAGGTACGGCTGCTTTATTTTCTGCACTGCATGCTGGACGTGATCTCTTCGGTTGAGCACTATCGAGTAATGTATGCTGGGTCTCAAGATGGCTGATGGTATTGTGAATAGTATGCTCAGTAGGACGATTATGTTGACCATAACGTGAATTCTTAAAGTTGAAGGATTTGTAAACGTTGTTCAGACATAAATCTTTCCATGAGGAAATGCCAAACAATACTAAATAAATATAAGATGACAACTTGACACGACCAACGCGTTATCTCTCAAGCAAGGCGATTGGAAAAAAAACATCTACTTGGAACACCCGTTATTTTCTAATCTGATCAATGAAGTGTGACACTACTCATTGATTGAGATGCACTCATATTTGCAAAGAAATTACATAGATAATTATGACTTTTGTTATGTTATTATGGCATCTTGCGATGTAGATCATATGATATAAGAGCATGTGATACATTTATATAGAGGTGATATTCTTCTATAAAAATGGTAAGAAGATGGCGTTGAATGGTGTACCCTTTTTATTAAAATTTAAATTTTCGTAAAACTATAAGTTTATCAAATGATGTGGTTAAGAGATTCTAAAGTCATACCTGCAGATGCAATATAAGTTAATTTTCAAGCGTGACTTACGGAATAAATTAATTACTTCTTTTTTGCGAAAAAATCTTTCCCAAACGTATCAATTCGAATTATATCCTTCATGAACCATATAGAAATATGAAATAAATTAATCAAGGAGGTGAAACTGCTGTTAAGGAAACCTTTAAGAGTTGTTAAGAAAGTGTGTATGTCTAAATTTTTATTCGAAACCGGATTGAGTCATTAAAGTTTAGGGTTAAGATGAATTGAAGATGGATACTAGGTTGATGTACTAAGTTTTTGATATTCTGTCTTTTGTAAACTGTTGCTAAATCAGCTACAAAATCCATAATATAGTCTTGTTACCTTTTCTGGAAGTCATGGCAAGAAATTGCTTGAAATCAGCTGGCCAGCTGTATATACATTATATACTATAATTTTTATCCCAGTTTTCCAAGTTGAATACTAACATAATTGAAAACAGTTTCAGAAACAAATACAGAAGACCAAAAACTCATCATCAGCTGTGGATTCAGTGTCATGGTTCTACCCATATGTATTGCTAGTATGTCATATACATATCTGACTATCACAAGCCTGAATTATTGTTGCATAATATTAAGCGAACAGCTTTTATATTCGTTGATAACAAATTAGCGAGACAAAGAAATTTTCTTTTATTTACAGCTAACTAAATGGTGCTACGGCTTTATATTTTCATATGATTGTTGCAGTGCCTAAAAGTAGACTACTAATTATATGCATTTGCCAACAAATATTTGAATTTTATTATGAGCAGTTGTATACTTGTATTTATGAGTGTTTATAAATGTATTAACAATAATTTAGAATATTTATATTTTATATTTCTTTTTCACATCTGTAGTACTTTAAATATTTCTGACAGCAAACTCCATATACTGGCTTAATTAGTAGCAACAGCCGTAGCGTTTGGTAAACCATTGACAAAACAGGCATTCAGTTCCTTATAGGTCTCAGAGCTCTGCTCAGTATATGTGAGTTGCGCGTTGTTAGTGCAGATTTTCTCAATATCCTTGATTTGTTGCAATCCACCTTTAAGAGAAATGGCGGCACTCGAAGCATCAGCCGACAGATTATAGATCTCATTGACATCAGCAGAAGTCTAGTTGAAAGAATAGCAAACTAGTGAATACAAAACTTCTTTATAATATTCAAAAAGTCTTACAGCTGTGGCGTAACAGTTGAAGAAGTCCAAGTTGTTGGTGTCACTGTTGCAGGAAGTGAAAGCACTGCAAATAGCAGTGGTCACATTCACGAAAGTTGCACGACCTTGCGCAGCTGAGGTAGTGAGATTCGTTGTTGCTTGTGCGGCCACGGTAACACATTGCTCATATTGCAACGAGTAGTTGGTGGAAATTTGATTTAAGATTGGCATAAAATGGTTGAAGCATTCGGTCGTGATTGCAGGATCAGCGGAGTTACCTAACAAATTGGATTCGGCGAGCATGTTGATTATAGCATTGTCAGCCTTAGCCCTGGCAACTGAGGGGAGCGTTCCGGCCTGTGGAATTAGAATTTTTAATAAGTTTTCTACTAAGAAAATAATTCGTATTTTATTTGAACTTACCACAGTGGTGCCAATGAGTGCCAAAGCGAAAATTGCTAAAGTTGCAGTTTGCATGTTGTTGCCTTCTTTACTTTCCGCTTACTTGTAAGGTAATGACTTTGCAAAGTTTTAGTTTTAACTTTTATAGCAATTGCGTTCACACATTTTGCAAACAATTGTTGTATGTCTGGCTGTGTATACAATTTGCCTTCTACAATTCAGATAATTTTGATCGAGTGTTTTTTGGCTTTATTTATCAGTTAATACTCCTACTAAAGTGTGACGTTCTTATAGTCTTCCCCACAAGCCAAGTTAGAATGCAGGCAACTATGATTCACTTATGATTGTTAGAAGGTTAGAACATTAGTTGGTGACTTTATCCCTGTAATAAGTTGTACGTACACTCTTGAAAGGTTCCAAGAAGATTCAAAGTTTTCGAACCGAATTTTTTTCAGCAGTGAAGCCCATTTCTGGCTCAATATATAATAATATGTAGATAAGCAAAATTTCCGCATTTGGGACGAAGAGAAAACTGAAGAGATTTAGGAGCTACCATTTCAACCAGAAAAAGCTTTGTTTGGTGTGGTTTGTTGGCCAGTGAAATCATCGGTCCACATTTCTTCAAAAATGATACCAATGAGAAGCTAACCGTTGATGGCGACCGTTATCGCGCCATGATAAACGACTGTTTAGTGCCTGAAATTGAAGCTTTTGATCGCGCGCCATTTGGTATCAACAAGCCGGTGCCACTTTCCACACATTGTCTCTATCAACAGATTTATTGAGAGAACAATTCAGTGAGCCGATCATTTCACGCTTTAAGCCGGTCGATTGGGCACCAAGATCCTTAGACTTTTTTCTGTGGGGACATGTAAAGCCTAAAGTCTATGCGGATAATCCCGCTTCGATTCAAGCCCTAAAGGAAAATATCACGCGTGTCACTTCCCAGTTACTAGTCGCAATGCTGGAACGAGTCATCGAAAATTGGACTCAACGTATAGTATGTACCATCTGAGACGTAGCCGCAGCCAACATTTGAAAGAGATAATCTTCAAAAAATAATTGTCAAAGAATTTTCCTTCGAATGATAATAAAAATTCCCAATTAATTTAAAGTTTCTGTAGTTTTCCGTTAAAAAAGTATGGTACCTAAAAATGGATTTGTGTGAATGAATCAAAAAACTACCAAATTAAAAGCTTAGTTCCAGCTATTATTCATTTAACAATATTATACATCTACTCTTAGTAATACATTTCGGTTAAGTGCAATTAAATAAAACCACATTTGTACATATTTTTTTGTACAAACGTTATCAATCTTGATCTTTTTATAATTTTAGCAATTTTTCCAAGAATTGGGTGATTTTTTCGTTGCGAAAGTAAGCAGCTTAATTTTTTCTAAAAATACCAAAAAATGCATGCAATGCATTATCTTTAAATTCAGCCATTCATCAAACGAACTTAACTTGTTTTAAGCTTACTTAAAATGCTTTGAATATAATGAGGAAACATCGTTCACTTAGTTCACTTGTTTTAACACTGATCTCGAATAGGTGAAACTGTTAAGAATTAAGTACTGAGCAATGATACCAGGGAACACTGTTCCAGATCAGTTAAAACCAATGCCGGTTTCACTTAAGGGTTCGTCTCAGTGTGACCCTTCCAAAAATCACTGATTTTCGCAAATTTGTTGTTAATGTTAAATTTAATTGAAATTAATTTAATTTAAATTGGTTTTTTTTAAATAAATACACTCATGATCAAATACAAAATGTTTTTTTATGTTTATTTATTGGATGTAATAGTTATATAAAGTGTTGAAATGGCACGTTAAAAGAAAACGTCTTGCACGATGTCTACGATTGCAATTGCAAATTTTGTCTAAAACAAAAATTTCAAAAACATTATTAATCTGTAGGAAAGTCGCTAACGCGCTATGGAAGATTTTTTTGTTTCCTTGAAATTTGACAAAATGGCTGCAGTTTGAACAAAAAGTATCGAATTTGGCCCTTTCTGACAATTTTTCGTAGAAAAAATTGAAAGATTTCAAACAAAGAAAGTTTTCATTGCGCGATAGCCAATGTCGTTAAAAATATTCTCTCCAATTTTGTTTAATCACTTAATATTAATTTGCATGCTACGTGCGTTGAGAAAACACAAGCTGGGCTCGGTGATGCGGTGATCTTAGTAAATCGTAGTGAAGCCAAAGTGGATAAGTGTTCCATAATATCCAAATTCACTTCTATTGCTGGTCGAGAGGCAATCGCAACTTGGAACAGGCTCTTTATTTAGGACAAACTGGGATCGAACGCAGATCTTGCTAATGTCTAACCCGTACATCGGATGCAAATAATCATTGCTAGAAATACTTTCTCAAAAGCTTACTAAAGCTTACTTGATACATTACAATGAAACACCAGCAAATCAATTTAATCAATTTCGTGATTTGCTCGGCGTTTGTTTTTGTAAACAATTAATGTTATATTTGATGTCTAAGTAAGGGTAATTAAAATATGCAGTGCATAAGTGTGGTCACATAGGCAGCAACCAAGCTTTCTGTCTCAGCTGCGTAGAAGTTTTCTCAGCTATTTTTTCTTAGCCGTTGGTCCAAGTGATTATAGCTGGTTCTTGATAATATTCAATTTATATCACTAAACTGGCTTACTGATGCTACATCAGAGATAACAAAGCCATTTGCCTTTTCGTGAAGCTGTTAGCCGATATATGGAGAGAGACAGAAAGAGTCCATAGTATTACTGTCTTTAACTTAAAGGGTTAGGGGCTGTCAGAGGCATGAAAAATGAGAATTTTCAATATATTTTTTTTTGCTATTACATCGTGTTATTTTACAAAAGTAATAATATGGCATTATTATAGAATGTGTTGACTTGAAGTCACGAAATTTTCAAGAAAAGAAATTTAATTTCCAAAGTTGTTTGTGTTGACCCAGTTCCAAAAAAGGTACTTGCGGTGACAACTATAAATCCTTGAAGTTTCATCTAAAATCAATCGGACAAAGAAAATTAGTTTTATAAATAGATAAACTCGCTCCTGATCGAAGGATTTTTTTTCAAAAATTAACAAAATAGCGGCCCCAAGAATTTTTTTTTTTTAATATTTGGGAAATTCTAGAAAAACAAACAATCCTTCGATCAGGCACGAGTTTATTTTGTATTCTAAAAGCTGTACAAATTTCACTAAAAATCTAAACTTTTCGAAATACAGTTAAAAAACATAGTTTTGAGAAAAAAGCTCTCTTAGTTATTTGTCGAATAACTCAAAAACTAATTATCGGTTCAACACGAAATTTTCAGAGAATATTTTTAAGATGTTACACTCAATGAAAATGCAAAAAATGAAAAACTATAATTTTTTGAAAATTCTGACTACCTCTAACCCCTTACGTACTTCGCTAAGGTCAAAATTAATATTGTGCTTGGATTACATTACATTAAGAGATAATGGGTTTAGAAAACAGAAATATCTCATTTTCAAAATTGCATTCACTTAAATGGTTTTATTAGCATCACTATAAATAAGTTTTAGCAATAAATAGTGAACCATTTCTTATGTAGAATTTAAGTATTGGTTGGTAGGCCAATAGTACTAGCACTAGTACTGGCGGTTGGCAATCCATTAGCGAAGCAGGCATATAATTCCTTATAAGTTTTCGTAGTCTGCGTTGAATATGTCTGTTGGGCTTTATTTTCGCAGATTTGCTCAGTATCGCTGATCTGTTGCAGTCCACTCTTCAGTGAAATAGCTGCATTTGAAGCGCTTGTCGATATATTAAAGAATTCATTGAGATCAGCAGAGGCCTAGTCGACAGAAAGATATGCCAGTTAAATACAAAAATGAGTGATATTCTTCAAAAAATACTTACAGCTGTGGCATAGCAATTGAGAAAGTCCAAAATATTGCTCTCGCTATTGCACGAAGCGAATGCATTGCAGGTGGTGGTCGTTTCATTTACGAGAGTAGCACGATTCTGCGCTGCCGAAGCGGAGAGCTTAGTTACTGCTTGTGAGGCCGCAGTAACGCAAAGCTCATATTGCACCGAGAAGTTCAGCGAAATTTGATTTATGAGTGGCATGTAGTAAGTGAAACATTGTGATGTGATTTCGGGGTCAGCCGATCCACCTAAAATCGTAGTTTGATCTAGCAAATAGATTACGTTCTCATCTGCTTCAGCCTTAGCAACAGCAAACGGTAGTACAGCCTGAAATATTATATAAAATATTATTTTGTATATTTGTGCTCAAAAATTTGTTGCCTTTACCGTTGTGCTGCCAATGAGTGTCAAAGCCAAAATTGTGAGTATCAACGTTTGCATAATGTCCAGTCGTTCGCTTCGCGAGTGCGTTCGATCAAATGAGCAGCAGCATTTCCGAGTCAATTTGCCATAACAATTATTTTTGTATCTATTGCTAAATGTTTATAGATATCGAAAAATTTGCCGATTTTGTTATACTTGTAGGTTCGTGTTTATGTAGCTACAAATTTGATTGAGTATCTTTAGCTTTACTTTTTATCGATTAAGGCAAGAAAGTTGTGACGCTTCAAAGCTGGGGGCCTGTCGGAAAAGACTCGCGCAGCAAATGCGTGAGACACTTTTAATTACAAAATTATTAGTTCAAATTGAAGTTTCACTATATGGCAGCCCTTCTTGGTGACTTAGCCAACAATGAATGTTTAAAATTTTAATTAAATGGCTATTTAGTTATAAGTTTTGATGAAGTTGTTGATTCTACAAGTAATTTTGATTGTGTTGTAAGCTTTAAAAATGTTGTCTTTGGTTCTGTAAACTTTGACGAGTGGGAATCGAACAAACAACTGACAAAAATGGTAGAGATAATATCATATTGCAGTGTTTTTTCGTTTTCACCTCTAAAGACTTCATTCATACTTTATTATCTCACTTTAGGAAGGGGGAATGTTTTGTGTTATGACGAGTAGCATTCTGAGGAGAAAAAAAACACGTGGAAAATTTAGGTCAATATCCCAAAAACTGAAAAAAGTTTTCCTTTATAGAAATCGTCTCAGCTCGTCACGCTGATCATTTATATACATTAGAGAAGGTGGTTTTTTCTAACAGGTTATCTTAGTAGAGACACTTTTTTCAATGGTCATATTTCTTCAAAAATGATGCCGACGAGAAGGTGGTGGGCGGACAATCCCGCTTTGATTCAGGCCTTGGAACAGTTGCCTTCTCAAACGAGTCATCGAAAATTGGACTCAACATTTGAAAGAGATAATCTTCAAAAAATTAATGCCAAAGAATATTTTTTCGAATGATAATTCCCCATTAAATTTGAAGTTTTTGTTTTTTCTTTTAAAAAGTGGTGAACATCGAAATGGTTCACCCTTTACAATATACACATACGCGCACATTTAGGTAGCCCAAATAGATTTTATAAATAGCACTTGAGCGATAAAAATAGTGAAATGCAATAACAATAAAATAAATTCTCACTCAATAAAGTTCTCCATTTTTTCCCCATCGTTATTGGATTGAGTTTTAACATACACATTAATTGTTATTGAAAAGTAGTTTATTCCAAAATATTGTTTATATCTAGATAATTTTTAATTATTTAAATTAAACAACTAATATTATCAAATGTGTCATTGTATAGCTCACGTTCACTTTCAGCTCTCGAGTACTTATAGCGTTTAACATTGTCATATGTTTTTTGTTGCTAGTCACCTTAATACCATTATCATATATACTTAACAGTAATTAATTGTATTTACGATATACATACATGTACATATGTTTCATATCGGTTATCAGAGTCATCATATCAACAGTTCACATGTTACCAATTAATTGAGATAAGGGCAATGAGAAGCCAAAAAATAGTAAAATATTGATATCAGTAGAGGAAGGCAATTATCTGTATGATTTCAGTATAAGACATTTTCTTATAAATTATAAAACAGATAAATATTTAAAAGATTTCAATGTTTTTTACAATTTACATAATACATTTTTTTTATAATTCTATGGACGAAGTTGTCATTTTGAGCTTCGGTTGCGCATACACTTGAGGTTAGGCGCTGTTGGTTGCACATTTGGTTTGTAGGCCACTGTAGAGAGTATGGCACTTACGAACAAACTTGATCAATCAATTAAACAGGTTGAAATAAAAAACATTTAAGATATACTTTTAATAGGGTGCTTGTTTTTAATCCGCCGAATGTCGTATGTGACGTTATAAGGCTCAAAGATATTGTTATTATTCTTGCTTGCGGAGAAGGCATTAAGTATCTAATACTTAAAAGATATGTATTGAAAGTTTTGAATTGTTCTGTGTGGAACCTGGAACCAACGTGCTTAACTCATTGATCTTCCGATCACACGTTTATTTTATTAAAAATTAAAAAAATACAATTATTTTCTAGCAATTAACGTTGACCGAAATTATTGAGTTCACGGAGCTTAGACGAAAACGGCATCGCTTCTGGACAAACAATTTTTCTGATTCTCACTTTGATCTCTAATTTTCGAAATGTTGAGTTCGAGTGTGAGTTCTATTATTTCATATTCCAAGACTGAGTTATAATCTTTGTGCTGCGAGTATGACGATGGAGGTTATAACTGTGAAAAAGGTTAATTTTAGTAGAAGCAATGTGAGAAGAATTTCTATAACATAATACCAATTAAAGGGTCAGTAGGGTAATCTTTTTTAAAAATTTTTTTTCTGTTTCCTTATATCCTTAGAATTAATGTAGAACCCCACTTTACTATTGGAAGGTTTCGAAAAAGGCCTAAAAATAATAATACACACCTCAAACTTTAACGCATTTTTCTTAAAAACACACTTTTCTAAACTGGCGGACATGACTCCGGTCGAATTACTCAACCGATTTGCTTAATTTTTTTCTAAATGTTCACGAAACGCCTGACTATCGTTCCAACTAGATTCATATTTTTTTATGATTGCCAATGTTATGACAAAACTTATGTAAAAAAACACGGGGAAAAATTAAAAAAAAAAAAAAACTTAATTACTTCTTTATTTATCAACATTTTTTCATGATGATAGTAGGGACGATAACCATTCACGTACTTTTTAAGAATAAATTGGGTTTTTATGTTTCAGGTGATCCAAACCTGAGAAATCGTGTTCGCCAGTGAAAAAATGTATCTGCTCCGACACATACTTATCATCAAAAATTCCGAAAAAAATTGTTTAAACACTTCACGATATACTTCATGATATGTGAAAGAAGTTCTATTGTAAAAAAAAGTAAAAAAAAAACAGACCAGACTACCCCACTGACCCCTTAAAATTTGTCACAGACTGGCAAAAAAACTATGCTTTCATATCTTTTAATGCAAATCCTTATTATCGCATAAAAAACATAAAAAATCAGGTCCTTTGATGAATGTTTAGCACTGATACGCCCAAATACCCAAAACCAGAACCAAAATATTTTGAGTAGATTCATAAGAAATGTTGAGATCATTTGTTAACTATCTTTTTGATGTCAACACGGTTAGTTTCAAGCACTGTTTGTTTAACTTTTTCGATATTATCATCATTAAAAGAGGTGAGTGGACGACACGAGGCAAGTTTTCGAAGGCTTCATGACCTTCGCTGTAGGCTTTGTGCCACTCAAATACTTCTGTTCCTAACAAACTAGACTAGACTCACGAAAAGGCTTCTGTAAAACTTTTAAAGATTTCGTAAACTTATTTCTAATTTTATTTTTTATGAAATTAATAGATAGAAAAACTATTCGGTCGTAAATAAATAGAGGCCAAACACACAATAATCGACATAAGGAGATCAAACTTCACACGAACACTAAAAACCTTTCTACCAATCCAGAAAAATTTCTGTTGCTAACTTGATTTGCACTCATAGTTCTTATTGCTCAGAAACATTCGGTTTTGATCAGATAATAGTATATAAATAATCTACATGGAAAGAAAATACTACTGCGGGCAAAAAAGAGTAAGACTTTTTAATTTAAATTTCGCCCTATAATCTATTCGTCGAAATATTCTTGTTCAAGGTTGGTATGACTTCCAGTGACATCTATGCTAAATGTTACATTAAAATAGTGGGTGTTAAGTATACGCTTGTCTTACTGAAGTACCTAAAGTGTATTCAACAAAAAGGTTCCATTAAATTTTGTGTGCGTAATCAAGCTTTTGGTGCCGAGACGATCATAAAATTGCAAAAGGCCTTCGGGATAATAGCATCTCGCGAGCAAGTGTATTTTATTGGTACAAACTATTCTAAGAAAGTAGAGAACACGTTGATGATGAACCACTTGGAGGATGGCCACCAACAATAACTGATGAACAACACGTGAATAAAATAAAGGAATTTGTGCTTGAAATTCGACGGTTAGTAGCCAAAGATCTTACTAGCATCGTCGGAATATCGGAAGGATTAGCGAAAACCATTTTGAAAGATCACTCAAAGCACGATTGGTTCCAAAAGTCTGTGCAAAAATGCTTTCCGAATACCAGGATGTCCTGAAAAGTATTCTTACAGGCAAGAAGTCATGGATCTCTGCCCATGACCCGAAAACAGACGTTTAATCGGCCGAATATTGTGGCAAAAGTAAGCCGAAGCCGAAAAAACTATGTCAAAGCAGGTCGAAAAAATCTAGGTTATGTTGACAGTTCTTCGATTATCGAGGCACGGTGCACTACGAATTCTTTCCGATCGGCCAAACTGTCAACACGGAATACTAGTTGAATGATATTCAAAAAAAAGGCCGGAGTTATTGGCCGACAACTCTTGGTTTTTGCACTACGATAATGCATTGTCGAATACTGCATAGATCTTCGTGAGTTTTCGTGAAATTTTCTATCAATATCGTGCCGTAACCACCGTATTCGCCTGATTTAGTTTGGAGTAAAGGCTATTCCGGAAATTGCATTGACATTCCATCAAGCCACATCTGAAAATATTTAATGTCATTCATAAATATCACGTGCGCTTTTGGGACTTTCTACATACACTTTCCAAACCTCTTGGCCCATCGCTGCATGTGAGTAATGCCTGAAAATAAATGTTGCTTTCAACACAATTGCTTTCCAAAAACAATCGATAATGACCCACAAACTAGTCAATCAATCACAAAAATTTGTGATTTGCAAAATCGGACAAATACTTCAAGGGCACAGATATTCACTATAAAAGACGAATTTAATTAGCAGGCAGCTCATTAGCGTTCAAATATTCGACAGTAAGAGCTACCGACGTATCAATATGCAAACTTTCGCTGTAACTTGCTTTTGCTTGGCCCTAATTGGCGCTGCTGCGGTAAGTGAATAATCCAGTTATTTTGTCCATAAATTTTTTTCAATATTTTACAATCCTCCTAACCTGCCAGGCTATACCTTTTGGAGTGGACGTGCGGTCTGCTGACCACGGCGTACTCCGTCTGTTGGCTGAAGCGAATGCCATGGGCGGCGCCGCTGATCCCGCAGTCACCACTGAATGTTTCAATTACTATATGCCAATCATAAATGAAATCTCCGCGAATTTCTCGACACAGTATGAGCAATGTGTCACCGTGGCCACGCAAGCATCAGCCAATCTCACTGCCACGGCAGCCCAGAACCGTGTTGCCTTTGTGAATCAGACCTCCAGCATGTGCAGTGCTTTCACCACATGCAACAGCGACAATGATACCTTGGACTTTTTCAACTGCTACGTCACCGCTGTAAGTGTGTTTGTGTTATTGGAAGTAAAATCATGTCTGTGAACTAATTATCCCTCTCTATCAACTAGGCTTCAGCCGATATTTTGGACATCTATACGCTCTCGGATAGCGCCTCGACTGCTGCGCTTTCACTGAAGAGTGGTTTGCAAATGATTAGTGATAAGGAGACTTCTTGCACCAGCGGCGCTCAGCGCACATACACCACACAGACTGCCGAAACTTATGAGAAGTTGTACGCATGCTTCGTCAGTGGCTTACCAGGTTCCACTACTGCTACAGCTACCTCCAGTACTGCTTCCCCTGAAAGTTCTGCTGCCGATGACAGTACTGCTTCTGTCGCTAGCTCTGCCGCTCCTGTTGTGTCGTAAATTTTCGTTGTGTAGATAGAAAGTAGATTGTGGCATGATTTTTGAAATTTGTTCTCGCTTAACGAAGAGAAAAGTCGACTTTAAATAGAATGATGATTTAAATAAATTAAATGTTTATATTCCCTAAAGTCTATAGGAAATGTATATTATTTGTTTTATTTCAAGAAGGTTGCCAGATTTATTGTCTTTTTTTATAAAATAATACTCACAGAAGCTAACAGTGATTTGCTAAATGGAGACCGTTACGAATATGGCTAAATTTGTACGTTGTTTGTCGGAAACTGAGAACTATATTTAGAGAAGTTATTCCCAATTTAACCGCTATTCTATGATGACCTAAAAGTTCATATACTTTACTGGAGTAGAGTGACTTACATACATATAATGCGTGGTCGAAAAAGTCCTTTCGCATTTGTAATCAAACTTCAACTTATTTTATTAGAGATATTATTCTATCGTTGTAGAACTTTTCTGGTTTCTCGGCGGAAAACTGCGGCAAGTAATTTTCACAGGCTTCTTTTAAGGCCAACTTTACTCTATTAAGGAAGTTCTGCATTGACCGAAACAAATGGTAGTCCGATGGGCCAAAGTTAGGGCTATATGGTGGATGCATCAAAATTTTCTTGTTAAGCTCTTTCAGCTTTTCCGAGTCATCAAAGATGTGTGTGGTCTAGCTTCTCTTGATGGAAGACGAAACCTTTCTGTTGAAAAGCTCTGGAGTTTCTCTTTCGATTGCTTGCTTCAATCACATTAGTGGTTGACAGTAAAATATGAAGAATTGTTCGGCCAGGCTGAAGCAGCTCATAGAGAATGGGCCTTTCCAATCCTAACTAAACAACGCATAACCTTTCCTGGCCTTGAGACCATTTGTTAAGCTTCACTTTTCTTTTTCAGACATTATTGTCGTATTTGATCTACTTTTCGTCTCCTGTTACCATTCGCTACAGAAATGGTTCGATTTCATTTCGTTCCACCAAAGAATCGCAGATGTTGATTCAGTAAATTAAATTTTTCACCGATAATTCATCTGGTACCCAAACATCGAGCTTCTTTTTGTAGCCAGCTTTTTTCAAATGATTCAAAACCGTTTTCTGATGAAGGTTAAGTTCCTTAATTTTTCCATAATTCATCGGTTTTTCAATGATAGGTCGACCGGAGCGAGGTGCATCTTTCACATCGAAATTTCCAGAGCAGAAATGAGCGAACAATTGTTGTGCTACAAGAACTGACACAGTATCGGTTCCGTAAACTTCACAAATTTCATTGGTGACTTTCGTAGCAATCTTCCCTTTTTTATACAAACATTTCAAAATATAACGATTTCTTCATTATTTTCGTAAGTTTTTGAACGGCTGTATCTTTTTTTAAACTTCCTACTAATTATTAATTATTTGGTGAAATGAAGCTTAAAATCTTAACTTCACTCCTCACACGACCGCGATTATTGCCAAAGTACAGAGCTCCAAAAAAAAAATAAAAATTTCAAGATGCTAGCCGGCAGCACATGAGGAAAGTGCAAAGAAACGTTATTGGCAACTTATAATGCAACCAGCTGTCCGCTCCTCAACTACGCACTACGCCGCACCGATATGGTTGTCTGGATGCAGCGAAACGCAGACGAGGAAGCTTCAGACTTGTCGCAACGTTGCACTCCGAACTACGACAGAATGCTTCTTTATGTCTCCTATCGAACACTTGCATAGTGAGGCCCGTATGATCCTTGCTAAGAAGCATAATAAACTCCTATCCAAGTAATTCCAACTGGGGTGCTTTCGCAAAAATCATCCCTAAAATCACCTGCTTGGAGCGGAACCGCCTCTTAAAAGCATCAAGAAGTGATTCCTCAACTATGTTGACGACATCAAACATAATGAACTTCCGAAAAGTACTGCCCGCTTAACACTTTCCCCAACTCCCTCTTCGTGAATTTGGAGTCAAACCACCACCCATAGCAGACATTCAGCTTTAACTGCTGCGATAAACGAGAGGGTCGAGACTGCATAGCTTCGTTCTGGAAACTGTAGCAAGATAAACACCTACCTATCCAGAATAGACCCCGACATATCTAAAATGTGTCCATCGTGCAATCAGTCTACGCATGACTCTGGCCACTTCTTTGCATGCTCCACTAAACCCACTCACCTACCGTTGGATTACGTTGATGACAACTTATTTAATTCTTACCATTCTAACGGAGATTAAGTACTCGTTACAGTGACATACGCGTATTAACCATCAGTTCTTGTGATATGGATCTGTAGTTTTGGACACGTTTTCTTAGCTCCAAGAAGCTGCTCATTTGTTGGAACCGCTGACATCGTACCACTATAAAATATAACTGAGATACAAATTGACTGATCAAACTCAAGTTTTGGCATGGAAAACTTTTTTATTTGAGGAGATATCGTGACCTCCTCTTCTTTGACATGGACGGTTACTCAAGGTCTCGAAAGATTTTCCGACTATAATATAACGTTGCTCTACAAACTAACCTTATAAAATCAAGATAAAGATCCTTGTTTATACTTTTATGGTATAAAAATATACTTGTGAAGGGTAAGTTAATGTCTCTTCCTGCTTTTTCTCCAAGCTTTCTCTGTTGTTAAACAGAAATTTATATTTTCTTTGTCTCCTATGATTTTCTCGTACCTCCACCCTCAAGCCTTTGCATTTACATTGCATTTAAGAAAACGTTATTTTTCTTTATAATTAAATATATTTATTTATATAACCGTAAATACAACAGAATATCGCATTAGAGGTTCAACTCACGCTCTCTGGAGCGCATTTTATCACCACTTCCTACCTTCGAAAAGAGAACTGTAACTTTTAACCGTAATGTGTTTGCTTTGTTCGGCAAAGCGGTCTAAGTTATTGCTTACCTGTGTAAAACAACAACAACAACAATGCGCGCGTATTTCATCAAGCAAATGCGTTGTGCTGGAAGTATGCAACACGGATGCATCATTCACCGAGAATATTTTAGACGCCGCGTAAAGCGATTACATTAATTTTCTTCATTAAAAAGTCTGAGCTGTAAAAATGCTTCCGAGGCGAATGTAGTGCGACCACATAAGCATATGTGAAACACGTTATTGTTGGCGTGTGTGTGTGTCGAGCACTTATGCTAAATTTAAGCTCACTTGTAGTTGCAGTTTGCTGCTTTCTCACATTTTCCCTCCCCAAGCAGCGCTACTCGCTCGCAGCAATTTTGTTGTTGTTGTTATTATTTTTCGTAACTTGCGGAACGCCACAATGTTGTCGGTAGTGAGAAATCGCAAAATTGACTTGGTGGTAGGGGCTTTTGTTAACTCATACTCACACACGCATTTACTCCCCGACTTGTGTACCGTTTACGCTTACAGGCATGTACCCAGCCAAGAGTTCGTAAGGATGTGGGGATGTTATTATAGCGCGTCGCTTTTAAAATGCTTTTAAGGATTAATAGAAAATTCCTTAAGTATAAAAACAACGGAGTGTCGCAGCAGCATGTGGAAATGAAATTTACTGAAATTCGCTTAGGTTTGGCTGTAATTTAATTTGGATGCACTGGAGCGGCGTAGTGGATTCTTATTTTTCTGAGATAAGAGTTACAAAATTAGAATAAATTCTTAAAAAATAATAATAATAACAATGGTGCACTTAGACTGCTTAGACGGCGACGAACTTCCGCTTTATTTTGTGTTATGATTATATATTCAGAAATACATTAGAAAGCTTAAGGATATTAAATTATGGTGATTTTTACGCAAATTATACTTAACTACTGAAATACTAAAGAACACGTTAAAAGCATTGCATAGGGTTTCGTCACAATTGGACAACGTTCGGTACCACCTACTTTAGTTGAAATTCATTATCTGAGGAACATCTCTACCGATTTTAATTATATTTGCTGCATCACATAATCGTGTCAATTTTATAAATGTTGTGAAATTCCATCTTAAACTTTACAGTTCATAAATCCAGAAACAAACCAATATATCGAAAAAAAATCTTCTTTAATTGTTCCCATATAAATTTGTCGAAATCGAACCATAAGTTTCTAAGACCTCTGATACCGAATATGTGAACTTCGGTAATTAAACTGACTTTTTCTCTATAATATCGTCTTCTCTGTGAGATTTGCGTAGATTGCCTTTTATACAGGGTAGCCTATATAAAATTTTAAATTTAAAAAGTCAATAAAAAAAACGGCTTGATATTTTCAAAGGTCTAACATTTATTTAAAAGATTGTTTTATGAAATTTGTGCAAAACAATTTCGGACAAATGAAATGTTTACACTACCTTATCCGATCAACCCAATTTTGGAGTACTTTCTCGATGGTTTCAGGCCTTATGACAGCTGCAGCAGCTTGAATCTCGTACTTTAGATCTTTAATTGTTTCTGGATGGTTGGCGTAACATTTATCTTCAACAGCTCCCCACAGAAAATAGTGCAACGGAGTTAAATCGCAGCTTCTGGGAGGCCAATTCACATCACCCCTTTTGCTGATTATGCGATTTTCGAAGATAGGGCGTAAAAGATTGGGTGTAGCGTTTGCTGTATGGCACGTAGCGCCGTCCTGCTGGAACCAAATGTTGTCCAAGTCTTCCTCTTCAATTTGCTTGAAGAAAAATTCGGTGAGCATTGCGCGATATTGCTCACCATTGATGGTTACGGCGGTTCCTTCTTCATTTTCGAAGAAAAATGAGCCGATTCCACCAGACCAAAATCTGCACCATACAGTGATTCGTGCTGGGTGCATTGGCTTCTCGACGATTACGTGCGGGTTTTCTGTGTCCCAAATGCGACAATTCTGCTTGTCAACGTAACCATCGAGGTTGAAATGAGCCTCGTCCATACTCCGTCAAACGAACTTTGGAAAAAAGTTTTCAATATTTCCTAGTTTTCTTCTAGTGAATAGCGACCCATTTCGTAAATTATAGACTTTTTACTGAATATCTGTCAATTTCCGAATGGTATTTGACGTTTCCAATGTCGAAATATAGATAATTCAAATTTAAAACGATAGATGGCCCACCCGTTATATCAGAATTAGCCTTGAAATTTGGAAACACAACTTTTATCATAAAATTGTTATTTGTTGTTATATAATATATGTATATAGCGAATGTTTAGCCATACGGGCGCTATTTTTTTATGCTTACAGTAACTTAAAATATTCAGCTAGGCTAAAAAATTGCAACTAAATTGAGAACGAAATCGCGCGATTAAATTTTACAACTTTCAACATGGATTCGAGGGAATGGACTTGAGCAAATGTTTATGACAGTGTATACTATCCAATAATGCAATAAAACAAAAACCGATTTATCGAAAATTTCACACTGAACGATCCCTTAACTCAGCTACATTGGCTAGATGGACTTCATTAAATTTTTAGCGATGAAGATCCCTCTAAGACCAGTGCTTGTCGATTGTAAATTAAATACAAACGAGGTCGTAGAACATTCCAAGCCAAATTTTGTAAAATTCGTCCAAAATCAGTTGTTGATCTGCAAACTATTGATCGTCATATGACTTATCGTGAGATTGAGACAACTAAAGGCATTTGCGGGAGCAATATACACTCTATATTTTAAGAACATTAAACCAAAAAACAATTTGCTCACATTGGAAAGAGAAAAATGTTAAAAAAATGTGATAGCTGTGCTTTCAAACACTTATCACACATCGTGACAGGTCATGAATGCTGGATTAACACGTCTGAATCCAAAAGTAAACAGCAGCAGACTGTATGGGTGTTTCCAGATGAGCAGTCGACGAGCACTTCGACGCAAACGGTTGCCTGTTTTTATGAAATAACTAAATATATCGCAACCATACCACTAAAACAATGCAGAATAAGTAGTTCTGAGTGATGCACAACTATCTGTTTGCGAGTTGTCTGTCATGAAACCAGGAAAATTAACCGTCGAAGATGGATCATTCTTCACCACGACAATGTGAACTCTCATACAACGACTAAAATATTTTTGAGCACTCAAAACATAGCTTTTATGAGTTATCCCTGTAAATCTTAGAATCGAATAACCTCTTGTTTTTCACCTGAAGAGGCGGTAGATTCGTTTAAAAGGATGTTATTGAGATACTATATTAATTCGCTACGACAATTAGCTTAAAAACAAGCAAAGCACAAATTTATAGGTCTCAATGGAAAATATATTTCTAAAAACAATCACGTGATTTCGGATGACTAATATTGGTTTTAGTGCAATTGTCTCAGATAAGAAACTAATTGTTCATATCACCTAAAGAAATAAAATACCACAATCAATACAATAAAGCTAATAAAACACCAAAATCATACATAACTCTAATAATTTCATCAAATGACGAATTTAAAAATCTTTTGAAAACTTAAAAAAAAGTTTTGCATGAAACGATTTCTCCGGTTTTAATTCTTGAAAATGACGAGTGTATACAATGTTCGCCAACACCCAAATGTGGGCCTACCCCACTTGTTTTTCAACAAATTTTATTATTTCTCTACTTGTTTCCTTGGATTTCATATAGTTTTTCACTCTTCTTTTACCATTTTATTTAATTTCTTTCCCCCGCTGTTATTTGGTTTCCTTAATTATTATGATTTCTATGATTAAAAAAGGCAAGTTTACCTAGTTTATTTATTTTCTTATTTTTGATGAAGTGGCTTAGACTACTGGGACTCGATTTTATCGATGACTATAAATTTGTTTTTGCCTCTAACGACACCAACAAATGCAACGTTTGTCAGCGGATGTGACAGCGCCTAAAAGTGAGCTATAATTTTTGGAATTGCTGCTCAGCACTTTGTGCATGTATTAATTAACAGTCAATTTTAAAACTTAACGGTAACGATATGCACAACTAGCAAAGTGGTGGAAAGAATTATAATATGTGCTGATTATGCTTTTCTTGGAAAATCTTTTAATGCTTGAGTGTAGCTATTCGGTGAGGAGGCACTCAGCATTTTAACATCGAAAAAAAATTTAAATTGACAATATTCGTATATGAATTCTAATTATTGACACTTATTCCCATAGCTTCATGGATTCGAATGGAAGTCGAGTCAATATTTGATATCAAAGAAAATTTTCCTTTTAAAAGTGATCGCTCTTCTAAAAGAACGACCGATGATTCAAACATAAAACCGATATGTAAATAACCACTTGAATATTCAAGAGCTGTTCGATACATAAAGTCATCAGTCTCTACAATATTTCCCTGCTACGCCTTTTCTGACCTCAAGCAAGAAGAACAGATCTACTTTCCATCAGTGAAAACGCATTCCGGCGGTTAATTGGAACATGCAAAGCTTTCCACTAACTAAGATTTCACTGCGTCTACACTCTAGCTCCTCTAGCTCCTCTAGGTTCCTTAGGGACTTTCAGATTCTTCAATTCTCACACGCTAGTGCGCAACGCACACTCTTCGTTGCGCCGTTAGAGCAAATGTTTTGCGCCGCACGATTGCCCACGCTGCAGCGGTTGTTAAGTAGCCGCATGCAATGTGCATTTGCGCCCAACACCAGCCCTGACGAGGGAACCACCCACACAATCTCGCTTGCAGCTGAGTGCCGACATTATTTTAAATAGCAGCAGCGGCCCACACACTTGAGTGCTGTGCATACGAAATCACTGCAGTAGAAAATTAGAAATTCACTCAAATGCTGTTTGCTGAACTGTTCCGACTGCTGCCGCTGTTGTTCTTGCTTTTACTGCTGTTGTTCTTGCTTTTGCTGTTGTTGTAGTAGTTAGTTTTGCTGCTATTGTATTAGTTGTTGTTGTATCTGTGTCCGCTGTCGCTTGTCTCTCGACTGCCTTTGTTGGCGCAACTCTTGTCCAGCCAGCGGCGACTTTTGTCTTCTCAGCCATTTTGAATGCACAAAAGTGTGGCGCAACAAAATCGCCCCGAGCCCCATCCGGACGTCGCTTTGGCGAAGTTTGCCGCAATTTTCTTATAATTTGATTTGCTTTCTCATACTCGAAGCAAGCATTTTTCGATTTCTTCCATTTCGCTTATTTCCTTTTCCACTTTTCTGCTCTTTAGTAGATAGTAGTTCAATCTATTTGGCTGTGTGTGTCTGTGTGACTGTGTAGTAGTGTGTGATTTTTGCAAATTTGTGTAAATTTTTGTTGTATTTTTTCTGCATTAATATGATGCTTCTCAATTTAAATATTTTTTGACAAAGTCGCATACTTCAGTTTTATCATTTCTCATTTTTGTGCATTCCATTCGCCATGCTCCTTTGGTCTCTTATTCTTACTTACGTAGTTTTCATTTTCTCAAGTGTTTTTTTATTTTTTATTTTTATGTTCAGTGACCTTTACCGTGATGCGTGCAGCAGTGTGGCAGACGTTGCCTGCAAGTGCGTGTGGCATGTGGCACGAATGCCCAGCTAACTTTGTGCCTTGCGGCATTGCTGCCACTTGAGTCCACTGCGTCTGCATGCGCTGCTGAGCTCTGCTTTGGTGACTGCAGCTAGTCACCTCGAAATTTTTGTATATTTAACGGTATTCAGCTTTTGTTTTATTTTGATTATATATTTTTTCAGCGCTGGAAATCAACCAAGCGCATATTTTTTCTTTTCTGTAACACTGTGTTGGTGTCTTCTGCATAATATTGCTTGATTGTGTTTGTGCAAGTTAATACTTTCCCCATTAGTAATTTTTGAAAGAAATCCCACGTCTTTAGAAGGCAAAACAAAAAATAATATATATATATATATATATATATATATATATATGTGTATATACCAACATACATATTTATATCTATTTTTCACTTTTATAATTCAAGTCTCACTGACCATTTCTTCAAGTCTCTGGTCTTTCTTGCTCCACATTATTCTATTTGCACTCGGCACTCTCTCTTCAGCTTTATTTACTCACATAAATCGTTCCTTTGTTCTTACCCGAATCTGACTGAATCTTTGTGTGCTTGCCGCTTATTAAAAATGCCGCAAATTGTCTTGCGAAAATTTGTCAGCGGAAAATTGAAATCAGTTGAGTGCAAAAGTTGGCGCTTATGCAGCGCTATGTAAACAACGGTTAATTTAGGTCAATTATGCAATATTATTTAAGCTTTCTTGAGATTTGAATATCTAAGTAATTGAAAAAAGAAAAAAAAAAAAAAAAATATAGGATATAACAGAATACGGGAACTTGACTTTGATTTTTTAGTTTGTATGTGAGTTATCTGCTATAGGCATCCGATCTAAATAAATTGCTCAGATCTTGTAGTAATGCGTGGGATAATAATTCATGCCAAATTTCGTGAAGATATCTCGTCAGGTAAGAAAGTTGCCCATACAAGAACTTCAATCCGATCATTTGGTTCAGTTAACAGTTTCTTGGGGAATAAAGGACATGTGCAAAATTTCAGAGCGATATCTCAACAAGTGAGGGGGTTCGCGTATATGCAGGCCGAAGAACATATGCTATAAAGTACCCTTTAAACCCTTTAAACCTAATATTATATATAAAAATTACTTGTCACGTTGTTTGTCCGCGGTGGACTCCTAAACTACTGAACCGATTTTAGTAAAATTTATCACACTGTGTGCAGTTTGAAACAACTTAGAAGATAGAAAACTAAAAACTATTCATAAATAAAAAATACAGAGAAAGCTCTATTCAATAGACGCTCGATTAAACGGACATCTCCATTAACCATGCACATTGACCGGTCCGACAATTTTTTGATGATTTTTAAATACAATCTACGAGGTGTGTTCAAAAAGTATCGCGAATTTTGTGTCTTTTTTAAATTTATTTATTCATTCATGAATATATTTTTTGTCTCCTTCAAAGTAATCCTCATGTGATGTTATACACTTGTGCCAACGGGTTTTCCAATTTTCGAAGCACTTCAAAAAATCATTTTTTTTTATCTTCTTCAGCTCCAACTTCGATGTCGTCTTTATCTCGTCAAGAGAAGCGCAACGTCGTCTTTTCATGGGCCTCTTCAGTTTAGGGAGCAAGAAAAAGTCACAGGGGGCCAGATCTGCGGAATACGGTGGCTGCGGCATCATTAGTGTGTTGTTTTTGGCCAAAAAGTCGCGCACAAGCAACGATGTGTATGAGCAGGGGCGTTATCGTGGTGCAAAAGCCAATTTTTGTTCTTCCACAAATCCGGGCGTTTCTGGCGGATTGCTTCGCGCAAATTGCGCATAACTTGCAGGTAATATTCCTTATTGATCGTTCTTCCCTGTGGCAAGAACTCATGATGCACCACGCCCCTGCAATCGAAAAAAAACTGTCAGTTACGATTCGCGATACTTTTTGAACACACCTCGTATTAGGCGGACAACTCTATGAACTGGAAAGAAAGTCTGGTAACCAGACATTTACAAAGCAGCCTTTAATTTGTTATATTTTCCAATGAAATTAATTTGCATGAATATAATCAAAATTAAACAATTTCTTGGATTTTTATACCGACAAAAACTTTTTTGGCTTTATTCGTAAATTTGGCAACTACAATCTGGCAACTAACAGCTTTATTGTAAATTTAACGTATTTGATGTAATTGATCCTCAGAACGTTTTAACATAGCACGGCTATTTGTGTTGCTCACAGTAACTTAAAATATTCTTTTCGACCAAAAACTGATCTCGAAAATGTTCGTGCGATTAGTTTTTTTAGGATATGAGACATGGATTAACTCAGCAACAGTGCACCGGTGAACTTAATTCAAGTATTGACTATAAAGTTCTATCAAGGAACAGTATTCACCGATTATACTATGAATTAAATCGAGGTCATAGATCACTTTAAAATGGATTTCGTGATGGTTGTCCAAAATCAATCGTTGTATCACAAGCTATTGATGCTGTGCACAAACTAATATTACCAGATAGTCGTGGGACCTACCTTGAGGTAGAAGCAACTAAAGATATTAAGGGGACCTGCACTCATTCAATATTGCATGGATATTTGATTAAAAAAAAAACACAATTCGTCGACCGTTCAAAAAAGGCTTGAATCCATTGGTTGGAAGATAAAAGATGTATGTGCTTTGAAACACGTCTATGAAATTGTGAGAGATAATGAAACGTGAGTTTAAATGTACCTCTATCAGCTCGAAAGTAAGAATCAGTCGACTGCATTGGCGTTTCAAGGTAATCAAAAGCACTTCAAAGCAAATCGTTGCCTGTTTTTAATGGAACAACTGCATATATGAGTATCGCAACCGAACCACAAGAACAATGCCGTACAATAAGTTCTGTATGCTACACGATCATATGTTTTCAAGTCGAAAATGGACAACGCGAGCTCTCATACTGAAATAACTGCATTTTTTAGCGCTTAAAAAATCGATTTAAGGAGTAATCCACCATAAAGTCTTGACTTGGCACCAAATGACTTCTTTTTCTTCCCATACGAAAAAAACTAAACTTTTCGACGCCAGAAGAGGGGATTTATACGTTCAGAATGCATTTTTTGGACACATCTCAATCAGAGTTTAAAGAATGCTTCGAAAATTGGTTCAAAGGTATGCGGAAGTTTATAGCTTTGAATGGATTTAAGAAACACCCAAGCGATTTCAATGATTCAAATTTGCTTCTGTTCTTTAATCCCAAAATATAAAAGGCAACCCACGTATGTAATTTAAAAATACGGTTCCTAAGAGGTGAAAAAATTGGTAGATCTCAGACCCCGTGGTTATTAAAAAAAGTTTGTCATTTTGTGTTATTAAGATGCCTCAAAACTGGACTAATACTTTCTGTATAAGGTTAGCTATAGTCATGATCAAATTTGATCCGGACTGAACCTACTGGATAAACAATTATTTTTCCTAGATTGGTACTACATTTATCAATTTGAAACAAAAAATGCCGAAAGAGTTTGCTTGAAATTTTGAGTTTCCAATGAAATCACGGTTACATGATTGGTAAAAAGATTTATAAAGTATTTTGGAGAGTCTATTTTTTCACGAACATAAATACTTTAATGCACAAAGGTTGCGAAGTCATCGAATACTTGCTTCATGTGAGTCATTCACCTCTGCTAATAACGATACCATAGAAAAAGTTAAAGAAACAGTGCCAGCAAAACATCGCGTTAGCATCAGAAAAATATCAAAAACTGTCAACTTCTATTATAGATCGATTCAACACACTTTCTCAGCATGAAGCGTGTAAATAGCTACCTTAATTGAAGAGGTATCCATACCCTTTTGAAAAAATTCAACTCGGTAACATTTTCGTTGCTTTTATAAGTGATTTTTTTACAAGAGAGCAGCGCGCAAAGATTACGCACAGAGAAATGGCGAATCGAAGATGTCTATGCTAGACTTGTGCCAAAATATCTAAATACATTGCCAAAAAGGACTTCGAGTAGCCAAGGAATTAGTATATATCAATTATAGGTAAAAGACATAACTAGTTTTATGAATATGACGTCGAAAGTTACCTAAATTTTAGCGAATGGCTTGCAAAAATGAGCCGATACTGAAACAAGCAAACTAAAATTTGTTGAAGGCAATGACGACGAGCTCAGCCAAGGCTTTTATGAAATGTATGGAGAATTGGATTAAGCTTTGACATGGTTGCTTTGGCCTAGAAACCTGTTTTGAAGGTTAAAATAAAGATTGGTTTTAAAATATATGCGTGAACGATTTTTTTTAACAGTCCGGGTCAAATTTGATCACTTGATATAATATGTTACAAATATTTATAACTTCACATAAAATTGTAAATTTACGGCACATATTACCAAAACTACACAAATTAATATATTAGTTATTGGTTTTTGTTTGACTCATAGGTCATAGGTTTATATTTGCTTACATAGGCTTAACTTATTTCTATATTTTTTGCAACATTTATTTATAGATTTATTTGAAAACAAAAATCTGTTGGTTCCGTAAGGTAGCATTACATCAATTATTTGTGGAACCAATTAAATATCATTATAGAATGTTTTCTCTAAACTAGTATTTCAATTTTCTAACGAAACATTTTATCATCGGTTTAATTATGATTGATATGGTTTCTCCATATCGATATATAATAAGCACAATATGTCAAATAATTTGTCTAAAAACTAGCTACAATAGCAAAGCAAATCATTATTACAGTTGTAACCGAACTAAAGTGTAAAACATGAAATTCGCAATGAGCGCTCTCACCGTGGTAGTACTGATCTTCGCAGTTAGCCAGGTAAATTAATTACATTGCTGAATACCTGCCTATACGAAAAGTGAGAATTTTATCTCTCAACCACAGGCAAGCGTCTTACCAGCTGCTCAATTGGATGACGACAAGTTTTCCGATGGAGTCGATTCGACAACCGCCGCCTCTACAAGTGTTTCAAACACGGATTCTCAACCGAGAGAAGTTTCTGCCGACATCATCCCAACTAGTAGCCTAACCGGAGTTGAGACCGATTCCGATTGCTTGGAGGCGTACACAGAATCAATTGTTGACTTATCGTCCAAGAAACAAACAGCATCTAACCAAATGTCCGATTGCGTGTCTCAAGGAAATGCGTGTTCGGTTTGCGATGATAAATTTGGTCCGACCATAAAAGAAATCAATTCCCGTATCACAGCCGTAAACCAACAATTTCAAATGTGCTTGAAACAGGCTACGTTTCAAATGATAAACATTTAATCGAATTAACAGTTAAAAAATTTAGTTATTTTATTATTTATTTAATTTGTAGCCATTTTTTATTATTTTAATCTAATTAATTCATGAATTTGTGGGTTGGTTTCAATGAATACTTTCTATTTTAAGATTATTTTCTATTTCCTTTAAATATATTTAATCATATACTCGTATTTTACTTAAACGTTTCAGCATATCCAAGATACATATTGAGTTAGTATTTTGGTTTTGTTTTTTAATTCCGAATCTGATTGCAGACATTATAGGGAAGCTTACTTCTTTCGCATGTTATGCCTTAGCAGCGTCGTTTTGATGAAAATCTTGACAGTAAGCGCTATACCGTTAAAAGATAATGCAAATATTGTGTCTCAAAATTCAACACTCCACACGACAGTTCTCACTTTAGTTGCTTTCAAGGTGGCACCGGCTTCGTATATGCACTTGCTTTCAATATTTACTGATGCAGCATTTGGAAGAGGGCAACTAATGTAGCTTTCGTTAGTAAAAATGATTAGTTAGGGACTGCTAACAACAATTCTTCCGACAAAGTCTTCAATTTAAGACAAAGTCCCTTAAAGATAAGATGGCCAAATTTCTTCTTCAGCGAACTCAGGTTGGATATGCAAATTTATACATAATACATTTTTGTGTAGAAAAACTGTTGATCTACATATAGCGTTTTCTATTTCTGAACCTCTGATGAATATTAAATAAAGCAATCTTAGTTATATTAACATGGGTTACATGGGTTTTCTTGGCTGAAAAACAGGCTTTGCCAAAATTTTTTTTTTTATTAAAAAATAATTAAAATTAAATATTTTATTAGAATTTTTTATTGCTGCAAACAAGCATTATTAACGAAAAATTTGTGAAATTTAAAAAAAAAAATATTTTAAGGTCAGCTATTGCGACGCCTTTTCCAGTGACTTCTCGGATAACGATGTGCATTCGTTGGAAGAATAACTTCTTACAAGATCATCTAAAGTGAAAAAACCAAAAATTGAATTTTTGGCAGACATTTGTACAAAAAAGAAAAAAGATAATTTCAGTGAAAATTGCGCGATAATTTTCTTCAAAAAGTTGTAATCAAAAAAAAAAAAAAAGATCTCTCAAAAACCTGTGTAAAATTTTATGAAAATCGGTTGTGGAGTTTTCGAGAAATCTTGTCAACCGACTTCAAAAACATAGTTTCGAGAAAAACGTGTTTAAAGACATCGCACTTAGCCTAGCTAGCCTCGAGCGCACAAGTTCTCAAGGCTGTATCTCCGGAACTATTGATCGCAGTGACTTAAAAATTTGGGACAATATTCTAAAAGTATTGTAGAATTTAATAAGATAAAGTTTGATTTTTTAAACCCGTAAACCCACGTAACACCTTAATTAAAAGAAATGCATATCTGAAGTTAAGCAACTTATTCAAGCATATTCTTCAAATATGTGAGTTTTCATTAAATAATGTTTTCCTAACCAAGAAGAAAATCATAACACATTCACACCAATAAATTGTGAACGGCTTTAATTCAAATTGTTTTTGTGGACGATCGAAGCAGCAACAAATCAGAAATTTGTCTTCATAATGGCAATTCCAAATGTCAAGAAGCTTCATAACTTATTGGAAGTATTGAAATAACAACAAAAATATAACAGTTGTTTTACTTTGTTGCTAATAAGCTCCAAACTAGAAAGCGCTATAAAGCCATATCTGTTTAAGGACATTAGCTGGCTTTTATTTCAAGTCATTTAATGCTCACAATTTATGTGCGAATATGTGAGTTATGAGCCAGCACACGAGTGTGAGTATACTTCAATTTGTAGCTACGAGTATTGGCAGATAAATTTTTATAAAGGCACGAGTACGTACACGTGCTGCCACCCACTTAGCTGATGCATATCTAATATTTATATATATATATTTATATATCTATACCTACAGCTTGGCAATAAAATGAGGCGCATTGCTTGACGCCTATAGTTTCAGCGCACTTTTTCTACACATACACCACATTCGTCTACATATTTTTATGGGCATAATCGAGGTAGCCTGTCGAGAGCCGCTGCTCATATGTTGGCAACCACCGAACGTGCTAATGTGTCATCAATTTGAATTATCGCCAAAATGTGGCAACATGCAGACATGCCACAAACATGTTGCAAACACCTACACATACACATATATACACTGTATGGTGTTATAAGCTTGGCTATTATATGAACGGCTATAACACTTGATAAGCTGCAGTAAATAAATAACTTCATGAACTCAAACAAATATATAGAAACACAAATACTCGTATGTTCCTACAACACATTTCGGCTACGCTTCAAGCAGTCGCTGGCACTTAATGAGCTATTGCCTTTGCTCAAAACGTTTACCGGTCATAGACTGGCCTTCGTTTGTTTTACTTGGCGCATTTCTTCACTTTATTTATTACATTTATTCCCTTTATTCCCTTTTGGTCGCCGCATTCCTCTTCATTGACTCATTGCTTTTTATTCCTTTTACTTTGCGCTCCTTTACCATTCGGCTTCGCGAAAAGCAGTTTCTTTTCCATTCCGTTTGCCTTTTGCCATTTTATCATTGCTTTGCTCTGCCTCAGTAGTTTTAATTTGAATTTATGGCCTGATTTTTTCAATAATTTTTTGTTAGTCGTTGCCATTTTTTCTTTGGCAATTATTCCCATCGCCGCTTGGTGACACTTTGTTTTTTATTCGCCAGCCAATTTAATTCAATTTAAGTTGAGAGCGAAATTTGTTATTGCTAGCGAAGAAAAGTGAGCGGATATGCCCATGGATATATAATTATGTATATATATATTTATTGGTGTAAGGTTTAAGGTGTGTTCACCTGTAAGCTCAAACACTTTTAATAGCAAAGCTGAACATATTTATGTATTATATTAACGAAAGCTGGATTCAAAACAAAGTTTTGGAGACATAAACTCAGTAATTTTATTTTATTTTTACAAAAGAAAAATCAGCAAGGCGTTTTCGTCATTCGTATTGAAGTAATTAGAAGCGTTATTCAGGTTACTCATACGCCACCGTCCAAACAAGGTTTGAATGAGGAAGTTACTCATACGACCCGTCAAAAATTAATTCCTTACTAATCAAACATTTTTCTGATATAAATAAAAAAATATATATCTTATAAATATTAGGTATATCTTCGAGTCGTATTTTACTAAAATATCAATTGGATTGAATTCTTAATGTCACATAAAGTTTTGAGGCATAACATGGCCTGTAGGGCTTACGGGTTTCACAACATCGATATTTAAAATATTGTCTTAAATTTTCAAATTGATACGAGTAATAGTTTTCGAGATACAGCTTAGAGAACTTTTGCCCTCGAGGCTAGCTAGGTTAAAGACGCTTTTCTCGAAACTGTATTTTGTCGGTTGGAAAGATTTCTCGAGAACTACTCAACCGATCTTAAAGAAATTTTACGCAGGCCTTTGAGATATAATTCGTAAAGCCTTGAGGATTATTTTTGATCGAAACTATTTAAAAAAAAAAAAAATATCGCGATATTTCTATTTTTTGCAAAAATATCTGTCAAAAATCCAATTTGCAGTTTTTTCCCTTTCTGCAAGTTTTCAGTTAAATTTAAACAAAAGCACATATTTTTCAGTTTATATGATCCTGTAAGGATTTATCCTGTCAACACGGGTGCATTTTTTTTTCAAGGGGTCAACGGAAATGGCCTCGCAATAGACGAGTTTAAAATATTTTTTTCAAAAATTTCCGAATTTCATTGCCATTAGTGTATGTTTGTAACAGTATAAAATTCTAATAAAATATTTCTTTTTTTATTTGAGCAAAAAATTGTATAAAAGAAGGTTATTTTTTACCCGAGGTAACCCCACAAAATTATGTGTGCTGGACTATCATATAGATTTCTTTCCGACAAATTTAGCTCATGGCGGGAGGTATCGTCAGGCCATATTCTTTATGGAGAAGTATTATGAAGGGCAGATTATTGTTGGAGGCTAAGAAGTGACCTTGTAGAAGCCAAATATTCGTAAAAATCTTATTATTTTATTTATCGTTCGCGTCCATTTTTTTCACTCACACATTGTTGTTTAGTGGCCCTAGTACATTCAAGAGTTGATATGAGTTTTCACGTGGCAAAAAAAATTAAAATTTTGTTAACCAGTGCGATTCAGAGAAATCTGAGCACAACTTCTACTTTCTTCGCTTTCAACGTTTGTGGCTAAGAATATTATTTTGAGCCTCACATGGTCAATTGCCTAAAAAACGCAATTACTGGAAGTAATAAAATACTCTATAATTGGTTTTTAGACTTTAAGAGTTGATGTATATAGTTATATATTTTAGGGATGCAAAGTTTTAAAGAAATATTTGCAATCTCCGACGACTTTAAAACACGTCTGCCGTTGCTACTGTGATTGCGGTCTGATAAGAAGATGAAACCTTCAAGAACAAAAATCTCTAAAATATATTATCTATAATAATATAATATAAAAAATTACTAATGGCGGCGGTTTAAAAATGTTATATTTTACTCAAAATTTTTGGATATTTTTGTACTGCCAAATTTATATTTTTGGTCAGATTAAAGGCAGTTAGCTCATTTTATGAACACTCGTGTAGAAAATACAGAGAAAGTTTGATAGTAAATAGGTCAGTTTTGTCCAAGTTATTACTCAAGAAAATTAAAAAAAAAAATCCGGAAGAAAAACGCATTTAGAAATGAACTGATGAAGTTGATTGAACTGAGTGGCTATGCTATAGAACTCTGTTACTAAATTAACTATTTGATGAATCAATTTAAATCTGTAGTATGTTAACTTTGAATACATAATATATCCTTAAATAAAGTCATTCCTAACTTTCAGCTACATTCAAAAATTTCTTGCATTCATACTCGTATAAGCACTTTATTACTTTTAGCAGCCAAAAACAACTATTTTCATTTGTACGAAAGCAGGGTATATGTATATGAACTCTTGCAGAGAACAATATAGCCACGTACCTTTTTGAAAGCAAACCAACAATTTCTTGTAATAATAACAACGACTAGCAACAGTAATGGCACAAACATGCGTATAGAATCCTCTTTTTCAATTTTATCTACAAATGTGAGTTATACCAGCAATTTTGCCAACTCTAACCATTACACGCTGTCTAATGAATAGCATAACCAAGTGAGCTAAATATAAAATTCTAAATGAAACATATATGTATGAATACTGATTGGAAAATGTTATGAATGCAGTATTTGCAATAAATTTAGAAGAAGAGGTATAAAGTTGAAGAAAGAGTGCAACAAATATTATATTTGCAGTTGCTCTTTGTTAACTCTGATGCATTAAGATTTCACTAGATATATACTGAATACACTATAACTATATGAAAAATTTACCTAAGTCTATATAAACTATGTTTAAGATATTTCAGCTTTATTTACGAACTGAATATCTGTATAAAGAGCTTTTTGTTTAACAAAATCTATGAAGTTTTGATCGCCCTTCAGTCTATTATTCAAGCGTTAACAGGTCAACATCTGCCTGAAATGGCTGTTCTCTTTTACATAAAATTACTTAAAACTCAAAAGCTCCTTTAAATTGCTTTATGTGGCAATCATATGTTGGAGCTGTGGTGCTTTTTGCTTAGGTATATGGCTTCTTCGGTAAAATGCAACTTATCTCTGCAACAACAAAATCAACTTTCACAATACACTCATGCAGCGAAATGTATGAGCGCACACGAGTGAAAGGATTGTGACCCCTATTTTCATTTGCCACTCGCCAAGCAACAATTTGTTATTTAAGTGCATCTTTTATCGTTCGCTTGTGTTTATTGCTTTAGAAGCGCAAGAATTTTCCCTCTACACTACCTACAAACAAAGCGCATACCCTGTCGGTAAATGAGTTGATTACCGAAGTGTTGGCGAGTAAGTTGGTTTTTCAATATATTTTATTTTATAGTGTTGCAATTACAATAAATAACGCATAAATAAAAACCAATATTTAAATTGAAAGAATCCTAAAGGTATGCTACAAACAACGTGCACAGCCTAAAGGTAGGCTAAAAAAATTTATTGTTTAATGCATTTCAGTGTTTCAATAACTAGGATTATATTTTATTTTAGTTCTTATTTTATGAAACTGTTCTCAAGTCTCCCTTTATTTTTCACAACCACAATACAGTTCCAAACCAACTAGCAAATATTTAACTGCGTTTAACTTCCACAACTGGTCAACAGGGATCATCTTTGGAAGACAAGTGTATGTCAGTGTATGTGTTTTGTATCAACTTTTTGAGGCGACAAATGTGCGTAACCACATTTTTGCAGGTGGCAAAGTTTAATAATAAATGCCATAAATCGTTTTGCACATAAACTAACATGAGGGGATAACTAGAAAGAACAACATAGTGTTACAAAAGCGCATAACTAACGCTTCTCAGGTAAATAGATGCCACAGAGCACAACAGGATTGTGGGTCAGTTACACTTTCATTTGGCTAAGGCTGTAAATTGTTGTGCCGAATGATAAAGTGTGACGAAAGTGGCAATATATTTCTGTTGTAATTTAGGTGTGGTGAAGATTGGAGTCCATGAGGCAGCCTGTGATAATAATTTTGCGCTTAAAATATAGTATGTGAGCCTTAATGACTAATAGTACTTAAGAGCTTTTCAATATTTACAAGCAGCTTAACTGTAAGCAACTTAAGAGTCTAATGTACATTATAAGAGGGTGATCCACTTTGAGGTTCACTAATTTTCAAACGAAAAAAGTACAAAAATATCAAATTTAATAGGGAATGTTTACTATCATTTGAAATAACATTTTTTGGCATTTATTTTTTGGAGTTTATCTCTTTCCAGCATTTCGACTGGTAACTGACGAATGACACGAGTGCTGTTTTGCTCGAAAGCCTGAATAAAAGCAGAATTGTTCACGTATACTGTAGACCCTACATATCACCACTGGAAAAAGTCTAACCGTGTGAAATTACACGATCATGGCAGCCAATCGACCGGTTCAAAACGTGAGATTATTTTTTGATGCGATATGTTAAAATGGTGGCATCATTTGTTAAAACCAATTAGCTTCAATTTTAGGTCCACGAACCGCATTAAACCGTTACTTTATCTGGAAAAAGTTGCAATTGGTGATTCTGTTCAGGTTGCTCTTCGTCCCAAATGCGGCAATTTTACTTGTTTACACATCCGTTGAACCATAAATGGACGTCATCGCTGAATAAAATTTGGCTCAAAAACGACAGATCCTTTTGGAACTTTTGAACACATGTCAGTCGACACCGAATCGACTATGCACGGTCTTCGTGTACATTCTCAGATACGACTGCTATATACTTATATGCTGGGCGTGATCTATTCGGTCGAATGTTACCCTCTAATGTATGTTGAGTCACAAGTTGGGTGAAAGTGCGAGTAGTATGCTCAGTGGACCGATTATGTTGATCATAATTCGAGTGAAGCGCGCGAAACACATTCTTTACATAATGTGAAATTTCGTTATAAAGTTGAACCATTTGTAAACGTTGTTCAGTTGTAAATTTTTCAACGATGAAATGTCAAACAATACTGAAAAGTAATATGACAACTCGAAACGATTCATGCGTGATCTGTCAAAAAGTGGCAATTGAAAAAAGCACTTCTACTGGTATCACCTGTTATAATTATAAATTCCATAAGTCAATTATAAGCTTAATTATTTACCGTCTTTTCACATGGTCTTTTGTACAGTATATGGTAACACTCTATTTATAAACAATAGCAATAGCAATCATAGGCTTTCACTTTCTGTTTGAATATATTTAACGCATGGCGCAAGCGATCAGTCATTCATACAAATACTTAAATATTTACAAAAAAAATTTATCTATTTCTGATTCATATATTGTATTTCTGATTCATTGCTACAACATTGACAATAGCCAACAACAACGTAAACACACTACTGAACAATAAGTATTTCACATTTGGTTTTCTTTCGCTCATCAATCATTGGAGTGCTTAGTTTTCTTTCGATTACATATCGATAAGAGGCTCGATGTTAGGTGCAGAGATCTCAGTACATTTGCGTGAACAGTAAGAACCCAATGAGCTGGAGTTTGAAGCTATCGTCAGAGGACAGATTAACTCGATGAAGATTAGGGAGCTATGTTTGGTCACTTTTTAATAATACTGGGTTGTTTCAGTTACACAGAATTCTCGGCGTTCTGAGACTACAAGCTTTCCACGATAAGCTGTTGGTTCTTTAAAAGTGAATATTGAGTGCTTTCTAGAGTAGGCCTTAACTGCCGGGTGTTTCCAAGTTCTCAGTTCAAGGTAAAAATGATTATCCTGGCTATCTCGCTAGGATAACTAATATTTGCCTGGTCGTCTGGAAAACTACTTTGGTTTCTATGAAAGGCAGACAAGTTTTTTCATTGCATAGGAGTATTTTGTATTTGTAGAATAACTGATTCTTGAGCTTCTTGAAAATCTTGTTCAATATAGATGACTAAAATGTGTTCCAAGCGGAGATTACAGCGATTAAGTAGCAGTAGATCTGTTGTTCCGTAATCCAGTCAACTTCAGAGAAGCGACAACTCACTCAGATATCAGAGCTAGCCTTAAACTGTGTTTAGGGTTGGTTGACGAGTGCCTTACCTCGCTATCAATGACCTCAAGTTCGAGTGTGATAAGATTGGTATGGGCCATAGCAGCATCTCAGAAAATTGCAAAGCTGATGAGCTAGCAAGGAAAGGTATCCTCGAACCCCTATCGGTAGAATGGGACGGGTCAGACGGCCACACAGGTGGCTTGAACAGGAAGCTTGGCCAGCGCTGGGCCATCATCATTGGGGCTTTTAATGGGCTATTGCTCTATTGGAGTCCATGTTGTATAGTTTGGGAATCTCAAAGTAAAGTTTTAGAACTCAGAAAAGACTGCTTATTAGGAAATTGACGAGACTGCAGGAAAATATCAATGGTATTGTAATACAAAAATGAGATCGAAAAGTTGAAAGATCGCCAAAAGCAATAAATCTATAGATTGTTTACCTCAAAATAGTACAAACTTTTGCGTCAGTGCTTTAAAATACAAAACACCGCTTCCCACGCAATTCGTATTACTTTAATCGAATAACTTTTTCGTTGCTTTCTTTGCACTTAATAATATTCTTGGTTAAATTCAATGGAGTGAAAAGTGTTGGCGAGAAGTAAGAGAAGACATAGCCCCATCATTTTGTGATTATATTAGATCTATGGGAATATTTTGCATGGCGCTGAAGCGCTGTTGATATTGTAGCCTCGCTTGCTACTTCCAGCCGATAGCTGGCTGCATTTCATGTCAGTTCTAATATGCACACATTTTCGCTCAGAAATTTTACGACGCTGAGTGATGGCTGGCACATTCACCATGAGCAGTCAGCACGGCTGCAACAATAGCAGCAACACAGAGTAATGAAAATAGCAGCAAATGCAAGTAGCTGGGTATGTGTGTGTGCGTGTGTGAGTGCAACGCTTACTGTAGTTGGAAGAGAAATTGCTGTGAAAACATTACGAAACTACAAAGATGTGTGCTGCAGCGAAGGTGTTAGATGTTGTCAAAAAGGCAGCGTTGGCAGCGCTGCTAAACTGCCAAGCGCGCAGACAACGGCAGCGGCAGGAGGATGTGTGCACATACAAGGTAAGGTAGACAGCGCAGTAACTTCATACCTCTATGTATGTGTTGGTGTGCTGATGCTTTGCTTATAAACTTTATCTTGCACACTGTGATTGATGGCTTAGTAATTTACTTAAACTTGAAGTGGCAGCTAAAGTTGCTGGCGTGTAGTACGTTGGCGCACAGCTGCGTGTAAGCAACAGGCGCCTCCGCAGCCGCCTGAAGGTGTTCCGCTTGCCTTGTGCTATACGTACATTTATGTATGTGTAGCAGCAGTTGTGCGGCATTGTCATTTATTTTTTTTAACGCTGATGCGCTTTTATTGCACTGTCAGCTATGACTTGCAAAGCCTGTCTGCTTTGGCTGCTCGCAGCCGCTTGCCTTCGCCGTGTGCGCTTCCTAAATTGCTTCATATTTCTGGTATGCCACATGAGGCAATGCAATAAAATTGACCGCAACGCGCACCCACTTGAAGTTGCACCAATGCGTGAGTTGAGTGCGTTGAAGTGCTGCGCTGTGACAGTCATGAACAGTGCAGCATTAACTGCAACGGCAACGACAACGTGAAACGTGCAAAGCCTTGCCGCAATCGGTGCGGCGAAGTGGAAAGTAATTTCGTAGATCAGTGCTGTTGGTGGTACGAAAAGAGTTTGAACTAATTGCCGTGCGGTCGACCAAACGCACAATTCACATTACCGACTTTCGAAATTGTGTACCCCTCCGCGCTCATGTTCATTTTCACCGTGTACTAGTCGCAATGCCACAGTTACGCTTGTGTGAGTAGGTATGAGAATATGTGAATATGTGAGTAGACTTATGAATACATACATATAACTTTTCGTGAGTATTAGGGTGGGTTAAAAAAACATTTATTTTTTCCGCTTGGCACTCTGAAAGGTCCTTAGACACCTCTGAGAGAGTCTTTCTTAAATGTAACAGCTCTGTGAGTTTTGTAATGTAAAATTATTTTTGTATTGAGTTATAAAATGCATATGAAAATAAATTGCTTTCCAATAATCAAACTTTTTTGAGTATTAGGGTGGTTAAAAAGAAAATATTATTGAACGTTAGTACTCTGAAAAATAGGTTCTTAAGTCTTTTTTTATCCACTTTAATGAGTAAATATTAATATGTTTGTACATTTCATTAGGGTGTGATCCAAAAATTTTATTATATTTTCTTTCCTCAGTTATCGTGTAAATATTATTATTTTTTACCCACCCTAATGAGTATATGATAGTGTATTTGTACATTACATTAGGGTGTGACCCAAAAAATTAATCTTTAATTTTTCCTCAGTTATCGTGAAAATATTATTTTTTTACCAACCTTAATTAGCAGTATATTTGTATATTACATTTGGGTGTGACCTAAAAAGTTAATTGTTTATATATTTTCTTAATTATCGTGAAAAACATTATTCTTTTTACCCACTGAAATGAGTATCTATATATTAGTATTTTTGCACATTACATTAGGGTATGAACCAAAAAATTATTTGTTTATTTTTGAACTTAGTTATCATGAAAATATTACTTTTTCTTACCCACCCTAATGGGTATATATAACTATATTTGAACATTACATTAGGGTGTGAAGCAAAAAATTTATCATTTATTTTTTTCTTTAAAAACCGTGAAAAAATCGTCCAAAAATAACGGAAAAAATATTAATATTTATTAATTTTTTATTTACTGCACTTAAACAAATTATTGAATAGTTAAAATTAAAAGTTAGCTACAAGGAATGACTCCTTAAATTGACTCGTTTGAAGGTCATACGGTATCTAAGTTCAATCTTACTTCGTAAAAAACGGTATCTAAGTTCAATCTTACTTCGTAAAAAAATTTTCTAAATTTTTTTCATATTTTTCACAAGACATAATATGGTTGAAATTATCTAAGGGAAAAATATCAAATTTTTTCTTAGACCCACCCTACTACACGTGCTTACATACGAGTATACATGAATTGTCAACATTTGTACATGTGTGAACTCACAAATATATTATCAACTGCGCACCAGTTTTAATTGCTTGCATTGGTGCCTACGGTTGCTGGCTTTAAGTGGCGTTAACGCATGCGCTGGTTAATAAACATTCGTTCGCAGCATTAAGTTCGCCAGCAACAACGTTAGTAGTGGCTTCATTTTCGCATATTCAAAGAACGACATAAAGACAAGCTGAAAATAGTGCAGCGTAATTTTTGGACAATTAATTGCAGCGCTCTCATATGTGTATAATACAATGGTGGCGCTCGATTTGCAGGGAATTAGAATTTTCAACAGATATGGACCGCATACGTGAGTGTCGTAAAAGTATGCAGAAATTAATTGGACATGCATTGAAGTGCTTCGACTGTTCGAAAGGCAGGCAGGCGACATCAATAAACGAAATGAAGTTTTTAACAGCCACTGCAAGTTACTGCGCCATTATCTCACAAGTGTTGCTGGGCTCGAAAAAATCAAATTCACTCCATAAAATGTTACGTTATGTTGGTAACCGTTCAAACGGTTCAAGCAATCGGTGATGGTCACAGGTCCAGTTGGGCTACCATTTAAACTGGAGTCAGTACTGTCTTCTGTTGCTGGAGAGTCAGTATTGGACGTGCTTGTAGAGGCTTCGGGTTCTGAATCGACTCCATGTTGCAAGCAATAACTAATATTTGCATCTACTGCAGCCATGCGTTGGTTGATCGCGGCTATAATGGGCGCATAATGCTTAAAGCATTGAGTCCCATCTTGGAAGCAGTCAATGATTTGTTGCCTGGCTTCTTCTCAAGGTTCGAGTATTCAGCAAGCAGTGATTGGTACTTCTGGATGCATTCGGAAAAGTCTTTGCCATCCAATTGCTCGGCAGATATGATGCTTGCCTGTAGTTAGGAGAAATATTCTTTATGTACTTTGTTAGAGGGAGTTATTGAGTAATATAATTAATTTACCTGGTTAACTGTGAAGAGCAGTACTACCACGGAGAGACAGCTCGTTGTGAATTTTATGTTTTACACTTGAGTTCGGTTATAACTGTGATAATGAGTTGGTTAGATATTGGGGGTGGCTTTTATATTATTTTTTTTTTCTCTAATCTATTTGCTATAACTATATCCATCATAATTAAAATGATTGCAAAATGCTTTGTTTGTATATAATATAAACATAAAAGTGAGTTTGGGTGACTCAAATTTAATTCACGATTTTATTTGTCGTTTCTAGCGTAACCGTCTCCTAGGAGCATTGAGAGGTTCTTCCTCAATTACGTCGACAACATAAGACAATACGCCAATAAAACTTCGGATGCAACTAATTCATTCACGCATTGACTGCCATTCACAGTGAAGACATAAAAGACTTCACTGACTCACTCTCAGTAAGTGGCGTTCTTGATTGCCGTGAGAATTGAGAGATACTTTTGCGCAGCTTCATTCTGGATACTGTAGCAAGTTAAACTCCTACTTAACCGCTAATCCAGAATCAAAACATATGTCCGGCATGCAACGAGTCCCCGCAAACCTGTAACTATCTCTTTGCGTTCCCGGAAACCTTACACATCTCGCCCCCAGGAGATGGCCTTCAGCCCTCATCGAATTGTTTTGATGTCTTCAATTGAGTCGAAACGTGTTCCCCGAAGAGGTTATTTCAGCGAGGAGAAAATGAAAAAGTCACAGGGGACTATATCAGGTGAATACGGTGCTGCCTCGGTGATATTTGTTGAGTATTTGGCTAAAAATTCATTCACAATGACGGCTTTGTGCGATGCTGCGTTATTATGATGAAGAATCCACGAATTGTTAGCACACAAATTCGGACGTTTACGACGGAGCGTCTCGTACGCCTCTCCTATAACCAAGATAACACTTTTTATTGACGGTTTGACCAATTGGAAAGTATTCGTAGTGGACGACTCACGAATATCGAAGAAAGCAATGCGCATTACGCACACTTTCAATCGGATAAATTGCTGGTTCGTAAGTGTGTCATATTCGTAGACCCATGTCTCGTCACCAGTAATTATGCGTTCCATGAAGGTGGGATCCGAATTGGCTCGATCCAGCGTATCTGCAGCTACCTGCTCTCGTTACCTTTTTTAAAGAAAATTCAGCTCTATCGGAACAAGTCTTGCAGCAACGCGTTGCATGCCCAATTTTTTTTGCATAATCTTATGTACACTCTCGTGTGACATCTCCAATTTATGGGCAATCTCTCTCAAACTCACAAGGCTATTTTCGGTAACAATTTCCCTCACTTTTTCAACGTTATCGTCGGTCACACTCGTTCAGTCGGCCGTCTAGCTCGAAGCATTTCTTCCACGGTCTCCCGACTTGTTGTACCACTCGCAAGTGCACGTTTTTGGTAGAGCATTCACCAAACGCCTTCTGTAACATTTTCTATGCATCGGCATACCAAAATTCGTTCGCAACACAAAATTTAACACAAATACGTTGATCAATATTTTCGGACATTGTAAAATTCGACAAAAACTACTGAGGTCGACTTACAGTAGTGCTGTGAACACATTGGTTGACAGATCACGCTAATTTTTGGCATCTTAATTAAGTACAGTTGTACCGACCTAAGAACCAACCACCTCCACCCAGCGTACCTGTATTGTGCTAGATGAGGACGAGTTGCCATCTAGACTATCTCTGGCTACGTCGCCGAATTGGTTTGCCGTTGTTGAGCTGCTATGTTCCCCTTCACTCCGCCTAGGTTTTTTTAAACAGAGTTCCTTGCTGTTCTGTGATAGGGCTATTCTTTTTTTGGGAATCGCTCGGATTTTTTTGAAGACTTTAATTATTTTTATATTTAATTTAATTTTAGCACATATGATTATCAAATATTTAAATCAATTTAACATTATTCTTGATAATGTTTGAACCTTTCTAGGGAGCTTACAAACTGAAAAACTTTTGAATTGCTAAATTTTGGTCTTCTCATTAAGAATTCATGGTTACAATTCTTCTTTTATATTTTGTAGCTATCTATATGAATCCAAATTACTCCCAAAACTACTAACTTTTATTTATTTATTTTTCAGCCTACTAGTAGCACAACAAAAACTATCGTGCGTACTTAATGCTTTGTAAGTTATGCGTTGGTGCGGCAACACCGCCTAACAACTATATTTCCAAATAAAAGCTTTATCCGCAAATTATTATTTCTTCAACTAAATTAAGCGATTGCGACATATTTACACGCATACAGCTTTTTGCCACATTCAGAAATCGATTATTTGTATATAATGTAAATACAATATATGCCTGACACTGCGTATACGTAAAAACTATGCTCATACACATCATAACCTTAAATGGACCACAAAAACTTTGTTGCTGTCATTTACTGTAAGATTTGCGTCGCGCATAAAATTTATTGCCTGCTTTATGTCGCATTTAGCTTGACCAGTCAGTTAGACAGTCGATATGATAATAAACGACAATTTCCGAACACTTACCCGACGCATATTTAGATACACATACATACATATATTTATATTTTTTCGTGTTTATTTGTATTTATGTGAGACAGTAACTGTACTTGTGAGTTTAGTCCATTTGTCTTTAATTTGTTTCTAGCTTTTTACGTTCTCTCCTCCAAATGCTTCTTCTTGTTTTTTGTTTTTGTGGTTGGCGCTAATGCAAGTTTGATGCTTTTCATCATTACTTCACCTTCGCTGCCCTTCGATTTGTCCAACTACATAACACGTTCCGACACTAATTTAGCTATTTTCACAACTTTCAGTGCCATGTGTGCGCTCATATGCGCGTATGTCTGTGTTTTTATATGTAACTATATATGTGCGCGCAGCTATATGAACAGATAGCAGTTTTATTGCCACTGGCATTTAATGGACAGTAACAATAATTTAATAAAGCATTGGTGCTTTGCGTTCCCACACCACGTATTTTCACATATTCCATACAATTTTAGTGCTTTGTTATTTTTTCTCTCATGCCATAATGGTTTTGCGGCAACTTGTGAAAATTATGGTTCACCATAATAACATTGAGTCTTTGACCACAATTTAACCTTTTGTTACAAGGATAATTGCACAATTTGTGGAAAACAAATATTTACAGATTTTTGCTATGTTTTTCGCATAAATTAGTGAAAGCAAATAATAGATTTTCGTCATATAACTATTTTGTTTAGCTTAGAAGAAATTAATAAAGTTTAAGGAGAAATGTATTAATGGTGAATTTCGAAAACAGTTTTCTTCTTTTATAATACATTTTTAAGTACTTTTAATTAGACGAATAAGCTGGGAAGCCAAAATCACATAGTTTTATATGACAGCGACTTTATATTTTATGATAAGCTAATGATATCGAATTAGGAACGAAACTGGCAAAAAATATTATGAGATGTTTTGAGAACGTTTTATAAACTCTTAGAATATATAAATAAACTTTGCATAATTACTTATTATATAGTATATAAAACTCACAGGAAGTATTCATGAAATTTAAGATTAAATTGATAAGAGCGTATTGAAGTCATTTTAGATATTTAATGATAATCCAATTTTTTCCTTGTTAGTCATACCAAAAACAATAAAAAAAAATAGTTGAGTTAGTACAGCCGCATATAGTAATTTTATTTCATAGGCTTGCAATGAGAAGCATCTAGGTTTTTACTTAAATAACGTCGGTGGGAGAAAATTGCTTGATTTCAAAGATAACATCGATGATTTGCCTTATTCGTAACAATTAACACCTCTATGCTTTTAAAAAACTAAAATATTGACATTCAGAAAATTGTCTAAAAATTAAGAACATTTTCTTAGGCCAGCAAGACTTCTCTACAAATTAAATAATTATCAAAGTATAAAAAATTTGGTCTTCCTCAACGTTTCGACGAATTAATGACGATCTGACTGTAGCAGTAGGATGAAGTTACCTTTATTCACTCACATCACTCTATGCTAATATCTTGCAAATCTTGAGGATTTAAATGAAGAATGAAACAAATGATTTCAGCAGGCTGTAAAATAGGGTCTTTCAAAAAATTTTTTTTAATTTTGTTTTTAGCTCTTACCCCCTCAAATGTTAGTGATTGGCAAACAAAAAATCCTCCCTCGAACTAAGCGCTGTATTTTATCTCTAAGGGGTCGCTAGTTTTGTTTTTTAGGTTCCCATACATTTAAGGGGATATTCTAGTCTAGAAATTAAAAAAAACCGATTTTTTTTTTAATATTTTCAAAGTTTAACTATTCAGGAATATGTGTACAAGAAGATTTTTCAAAATTCAAATTATTTTCGGAGATATAGGCATTTTTCTGACCCGGCATCCAAACTGGTTCGGCCGGGACTAGTCGAACAAAAGACATTAGGGAAACTTTAAACGCGTTTTTATCAAAACCGACTTTTTCTGAACGATGCCCACGATTTCTCAAGTTTTACGGGACCGATTTACTTGAAATTTTTACACAGTCTTTTTATAGGCTTGTCTATGGTTGGAACTAGCCCCATCCCAACATTTTTATTTTTATTATTTTTAAAAAACTCGAAATAGTCAGAAAAAGTGATCAAACAAATTTTTTTTTTTCAGACAGTCGCCATTTTGTGGAAAAAAATGTTTCTCACTTTTCCGTAGTTCCGACCATTGCGACATTATTCTAGATTAAAAATCATTTTTTCATTTTTGGTTTCAGATAATTAAGAGGATTGAAATCATGGGTTTGGTCACGTGGAAATTTTTAGAGACCCCCACTTCGTCAGCTCATAATTTTTGAAATTTTTTATTTTTTTCTCTACTCTTCTTAAATTAACAAATAACTAATAAAAAAATGGCCCATCCCAAAATTTTTATTATTATTATTTTTAAAAAATTTGAAATTGTCAGTAAAAGTGATCAAAAAAAATTTTTTTTTCAGGCAGTCGCCATTTGGGAAACATTTTTTCCACATGTTTCCCGATTTTCCGTAATTCCGACCATTGCGACATTGTTCTAGGTTAATAATCTTTTTTTTTTTTTTGGTTTCAGATAACTAGGAGGGTTGAAATCATGTGCATGTTCACGTGGAAATTTTTAGAGACCCCCCACTTCGTCAGCTCATAATTTTTAAAATCGTCAATTGATCTTTAGTTTTGAGCCCTTACGTGTAAATCCACGTCTCGTCTTTTCATAGACATGTTTCAGAGCGCAGCTTTCGTATTTTTTAACACTGCACGTGACCAACGGACACGCACCTTTCTTTTAACGATCGACAAATTATGCGGTATCCAACGTGAAAAAAATTTTTTTACAGTAAAATATTCATGCCTTAAATATTAATACTTTAATAGCAATGTTAGTTTGTGCATCAATAGTTGCCGGAACAACATCTGCTAGTGAATAACCTTTGCGAAATCCGTCTTGAAGTGATCTACAACCTTATCTTACAATCGGTAAACACTGGTCTTTGCTAGAGCTTCATTGTCAAAACTTTATTGTTAAGCTTATCCATGCCTAAAATTGTAAAAAATAATAGCTCTAAAATGTTCCAAACTTAACTCCAGTTCTTGGTTGGGAATAATATTTTAAGTTCTTGTAAACAATACATATAGCACTGGTATAAAAAAACGCTCTTATCCTCTGCATATCTTCAAAAATGTCAAACTTTATGATAAAATTGTGAGTTTCCAAAACCACCATTCGCAGGTTAAGAGCAATTATCGACTCACGCTCGCTTCACCTTGATGTGCTGTTGTCGGCTATATACAGCATGCGCTTCTGATTCCATCAAATACCTTAGGGTCATAGACGTTTGGCTTTTTTGTTAATTTGGCTACTTGGTCAGATTTCATATATGATATTTGATGTCAACATTATAGTTGAATTAGTTTAGTTAACAATGCGAACGAATAAAAAATCATATTTAAATTTACTTTCCACTACACAACCTACCTACCGTCTGGCCCAAAGCAAAAACAGAAAATTTTAATTAAATTTGCACTTACTGATAAGGACTTCTTAATTGTAATATAATTTCTAAAGTACTGCAAATAACATTGCCCTGCCACAACAAGGTCTTATCGCGCCACAACTGATTTATCTAATTCATTCGCATATCGCACTTTCAATTTTAAGCACTCGCCCAACATGCACTTAATACCGTAACATTACGGTGCACACGTCGGCGTATAAACACAACTTTTTTATTTGATTTTCATTTAACTTCCCGGTCTACCTTTTTTATGCGCGCTTGCCACACTTTGTTTTCGGAGCATTTTCATGCACAAGTCCTTTATCTTAATGCCGACGTCGCCGTCGCCGCCACTGAACCGGATAAATGCCGTTGGCGGTCGTGGGCTCGGACGCCGGCACCAATGTTGACTCGTTGCGCGAGCATACAAAATTTGCATCCGAAAGCCGGAAGTTTTGGTGAGCCAAACAGCAGAACAGACAGCCAAGCCTGCCAAGCGCTGGCACCAACTAGTTATGTGTATGGCCAACAACAACAGCAAGCACAGCTTGCATGGCTGCATACAAACTGTTAAGTCCAGCAGGCTGTGATTTGGTCAATACATAGATGAGGCTCAACGGCTTTATGTAAATGGGAGCGGCTATCTGAAATCAGTGTGCGCATTCATTTGCTCGTGTGGCTGTATGGTGCATGTGTGTGTGTGTGCGGCAGCATAACTTTCATTGTAGCTGGCTGCAGTTCTATAATCTGCTTGCTACATACAAATGCAATGCAAAATTCAAAAATCTCAAAATCTCAGTTTACGTACGTGACGTCGGTGCACTACCGATACGCATTCCGGTTGCAGTGGCAAGTGGCAAGATTATGCGCACGTATTTGTACTTTTTGACTGCGGCAGTTTCCAGTGCGCCAGCCGGTGGTTAATGCGGCCTTTTGTCTTAGATTGCGGTTGTGCATTTGCCTTTTGCATTTTATTTCAGATTTTTATTTTCCTTTTTATTTTTGTTCACAATTTTGTTGGGACTTTTATTATATTATTTCACAATTTAGGATTGCCATTGCAATACCAAGAGGAAGTGCATTCATGCGTTGGTCAGTCGGGGGTAGGGGCGGTGAGAGTGTAGCAGGTGAAGTTGCAAGTTGGAAGTTTGCTTTCCGAGTGCATAGAGGAACATCAGCACGATGATATTACTTTAAAGTAAAATAAATTAATTGTGTAAATATTTGCGTAGCTTTTTCGAGTGCAAAGTCAAATATTTATTAAAGCGTATTTATATAGTGGTCTCCCTTAATTAATTTACAGGTACATTTTATTAAATAACTTAGTGTTTCTGTATTGTGCGTGTTGAAGGAATGCTAGGCAAGAACTTCCTGTGGCTGTTTGAATTGAAGACTTTAAATGTAAAGAATGAAGAAGCAAAGTTGATTTTGCAAAGAGAGCAAACCAATATTTTCGACTCAAAGAGAACATACTTTATGCTGTAGCTAACATGCAATGGACAGAATCTAGAAAAGTTACAAAACTTGTATATCGAAAGGAAAAAACAGGGAAGTGAAAACAAACATTACATACCTACGGTCATTGAAATGAATTGGAGAGCTTTAAAAGTATCGAAATGTGAATAAAGACTTATAAGAGATGCCTAAGAATAAACTAAAACGATGGATACACAAAAACATTAGACACTGTCTTACTAAAAGGATATACATACATTTCTCTTAAGTAAAGAGAATAGCAGGTCAACGTTGAAGAATTGTATGAAGATTGACTATAAAGTTGATGGTTAGGTTAGGTTATAAAGTCTATCCTCAGAAAACATCGTATTTGGATGGATTATAATCAGTTATTTGTGAAGTCAGAAATAGGGCTTCAGAATTAGATAATTAGATTTCAAGTGCCGACAAAACACCTTATACCCTTCACATATCTGTTTGGGCTTTCAATTTTTCTGCCCACGCACTGAGCTGGAGGTTCAAAGTTGTGGTGTGCATGGTATTTCATATAACCTTGATCTCTTGTTTTATCCCTTTATTCGACAAGGTGAGAAGTTTCTACATCATCTTCTTCCAAGAAGTTTTAGCAACTGTTATTGGTTAAGACTTTTAAGCTTTCCGCATGGATATCATTAGGCTAATGGTCTGTTATAACTCCTAAAGTTAGAGAAAGCCCATCATTGCCTAGGGCGAAAAGCTGGCCGGTTCTCTGGTGTTTTATTTGAGCTAAACGGATCTTGTGAATGCAAAGTTACCAGTAAATACCCATTGATAACTAAGCTCTCGCCGGGCCCAGCTATCCAATAGTAACCTAGGCGTAATTACTTTTCGGACAGAAAGGCTTCTCTAGTTGGAATGAATGGGATTGTGCAGATCGGAGTGGTTCGTATCCGATCGCAGGGGTCCATCTGTGGTCCATACATTTGGATTCTCATAATGAACATTTTGTTTGGGCAGCTCAAGCCTCTCTGTAAACGTTATGCGTATGCGGATGAGCTTCTTCTTCCGGTTAAAGCTCTGAGTTAAGGCGGGCGGGAGGACAATTTTCAGAAATTGTAAATACTTAGAGTTTAAGTGAGCGGGGTGGATATAACGATGGAAAAAACGTTGACACTATTGCTTAAGGGCTATTATCGCCGGTTCGTCCACAGATTGTCCGGGTGAACGTGGTCAGCATCAGGTATCGGATGCAAGTCAACCTTTAGGAGTTACGGTGTGATCTCCACTAGTCGGAATGCCGAACAGTTAATCGACCCCGCGTGAATGGTGTTTACGTGCATATGGGATCCAACCCCTGGTCACCAGTCTAGAGCAATATGGAAGCTCAACAGGTAGTAGCTGCAACTAAGAAGTCTGACGGGAGACTTTATTCTGGTACCACCTGGAGTTCGCTTCAACCTGCTCATATGGTCTGGCTCTTCGAGAAGTAGTGCGATATTGGTTAAAATTCGAGTGCAGGAAGAACTGAAACTTTGTCAGTTGAATGTGATTGCAACTGGGTGCCGGATCCAAAGAACGGCAGCGTTGGGCTTCGAGTCCTACCAAGCCAGTCAGCGCGTCCATTCCACAACACCAATTGGTACTAAAAATGCCTGGGATTTTTATTTCACTGATCAACGCATTAATTTGATCTGTTGAACTTTTGAGCGCCGGGGTTAGAACCCCGGACGTTGTCCAATAGTAACCCATAAGAGCACAACGAAGCTCCGACCTGCTCCGACCTGTTCCGACTCCAAAGACTTCTAGACCACGGCGCACGTCCTTAATAACTGTTTACTTTTATTTAGGATTACCTTACGGCCTTCTAATATCTAGAAGTGACCTGATGCCAATGCTAATGAGATAAAGTATTTTTTAACCAGCCTCGAGCACGAGGTCAGGGAATTTAAGGCCAGTATATGATCGGTGTAGCTTCTGAGCTTTGGAGAAGGACACCAACTACTACTTTGATAGCTCAAATTCAGTTCGAAAACCGCAACAATAATCAGGAAGCCTGAAACAGGTACCAGTAAAAAGTTCAATGGTCATCCCGGAGGGCAATAGCAATACTCTGTTAGATTTTTTTCGTAAAAAAGTCGTATATTACCCATCAGCCCTGGGAGGTCTGCTTCAAAGTCGAAATTTTCTCCTCCGATATCAAGGCTAATTGTGGGACGGTGTAAGACTTTTGTGCAATAAATATATCAATACGACCTTGCCGACTTCCCAATAAGATACTAATAGCTATCATAGACCTGGATTTTTAATGCTTCCAAATTACGAATGTCTTTCGAAAGAATGGAACATATAAATATTAATACATTCCAAGTGGGTACTGCACAAGAATAAATTATAAACGAAGAGTATTTGCCATGGTAGCAGGTGACTCAAGTAATGTGATCTATGCCAAATGTAGGTAAGAAAATCAATTAGCCGTTTTTTACTTATGTTGATAGAATCTATAGACTAGTTCAAAAATTACTCCACGGAAACACACCGACAGTTTAAAAATATATTTAACGGCTGTTCAAATATCGATAACGTGTGACTATACAACTATATTTCACACCTTCTCTCACCGCCTTTCTAGCTCAAATATTCAACTTTGGCCAACTTCCATTGTACTTATAACTATTTAACTGCATAGTAGCCTTAAACTAATTTTAATGCGCCACCAGTAAACTACTATGGCACCAACGCATTTTCTTTGTGTTCTTCGCATTATTCTCCCTTAAAGTGATTTGTGAGTTGTGGTCGCCAAGTTCTTGTTGTTTACTTGCCGCCATTAGTTTATATCACTTTCGAGCCATTAACTTGAAAGCTGCAAGTGATATTCCACGGCAGCGGCACATTTACACCTTCGGTGCTTTACACGACAGTAGCTTTCAAATGCTGCAACATAGTAGCTGCGTGCTGCAGCAGGGAGTCATTAGAATGCAGGAAATTTTTAATAAGGAAATGTACACGAAGTGGCAATGCGAGCGAAAATTGCGTTTAAAACAATGAACCAGACTCGCCCACCAAAGCAAACACTGGAAACGCATTAAAATCTGCATTAATGCTGGCGATACAAGGAGAAGCTGACAGCAGGACAATGGTGGACAACAACAATTGCTGTATTCGCACATTTATTCCTTCCATTTCATTGGTTGCGGCTGGTTAGAAATACAGTTATGGTGTAGGTGAAATTTCGCATTTCTAGGGTAGTAAGTATGTAGGTTGACTTTAGAGTGAGAGAGGATTTAATTCAAATAAAACTAAAAAAAAAAATATTGAAAAATAAAATTTAGCTGAAATAGTTCGTAGAAATTGAGTACTGTATGATTTTTATGCTCACCGACCTCAGAATCCTTTTGAAGTATCGATCTGGAATTTTGCCCACGTCTTTTTCTCTACAAATAACTTTTCTTTTATTGCCAACCAAATATAGCTTAAGGGTGTATTCAACTCCAGAATTTTGAAAAAAGATTTTTTTTTCATATATATTTAAAGTCTAGACATTCAAAAATATGACCTTGGAAGGATTTTTCAAAATTCGACTTATTTTCGGAGATACACCCGATTTTGTGAGGTGGCGTCCGTATTTACTAGAATTGTCTCCTAAACTTTAAGCGCGGTTTTCTCGAAACTACTTTTTTCCACACGGTACCGGCATTATCTCAAGTTCTATACAACCGATTTACTTGAAATTTTGTGTGAACCTTCTTTATACAATCCTTTATCGTTCCTACCAGCATCGTGTCAAAATTTTTTTTATAATATTTTAAAAAAATTCAGGAATTTCAAAAAAAAAGCGTAAAAAATGATTTTTATTTTCAGGCAGTCCCCACTTTTCAAAAAAAATTTTTTCGTGTTCCCGGACTATAAAAGCATCCTTACTGATTAAGAAATTCTTTTGATTTTTTTTTCAGATCACCAGGAGAGTCAGGATCTATGTCACAAGGATACGCAATTTTTTTTACACCTGTCTCTCCCCCTTTCTAATTATTTTAATTTTTAATATTTTTTTGTAAAATTTTTTTTTCTGCATTCTTAAGATATCAATAAAACACCATAAAAAATGGATAGTAAAAATATTTTTGGTTTTTTTTTTTTTTAAAATAAAATTCAAAAACTGCCCAAAATTTGATTTCTAGAGTAGAATACCCCCTTAAAGCTAATCTGCAAATTTGCCGATCAAACTCAAAATAAAGATATTTTGACTCCATTTTATGCTATAAGATATGCACCCGTAAAGCGGGTTAGACCGAAAATATTTTATTTTTTCACTACGATCTATGGTATCCTTTCCTATATCACATATGATCACAAAGTGCTTCCTGAGCCTGCAGTGCCCTGTATAGAACGCGGCAAGGAGATGGAATTTGTCTCGAGCCAGGTTGATCATATCTCTTACCGTTGTCAGATTGCAACCTCATAGTAGTATCTTGGCATGGCGCTAGCCTGATACCTCCTGCCAGTGCCGTTTTCTCTCCAGAGTGTTATAGCTTCGCTTAAACTTTTCTACAACACAGAAATCATGTTATATGCAATTTTGGATAGATTACTTCAAAGATATTTTAAAAAATTATACAACAACTGTTGTCTAGTAGCTATTATACAAATAATATCCATTAATCATTCTGATGTCATTAATTAAGTTCTACAATATGGAAGCCCAAATGTTCATGTTATCGTAATCTTATCTTGCTGGATTTTAATTACACAGAAATCGGTTTTCAACTTTGCTTATTAGACACATTTGTTTATAGAAAACCTAGTTGCTTCTGGACTTTTGCCAAAATGAATCTAAAGGTCACTGATAAAAAAAAAAATATATATTTTGGCGATACAACGACTAAAATGTTTTGAAATCAATTAATTATGCAGGAATTCAGCTTAACTGGAGGAAATTCCTTCAATACATTAAAGAGTGTCCCAAAATTAACGCAATACTTAAATGTGTGGGAATTTAGGTAGTAAACTGTTGATAAACCCAAAAAATATCAAATCGACAGTTGATTTTGTTGTTTTAACGGTTATCTAGTCCCCGTTAAAGTGGTAAGTTTCAGATAAGCTGTTACCGAAGTCATCCAACGGTATGGCTGGGATGTACTGTTTCGGCGGGGTCAGACCATTGGGAGTGGGGTGGCAGATGTATAGGGTTTCTGGGCATGCAAAGAGATGGTTAGAGGTTTGCGGGGACTCGTTGCTTGCTGGACATATGTTTCGTTTCTGGATTAGTAGGATAAGTAAGAGTTTAACGGGCTACAGTATCTTGAATGAAGCTGCCCAAAGGTATCTCTCAATTCTCACGCCAATCAAGAACGCCACTTACTGAGAGTGAGTCAGTGAAGGGTTTTATGTCTCCACTGTGAATGGCAGTCAATGCATGTCTTAAGATAGTTGAGTCCGAAGTTTTATTGGCGAATTGTCTTATGTCGTCGACGTATTTGAGGAGTACCTCTTGATGTTTCTAGGAGGCAGTTATACTTCAAGCGACAAATTTTAATCATGCTTTAATTTTGGGGCACCCTGTATTATTGTTACTCACTTTTTCGTTAATATAATATGCAAACAAAGCATTTTACAATCACTTTAATTATGATGGATGTAGTTACAGCAAATAGATATGAGACAAAAAAAATAATATAAAAGCCGCCCACAATATCTAACCAACTCATTATCACAGTTATATCCGAACTAAAGTGTAAAACATGAAATTCACAACGAGCGCTCTCTCCGTGGTAGTACTGCTCTTCGCGGTTTGCCAGGTAAATTAATTATATTACTTCATAGCTGCTTACAACAAGGTACATACAGAATATTTCTTCCAACAACAGGCATACATCATACCTGCTAAGCAATTGGATGGCAATGACTTTTCTGAATGCATCCACAAGTACCAATCCCTGCTTACTGAATACTCGAACCTCGAGAAGGAAGCCAGGCAACAAATGATTGACTGCTTCCAAGATGGCACCCAATGCTTTAAGCATTTTGCGCCCATTATAGCCGCGATCAACCAACGCATGGCTGCAGTAGATGCAAATATTAGTTATTGCTTGCAACATGGAGTCGATTCAGAACCCGAAGCCTCTACAAGCACGTCCAGTACTGACTCTCCAGCAACAGAAGACACTACCGACTCCACTTCAACTAATAGCGCAGCTGGACCTCTGACCATCACCGATTGCTTGAACCTTTTGAATAGTTACCAACCACTAATTGCTGATTTAATGTCCAAGGAGAAAGCTACATTTAACCAGATGGTCGATTGCATGACTGCAGGCAATTCACATGCGCTTTGCTCCAATGAATATGAATCCAAGATAGATGAGATCAATTCCAGTATCGCTGCGGTTAGCCAAAAATTTACAATGTGCTTGAAAGAGGCTGAGTCGGAGCGTATTTAATTTTATCAATGCTGTCTGGAACACTTTAATGTCTTCTTCTTCTTTACTGACTTTAATGTCTTGCGCTTCCAATATTTGCCTTTAATTAATTAATTATTTCAAAGTAATAAAAAATCAATTATGTAAACAGCGAATGATTTTACTTTATTATTATTAATTAATTACATAACTTTTATGGAACACATACATACTTTGAAAGCTTATGAAACTTGATTAAGGACAGTTTTGGATAGTTCATTAGGTCTTCTTCCTGTAACAGATTTAAGAAATCACGCAGCATGGAGTGGAATATCAATAAGCACATCTATTCGCATTTAATATTGACTGAGAGAAATAGCGAGCCTCAGATCAATTCATGAGATTGATGGCTGGGAGCCGAAATCATTCAAATTTTTTTAGAACTGCGCCATAGTTAAAAACGCAACCGCTAACATTTACTTACTTTACTTAGAGCCACTAATAACCCTTCAGACTACTGTTATAATATACCATAGTTATTGGGCGGACTCATTTGTATGGAAGTCGTCATGGCGAGGCTATTTCCCTCATTACACCAAATATATGAATTTAAGTATAGGGTTTTTCAATAAGGCAATACAAAATTAGACCGATAAGTATAGCAAACGAGGCCATAGTTTTTTCCCGCTCTTTCGACATTTCTCTTCAGTTAAGTTTGCCATTTCGTCATGAAAAGATATACAGTCTAACAACGAGTCGAAATTATTAAAATTTACTACCGGAGTCAGAGAGTCAACTTTAAGTCAACTTTAAGAGCGCTCCGGCTAATTTATGGTCGTCATTATAGAACTGCCAGATCAACAATAGAGCGTCTAGTGGAAAAATTTAAATCCACAGGCACAGTACAAAATGTTTTCGAGCAGAAAGGCAAAGAAGTTCCCGTAGTGTCGAGAATATTGCTACCGATAGGGCATCAATTGAGACACAAATCAGTCTCTCACACGTCGTTTTCAAGTGTGGGGCATTTCTGTGACGTTGTCATAAGTCACAGCAAATGCTACAATCGATTTATTGAAAACCAAGTTTGGGGAACGCGGTAACTCAAGAAATAGCCCAGTCAATTGGCCGCCTCGGTCGTTCGATTTGACGCCATACGACTATTTTCTGTGGGCCTACGTCAAGTCTATGGCCTTTACCAACAAGCCAGCGACGATTGATGAACTTCGTACGTATATCGAATGTGAAATTGCGAAGCATCGGGCGATTTATGCTTAGAAATCGTCAAAAATTGGGTTCGGGGTTTGAGTTCTGCAAGTGTGCTAGTGGTGGCTGGGCAAAAGGAATTTCGTCCATACATAATGTCATCGAATGTAGTTTTACGGAAATAAAGAAGTTCAATGGTATCCCAATTTAAAATGGGAGAGTCTGGTTTCATTCCAAAAGTATACTATGAGCATTGGTGTTGCCTTTTCATCCATGCCATACATCCTTTATAACGTTAGAAAAAAATTCAGATAGTTTACAATTTTTCTCTGTAAAATCTGTATTTAAGCCCTTTGCTTACAAAATATTTATTAACATGCTTATTTCATATAAAATTCATATAATGTCAATTCGGTTTCATTGTTTGAAGTTCAAATTTTCAATTACTTCTTGCCACAAACTACCGCCGGCATTTGTTGTTCTTATTATAGCAACAACATACTTGTATAGCAGCAAAGAAGCCTTAAGGTTAAAGCCAATTTTTTTCTGCAGGCGATCTGTGTTATCTTCATGCAAACAAAGCAAACTGTTGAGATTACCCGCAGCCTATTCCAACATTTTCATATTGAATGCAAACTCACACGCACACACTCACACATTTACACATTTCTGCGCTTGCAGCGCAAGTAAAACAAACAGCCAGCGGAGCTGCATTGTTATTGTTGTTGTTGTTGCCTTGTTGACCGTATTCCAATTTTGTGCTTATTTTCTTTTCATTCTCTCCCTCTATGAGGTACATTTTCTTTTGCCCCTTCGCTGCTACAAAATAGTGCTTCCGGTTTCTGTTCTCATGAATTACACAAATAAATCTAACATTCAATTGAGTGAACACGAGGCGGATTTTCGCCGGTTTGTAGGGTCGGCCTTTCACACTTCTCCCAACCTCTGCCTGCGCCCATTTTGCACCACCCGCTCTCGAGTAGCTTATCGGCAGGCGAACGGTCAATCGTTTCGTAGTCAGCAAATGTTGACTTGCCATTCTAAGTGTGTGTGTGTGTATGTGTGTTTGTTGGCTTTGGCGTGACTGTGTGTGTACAGTGCAGTCAGCGAGAGTGTTAACAATATACAAATCCACCTATCTGCACCCACCCAGCTGCCCGTGTTTACTTGCACATGGCACTTGGGCGGTGCGACTGCCAGCCATTGCTTTCGCTTGCCGCTGTTGCTGTTGTTATTATTATTGATCAGCTTAATACTACCTTGCACACACACTGCTCTTTCTCACCCCTCTCTGCCTGTGTATTTATTTATGTTTATCGCCTGGTTAACCTCACACTCTCGCCACTACATAATGTCGGTGAATTTGTACGGCGCTGGAGTAGCAGCGCTCTTGCAATTGTTGTGTTGCTGATATGAAATGAAGAGCTGAGCGGTTGTTGAGGTTATGCAGCACAATGCATTAGCCGCATTTCAGAAACTATAACGGTTTGATGTTCTTTTACTTATTTTTGCGTTTTAACAAATTGCTTAAATGGGAAATGAGGTAAGTGAGTTTGTTTTATGTTGCAACGTGGCAAATCAGTACCAATTTATGTTTTCGGTTATGACTGAAATTCGCAGAGCTAACGGATTTATAACCCAAATGCTACACATTGCTTTTTAACACACACACATACATACAAATAATGAATATATAAGTGTGTTTGTATGTGTATTTCCATACAATTTCGTAGGGAGTGTTTTATGTTGGCCGCTTTCCGTTAGCATTCATGCTTCTTCGCTTGGCAATTTTTACCTGCCGCGCTGCTCTCGGCGCAACGAACCGTGTAGCGTGGAATATGAGAAAACTCAGCGGATGCGGAATTCGTTCTTAATAATTTATTTGAATTTTCGGTATTAGTTGAAGTGAAGCGCAATTTATGCTCGAATATTGCATTGTCTTACTAAACACATAAAGTATGCAGATTGGCATTATGGATGTTAAATACTTAATCTGTTGTTGATATGATCTGAAAATGCTTTTTGTGCTGAGATTTGAAAAAATTTGAATTGTTTTATGAGAGGTTTATCAAAGAAGTATTATATTATGTATTTTTTTTTTATTTTTTTTGTGTTTCGATCACAAAGATACTGTATCTGGCCAATAGCCCATTAAATGCATTGCTAAAAGGTAATTTTTAATAGTTAGTATCATACATAAACTCATATAAATTAGTTAGTTTATAGCGCAAATAATAACTGCGTTGCCAGTAAAATAAAGTTTTGTGAAGTTGTTGTTTCAAAGAGGACTACTTTGTTATCGTAACCTATTCCTAGAAATGAAATTATTCAGCACAGAAATTCCGTTAAATTTTCTATACTTTCAGAATATTGGAAAAAGCCTTCGGAGATACTTGTTTACCATGAGCAGGTGTTTTTGATTGGCTAAAGAGGATCGAGAATGCGTTTACGACGAACCACGTCCAGGATGGCCATCAAAATCAACAGATGATCAAAAAAGGCAAATTCCTAATTTTGATTGGTATTTGAGTTAACGTCTGTGAAACAATGCTTTCAGATTACCAGGATCCGTCTTGGATCCATGCTTATGTCGACAAGGCATCCAATTTTGTTTCGTGAAAAGAGTCCGGAATTGTGGGCCGACAACTCTGGTTTTTGTACCACGTTAATGCGCCGTCGCAATTTGCATTGATTTCTCGTGAGTGTTTCTCCAAATTTTCAACTAATAGCTGACTTCTGGCTAGTCAGCAAACTCAAGCGAAACCATTTGAAACCGTCAGTTACATTGAAGGCTATTCCGAAAATCGACTCTAACAACTGTTTGAGTGATACCCAGCCAAAAGGAAACAGACGATCTCGCTTCACTTTTGGCCGGGTATCACTGAACCGTAAAAGTTTTGGTTATTGAAGCGCGCTTCTAAAGATCCAACGCTTGTCAGCTTGGAAAATTAATCGTATTTTTTCTTCAGTAAATATAATTAAATAAATATTATTATTTAGTATGAAAGCAAATAAATACAAAAATAAAATATCAATAAATTGGTTAAAATATAATATACTAACTAACTAACATTATTAATTTCCCACATATTGCATCAAACAATGGATTTATTAAGCGAACACTTCGATCAGCAGATAATCTAACATTTTGGACCGGTCGATTAGCCATCACAATCGTGTGATATCACACCGTTAGACTTTTCCTGTGTTAATATTTAAAGTCTCCCGCTTGGGTTCAGGCCTTGAAGAAAACCAACACACGTATCATTCGCTAGTTACCAGTCGAAATGTTTGAACGAGTCTTCGAAAATTGAACGTAACGGTTAAACTATCTGAGTTGTAGCCAAGACCAAAATTTGTAAGAGATAATCTGCAAAAAAGAAATGTGAAATTATTATCTTTCGAATTATAATAAACATTCGCCATTATGTTTGAAGTTTCTCTGTTTTTTCTTTAAAAATTTCGAAATGGATCACTTTTTATATATCGGTTAAGATATAAGATATCCTGTTTGGATTGTTTTTTCAACATTAAAGTGACCTGTTGCTACACTCTCTCTATATCTATCTCTATTTTTTATAATTCCCGCCAGTCAGTTAAACTGTTCTCCTATTTATGGAATTTTGATTCACTATACCAAACCTACAGAGCTTTGATTGTCTAGCCCAACGTATGTACATTAAATATTTATCTATACTTTTCAGAAGTTTGCTTTCAGACAACCTTAGAGTCTGTGAAGCTGCCGACAACCGATAGATATCTCTCTATTATTCGATTATGTATATAGTACGAGGTGTGTTCAAAAAGTATCGAGAATTTTTTGTTTTTTTTTCAAAAATTATTTATTTATTCATGAATATCTATTTTGCCCCTTCAAAATAATCCCCATGAGATATTATACACTCGTGCCAATGGTTTTTCCAATCTTCGAAACACTTCAAAAAATCATTTTTTTTTATCTTCTTCAACTCCTCCTTCGATGCCATCTTTATCTCGTCAAGAGAAGCGTAACGTCGTCCTCTCATGGGCCTCTTCAGTTAAGGGAGCAAGAAAAAGTTACAGAGAGCCAGATTTGAGGAATACAGTGGCTGCAGCATCATTAGTGTGTTGTTTTTGGCCAAAAAGTCGCGCACAAGCGACGATGTGTGTGAGCAGGGGCGTTATCGTGGTGCAAAAGCCAATTTTTGTTCTTCCACAAATCTGGGCGTTTCTGGCGGATTGCTTCGCGCAAATTGCGCATAACTTGCAGGTAATATTCCTTATTGATCGTTCTTCCCTGTGGCAAGAACTCATGATACACCACGCCACTGCAATCGAAGAAAACTGTCGGTTACGGTTCGCGATACTTTTTGAACACACCTCGTATATCATATCTGCGCGTGTTTACTAAGAGATGAATTTTCTAAATATATAAAAGGCGTACAAAATCAGCCGCTCGAAATCAACGTTCGATATTCTGGTAATATTATGAAATATAGCAATACACTCATAAATATAATATTCAATGATTTCTGCCTTCAACAAAGATTTAAATTTTGTCGAGCATTCGAATATCACGTATTGCAACGTAGAAAAGCAAACAAATCAATAAATCCAATTCAACTTAAGAAATATGCGCATAATCATACCTGCATATATAATATAAATCTTTGTTTTTGTAATGAGGCTGCGCTTGGGCGCCTTAAAAATAGCATTTCATGCTACCAACAATAAATTTCTTGCCGCAGCTGCTACCCAGCTGTGCAGCTAATATGCCGACGAGGGAACAAACAAAATATATTCAAATAAATACTAGGGCAACATCAGTCGGCCAGCGTGACTTGACACTAAATCACACTTTAGTGCTGACTGGATTTTGTAAAATATAAGCTCAAACTTATGGCCGAACGGAAGATAACAAAGAAAACGATGATGTTGCACCTTTTTGCTGGCGACCACATAGAATGGGGGCGGCGTATGCGAAATGCTGAACTTCTTTAAAAAGTAACAGCCACCTAAAATCCAGTCTAGACGAAATAAATCAGCAAAATACACATACCTACATGCACATACATATATTTTATAAATTTTCTGTAACATTGTACATATGTTCACGTTCGTTAATGAGTATGTGTGTGGGGCTTTGAAAAAGTGCGTAAGGCATTTGTGCCTTGAGCAAAAGCACTGACTACGCAATTGCCTAAAAAAGGTATATACATATGCATGTGTTATTGCGTGTTTGTTCTATTCTTGAACGTGGGTGTTAGGGAGTATTCAAAAATTCTGAATATGTAAAATTAGGGCTGTGCTTGTGGGCGTAGCTATGACCCAGGCATAATTTCGCTGTTTACTTTGTGTTCTAAATGTCATAGATTTACCCTCGGATAGCAGATAAACTATTGTAATGACTCATCAGTTCAATTGTTTTCGGTTTTTCTGCTAGTTTAGTTTTTATGAGCAAGTAGAAGTAGGTTGCAATCGAATCGGGGTCGCTATATATATAATTGCCTGCTTACCAGTCTCAAAATAAAAATATCTTATATTTCCTAGCATCCTCTGATGATGGATTGTGCTAAGTTCTTAAACTCTAACTAAACGCTTGCTGTATTCTGTTCTATACTGACTCTGGACTACATACTCCAGCGATTTGTTTCTAGCAATAAAAATTTTTGTTGTGTACATGATCTTCTTGTAATCTGAGTATTAAGAGAGTATTGATAATAACTAAAGTGAAGAGATATACTATATATTGACTGATATTCCGTTCAAAATTATGTCAGAATAATGTACACTAGAAATATATAACTGAGGCCAATTTCCGCGAATTTGATCACTTTCTTAATATTATAATTCTTAATAATATTATGGAGGATATTCAGCATGTTTTATGTATTTTAAAGCGCAGAAGCGTGACTAATGGCATCGCCCACTGATTTGACTCTCGGCGTGTTTCAGTTTAAAAACCTTAATACCAGTGTGACACTTTCCAAAAAAAAAAATATATATATATTAAATTTGCTTTTTCGATAGCTTATATTTCCATAAATATCCTGTGAAATCGGGAAGGTCGTATCTTGAATACATTACATTTGCTATAAAATGACCTACGATCTTTTTGATTGGTCGAAAATTGTCAATTCGGCATTAAAAAGAACGACCATTAATTTTTTTTAAAAACGATTATATTTTTTCAAAACTACGCCATTTTTTCTTGATATTTTTCAAAGATCATAGGTCATTGTAAAGGAAATAACTTTAAGTTTAATAAACTTTTAAGATTTTTTTGTTTCAGTTAGTCATTCGGTCGGAATCATGCCAGCAGTTGGGGCACTTTTTTTTGGATCCTCCGAAGACAGCCCCTAACTCCCTTATTTTTCAACATTTTTGTAAAATAAAAACTCTTAAAATATAGCTGAAAGTATACTTTATTACGTTCAAGGTAGTTCGAAATGTTCCATCACGTACTTTCTCTTAAAAATAAATAAGAAAATCGCCTAATTTTTCGGCGTCACGCTGGTATAACCCCTTAGGAATAATGAAGAAGTAGTTGGTCTAGAATTTGGCGTCGTAGTAGTTCTTTTACTGAAGTGTGGTTAAGCTGTAAATCGCGGTGTTTGGTGTGTTTGTTGTTTTTGGTGTGTTTGTTGTAATTGGTGTGTTTGTCGTTTTTGGTGTATTTGGTGTGTTTGTTGTTTTTGTTGTATTTGGTGCGTTTGTTGTTTTTGTTATATTTGGTGTGTTTGTTGTATTTGGTGTGTTTGTTGTATTTGGTGTATTGTTGGTTTTGTTGTATTTGGTGTATTTGTTGTATTTGGTGTGTTTGTTGTATTTTGTGTGTTTTGGTGTATTTGTTGTATTTGGTGTGTTTGTTGTATTTGGTGTATTTGTTGTATTTGGTGTGTTTGTTGTTTTGGTGTATTTGTTGATTTGGTGTGTTTGTTGTATTTGGTGTGTTTGTTGTATTTGGTGTGTTTGGTGTGTTTGTTGTATTTGGTGTATTTGTTGTATTTGGTGTAGTGGTTTGTTGTATTTGGTGTATTTGGTGTGTTTGTTGTTTTTGGTGTATTTGTTGAATTTGGTGTGTTTGTTGTATTTTGGTGTTTGGTGTATTGTTGTGTTTGGGTAGTTTGTTGTATTTGGTGTGTTTGTTGTTTTGTGTATTGGTGTGTTTGTTGTATTTGGTGTGTTTGTTGTTTTTGATGTGTTTGGTGTATTTGTTGTATTTGGTGTGTTTGTTGTATTTGGTGTATTTGTTGTATTTGGTGTGGTTGGTGTAGTTGGTTAGAATCGCGTCGTACTTAACTGAAGTGTGGTGTAGTTGTGGATCGGGTGTGTTGGTGTGTGGTGTTAGAAGTCCGCGTCGTACTTGAACTGAAGTTGGTGTAGTTGTGGATCGCGGTGTTGTTGGTGTAGTTGGTGTAGAAGTCCGCGTCGTACTTGAACTGAAGTGTGGTGTAGTTGTGGATCGCGGTGTGTTGTGTTTGGTGTAGAAGTTCGCGTCGTACTTGAACTGAAGTGTGGTGTAGTTGTGGATCGCGGTGTAGTTGGTGTAGTTGTTGTAGAAGTCCGCGTCGTACTTGAACTGAAGTGTGGTGTAGTTGTGGATTGCGGTGTGTTGGTGATTGGTGTAGAAGTCCGCGTCGTACTTGACTGAAGTGTGGTGTAGTTGTGGATCGCGGTGTTTGTTGTATTGGTAGAAGTTCGCGTCGTACTTGAACTGAAGTGTGGTGTAGTTGTGGATTGCGGTGTGTTGGTGTAGTTGTTGTAGAAGTTCGCGTCGTACTTGACTGAAGTGTGTGTAGTTGTGGATTGCGGTGTTGGGTGTTTGTGTAGAAGTTCGCGTCGTACTTGAACTGAAGTGTGGTGTAGTTGTGGATGCGGTGTGTTGGTGTATTGGTGGTGCGTGTACTTGAACTGAAGTGTGGTGTAGTTGTGGATTGCGGTGTGGTTGGTGTAGTTGGTGTAGAAGTCCGCGTCGTACTTGAACTGAAGTGTGGTGTAGTTGTGGATTTCGGTGTGGTTGGTGTAGTTGGTGTAGAAGTCCGCGTCGTACTTGAACTGAAGTGTGGTGTAGTTGTGGATCGCGGTGTGGTTGGTGTAGTTGGTGTAGAAGTCCGCGTCGTACTTGAACTGAAGTTGGTGTAGTTGTGGATCGCGGTGTGGTTGGTGTAGTTGGTGTAGAAGTCCGCGTCGTACTTGAACTGAAGTGTAGTGTAGTTGTGGATCGCGGTGTAGTTGGTGCAGTTGTTGTAGAAGTCCGCGTCGTACTTGAACTGAAGTGTGGTGTAGTTGTGGATTGCGGTGTGGTTGGTGTAGTTGGTGTAGAAGTCCGCGTCGTACTTGAACTGAAGTGTGGTGTAGTTGTGGATCGCGGTGTAGTTGGTGTAGTTGTTGTAGAAGTCCGCGTCGTACTTGAACTGAAGTGTGATGTAGTTGTGGATTGCGGTGTGGTTGGTGTACTTGGTGTAGAAGTCCGCGTCGTACTTGAACTGAAGTGTGGTGTAGTTGTGGATCGCGGTGTAGTTGGTGCAGTTGTTGTAGAAGTCCGCGTCGTACTTGAACTGAAGTGTGGTGTAGTTGTGGATTGCGGTGTGGTTGGTGTAGTTGGTGTAGAAGTCCGCGTTGTACTTGAACTGAAGTGTGGTGTAGTTGTGGATTGCGGTGTGGTTGGTGTAGTTGGTGTAGAAGTCCGCGTCGTACTTGAACTGAAGTGTGGTGTAGTTGTGGATCGCGGTGTAGTTGGTGTAGTTGTTGTAGAAGTCCGCGTCGTACTTGAACTGAAGTGTGATGTAGTTGTGGATTGCGGTGTGGTTGGTGTACTTGGTGTAGAAGTCCGCGTCGTACTTGAACTGAAGTGTGGTGTAGTTGTGGATTGCGGTGTGGTTGGTGTAGTTGGTGTAGAAGTCCGCGTCGTACTTGAACTGAAGTGTGGTGTAGTTGTGGATCGCGGTGTAGTTGGTGTAGTTGTTGTAGAAGTCCGCGTCGTACTTGAACTGAAGTGTGGTGTAGTTGTGGATTGCGGTGTGGTTGGTGTATTTGTCGTTTTTGTTGTATTTGGTGTATTTGTTGTCTTTGGTGTATTTGGTGTGTTTGTTGTTTTTGGTGTACTTGTGGTATTTGGTGTATTTGTTGTATTTGGTGCGGTTGGTGTAGTTGGTGTACTTGAACTGAAGTGTAGTGTAGTTGTGGATCGCGGTGTAGTTGGTGCAGTTGTTGTAGAAGTCCGCGTCGTACTTGAACTGAAGTGTGGTGTAGTTGTGGATTGCGGTGTGGTTGGTGTAGTTGGTGTAGAAGTCCGCGTCGTACTTGAACTGAAGTGTGGTGTAGTTGTGGATCGCGGTGTAGTTGGTGTAGTTGTTGTAGAAGTCCGCGTCGTACTTGAACTGAAGTGTGGTGTAGTTGTGGATTGCGGTGTGGTTGGTGTATTTGTCGTTTTTGTTGTATTTGGTGTATTTGTTGTCTTTGGTGTATTTGGTGTGTTTGTTGTTTTTGGTGTACTTGTGGTATTTGGTGTATTTGTTGTATTTGGTGCGGTTGGTGTAGTTGGTGTACTTGAACTGAAGTGTGGTGTGGTTGTGGATCGCGGTGTGGTTGGTGTAGTTGGTGTAGAAGTCCGCGTCGTAGTTGAACTGGCGTGTGGTGTAGTCGTAAATTGTGGTGTAAGTATTGTACTTAATGTAGATATGGTTTTGCTATCGGTGGAAGGGATCTCAATTGGTTTATTTCGAAGCACGAGCGCCTAAATGATAACAAGATAAGCACAATACTCTGATAAAAACATATACCAAATCTTACTAACCTTGTTAGCTCCAACAAGCAGCACTGCCAATATTACGAAAGTCGCTCCGAATCTCATGTTGAATACTTTGTTGTCGTTCCAATTAAACTAACGAGGTTTCAAGGCGTGTGCGGCTTTTATAACAGTCGGACATATGATAATTTTTTGTCGAATTTTTAGTAGCTCAAAAATGAATATTAATTGTTATTAAGTTTCTTTCTTTATATCTGAAATATTGTCAAAATTGATAAGATACGTTTGGTATCTTTTTCATTGAGAAATAATTGAAAAGTAAACTTCCTCCAAGATTAAAGACAAAACTGATAACACATACAGTTTATATATTTTTCTTAAAGGAATAATTAAAATGTAAGTTTCTACAGATTAAAGACATTGGAAACAGTTAATTAAATGTGAGAGTTTTCGCTAGGTTAACTAGATTACCATTATCAATTTTACTTTCTAAAACCCTTAACTGTCAATTTGTTTACGATAAAAATATATATTTATAAATATGTAAGTATGTATTAGTAATACACGAGTAAGTAAGATAAGGATTACTAATGAATTTTTAAAAAAGTTATATGTACACTAGTATATTTTAAGTATTATAATATTTTAAATATATTATATATAAAAAATAGTTTAGATCGGTTTCTTTGTTCGTGGGAAGTTTGATCTCCATTTGTCAGTTAGGGTCTTTTGGTAGAACATTTTTTTCCTATAAACCGTGACTAAAAATCAATCAGTTTTTTAAGTGCGACTTTAAATTTATTGATCTTTACTACACCTACATAATCCCTTTCCTTCCCTAAATCACTCAAATTCCTTTTAAAGATCATAATCTTTCTGCGGCAATCCCACTTCTCATTGCTGCTGAATGCTTAAAGCGCACTAATGAACTGCTAAGTAAATATCTAGTTTAACATTTGCCACACTTGTGCGCATGTGTGCGTGTCTGTGTGAGTGAAAGCGTTCGTCTTCTTGTAATGAGTAAATTAATATCATATGTTACTCGAATATCACAACACCAATGGAAATAGCGAAGTCAGATATTCAAACAACTTGCTCCGTCTGCGTACTAACTAAACCGTTATGCTTGTCTATAACAATGTGGAATACAAATGTGGCATGGCAGTGGCCGGTGATAACATTTAATAGTCCAACTATGCAATGGCTAATGGCATGACATTCTGTAACTGTCAGACATGTGTGGCTATCCACACATACCCACGCACACAATTTGAAAGCGCTGAATGCAAGTATGTACAATATATATATGTATGTGTGTATGTTGGTGTGTTTGTATTTGCATTAACATTTGTTCACTAATTTCCTGAAATGTACTTACATTAACAGCACTGCATATATTGTGCGCATGTGTGCGTGGCAATTCAGCGAATGCGAATGGCAACGACTGCAACATGCAACAAATCTACAGTTACTAAGTAGCATATAATATTATTATTGCAAAGTTTAATTACACTTTAGACCAATTTCTGCAATGTAAGTACAAATAAATGTATATATATGTTATATGTATGTATATATACTTGTGTTTGTGTGTGCTAAATGTGCTGGAAATTATTCATTATGAGGTTATTTTGTACATGTTTTAATGTGCGCTGGCGTGGCTCAGCACATGCAACAAGCTGTTAAGTGAAGAATCTGGCTAAGCATGCCAAACCAAGAAACGAATAGAGACCAAGAGTTAGGATACCAAGAGCTACAAGTTAAGTGTAAGAATTTCAAAGGACCGTGGGACTGAAGCCTTTAATCGCTGAGTACATCTCCGACATTCTGCTGTTATTGCAGGAAATTCGGTTAAAAGTTGAAACAAGACTTTGAGATTATCTGCTACTTGGAAGTAAATGTTAAGCCTATGTACACATTACGAAAAGGACAACTACAACTGAAGGTTTGGTCAATAAGTGACTTAAATTTTGAAGAAAATGCTTCTCTATGGCAAACTTGAGCCTAAAAGCTTGCTGCAAAATCCAAAAAAAATGACAAAAACCTTGCTGCTAACCGCTCTTTGCAATGTCTCTTCCATCAGCTATAAGATTAAGTCAAAATAAATTTCAAAAACCCGTCTTTCTTTAGTTATTCATCCCTAAAGCTATGGCATAAAATTAAACAGATGTTGAATGTGGACATCGCAAAATACCCTTCATCTATCACAAGCCTTTTAATTAGATCATTTAAAACTGTCGGAAGTCGGTATTCAAACCACTTTTCACTTTCACTGGTATCACTAAAAATGTTCACTTGTTTACTCTAAAATCGATACCAAGAAATATTTTCACAATTTGCACTAAGAACTGCTGAATTCACACCACTGTACGCAGTTATAACAAGCATTGTGTTGCTCAACTGTCTTCGAAGATTTGTATGCTCGTTAAATTGCGTAAATATTCAGCATTTATTATTATGATGATATTTACAGTTATGACTGCTGATTTATTAACTTTGTTGCATGTTCTCTGCATGTTGAAGGGCTGATTATCTGTGATATGTGATGATGATGTGTGCAAACGAAACGAAGTGTTATAAAATACAAGGATAACTTTAACCTTGGTGCATTGAATGCTATTAGCACTCTTTAGAAATACTAGAGATTTCTTACAAGAATTTTGATCAGTCTGTTTTTAAGGCGGCTATATGCTTGACTTGTTACTTGATCTGAATAAATCCTAATTAGGGCATATATCTTGGCCAATACAGGCACTTGATTCAGATCATTGTTAATGGTCCGATATCTGGCAAATGAGCTGCTTCATCAGCAAGGGACTGGATGCGAATTTCAGACCGATATCTCAATAACTGTGGGACATCGCCAAACCGACCCTGCTGACGAATCACTTTGATCATTTGTAGATTTAATACAGGGTCTTTAACGTTTCCTTTTGGGTGATACAAACACGTATATAGCGTGATGGAAACGTAGATTCTACCATAAACAGATCTATAAAATTCATAAAAATTCTAATTTTTTCTTTAACACAAGTATAAAGTACTAAGTTTGGTAAAAATATCAATTTAAGCAATAAGTACAGGGGGAATGTATGAGTTTTATGCGGAGTAAATTTGTTGAAATGGAAGTTATTACTTCGCCCCTTATGCTTCTTCCTTATTTGGCAAATCGTATACGAATATTGGTGATCATAAATATAATATAATAATATATACAATATTTATAAGCTTAATAATAATATAATAATGTTAAGTTTCCCAACGTTCTGGATCCCTGCCCATTGTCGAATGTCTCGAAGCCACGAAAATTGTTTACGACCTATACCCGGTTTTCCAAAAATTTTCCCTTGTTTAATTATTTGTAGGAGCTCATACTTAGCGGGCCTCATAATATGTCCTAGGTAGGCTGCTTTTCTTTGTTTTATAGTCTTAAAAACTCTCTGTTACAGTTCACTCATCTCAAAACTTCACTATTTGTAACTTTATCTGTCCATAGGATTTTTAGGATTCTTCTAATAAGCCATAGCTCGAAGGACTTTAGCTTGTTCACATCTGTGATTTTGAGAGTCCACGTTTCTATCGTATAGAGATGCTCTGGCCAAACATTTTAAAAAACGCATTTTGGTTGTGATGTTGAGGTCATGGCTACGTAATATGTTTTTGTGTTTGAGAAAAGTTGTTCGCGCAAACTCGATTCGAGATTTTATTTCTTTAGAACAATCCCAATTTTCATTGATCTGACAACCTAAGTACTTGAAATTTTTAACTCTTTCGATGCTGCTAATAATAGTGTACTTCGCCTTGTTTATGTGATTGCGTAGGCAATATTCGTCACTACGTAAGTTAACTCGGTTTACAAATTCTTGCAATCCCATCAAGCTTTCGGTTATAAGTGTATTGTCATCTGCATAGCATATATTATTGATAAAAATACCACTCACTTTCACTTTGCCGCTGTAAGCAAATAATTTTGAAAAAGTGATCGCGGTCCCGCCTTCTAATAACTTTATTTTGTATATGTTCTAGACCTCGAGAGCTACGAAAGCCAAATTGACAAAATTGACAATTCTTATAAGAACTGTTACCGACAGTGTGAAAATGGATGAAATCGTTAGGTAACCCCGCTCACTCTCGGTACTGTTAAAAACTGCTAAAAGCGCTGTAAATCAATAACTATATGCGCCAGAGACATTTCACTTTACCCAAGAGATGATGTATCATGGCTTTAATGGAACCGGATTGAGAATTCGACGACCTGCGTGGCACTGCCCGCTACTAGGTCAATGCACATATCTTGAGACCCGCCCTACTGATTTCAAATTTAGTACGTGACATTCCTCTCCTGATAGTAGTATGTCTGTGTGGTACAAATGAGGTCAACAGTTCATTTAGCTCCCATATACCTAATATAAAGATTTTCGAACTCCCTGGTGATTTTCTACTGCATATATCGACCACTATGTTATCTCTATGAAAACGAGACGGCGTGTTTTTTGACAACCGTACGTTTTTAAGCTTAAAATAAATAAAATGTGGTGAAAAATTGTGCTAGACCACATATAACTAACAGTAGCTGAAGTTACTTCTCTGTATTTCATCCTTGCAAGTTGCAGGGGTTTGAACTTAGCTCTTTCTTACTTGTTAATTGTAAAATTCTTTGGTCAGGATGATACACTACGGTGTTATGGATCTGAACTTCAAATCTGTTTTGCATATCGTTCGTTCCTTTTTTTTTCGTATGCATTTTAAAATGTAGCAAATCCAAACACATTTGGTTTTATTGCTCCTATCTTCTGGATCTTCTAGATATTTTTATACATATCTGTCAGCCTTGTAAATTTTAAATTCCCTACAAATAAATGTGGAATCCTTTTTTGTATGCCCTTTTATGGAGTGAGGAAGGATTTTTTTTTACTCCAATGGTTCAGCCTATGCTTTGAAGTTTAGTTTCGGAGATATGAGAGTATTGATTGCTTAACCTATTGTAATCGGCTCGCAAAATTTTGAGTCGTTGAAGAAAATTTTTCCGAAATGGCAGGATTGATCTACTTGACGTATTCAACTTAAATACAAATACAAAAGATTTCTCACAAGAATTTCATCCCGATCATTCAGTTGGTATGGCAGCAATATGCTACAGAAATCGGATAAAATAAATTATTTTATGGTCAAGACTATTTAACTACCTATAGAATAGTTTTTAAATTATTTAAATTGGACTTTCCATTCAAAAGATATTACGAATTAAAAAATTCAAACAGTAAACAAAACCGCCATAGCGCTGTGGCCGTTGTTTGTGATGCAGTCTGAAAAGCGCGCCGGGCCAGAGAATGTAAAATATAGAGAAGGTGCGAATTGAATTATGTATGATGTTCGATTTGGCGGCTAACAGAGCCGATAGAATCAAAGTAAGGAATTCGCCGTTTTCGCTGCTATTTAGCAGAATTGAGCACGTGCAGTGGCAAAAATATATGTAAAACGACTGAATTCATGCCAGAATAAATAAAGAGAAATGCTTTGAAGAAAAATATACAAAGCATTCTCTGAGTCACATATGCGTAATTATTTTGTATTATATAAACCATTGTTTTCTGGAAAATGGTAAAAATTTTAATTATTTTTACAAAATCGGGAAAAATTAGGAAACGTTATTTTAATTTTATTTTTTTTTTTAATTTAATTTTTTAATTTTTAAATAAATTAATATTTCAAATAAATTATATTTATTTCGACTATTAAAAAGTGAAGAAGAAAATTTATGACCTTTTGTTATTATTTCCATATTTGTACCAACAGAATTTCTATGACACATACATATGTATATACATATACTATTTTTTTGGCACATTTGTCTGTACGTTTACGAAAGCAAATGCGAGCCATATACATATGTACATACATTCATAATAACAAGTGTCGCACGCTTCTTTTGCATCTCCGTTGTCACGGTGATCCAATGGCCGAAACTTGCGTTTTGTCAAAGAGTCAAGTGCTGAGCACATTGAGCACGACAGACTGCAAGCGACATGTGTAATGAATGGTACAATTTCGGTTGATACTTCGATATCAATTCCATCTTCCCTTTATAAATTCACGAAAGATGAACTCATCACAAATGTTCGAACATTGGCCAAATTATCGTAACTACGATTTCTTAAGTGCACACGCAATGTTAGCTGTCAAAAATACCGATGTTGTTGACTTAAACTGGAAGATTCAAAATAAAATTCCGGGAAACTTGCGCTCATACAAATTGATCGATCGTCTTGACAGAGGCTTGGTATGCCACCGCATCATTTGCGTCTCAAAGTTGGATCTGTCGTTATTATGTTTTGCAATCTTCATGCGCCGAAACTGTGTAATGGAACCCGACCGATTGTGACGCACCTATCGAATACAAGGGGGAGAATGCTTAATTCTACGAGTTCCTTTGAGTTCTAACGATTTTCCATTTCAGTTGAAACGTATTCCGTTTCCAGTGAAAATTGGACTTAAAGGTAGTCGCATAGTGTGAGGCATAAATTTGGAAATGCCATGTTTTTCACACGAACAGATATACATGGCGTGCTCACGAGTTGGAAAACCATTTTTCTGTACACCGGAATAGAAACGAAAAAATGTTGTTTATAAAGATGCGTTACATTGAAAAAAAAAAAGAACAAAAAATTAAATGATAAATTTAAATTTCTTTTCATTTCAAAATACGTAACTTCACGCAGGACAACGGCTGCGAGGTCAGCTAATTTTATATAAATATATACTTTATATGTAAAATAATCGTTTCTGGCTATTCCCAGAGAACATTCGTTACCTTTGTAAATTTCTACAGATGGCTCCAAACATCGTGGCAAACTTAATATACCCTGTTCAGGATATGCAAATTACTAATAATAATATACTATGATTAAAAATTCAATAAAATATGTAAAGTTTTCGAGTCCAGCGATTATATTTCGTTAACAATTACTTTCCTGCACAAAATTTCTATAGATAACAGACACCCTGTAGGTTGTGTAAACACCATCAAGGCTCTACTGCAGCTCAATCATATGTATTGATAGTACTATTCCACTTTAGCACTCAACAACAGCCTGTTGTTGAAAATAGTATTAACACGTGAGTACAATACCGAAGTTAAAATATGATTACGTTCACACTTTCCGGAAATAGTTTAACATAACATTTACGGCTCCAATGCGTACATACATACATACAGTTTAGTGTCATTCACATCAAATCCCAGAAGATGTGCAAATCAAGTCCAGTCAATAGCTGGCGATGAATATAAATTCCTCTGCGTATCGGCATTGTTGAGCGTGAATACCTACAAACACTCCGTTTGGCCTGCACATACATATGTGTCTGTGTGTGTGTAGGTACGTAACTTCTCGATTGCCGCACTAAAGGCGTTATCTTCGCCATTGAATCTCCCATTTGCACGCACAGCAGTTACTATTTATAATTATATTTCTAATTAACTTATGCTCATGAGGTAATTTTATAGCTTCGGACCGAGCCATACCCGTATATAGCCAATGTGCAGCACCAAAGGGTGTGTTTGTTTGTGTTGGCACAGTCATGGGTTCAGCAAGCACTTACTACATATATATACATGTGTAAGTGTGTATATAGTATACTCGTATGTGTAAGAAATATGTGTAGAATGTATGGCTTTGTGTGCCTGCATATCTTTGGGTAATAATATAATATGAACGATCTCAGCTGAGACTGCCACTGCGCCAGCTGCTCCGTTGGTATTGTCTTATGTCTGTAACTGTTCATTACCCCCGGAGTATTCGAGGCGTGTTTGCACGAGCGCAAATTGCTCACATGCCATTGTGGTTGTCGGTAATGTAGTTGTTGTTGTTGTCTTGGCCCCTCTGGTATTCGCTCGCTGACATTTGGACTGCAATGGCCGCAGCTGCAGCGGTAACCGAAATGATATTTTATAATACGTTATCATAGTTATAATGGCCATTGTTGCTGTTGCACATGTAATTGTTATCGCTGATGTTGTTAGTATTGCTACAATTGTAACTGCTACTGCCACATTTGTTGCGAATGCTCTTGTTGTTGTTGTTGTTGTTGTTGTTGTTGTTTTGTTACTGCTGCTGCTTGCACCGTTATTTGTGCCATTATTGGTGGCGCAGCGAAATGGCATTGCACCGACAACCAGGCAATATAACAGGTATATAATAACGCTCTTATGGGCACCCAAGCGAACTCAAAAGCACAGTGTCTTGTGAGTGAATAATGTAGTAACCATGAGTTGTAGAAAACTGCTTAAGACAAAAAATAAAGTGTATGAAAGAGTTACCTCTTTATTGTGCTATACCACTTGAGCTTATGAAGTATTAACAAGGAAGAAGCGTGATCATGTTAGTTGGGTTTTTATGATTCAGGAGGCATTTTTCCTGTAGTACCTCAAAACGTACCCGTATACTATATATTACTAAGAAAAAAATATGATAAATATGAGACGCAAGGTCACTGCCGATCTACCTCAGAACTTCTTTCATTTTTAGGGTATACCTGTATAAAGTTCGCCATGAAACTTGTAACTCTTAGATGGGAAAATCGGAGAGACCCAACAAAATATAAATATTCGGACTGACGATCTAAGTCTATTAAATGGAATACACGCCCCTGAATATCGCACGAACATTATAACGAGTTATTTTAAAAATAGAAGGCTGATTTTTGATACGCACGAAGTCACCAAGAGCTACTCCATCTCGAGTGGAGTACCCTAAGGCTTAGTATTAGGCCCACTCTTATAAAACCTCATGTATGAAGAGGTGCTATGAAGGCAGCAAGCAACACTTGAAACTAAAAATATGCCGATAATCTCATGGTGGAAGCAGTACTTAACAATTCGTCGACCTAAGAAACAATTGCATTGAGCAGACTTATTCTGGACATTCACTCGTGGATAGACAGATGACATGAGGACTATGATTTTCTTGGATCATCTCACTCAAATACTTAGTAGACATGGGTGCTTTACAGATTTCACAAAGGCATTAGTCCGAAATGACCGACGTGTACGGAGTATAAAAAAAAATTTCGAATATATATTATATTACATATTTTATTGTCCTCGCTTTTCAAACACATGGGAAAAACTAAACAACCACACTCGGTGATTGAAAGAAAATTGCGGTTGATAACTTAACGCCACTCATGTGTCAGTCGACTGACAAATGTAAAGCCGTTAGCGAAGCGTCTGCTTTCAACAGATTAGACGTCTGTCAGACTGCACAATAAACGTGAATTAAACATCATGTCCTCCCACGAAGTAATACTTATACCGGTGGTTCTGTGGGAGATTCTTGCGTTGGGACTAGGTTAGGTGTAGCGGATTAAAGTTCTACGCTTCAGCTTTCGATTTTGTTTCACACAACAAAAACTAAAAAAATCAGTCACCATAAAACTACTTTCATAAGGAGAAACTTTTAGAAGTATTGACAGGGTTAGAACCCACTGATTTCAAAATAAATTTTGAAAAAAACGTAAGAAGAAAATTAAGGATTCGGAAATATTTAAGAAACTCTCATTTCGGTTTGATTTTTTTTGTATGAAAACCGTGTGTCCAAATAGTGTTATTTAGATATGTGTTTTCACTACGAAAAGGAGAGTAATGGAAATTTATGAGCATTTTGAAATCCGCATCGGTGGAGACGTTTAAATACATATTTTGATTTTGATAAAAAGCAGAAAGTAAATAAAATAGTTTGATCCTCGAAGGAAAAAATACAACTTTAAGCTTTAAGCAGCTTCTTGAACCCACCAAAATGAATCAGTTCAGGCTCATGTTTAGTTAGAGCCTTCATAGTGCTTGTAGTAGTCTCTGTCTATTTATTTACTTATATTTAGACACTGTGATCCATACAGCATCAGAAGTAATAAGTAATAAATACAGTATTGGCCATAAGTCTGCTACTTTAGATACTATGGAAGTACAGTCTCAAGTTATTTTGGTAACTGATTTAATTATGGCTATTTTTGGAGAAATTTATTTGAATTGACTAAGAGTATCAGGAATTTCTACAAATTATTAATCTAACTCAAATAAACAGATACAGTACAGATAAAGATAAATATCAATTTAATTTTATTCTAATAAACTCTAGAGTTGTCAGCGAACTTATGTATAGTGGCAAAGCTTCACTTTTCCCGCATTACCATATACTCGTATGTACACAAACTTGCATATGTGTATTTGTTATGATATGTGAGTGTGAGTTCATATTTATGTCTAAGACGTGAGATCACCAACGCCAGCATACCCATCCATGCATCTACGCTGGCATAATAGGTTCATGTGCAACTGTTGCCAAGAGCGGTAGCCTCATGTGACACCCCAACCTACCATATACATGTATAATAGTAAATAACGCAAAATATGCACGCGTGAGTAAGCCATGTGGCAAGCAGTTTGTATTGTAGTTGTTCCTATAATATTGTCATGCCGATTTCTGATGTTATTGTTGTTGTGTAACACACCACTGAGCACGCAATGTGGTGAGATTTTAATGTCGTTACAGTCGATTCAATCTCGCGGTTGTTGTCCTCTTACTGTATATACATACACATGTGCATATTTATATACATACATATGAGCATACAAATGTACACAAGCTGACAAACAAACATATGTATTTACATATTAAGTAAACTAAACATAGTTATATACATATGCAAATGCTTTTGGCATACCATTGAACCAAATGGTCACGTTTTTAGTTCAAAATCAGCTTAAAAATTGACGCATATAATGAGTGCATTGACCTCATTCATGAAGCATACTATTACACTATAACCAAAAAAATAGAAACAGCAAATTGTTACAATGATATGCATTTTTTTGCCGCAACTTAAGTGTTATGTGTAGTTTGTTTCTTTTGACCTTTATTTCAATGGTATTTATCTCGAAAAGTTGTAATTTATTCATTAGTGTATATATTTCGCTGAGACAAATAAATAATAATATTATATTTCATTATTTTTGAAAAAACCTTCATCATGAATATTTTTGAGGAAATGTTATGCTCTACAACAATCAGCCATGTAAAAATTGTACAATAAATTTTACAAAAGTTAAGGTTTGTTTAATGGAAATAGATTTTTTAAAGAATTTTTTAAATGGGAAAATTATAATATTCACTGACACCTTTGAAAATAAAGTTAAAAAATTAGCTTTGATAATTTTTTCTGTATATAGGATCTTCGTCACAACTGCCTAACTGTAGCTCTGATATATGGTAAACTGTGGTAAAAACTTAATTTAGTCAATAAATGATACCAATTGACTTTAGTGTGGGATTTTTTTTATTCAAAAACGCAATATATATATGTAAAGGGTGATTTTTTTGAGGTTAGGATTTTCATGCAGTAGTATTTGACAGATCACGTGGGATGTCAGACATGGTGTCAAAGAGAAAGATGCTCAGTATGCTTTGACATTTCATCATGAATAGACTTACTAACGAGCAACGCTTGCAAATCATTGAATTTTATTACCAAAATCAGTGTTCGGTTCGAAATGTGTTTCGCGTCCGTGTCCGATGAGCGATGAGGCTCATTTCTGGTTGAATGGCTACGTAAATAAGCAAAATTGCCGCATTTGGGGTGAAGAGCAACCAGAAGCCGTTCAAGAACTGCCCATGCATCCCGAAAAATGCACTGTTTGGTGTGGTTTGTACGCTGGTGGAATCATTGGACCGTATTTTTTCAAAGATGCTGTTGGACGCAACGTTACGGTGAATGGCGATCGCTATCGTTCGATGCTAACAAACTTTTTGTTGCCAAAAATGGAAGAACTGAACTTGGTTGACATGTGGTTTCAACAAGATGGCGCTACATGCCACACAGCTCGCGATTCTATGGCCATTTTGAGGGAAAACTTCGGACAACAATTCATCTCAAGAAATGGACCCGTAAGTTGGCCACCAAGATCATGCGATTTAACGCCTTTAGACTATTTTTTGTGGGGCTACGTCAAGTCTAAAGTCTACAGAAATAAGCCAGCAACTATTCCAGCTTTGGAAGACAACATTTCCGAAGAAATTCGGGCTATTCCGGCCGAAATGCTCGAAAAAGTTGCCCAAAATTGGACTTTCCGAATGGACCACCTAAGACGCAGCCGCGGTCAACATTTAAATGAAATTATCTTCAAAAAGTAAATGTCATGAACCAATCTAACGTTTCAAATAAAGAACCGATGAGATTTTGCAAATTTTATGCGTTTTTTTTTTTAAAAAAGTTATCAAGCTCTTAAAAAATCACCCGTTATATGGGCCATTCCATCAATTGGCGACATGGTTTTGCACCCGTGGTTCTCCGATTTTGACCAAACTTTAGAATATCATAATATAGACCAAAATAAGAATATCTGTTAACTTTATAGTGGTCAAAGTTGCTCCATCAAAATTTAATGAAAAAAGTTTTTAAGTTATCCAATTTTAAATAAAAAAATCTCAGCTTTCTGATAAAAATATTTTTAAAATCCAAAAAAAATGTTACCGTTTTTTGTGCTTTTCCCCCAATTTTTTTTTTGCAAAGTTGACTTTTTCATTCGATTCCTCGTCCAATTTCATATATGGGACTCTGATCCCACAAACAGCAAAAAAAAAATGCATAGTTGTAGTTGTAGACAATTTGTCGAAATATTTTTTTCTGTCTGTCTTTTCTGACTCTCAGTGACATCTGTGCCAAATATCACATAAAAATAATTATTTATGTTTAGTATACGCTTGTCTTTCTGAAATATATAAAGTGCATTCGGCGATCTTTACGATGAGTAAAATTATTCAACAAAGAATTTCCATTAAATTTTGCGAGCCAAATCTAATTTCTGGTGCCGAAACATTCAAAATCTTAAAAAAGGTATTCGGTGTTAATTGTTTCTCGCGAGCAAGTATTTTTGATCGGTACAAATTATTCAACAATATTTGAGAAGGCGTTGCCGACGAATCACATCAAAGGCGACCATTAATATCAACTGATGAACAAGACGTCAATAAAATAAAATAATTAGTGTATGAGAAGCATCAATTAACACCCAAAGATCTTACTGTTATTGTTGGAATATCGGAAGGATCAGTGAAGTCCATTTTCAAAGATCATTTGCGTCTAAGATAAGTGAAAGCACTTTGGTTCCAAAATCACTAAATATTTTCGAAAAACAGCGTTGAGTTAACGTCTGTAAAAGAATGTGTTCCGACTACAAGGATGACATGGAAAGTATTTTTACTGGTAGTCATGATGTGTTCTATGCTTACAACCCAGAAACAGACGATCACGCTGCCGAATATCGAGTCAAAGGTGAACGGAAACATCACGGAAAAATCAAGGTTATATTAACAGTTTTCTTATTATTAGCGAGGTGTGGTGTAGTCCGAAATTCTGCAGACAGTTGGTGCAAGGAGCATTACTTTGAGGAGGACGTCATAGATTTTAAAGAAACAAATTTTTCAAATAAAAAATCTATAAAAAGTAGTCGTTGTCCTTGACGTCAGTATATACGTAGCTAATATTAATAAAGTAATGGAGGACTCTGGTAATGCCACTAGCTCTCTTAACACTACTCAGCAATTTCAAAAAGAGATGGGTTAATATTCTCAGAGAAAGAAAACACTAAATACGATCAATTAATGTTGAGTCTATAAATCAAAGAAATTCATCTAGCAGTAAGGTCTTTTTTCCTCTCTTGACGCACTAGTCACTTTATTAGATTCGACTGACTACAGAAAGAGGTTCGCAGAGCAAAGAAGCTGTGTGTTAAATAAACACGAATAAATTTATTAATTGGAGATTAATTTGGCTTTTTCAAGCACTATTTACACTATTAGAATATTGTGGCCAAATAACCTTGCCTTTTTTTCAAAATATTTGACCTTATGTTGTCTATAATGTAGTGAAGGGGTTACACACTGGTTATACTTCAGTGTGGAATTTTGAAATAAATGTATTTTTTACTAAAATCACAAATAATGAATATCATAAACAGTACAACTTCAAATCATGCAATCACCTTACTGCTTTTGGTCTGATTAAAAATCAAATTTTGACAGGTTAAAAACAACCAGAACTTACCACAAAATTAAAATTTTTTAAAAGCCACCATTTTATTAATTTTTGATTCTTTGCTTTTAATTTTAGGTCATTGTAAGGACAATATCTTCGAGAAGAAAATTTTAGTGTTAGGTTGACCTTTATTTTTAATGCCAACGCAGATAAATACTGCATACTTTTTTTTAATTGTAAAGTACAAAAAAATATTATTTTCCAAATTAATATCTGAGCAAATATTGATAAGGGTCTAGTACATAATATATACTCACCAAAAGCAATTTTTCACAGCTACTTAATTCATAAGAGCTTATAAATATATCTGTATAAGCCGCCTATGCTCACGAACGGCGCCTATTATTTTGTTGAAGATAATGCAATGCCCTCCATGCAGCAGCTAAGCTATGGAAATAAGCCTATCTATTTAACTATTTCACACTCGCCCAGCCAATATATTTTGCATGGCATAAATAAATGCACATAACTGCATTGCGCGCGCGTGTGTGTGTGTGTGTGGACGGACACTCGCACGTTCCGAGGCATGTGCTCGCTGCCAGCACTTATAAAAATTTGCAAAAATAAATGCGAGCAATTCTGTGTAGTTTTGGTTGAGCACGCAGCAGAGTCGTAAATAAAAGTGCAGATTTTTGAGATATGAAGATAAAGTGCTGCACCATGAAATGCTTTGCTCTGCAACAAACACAAAAAAAACGCAATATAACAAATGAAGAAGCGAAACCTGAGAGCATTGCACGTGCTTAATGCAAGCTTTGCGAGAAATATGTGAGTTTAAGCGATATTTTATGGATTTGAAGAATTGCAGCAATTACCGTTAGATTGCGCACAATCTTTCAAAGTGCAACACTTGTGAAGGATAGAAGTGCTTCCTCTGCTTTGCTTCGCATTGATCTATGGATTATGGTGAGTTTGAAGAAGAGAGATTTTTGCAAATTCCTAAAAGAGCGATTGTGCATTTACTAAGTGTCTAAAAATATTGTATACAATGTAAGTAAAGGGTGTTTCATATGGTGTTTGCCTCATTCATATGTTGAATTTTAGTGTGTAGATTCAATAACTGTAAATATTTTCAGAATATTATAAGTCATTTTAAGCTAGAATAGTGTTGAGAGATGAAAAAGTCAGCAATAGAAGATAAAGACATATTTGCAGTCGTAATATAGTACCCCTATCCGTCTTAGAGGGCAACAGTAACATGGAAAACGAGCAGGTTAATTTTAAACCCAGCCAAGTGAACTCGAATGAATGACTCTTATATTGAAAATATTTATACATAACTACATAGCCGCCTACGATTTTCCATTTCTTTGCTCGCTTTTGGTCTTTAGTGGAAAAATTACATGCAAAAGAAACAAGATAGTAATCGATACGAATTTGGATACCTCATTAAAGTAAGATGCACTATCTTCAATATTCTAGATCAGTTTTACTACAACGTATGGCTCAAATGATAAACAAAAAAGTTTTGTGAGGGAACTGCGAGACGGCATTTCAAGCTCCTTACAGAAAATGAACAGCTGATACGATGAAGAGTGTCATGTAGCAGTGAAGAAAAAACAGACCTCGCAATGTTACAACACTTGTGGAATGGTATAGGCACCGAAAATTGAGGTGGGAAGCGAAACACATTTGCAGACAAAAACTAAATGCTTTGCCGATTAACAGAAAGCTTCAGACCGGAGCGTACTTTTGTAGAACCCTCAGAGGTGATCTAGTAACCGATGTCTAGAGCATATTAAAATTATGGAGGGAACATTTATCCAGCCTGCTGAATGGCAGTGAAAGCATACGAGGGCGAAGAGCGGAAGAAGGCGATGGATTGCCGGCAGAATTATTCAAATAACTGGCGGCGGAGAACTGATAAGGAGCATGCATGAGCTTCATTGTAGAATATAATCGGACGAAATCATGCCCACTGAGCATATACAGCGGCTACACTGGCTAGGTCATGTCGTCCGAATGGACGAAAACACTCCAGCTATGAGATTATTCGACTCAGTACTCGCCGAGGGAAGCAGAGGAAGAGGAAGACCTCCACTTCGTTAGAAAGACCAGATGAAGAACGAACTGGCTACACTTTTAATCTCTAACTGGCGCTAAACAGCGAAAAGGGCAAACGACTGGAGCGCTGTTTTGAACTCGGCTATGACCGAGTAAGCGGTGTCTACACCAATAAATACTTTGACAAATTACAATGCAATGGAAAACGGATGGTATTCCATATCTACATACTTTTTAGTGGTTGTCGAAGCATTTACTATAACTGTGGTTTTACACTGAAGAAAACGTAGGCAATTTTTTATATTCTTCTGTATTAAAGTTAATTCGTCGTGCAGTTCATGATAAAGATCTGAAATTTCGCTCACGCCCATTTCTCCTTAAGAAACTGCTCATTTTTCGAAACCGAAAACATTTTTCTTTGTGGATATATATTGATAAAGTTTTGTAATTTATTTAGGGAAATGCTAAAATTTTTGAATAACTTGTTGAGAGTGGTCTACTATGGCATGCAGCTGTCTTACTAACTAAGCGATTAGTATCAAGGCCTTGTATGAAAAAGTTGTATACTTGTCGAGAAATTGTTTAGATAGAGTCTCTAGCTATACGCTGCCATAAAAATTACCTGAATAAATCAAGTTCTTGTTTGAAAACTTTTTTATTTGAAGCGTATGAAGGGGTCATATGTGCAGCCAAAGTTAATGATTTTTCTCATTGTTGCAGTTTTACTTCTCTATATTCCATTGCTCGCTAACTAATTGCCTTCACTGTCCCAAATTTCTCCACTTAATGTTTACAGTCAAAGTTTCCACACATAAAACTCGAAAAGTCGCTGATTTGTTAAATACTCGTAGTGCCCAATTGAGTGATTTGAAAATAAAATTAAATTCAAAAAATTTTTATGCGCTTGTATAATTTAAGTAGTAGTTTTACGAGTTCAGCCAACTACTCACTACTTAATTTGGCTATGAAATTCTGACCAATTTTACGAGCACTTTAACTTTCAAATCGTTTGCTGGAACGCATTCAATTGCCATTGTTATACGATGGCAAGTTTACTCATAAAAACGATGGCCAAAATAGTTAGAGGCTTACTCTGTTTGTAGGGCACACATAATAATGTTTAAATTGGAGTCTCAGTGTGGGCTGGCATGTGAGACTGCTGCTGTATATCCGGACCCACAGTAGCAATAATTCGTCGATCAATAATCTTTTAAGTGTTTGGTGCTGGGGTTTGAAATATGAGCACTTGTTGTTGTGCAATTTAAGCAACTAATACAGCCGCACATGCTGCGACTATTTACGATTTGAAGAAAGTCAATCAAACTAATAGGGGTCAAATGATTGTAATTTCAAAGCCATCAAGCATGTTCACAAAAGTTATGAGTTCATAAATCGCTTCTGAATTGTTGGTGGTCATTGTAATATATTTGTATTGATAGACGGTTTGTTACTGAAAAGGATTTTGTTGTTGCTAAGACTAAGAAAACTCTTTGTGGGAACAAAATATGTTTTTTACACTTATACATTGTAGTACTAAGATTATAAATATGTATCAAATTTAGACATAAAGGAATATAGATTTCAGTAAATATGGAGTCCTCACTTCACTGTGAGTATAAAAAAAAAATACAATTATATGTCTTCAAAAAATCTTCCAACAAATGAAAGCACTTGAGTAAGATACCCAGGTATACCAAATGTACGCCAATGTATGTACTTATATATTTATTTATGTATCTCAAGTTGTCTGAGCAGACTAAATCTTTCGCAAACCGATTTCTTGTTCATGTCTGCTTTTCTTTCTTTGCTTAACTGCTATTTCTGCTAACTAGGCAAATAAAAAAAAACACCAAAGAAAAACAATAAAACAAGAGTGTTGCCTTATATGCCACCACACACAAGTATTTGGAATTGCGCTCATCCGGCGAGTTGAGGGTAGCCTTGTATGTAGATAGGCTAAGAGAGCAATATGTTACAAATAAAAAATCACAATTGCAAACAAATAAAACTGCTGACAACAAAAGCATATCCGTTTCCGTTCGGCAATTTCTATCTATTTGCGTAAGCATACGTAAACCTACTTTATTGCACATATTATATAAGAGAGGGGGGAGGGAAAGTATGTGGTGCTTATTCATGCGGCAAAGATATACAAATATGTCTACCGACAATTGGCACCTAATCACGAGTAGATATAATTTTTTCGGTTTACTGAGGGTTGGCCGACATTAGAAATACCTTCTTCTGGTAATGATTTGAAGTATTGTGGGTGCTTTGGAGCGGTAATGCACCTGAACTGACATGAAATGTCTATCAATTCCCTGTTTTTTTTTATCCTGAGGAGTTCTAATGAATTTTGAGGATCATCATAAGTCTATTTTCCAGTACCCGTTTCATAAGATTATCTCTAGAAAATATTGTCTATACTATGAAATTAAAAAATTAAAGAAATGGCCCAAAAAATAAGGTGACATTTGAATTTAAGCTGCGCGCGTCGAAGGGTTTGGAGAATTATTTTATTTTAGGTTGGTAGTACTGTCAGTCACATTTATGTCAAATTTCATGTCAAAATATTTATTAGTGTTTGAGATACCTGACGTTTTGTGATCTGCTAAAAGTGAATTTTTCGTTTTTTGCGATGTCAAAATTTGTTAAGCAAAGAATTTGCATTAAATTTTGTTTAGCGAATCAATTTTCTGCTGCGGATACATTGAGGATGGTGCAGAAAGGCTTTGGTGATAAGGCTATGTCTAAAAAAAATGTTTACAAGTGGTGTAGTGAGTTCCAAGTCGGCCGTGAACGTGTCGAAGACGAAGAGCGTCCAGGGCGACCATTAACCTCAACCGACGAAGCTCACGTTCAACAAATCAAAGATTTGGTGTTGAGAACCCGTCGATTAACAATTAGAGACCTTGATGCTGAAGTTGGCATATCGAAAGGCTCAGCCAATATCATTTTGAAGGATGTTTTGGGCCTCAAGCACGTCAAATATCGAATGGAACCGAAAACATTGAATTTTTTGGAAAAAAGGCGTCGCGTTGAAAGGTGTGAAACGATGCTTTCCGACTACCAGGGTGTCATGAAACGCATAATAACTGGCGATGAGACTTGGATCTATGCTTACGATCCCGAAACAACCGATCAATCGCGCGAATATTGTGTCAAAAGAGAGCCGAGACCAAAAAAATCGCGCCAAAGTCACTCAAAAATCAAAGTCATGTTGACTGTTTTCTTCGATTATCGTGGTGTTGTGCATTATGAATTCCTTCCAACCAATCAAACAGTCATTAAAGGACCTTTCCGCGTCGTTCGACATCAAACGAGGTTTCAGACCCACGTCCCTGTTGACAGTCATAACTTCAAAGCCGTTGATAATCAACAGGTACAATATTTATCAAAGAATCATTTGTCATCTGACTACACCTCAAACGATTTTCGGCGAAGAAAACTTGATTATAATGACAACAAGCGAGATGGTAACTAAAATGTTCTTACGAAAAGTCTTTTCTCTTAAGTATTATCACTGCATACTGTGTTCAACGGACCCAGAAATCCGTGCTGGTATTAGCTCTCAAACGACTGAAGGCGCTACTGACCGAAACCTATTCCATTTGCTGCTAATTGGTGGGTTGGTAGATCTAAGGGACGGCCTCTACTGACAACAGGTTTAACAGTTGAAATATTCCACAAGTTGGTTCTTTCAACGTTTAGTTTGGAGAGACTGGCATTGAAAACTTAGCATGACATTATTGTACTAGCATCTATGCCGAGCTGAAATCCCAATGCCATACAAGAACTGGCATTCAATGTTGTCCATTATACTCAACTACGTCTAGTAAGAACTCTTTTCCCTAACAAGCAATTTGTGCTTACATATTATGTACGTGTGTGTAAAGAAGTAAAGAAAATATAAAATGCTGGTGTTGAAGCAGGAATAAAATACGGGATTGCCGACGCTTTTACTGCGTGGATTTCCTTCCGCACATCCTTCCTTTTGCTTCAGTTGTGGCTGTGCTGCTAAGCCTTTACTTCAATCGCTTTACACTTTTATTCGCCATATTATGTACCCACTTCCGCATGCTTGCCAGCTGATATGCTCGTAACTATCGTACATACACAAACATACAAATACATATACAAGAATCAATACAAAAACACACACAAGTGCATATACAAGTAGACACAAATACATACACAGGCAGTCACAAATACATGTGCACTCACATAAAAGTAATACAAATTCGAAGTGTTTCTAGACAAATGTGCAAAACCGGACGAAGGACTTCATTTCGTATTATGTTTTATTGCGGAAACCGTCGTAAAAATTTTCGCCTTACACTAAACCACACACCACAGTGTATTCTTACACTAAAACACACAAACAAACAAACACACACTCACGCTGGCACATGCATGCCTTTGGTCATATTTTGATTTTATTTCACTTCTGTTGCATATAACAATTTCATTTATAGCCACACAGCTGCATTATTTCATTGAATGGCTATTGTAAGCATGTTTGTATGTACATGTTTGTGTGTGTGTGAACGTTTCTTAGTGGCAGTGTAACATGTTGTGCGTGTCAGCCTTCAATGGTGTCGCATTTAGTTTATAGTTTCGACGCTTTTGTGTGCCTTTTTCCCCAACAATTGTTACTATTGCTTTTGTTATTGCTGACGCCGTTATATTTGATGACCGCTCTTGTTGCACCGCATTTTTGCGCTCGCCGGCGTTGCACCCACACCAGCGCTAATTTTATACAAAAAGCCTTAATGCCGTTATGTGAAGCGTAGCTGAAGCCGAGGAGGAGTAGGAGGGAGAGCGCCATCGCCTCTATTTCGCTGCGTTTTTGTTTTATAGCCGCTGCACGCAGAATCAATTTTATGTGCATGTCATTTGTGCCCCATTGTTTTTGTCATGTTCATGTGTTCGCTTTTCGGATGTGCCGTTTCTTTTACATCGGCATTCCGCAACCGGAAGTGGAAGTGGTTTCATGCGCGGCAGTTGTCTGATATCTATGGAGTGCTACCATAACGTTAAACTGCACCGCCGTAGTTTTATGTGAATATCAAACGAAATGTCTGGTTGAACGTGTGGTTTTTCATTTTAACATGTGTTTTTTTCAATTTTTTGTGGTCACTGTGGCCTTTTTTTTTTGATTTTTGCTGGCCTTAATATTTGCTTATAATTGTGATTTAAGCTGTGAAGCTTTTGAGCCAGTAGTGGATCATAAACCTAAGGTACAAATGTATTTTTGTTACCAAAAACTTAAGCACGCTCAGAAATGATAGACAGCCAAGCAGCAAACAAGGCAGTAATCTCGTATCGCATATCGGCCAGAAGTGTCTCGGGATGCAGGGCACCATTGGAAAGTTTTGCCAGGACACAAAGGCTAAGAAGGCTGTGAAATACTGGACGAAATTTCCAAGAATGGTGTACGGTTAACACCCAAAATCCCGATCAAAATTGGGAAATCCATCTGGGCAAAGTGTGGCAAAGAAAGTCAAAACCCGATGGAACGAGCTACCTGTAGATCGAAAGGGCACAAAATTCCTATTGGCATTCGATAGGAGAAACTTAGGAACGTGATGGGAATACTAACTGGTAACTGTATAGTGGCGACGCACGCTCGCAAGATTGGACTGACAGATCATGAGGACTGCAGAAAATGTCTACAGCGAGGCACCAGGGAAACAATGGAAAATCTATTGTTAACTTGTTCCGCATTGGCAAGAATACGCTGTAGGCATCTGAGATCCCGACAGTATGTTACACTAGAGTAAGCATCGACAGTGAAGCTGCAGATTCTGTGAAAACTCGCGTCAAACGCAGGCATCCTATACGATGACCACACCTCTTAGACTTAGCATGTGAACTGCACCTGGTTTCGCAAAGTACCAAAGTGGTCTATGCGTGGCTTATTGGCCTACAGATTGACATAACCTAACTAAACTGCGTTCATCTTATAGGTAAAGCGAAAACCAGCATCCCAAACTATCACATTGAAAAGCCCGTTTGTAATCGAGCTTTTTATCATGCGCTTACTACAAAAATTGATCTATCATTAGAAAGTAATTAAATTAATTAATTGCTTTCTAGGGGATGAATCTAATAAACCATTTCATATACGCACACAGTATAAAAATTTCGCATACATTCCACATTTTACCGCGCTATCGCCTACTATATCTTGTGGCAAAAAACACCCAAAAATTTTAATTACAACAACTGCCAAGTGGGTAAGACTATCCTTAGTTACTAAACCAGGTATGAGCGCGATCTGTTAATCAGTTTGCTATCTTTACATTGTATAAATATTTCGAACAAAGAATTTGTCTCAAATTTTGTATTTCTAACCAAATTTCATGTGTGGAATCATTTCGAATGTTGGTTAGGCTTATGGTGATTTAATTTTATCAAAAACACAATTCTAAGAGTGGTACAAAGACTTCAAAGACGGTCGAGAGATTTGCCTCGTTCTATCAAGAGAGCTCAACATCTCTCGGGAGTCCAGTTGAATGGTTTCGGTGAATATTTTGGATATAAAATGCGTTGGATATTTTGGCTCGACACGTCTCGATCACTAGATTTTTTTTTTCAAAAAGAGTGTCGTAAACAGGTCTCCTTGAACATGCTTGATCGTGCGAATTCCAATCCCACATGCATGGAGAGCATTATAACTGCTGGTGAGACATAGATTTATGAGTTTGATATGCAAAGAAGTCAACAACCATCGGAATGGAGGGAAAAAGGCGAGCTGAAACCAAAAAGAATACGACAACACTACTCAAAAATCAAGGCGATTCTAGGAAAAAGTACAAAATGAAAAAGGAAGCAAAGCTCAGCGTTAATCGAGCTCTTCGTTAATCGAATAGCCGAATAGCGCGAAAGGTTTATCAATTATAACCTTTATGTACGAAACTAGTCTGACTGCGTGAAAAGGCTACTACCTATAAACAACACAAAATAGACTTATGTTGATAGTTTTTATTCAAGGCATGCCATACAACATACAACCTGAGCGTTCAAAATCAAAAACTTGTGGGGAAAACTTTCTCACTGCAAACTCCAAATTGGTCAGATTAGATTACTATAACTGTCATGTAAACTGGTCATTGAAAATCAAAAAAAATAGACGTCTTTACCTTATTGAAGCTCCCGTTATAAAAACTTTATCTCTTTGACAGTATAAGCACCTGAATTATGGCCCACATTTCTGCCTATTGATCTACGCTAAAATAAATTTAATTAATTTTTTTAAAATAATTAAAACAATACAGGGTTACTTATGTATATATATGTTAAAGCTATATTTGCGTTTTAGTCAGGAGTTAAGGGATTACACCCAATGATAATTTATAATGAAAAAAGTGTGACTTAGAGTATGCTTTTTTTAGTCAAGTCTTTAAAGAAACTTTCTATTTCAAGTGCTTTGAGTGATTTAAATTTACGAAAACAGAACATGCATTCTCACTGAATAATGGAAGAGGAAGAGTCAATCTTAGACTTGTGAGGTAGCTTATGAAATGTATTTAGCTACTTCTACTTAAAAGGGTATTCCGCTCTAGAAATTTGAAAAAAATCGGAAATTATTTTTTTCATAATTCGACAGTTTTGATATTCCAAAATATCTTCCTAAAAGGATTTTTCAAAACTCAAATTGTTTTCAAAGTTATAGCCATTTTAGTGACGTGGCAACTAGACCGGTTGAGCGAATATCGTATAACGTAAAACTTTAAACGCGATTTTTTCGAAACTACTTTTCTCCACACGGTACCGGTATTATCTCAAGTTCTATACAACCGATTTACTTGAAATTTTGTATGAACCTTCTTTATATAATCCTTTATCGTTCCTACCAGCATTGTGTCAAAATTTTTGTTTTTAATATTTTAAAAAAATTCAGGAATTTCAAAAAAAAAAGCGTAAAAAATGATTTTTATTTTCAGGCAGCCGCAAAAAAATGTTACGTGTTCTCTGAGGTAGGGACTATAACAGCATCCTTATTGATTAACAATTTTTTTTTGATTTTTTTTTCAGACTACCAGGAGAGTCAGGATCAAAGTCACCAGTATGCGCCATTTTTTTTACGCCTGCTTCTCCCCCTTCTAATTATTTTAATTTTTAATATTTTTTGTAAAAGTTTTTTTTCGTATTCTTAAGATATCAATAAAAACACCATAAAAAATGGACAGAAAAAAAAAATATATATATATATATATATATATTTTTTTTAAATAAATTCAAAGATCTGCCCAAAATTTGATTTCTCGACTAGAGTATCCCCTTAATATGGTCTTAGATAAAGCATTAAAGCGTTCTGAGTATTGGCTTAATATTAAGCTATCTTTCTCTTGCAGATCTTTAAAGCTTTATATAATAATATTTTTACTAACGAAGGGAGACAATTGGTTAAGCGCAACTGCTTTCGGTCAAGTATCTTTACATTCCGCCGTCCCGCCCTTTAATTGGCAGCCAGCGAAGAGACATACTCGCAGTTAAGTGCCATAATTTGTAAAGTACGGAAAACGATAACTGAATTGAAGTGAAGAAAATAAAATGAAGCACTTTAAAATCAATTGGCACTTTGTTTGATTTAATAAAAGCACCAGCACTCCGTATGAGTCCGCATATAGTGCACGCTTACATACGTATAGTATAGGGTGATTTTTTTGAGGTTAGGATTTTCATGCAGTAGTATTTGACAGATCACGTGGGATGTCAGACATGGTGTCAAAGAGAAAGATGCTCAGTATGCTTTGACATTTCATCATGAATAGACTTACTAACGAGCAACGCTTGCAAATCATTGAATTTTATTACCAAAATCAATTTATTACCAAAAATTCGAAATGTGTTTCGCGTCCGTGTCCGATGAGCGATGAGGCTCATTTCTGGTTGAATGGCTACGTAAATAAGCAAAATTGCCGCATTTGGGGTGAAGAGCAACCAGAAGCCGTTCAAGAACTGCCCATGCATCCCGAAAAATGCACTGTTTGGTGTGGTTTGTACGCTGGTGGAATCATTGGACCGTTTTTTTTCAAAGATGCTGTTGGACGCAACGTTACGGTGAATGGCGATCGCTATCGTTCGATGCTAACAAACTTTTTGTTGCCAAAAATGGAAGAACTGAACTTGGTTGACATGTGGTTTCAACAAGATGGCGCTACATGCCACACAGCTCGCGATTCTATGGCCATTTTGAGGGAAAACTTCGGACAACAATTCATCTCAAGAAATGGACCCGTAAGTTGGCCACCAAGATCATGCGATTTAACGCCTTTAGACTATTTTTTGTGGGGCTACGTCAAGTCTAAAGTCTACAGAAATAAGCCAGCAACTATTCCAGCTTTGGAAGACAACATTTCCGAAGAAATTCGGGCTATTCCGGCCGAAATGCTCGAAAAAGTTGCCCAAAATTGGACTTTCCGAATGGACCACCTAAGACGCAGCCGCGGTCAACATTTAAATGAAATTATCTTCAAAAAGTAAATGTCATGAACCAATCTAACGTTTCAAATAAAGAACCGATGAGATTTTGCAAATTTTATGCGTTTTTTTTTTTAAAAAAGTTATCAAGCTCTTAAAAAATCACCCTATATATATGTATATGCTAAACGCTTTTATATAACAGCACTTCAGTAAATGTATATTTAAGCAATTTATTTAAAAAATTCCATTTCACCCATATATTTACATGACCATTATAAAACATAAAAATATTTATACCGGCAGCTACTTTCATTCATACATTTACATGTATGTGCCTGTATGTGTATGCACTTTTATGCTGAAATAAAATTTCGACGCGGTCGCCGATGTTTCAACAAAAGCTGTTAGTTAAAAAAACTGCCACCGGCAAACAAGCCACAAACCGGTTAACAACAACAATTACAACGACCACATACAGGCATACAGTGGAGTGAAGGGCACCACGCGGCACTGCAGCTCGCAGTTGACACAAGCCATCACTGTGAGAGACACTAAATGAGTGTGAAATATAAAATTTACATAAATGTGTGTGTGTAAAAGTGCAACAGTGTTGCATATATATTTGTGAGCAGCAGCCGCAGCGCTATGACAGAGCTGGCCACAGAATTGTCAGTATGTTCATACCAACGTTGGCCATTAGACTGGTCGTTTGGGCGGCTCGCTGGAATGTTGCAACGGAAAAAAGGGAAGAAAGTGTCATAGTGAGCCACGAAATATGAATTTGAATTTGACAGCGAAGGTGTAAAAATACAGGCTGGTGAATGAAAAAATTTGCATTATGTTATGGTAAAGGCTGCGGGCGGTGGGCGAGTGTACATGGCGTATGAGTGTTATTGGTTTGCGCTTATGGTTGACAATTGCTGGAATACAATGGCGGTTAACTGGCAGAAGCGGGTGTATATTTGTATACGGAGGTGTGGAAATTTGCGTATTTATTACAGTAAGGCGTTGTATACATTTCACTTAAACTAATTCTTGCAAATTTCAGTAAATCGCTTAAGCTTCGCCTCTCTGTTTGTGTGTTGGTATATACGTGAACTAGTTCCGCAGTTTTTGAGATATCGCTCTGAAATTTTGCACATATTTTTTTCTCTGGGAAATGCTGCTCGTTTGGTAGAAACGCTGATTTCGGATCACTATAGCATATAGTTGTCATACAAACCGAACGATCGAATTCATATGTTTGCCTGGAAAACTCTTTCATATGACCAGATATCTTCACGAAATTCAACGTGATTTCTTGTTTAAGGTAACTATGCCATCTGCGAAGAAATTACTTGAATAACTGTAGCATACAGCTCCCAAACAAACTAAAGGATTGGACTCAAATGTTTCTATGGAAGGCATTTCTATTTGACCAGATATCTTTTCGAAATTTTACAGAGATTATTTTCCAAAGCAACACTACAATTTCCAAACATATTACTTAGATCGGTTCACTATAGCTTATAGCTGCCATACAAACTGAACTATCCGAATCAAGACAAAGATGTTTTATTACCATTCTTTGCTATGAGAAATGCACCGATGAAAAGTATTTTAGCTTTAGTGTAGTTAAAGTTACGATTTTTCTACTTTTTAATAACATTTCCAGGTCGTTTCATCCATATATGTAGTTAATACATATCGACGCCACTGTAGAAAAAACGCCGCCTATTTTAATAATAAAAAAATTAAATTCAAGCACACATGTTTTCGTATGTTTAACTGCAATAACACGTCTGATGCGATAAAAGTAAAAAATTGTAATGCGTAAAATAATGTAAATAAAATGAGTGCTCTGTCCGGCTAAAATAAATACAAAGGTCAGTGCACTGCGTGCAGGTTTTTTACAAAACTGATACAAGGGCATAAAAAGCACACACATATATCTTCACATATACACATTCATACATATGATATGCATAACATGACAATGCATTTATGTATTTATGTACTTTAAAAAACAAATAACCTACTTTCCATGTTTAAAATTCTGTTTGCAGCCACAATTCAGCAATACACATATACATGAAAACGAACAAAATTCAGCTTAACAATATTTCGCATTTATTTCCAACAACTCGTGCCACTTCGAGCACACTGATGCTTATACAATTTAATTACAAACGTGCGCGAAAGTTCAAAAGAAAGCCGGCTGGCCGTCACACGGCACATTTTTGCGCTGACCGCAAACAGATTGACACCATTGTTTTTGTTGTTGTTGTTGCTGTTGTTAACTTCGCTGGTCGGCTGCCTGATAGGTTTGGCTGCATAACTAGTGGGTTTCAAGTGTCAGACGTTGACATTTGCTGCACTACACCTGCTGTTCGACATTACGTATGAGCAACTTTCATATTATTTTTGAAAATTCTTACTGCAGCGATTACCAACTTATTTTTCTGTTCTATATTCTGGTAAAAGTTCTTAAATAATGTATTATATAACTCAGCATTTCTTTACCAAAAATTAATTGATTTTAATTAATTTATTTAAGGAGAAATAAGTATGTATACCAGTGTATGTAAACCTTTAACTGTTTACATATTGCCTTTACTGGACCCTTAAATATAAACCTTTGTTTCTTTGGCAACTTCTTTATACTATACGATTATCCAAAAGTTCAAAATAAATAGTCATTAGTTCACTAGTTTGGAATAATTGATATTGGGTTCATAGTTTGAAGATATCCGTATTTAAGACGGATTTGGATGACTCGCGTGTTCTGAGAATTTTGCAAATTTTTCGCAAAGAAAGTATATTGCAGAAGAATAAAAATAACAGAAACCTAATAACATATATAAATTATAAAGTTAAAAAAGGTAAGGAAATTAAAAAAAAAAAATCTTTAGGGTGCGGGGGTGACAAATGCCTTCCGCATCATCAGAACTGTCATCACAGCAACGGTACATTTTACTTGAATGTCACCAAAACCCCCTTTTAGGAACCGTCGAACGTCGTGGCGTTCCATTTTTCTTTGAGAAATTTACATCTGCTCGTCTGTGTTCAGGTCCCGCTTTTTTCAGCGGCGAAAAATTATGGCGTATTTTGCCAATATCCCCATAAGCCTATTTTTTCGCTTTCAAATTAAACGGGGTGTTAATCCGGGGCCCAGTTTTACGCTTAGGTAATTCACGGCTTTTTATGTGCTTAGAGTGTTCTTAGTCGTTGGCATGTTTATTTCGAGTTACCCATATGTGCTTATTCGTGAATCGTATAGTAGCTATGTTTTGCTGCAGCGAGGTGAAAGTTGTGTGAGTCAAATCACGTTTGTGTCCGTATCATTATCCGATTTTTCTTCCTACCCATCCACAGCGTTAAGCTACTCAAGGGTTCTCAAATTTTTCTTCTAGAGAGTCGATCAATCTATCTCAAGCTGTTGAAAGCATTTCGAACGTTTAAAAGCGGCAACAGAATTATTGGCTTGTATTTGTGGCATTTACTCCGCTACTTCTACACTTTTACTGACACTTTGGATCTCTTCTGGAGTCGGCCTGTCGGGTTTAACACCGTGCTGCTTGGGAAAAATACCCCAGCTTCATTGCTAGCCGCTTCCAGTATAAGTTTAAGCCTTTAAGAAGCTTTCCTAGTGTGTGATGGCAAGCTGGCATCTACCTTTCCCGCTCTTATTAGGACAAGTCTTCCAAACCTCAATATTCCGGGTTAGAGGCAGGCATTGTACATATTTAAGAGTACTGCGGCTCGTTCTGCGGTGATTTTTTTTAACTATTTCTGCAGGAATCCCGTCCGAGCCGGTCGGTTTGTCAGTTTTGAACTTGCCAGCGGCCAGCTGCAGTTCCTCGAAGAAAAGTCTTAAAGCCTGTTCTGGTCAGTAACAGAGTCAGAAACTCTTTTTTCGAGTATGAAAAAGAGTGCGTTTACAATGGCATCAATTTTGACAGCGTTTAAGTCTTGGTTTGAGCTTCAAGTTGCTTCACAACTATTTTATACACGAGTTTTCCCATAAATTTTTGTTAACATCCTCACATAGTTGATCCTATTTTTTTCGTTCTATTTGCGTCAATGGCATGCTGAGGCTTCATTTTCGCTGCCTTCTTTGGGTGCTGTGACTGGATCTCGTCTATGATCTGCGAAAACGAAGCCATGTGCGTCTACGTACGTTGGAAGTTATTATCTGTCCACCAATAGACTGCTGCTTTCTTTTTTCTGTTTGAAGCCTTGGGCATAGAATAAACAAAATAAAATAAAATAAAATTAAATTAAATTCAATTAAAATAAATAAAATAAAATAAAATAAAATAAAATAAAATAAAATAAAATAAAATAAAATAAAATAAAATAAAATAAAATAAAATAAAATAAAATAAAATAAAATAAAATAAAATAAAATAAAATAAAATAAAATAAAATAAAATAAAATAAAATAAAATAAAATAAAATAAAATAAAATAAAATAAAATAAAATAAAATAAAATAAAATAAAATAAAATAAAATAAAATTAAACTAAATTAAATTAAATTAAATTAAATTAAATATATTAAAAGTAATAAAAATTATAGGAAAATAATAAAAGCGTTACTTGGTTTTTCAATTTCAGAGATATAGTGGTCACCGCAAAGCGTCTTTTATGAGAGGAGCTGCCAGAAATCAGCTGTAGGTCCTTTCCAATTAATTATTTTTACCAATTTTAAGTCTTGCAATACCGTTAAAAGTTACCATAATATGCGCACAAATTTTCGAATTAATAAATTTAAAAATTTTCGCAGAAAAAATTCTGGAAAATTAAGTTTTTTCGGGCTTCTAACTGCAAATAATCCCTTCATTAATGAAAATACAAAAAATTTAAATGGAATAGAAAAACAAAAACAAACAAAAAATTAAAACAAAATTAAATCGAATAATGCATTAAAATAATAAAATGAAATAAAGTGTACACATCTAACACAAAATAAATTAAAATATATAAATAAAATTAAATTAGATAAAATTAACTAATTTTTATTTAATAAAAAATAATTAACAAATAAAAATTGCCACCACTTTATTCATTATCAAACGCGTGAATGTATTCTACAATATTTACTTTTGTACAATATTTAATTGTATTTGCTGCTCGCATCATCGCGTGTTCATTTCGATAATGTTTTAAAATATTATGGAAATTTTTGTTTACCATTCGTAAAACGATCGCATAAAAGTATATATAACACGAGCATATTATTACAACAAATGCGATATTATTGTGCACAGAATACCAGCGAAAACAAAGGCATTAAGAATAACTGTATTTCGATGCAACCGATAAATGTGACGCGTGAATGCCCGCATTTCGCATTTCACTCTGTCGTCGCATTAATTTCCAAATACAAATGCAAGCAAAAATACAATTTGACGTGGCGGCAATGAGTGGCAATTATTTACAGGTAATATAATCTAGCCAATGCTGGGGCAGTAACAATGCGCCGCAATTGCACACCCGCACACCCCCACTCCCACACATACACACACACGCATCCACATGTACGCGCTGCCATTTAAATGCGTAAGCGCTGAGGATTGCTTATAATTAAATTTATCGAATATTTTTGCAAACAATGCGTGCATTAAGCGATATAAATCCGGCAAAATTATTGCCATGCGAGTGCCAGTATGCGCGCGTGTGTGTGCGTGTGTGCAGGCGTGCGCTGCAGCAGTTCGGCAGCTGGCCGCAAGCCGCCAACTCAGCACCTGTAAGGTTGTTATGCGGGCTGTTGCGTCTACTGGCCGCCTGTAGCCGTCTGCAATATGCATTTCCAAAGTGCATTCGCATGCATGCGTGTGCGTGTGTGTGGCAAGCGATAATATGCTGTGGCAGCTCAGCCAGCCGTCCGAAAACTAATGCGTTAATTTATGACGATTTATGTTGGCAGTAAAAATAAATGCTCACAAATTAATGGCGTGCATGAATAAATAAATATCGCACAAACACATATGCAACACGCACATGCATATATGCATATGCCAGTGTGGGCGTGTATGCATGCATGTGCATTGCATTTGATGTATGTGCCGTTAGTGCATAAGTTTTAAATGCAGCGGCAAGTCATTTGCTGCCACAGTAAATTTGTGGCAATGGCTTTTGGTTAATAAGGTTTCAATTAACCACATATTTCATTACGGTCTGTTGACATTTATAATTTCCATTTAATGGATAATGCTTTCATGTTAATCGATGATGGAGAAAAAAACTGTTTATGTTAAATACCAGCCATATTGTGGGAATACAAAAAGAAAAATGTTCGTTTCTAAGGAATATTGATTTAAAACCGGCGATGATTCTTTACGACAATTTTTATGCAGCTTTTCAAGCTAACTTAGGTCTGCGGCTGCGAGCGGGCGTCGGTCTTGAAACAAGCCAATCGCTAAATAAATGTGTAGAAAAATTTATACTACTCGCCTAGCGAGGTCGTCCGTAGGGTTATGGCACCGTGACTTAGAAACCACTCTCAAAGAAAGAGAAACAACAGCCTCGGATGAAACACACCACTTTTGAAGAAAACCACAGCAAACATGATAATGATTATTAGAGATTAAGGGCATGCAGTTAGAATGTCCGGTCCCATGATTGGATAGGTGCCACTGATCAGTTTGTTGATGTCCCTCTAAAAGTAAAAGCTGACATCACCGCCGTCCAAGAAATGCGATAGACGATACAAGGACTGAGGCGAGTAGGCCCTTATGGCATTTAACATGACACTGATTTGCGCCCACGTTTCGATGGAAGAAAAGAACGATATGACCAAAGATGCCTGCTGTGAGCGATTGGAACACGCTTATGACGACTGCCCCGCCACGTTGGTAAAGTTGTAATTTTAACGTCAATGTGGACAAAGAAAGCATTTTTGGTCCGGCAGTTAAAAAACCTCTTCAAATGGGTTGATCGACTTGCAGTGGTCTGAAATATAGTATCTGTAGTATTAGAATCCAACACACAAAAAAAAAAAATCATTAAACAACTTGGCTGTCTCCGGGTCTAAAAGTTAAAAACCATATCGATCATATTGTAATAAAGTTTGATTGGTGTGCGTATGCTTCGAAGGCCTAGCATTGACCCAGATTACTATTTTGTTGTCGCGAAGATAAACACCAGCCTCTTTCAAAGCTCAGCCCGTTAGTAAGCACAGGAAAGGTAAGACGACAGTTACACAACCAACAGCAAAACGGTTTTCTGCTCCACTTGCCTTCCTGCTCTCTGAGAGCACTTATCATAAAGGAGCCGCGGGATGGAATTTCAAGCTTTCTGCGTACAGCTGCAAACAGAACCATTGTTTTTCGTAAGGGAAAAAAACAGCTGGTACGATGAGGACTGTCGTATCGCAGTGGAGAAATAGCGCACAACCTACCTCGCCTTGTTGCGATCGATCACAATAAGAATGTTGTAGGATATATATCGAGTGTTGAAAAAGGAAGCGAGACGCAAAAAGAAGGAGGAGAAGAGAGTAGAATAGGAAGAGATGGGTGATTATGAAGAGCTTGAGCAGCTGACCAATAGAGATATTGCTCAAAAGTTCTACGAAAAGATGCGACGAATAACGGAAGATTTCAAGACCGGAGCATACTATTGTAGGACCGAAAGGGGTAATCGAGTGGCCGATGTTCAGAGCATACTAAAGTTATGGAGGGGCCACTTCCCCAGCCTGCTGAATGGCAGTGAAACTGTAACAACTGGAGATGGCGGAATGACAAATCGCCGAAACGATACTTAGAAATCAAATCAGCACTATTTGAAAGCCCAGTATAAGTAGCTACTGCATTTGAATTCAGATAAGGTTAGGTTAAACTGGTAGGCCAATAAGCCACGCATAGACCAATTTTGGTCCGTTGCGACAACAGTTTGAATTCAGTTCTTAATTGCAAGAGAAGTGATCATACTTTAGGATGCTTGCACTTGACGCGAGTTTTAACAGACTCTGCGGCCTCACTATCAATACCTACTTCAGTGTATCATACTGTAGGGACCTCAGATGCCTACAGCTTATTCTTGCCTATGCGAGAAAAGTGCACCGTTGCTTCACTGCTGCCCTGCTCTAAAGATTTTTTGCAGTTTTATCGATCTGTCAGCATGGTTAACTTTGTACAGAGAATATGCAGTTAGTTTTCAGCTTAGCTATGTGATATTTGTTCAAATAGTAGGATTTAAGAGTCTGTTAATTTTTTTATGAGAGAAACGTAATATTACAAAAACAAACCTTGTCAAATACAAGTAATGCAGCTGTTCCTACTAACAACCGAAAGCATTAGTATAGAAATGATGTTGATAGTATTTGAGATATATTAATCAGCCACAGTATCGAGTAAATTGCATCATTATTCTTATACTTCAAATTCGGCTCCATCAATTTCTTCATAGATTATGAAAAAAATATCATCTCCAATCCGAAAGTATTACATTAAACAATATTTTTTTTTTTCATAATTTAAAATAAAACCAACAATTCTGATAAGACTCCACTGCTTTGCAGTATACCTTTTTAGAATGGCAACACTTCAGACTGTACACTTCTGCATTTAGAAATTTGGTTTTATATACTCAGCACAACATTTATGTCTAGTGTTATTATATGTACATAAAATGATATTACCAACAAATACTGAGCAATAACAACAAATTTACTTGCTATAAACAAAAAGTGGTCTATTATATATTTATGCTTGTACATAACTTAAAAATTTGGAGCATCAAAACCGAAGCGAACTTTTCATGAGAAACTCGAGCATATCTCAAAGTTCAACGCATAAACTCAGAAACTCAGAAAAGTTGCGTTAACAAATTTCAAGAATTTGTCTTTAAATTTTACTAAAAATGATTACTAATGCAACTTGAAACTTGCGAGCAAGAGCATAACTAAAGCCATGAAATGCGAGGCGAAAGATGAAAGCTGAGAAAAATAGCGCATGACATAGAACAGAAACACAAAAACATAATTCGACATTTGTTGCTCGAGGGCATATTGTTCGATATAGTTCTATGTGTGTGTGTTTGTGTGTGTGTGTGAATGTCGCTATTTATAAGAAAAGAAAATGGTACTTGGAATGCAGAGTTGTACTCGGGCCCGGCGCAAGAATAAGGACAAACTGGCGGGGCACACAAAAACAAGCATACGCCAACTTTTATATAAATGTATATGTACTTATATACAATATACGGATATACCGTATACAAACGCACACACTCACCGTTTGCTATAAGCTATTGAAATGTTGCGCAGGCGGTTCGGGGCCGACAAAACGTTCAGTTTGGCAGTGAATTATGAACTATGATGACGCCAACGCCAACGCCAAGTGGCAAATGATATTTGTATGTGCCTACGTATGTGTGTGTGGACGCGTTTTTGTGTGTTGGCACAAATGAAAATAAGAATGAATGGGAAATCTGCAAAAGTGTAATAATAAGAACGGATTCCGCAACAAAAGCATTTACAAACAAGAGCAATCAAGGAAATATCAAGGCGGCGATAACCGCAGAATGTGTCACATTGAGTCGGAGCCTTGTGCTATACATGCATATATATATATGTGTGTGTGTGTGTGTTGGGTCGTATATGAATGGGCGTGTAAATGTAAATATGAAGGCGATGTACTGCTGCGCTCATACAGGCAAACTTAAAGGCATGCCTGTATGTGTGTGTATGTGTGGACATGAAAAACTTTTCTTGCTGAAAACGTGCAGAAATTTTTAATTTGCGCTTTTCTTGCTCTTGAACAGAGTACAGCGGCGAAAAAAAAGTAAAGAAAACATGCCGGTATTATTAAAAGAGAGGTTTTGGGGCAAAAGTTCTCGTAGTTTTCAATTGTTTTTTAACTACAAACTCACACTAAACTACATTTTTATTCGTTAGTGCTGCCTGTGGCATTCATGGCTAAGATGAACAAGCGATTTTTGTCTATTTAGACTTTTTTGCATATTACGTTTCCACCTTCAATAAAGACATGTGAGTTTTCGTTTTAATTGCTTTTATTAACTCAGTTCTTTGTTATCATGCTTCACTCTTTCATGTATTTTTTTATGCGCATGTCATATGCACTCAGATTCAATTAAACAATTTTTAGAAATTGAACGAAAATGTTTATTTTCTTAATAAAAATTTGGTTTCAACTAGAAAAATGTCAGAAAATTCCATTCTAGAAGACATTGAAAGGAGATTTTCAATTTAAAATGGACGAAAATTTTTATATTTATGTTTAACGAATAATCACAAGCTAGATGTCCAGTTATGATTTGGTTTATGGTTGGAGTTTGAAAGAAATGCCTGACGTCAGGCTCACCGATATCTAGGTCAGGTACCAAACTAGTTTCTAAATTGTTGACAACAGGATTCAGAAACATATCGTATCAAGATCGTAGTATCTTGTCGTGGTTAAATCGCTTCGATGGCTTAGTAATTTGCACACGCTTCAAAAGTAGACATACTATAAATGGATAGCAAACAACGCCATATTTTTCCCGCACTTTTGACATTACTCTTCAGTAAGGCTTAATTGAAAGATATTGAAATTATTAAAATTTACTACCGAAACTCGGAGTCAATGGCGCTTTGAGAGCGCTACAGCTCATTTGTGGTCGTCATAGTCGTGCTGTCAGATCAACAGCTGAGCGTCTAGTGGAGAAATTGGAATCCTCAGCCACAGCACAAAATGTTCCTGTGTCAGTGAGACAAAGAAGTGACCGTAGTGTTGAGAATATTACAGCCGCTAATGCATCAAATGAGGAAGATCTAAATTAGTCTCTCACACGTCGTTCACAGGCGTTGGACATCACTGTGACGTCGTTGTAGCGCATTTTGCAAAAAGACCTTGACCTACATCCTTACAGGATCAAATTGACGCAGAAACTGAAGCCGTTTAAGCACCAGAATCGTCTTATGTTCTCTAATTGGGCTCAGCAACAATCTGAAATTGATCCGAATTTTCATCGAAAAATCATCTTTAGCGATGAGGCTCATTTCTGACTGATTGTCTTCGTCAAAATATAGTTTAGTGATCAGGCAGTAATCCACACGTAGTCTACATGTACTCCATTGTATCTTGAAAAAATTACGATTTGGTACGGCTTATGGGTCGCCGGCATCATTGAACCGTACTTCTTCTTCAATGGTGATCAAGACCGGCACATTTCAGTGAATGGGAATCGCTACTGCTGAATGATAACCGAATATATTTGGATAATATGAACTTGAAAAATATGTGGTTCCAGTCAGCGACGACTGAGATTGGTACGAGTAACTTAATAACTGAGGGACTGACAGTCACGCTGATCATTCATAAATAATGTTTTGTTACACATGTGGTTTCCAAGATGAAATATTAAGGATATATGTATGTGGCTAATAATTTAGCTTTATTATGAATATAAAGGTCCACCACGCGAGAGAATTCACTAGCAAAAGTTGTCTTCAATATATTGAGTGTCGCGTTGGCTGTATGACATGTTGCGTCAGCTTTTTAGAACCAAACGTTGTTCATATCACCATCCTCTGGCGCAGGCACGAAAGAGTCATTAATCATGGCTATATAGTCATGTTTCTTATTGAATGTGATATTATGACTATTTAAATCTTAATATTAACTAAATAAATATGGCCCAACGATTTCCTCTGTCCTTGAGTGTTGAGTCGAAGGGACCGAAACCCATATCATCCTATTTTTCTATCTCCGACTACTCCTTTGCGGCTTCTTCATACTTTACAGCTACAGCGCTAACAACAGCAGCTGCACCAGAAGCAGCAGCAGCAACAACAAACTTGCTGGGGTCCTTAGTGAACTCTTTTATGGTAGCAACTTCCTTAAAATCCACTAGATTTTTGAGAATCTGATGGGGTCTCAACACCAGCTTGGATTATTAGCGTACCTAAAAGCCAAAAGTGAGCTTCATCGCTGAAAAATGTATTCTTGTGAAAATTATGATTGATGGCCATCTCGTTTTGGACGCATTTACCGAACGCTTGATGGTCGTTCTGGCTGAATTTTGTAGCCCGCAAGCAAAATTCTTTCCTGAGCACAAAACAAATGATATCTCTCAAAATATACCAACTCCGAAGAAAGTATTGTCTCATTAAAAACCACAGACCTACAAAAACCCCGCTGAGCGGTCATTAAACTACAAGGGGCGCTTAGAAACTGATATTATTTCGACCTCATCCTTTGCAAGTCTAAAGTCACCTCTATTGTGCGCATAAGTGGAGCGGCTTGCATATAGGCAATTCAATTATGTTAATCACTTGCTCAAGCGACCGCAAATTAAGCCAGCCTCATAGTTTAAAGTTCGCTTCAATTTGCAATAACGATGCGCACATTTACGCCTCTGTATTGTAAGTATGTGTGCGTGTGTGCATTATCGCTAAAGCCACAGCGAGATTACCGCTAAGTTAAGTGAGCAGCTGCTGCGGCCGGCGTCTAACGTCTACCGCCTAATGCCTCATTGTTCGCTTGGCTCTGTGTCTTCACAATCTACGCAGCCGTTATGCTGTTTATGACGACTAATCGTGCGGCTGATGGTGGCGATTGCCGCCGACGTGACGATGGCTTGCCAAGTGTGGCGTCGCCTTTTCGTAGCCGCATAATGATTCGCTACCACTGGCAATATGGTGGACGTGGCTGTAGCTCTTAAGTGCCGCTCCACAACGCAATCGTCGTGTGCGTGTGACGGTGTTACGGTTTTCGCGTTTGTCAGAAGTGTCATATGATAATGGGCATAGGTAGATTATCATCAAACTGTGGCAGGGCCTCTTAAGCGGTCTAAAATACTGACTACTGGAACGCATACGAAATCTGCACGCATACAGTTGAATGTCAAGCGAAAGGAAAAAAATGTACGCCGAAAAGTAAGTATCGTTTATTGTTTTCAAAAATTGTGCAAAGCTATCTCTTATGGCACTGTTCTAGTTAATAATTTGCTTGTTTCATGTATTACTTCCTTTTTTTTTCTTTTAAGCTTTTCTTGCGTCGCTTCGCAGTCACGCACATTGTTATTGCTTTTCGTGTTTAGATATTTGCTCGGCTTCATTTAAGTAGTTTATGGCAAACGTTTAGTGTCATTTGCATATTCAAATTGATGCACTCGAGTCTTATCAGCCGTTATTCTGAATGTTGTCTTTTATTACTGCTCCGTTTCTAATACTTAGTACTTTGTAAAAACATTTAAAGGCAAACTTCTTTCATTAGATTTTAAAAATGTTTTCGGAAATCTGCAAATCAAATTAAAGGCCGTATCAACTGCCTGGTTCAGCTGCATCGATAAGGATATTTCATTCAAGACTGGAAAGAATCCGGATTTATATTTGACAAAGAACCGCAAAGTATGTGTGAAATACCTTATTGAAAACCAGAGAACAGCTATTTAGTGTGTGGCATGATAATAGTTAATATAAGGTCCCTTCCGCGTTTTAAAAAGTGTTATAGTGATCGTATTTAGTTTAAATATGCGTCGTTTCGTCCGATAATCTGTTTCCATCTAGACGATAACTTCACAATACCACCCTCGGAGAAGCCACTCTCCTTATTTGCGAAGAACTTGGACAGCCACTTTTCACAAGCCTCTTTTGAGTTCAACTTTACACCAACAAGGGCGTTCGCCCTGGACAGGAGCAGGTGCTAATCACTTGGCGCTGTGACCTTGCTATATGGCGGATGCAATAAAACGTCCAATCCGAGCTCCTGTAGCTTCTGAAAAGCCTTCAACGATTCCTTTTTAATCCCACCAAACACACAGCAAAACCTTTCTGGCCGTCAATCCCAGTTTGACAACTGTTTGGGGCGATTCGCCGGTCATCATGTTTACACATCTATAACTGTTGAATATCAATATTTTTTTGAGGTCAGTGACACCTGTTCTTACATTTTTTCGAGGTCAGTGACCCTTTTGTTTACACCCTATGAGGTTAACTTTTTATTAACATTTAGCGAAGTCCACAACCTTTGCTTATATTTAGCTAAGTTAACAACAATTTAGCCTGGATTATTGCTTAAGGCAGCGATGTAGTCTCTTATGAAATTGTTCCGATTGGACCAATACAGCATGCACACATCCATCATACAAACAAACCGATCAAACTAAGATTCTTCTAAGGATTTTTTTATTTGAGAAAATTCGCACGAAGTTTTTCAAAAATTGTTCACCAAAGGAACGTTACAGTCAGTGAGATGTTCAAATCGGTTTTTGGAATAATCTTCTGCTCTTCGAGGATATAAGAAACCTTGATTTAAAAGAAATTGTACCTCCAATTGCCAATATAAAAATAAAATTTATAGTTTCTCATGTAATAAATATAATAAAGATAGCAAAGCAATGAAAATGGGAATGAATAACTGAATCTTACATGATTAATATTTGTGCTCAAGGCCAGCATACGAAGATTGCTTCACACCCTCGCTCCGCTAAACTCATTTAGCCCGAAAATTGCCAAAATACAAAAAATACATTTACACTAAGCATACTTGCTGCGAAATTTCATTGCCGCGTTCAAACAAATAGTCAGCACTTTCTGCGGAAATCCATCACCCACAGAACTAAAAAAAATTGAAAAAAAAAAATACTAAAAAATTAGAGCAATACATAAACTGCTAATTATTGGCGTTGTTGCAGTTGCAGTCGAAAATATTATCCCCCTCCGACAGAAATGGGATATGCATGAGCACTTTCCACGCAGTGTCCTTACATACTTACACGCCGCCTGGCATTGTGTTCGCGCAACAGCGTTGCAATGCCAGCGCCAGTGGGAGCATTTTAACACGCGCCTCCGCAGCCTTGTCGTTCTTCTTATTGCGCTCGTACGGGATCTCATTTCGTTTTCGGAACAGTTACATGCTTTCGCCACCAACTTTGTTGTATATTGTTGTATTTCGTACACAGCTTTGGCATTGGCGGCGCGCTGGCTGTGCGACCTTGAACTTTTACCGAGGCGCTCGGTGCGAAATTAAGGTGTTGAGGGTTTAGATATACTAGCTGAGAAATGATTGGAATTTTGTTGCGTTGTAAGAGCAATCATTTAGGGGGCGAACTCATAGCAATGCCGTAATGGTTGCACATTTGAATTTTGCTTACAAGCTGCTATTAAGGTTATATTGAATTTATTTTTGTATTTGTTGAGATAATGGTTATAGTGTTTCGTGAAATTGGAAGCAGGAAATTTTTTGTTTTTGGATATATATCAATTTTGAGGAAGGATAGTGGAATTTCAACAGTATTATTGGTGTCAAATGAAAACTGGAATAAAGGGTGTACCTTTGTATGAAAAATACAAATTTTTATATAGAATAAGCAGAGCAAGTTGAACGCAAGATAAAAGTTCTGCTGTCTTATAGTCACTTGACTGCCGCCCTCTGTGAGAATCTTATACCAAAATATGCGTTATACATGGAACAGGGGATCCAAAAAGTATTTTACTGATTTCAAAGTCACTACTTGTCAGTAAATACCAACCGGTAAAAATAAAATTTTTGCTTGGTTCTTCCTTTTTGCCAGTCTTTATCGATGCACTGTTGCGAAATTCGTTCACATCGAAAGTTGCAAAAAAAAATCAGTACAAATGTTTGCTTTTAAAGAATTTTTTTTTAGCAAGATGAATATTTTAAGTTACTGTAAAGAACACATAACGGGCAGGTATGTCAAAACGATCTGATCATGTATAACTTCGAATATATGAAACTTTATGAAAGAGTTGTAAATTGCCAGAATGCAATACTAGGGTTGCCAAATCTCGAAATATAAAAGGCAACCTTCGTAATTTGTTTGTTTTTTTTTTGGTCTTTGAATGTTAAATAATAATTCTAAGCAGAAAAAATTTCGTCATCGGTAGACTCCTTCCTTTGAGATCATCTAGAAAACGTTTGCGGGAACAAGAGTTAACAAAATTTTTCACAATTTTTCGACGATTCTTAAAGTACGTACAATAAATTTTGTAAATAATTTTTTTCTATTTATCTTGTAAATTAAATGCCTTTTTAAAAAAATATGTAGCGGAAAAATACTTTTTTTTCTGATTTGCAAGTAAAAATAGCCTCTTAAATATAACCATATTACTCTCTTTATACACTGAAACCGGCATTTTCTTGCCTACGCCAAATCGATCCTAGCCACTTGAACATGAATGTATATCTGAAATGCTTCTTATAGCATTTAGTCTCATATTCGCTTCAAATCTAATTACGAATGACAAATACGACAAAGCGAAAGTCATTGCAAGAACCATCTAGAGCAACTTTATTAGCCACCCGTTCGAATAAATCGGCCTGAAGGTGGCATTGAAGCACAAATAAATTAAACAAACAAACAATACTTCTCGCTACTTAGTGCTAAGCGTCGGAAATTTGCGAAATAACTAAAACAATACTCCTCCACCGCACGCAGTGGCAACTCTTTCACACGCAAGTGCAACAAGAGACAGCAATGATTGATTGTACATGCATAGATAAGATGCAGGCAGTGCGAGTTGCCATGGTAAATGACACAGCTGACGGTGAAGTGCATAGTTGCCACAGCGCAGGCAAACGTTAGTTACAGTAGGGATGCTGTAAGTCAGCTGCCAGCAAAAGTAAGGCGGTAAAAAGCAACAGCAGAAGACATGCCATACCATGAGTTGCACACGCTCATACCCTCGCCTTTGCAGTTGCAACTTATTTATTCCCCAATACACTGCTGCTTCATGCACTACAGCAGTTATCCGACATTTTACGCTACAATAATAAAGTAATGCAATAATCAAGAGTGTGACTGTAGCATTGATACTTCTCGGCGCTGAATTCAAACTTTTACTATTTTCACTGGGCGAAATCTGCTGTGTTGTGCTGTGCCACCCTTCTCTGGCAAGCATTTCAGCGCCATCATTGTTGCTTGACGTTGCCACTGACATTAAGCGTAAGTGTGACCATGATTAATGGCGTGTTTCATTTGACATTTTAACAAAGTGTTGGATATTTTCCACTTGCATTTACACTACGCTCACACACTCTGCGGGATAGGGTGTAGATGGTTTTCCACTCTCCGTTCGCGTTCTGTAATTGACTGGTTGGGGAGGCTTTGGCTTGCAGCGTCTGGCAGAGAGTAGAAGTCGGGCTTAAACGCAAATGCACTGAGACACACTGTTGACAAGTTAGTAACTAACATTAGATTTGATTGAGTTTGAATGTATGTAGTAGTGAATTCTATAGTGTAGACTTTCAAGTTACATATATATGTATATAAACATCTTCTTACATATATACAGCGCAGTTTTATATGCGTGATGGGAAGGTTTTTAATGCCTGGGTTCAATTTAGATGTTCAGAAATCGAGAAAATTTTTAATTCTATAAAGCATTTTCATGCCTTATTTATTTTCAAAAGAATTATAAGACCGTATTAAGGAGGACCAAATCTTTTTTTTTTTATAAATTCATAAGAAAAATTGTTTTTTCTCTAAAATAATGAAATTTTAACCGATAATATCTTATTAGATGATATTATTAACGATTAGGTTTATGAAAAATCGTTGTAAGCCCTTTTAAAAAACATTAAATTTTCTACAAAATGTATAAAATGAAATATTTTTTCCAGAGGTTGAAAGCAAGAGACAAATCTTTCTATCTAAAAGTAAGAAAAAAGAAATTCATTGGGTGAAGAACCTTCGCATTACAATTAAGAGCTCATATTCCGATATCCTTTCTTGGAGGTGTCTATCAACCAATTTTTCAGAGCACCAAGCGAAAGCAGAACTTTAGTTTTTTTGTTTCTGCCCAAAAGATTCTCTATTCTATGGGTCTGATTTTCGGTTTTTTTTTCACATTCAGCAAAAAAATTGGTGTTTTCGTTATTCTGTTAATCACTTACAAATAAAATATGACATGATTTCTATTCTTCTGGTTCTCTGAAAACAAAAACATCGAAAAGCATCGTTATTTTCAATATTTTATTATATTCAATTGGAAAAGTAATTGTTTTTTAATTAAAAAAATTTAATTAACTAAAGCAAACACATAAATTGATTGGAAAATGTTTGAGATATATTTCAAAAAGTGTTTTAGAACCATATTAAAATTGCTGTAAAAAAACTTTAACCTTCTTTTTGCATCTTATAATATGGACATAAAAAGTATTGGTTTTTTATTTTTTTTAAGTTCTAGATTAAAATATCGTATACCATACTAGCTTGAAAATTTCATCCCTTAATCTACCAAATATTCGGCCATGGGGCTGTATGTATACTTAAATGTAAATTAAATTACAATTAAGTTTAGTTGTTAAAGCATTCAATAACTGGTAAACTTTTGTATATGCGAAGTGTGTTCTGAAAATCCCGAGAATTTCAAAATTTTGCGAGTTTGGAGATATACAGATATACTATATATCAAATTTTTAGTCGCAGGTATGTGATAAAATTTTCAGCTGTATTCTTTGTATGTTTTGTCGGTAGCAATCGCTAAGGTTATGAGCTTGGCACACCTCTTTGCTTGTTCGTGAGTTCTTCAGAATTCATATTCGCCAGATGGCCACATGTGATTCTTTCCTATTTTTAAAAATAAAGTCAACCATAAAGGCCTTCGGTTTACAAGATATCTGAAAAAAGCTGAAAGAGCTAAAAGCTATCACAAAAATCGAGTTTGAGTAGTGCTTAGACGGTTGGAGGTAGTGCCGGCATAAGTTTTTAATGTTAAAAGGGAACTATATTCAAGGCCACAATATTTCTGTTGACGAATGAATAAATATGATTTTCAAAAAACAGCAACTCCCGATATTTTTTGAACACACCTCGCATAAGTTCCAAAACAAAATTATCATGCTTGGTGACTGACATATGAACTGTTCCTTAATTGCTTTATCAGTAGTCATGACGGAAGAGCATGAAAAATATTTCTTGGTTCGAATCCACTGGGTACAAAAAGTGCTGAAAATTTTCGTGATTCTTCACCGCTCTGAATGATGTAGTTAGTATTCGTATTTCAGCTACAGTAATGTTTTTCATATTATTATATATAAAAGAGACTCCCACGTAGTGTGTTAAAAAATATTTGGTATATACTCCCAAAATAGAAAAGTTTTGGTGCAGCGTTCCTTTAGTTTCTCATAACGTCTTTTTCAATAGCTATGCTACAAAAGTGGTCCAATGCAGACAGCAAACCATACATAACTTTGACAGGAATAAAGAATTTCATTGATATCCCAAATCGTTTTTTTTTTATTTTAAAAAAATTTTCTAGCGCTCTAATTGAAAAACACGTTGCCAAACAATTCTGTTTAGAAAATCTTGAGAAATTATTTAGTCATAAAATGTCTTGTACTCGAGAAAAGCACTAAGGGGCATGGTTTTGGTTTTGAAATAAAGCTAGTTACTTATATACAGGTATAACAAATATACATCGAGACTTTCGTTCAATATGTAAAGTACAAAAAAGCAAAACGCCGAGCCACAATGGATATGTACATATGAAAACTCCTTTACGAAAATACTTAGAATCCTTCTTTTGTCTGGTAACTTGGGTTCAAAACATCGAAATTTTTTTTTCTTAATTTGAAAGTACAATTTCTTGAGAATATACTCTGAAAATTTCAGACAGAAATTCGAAATATTTCGGGAGTTATAACGAGTTTCCTAGAGCGCCTCGGAGTCCTCTCTCTCGGAGTTGAACTTTAAACGCGTTTTTTTCAAAACATTGTTTTTATGGTTGGTCCGGGACTTAACTTTTTTTCTACTGAACGAATTGGTTTCAAACAGGCTGTTCTACACACTTATAGTTCTCGTTGGTACTAACGATACTTTTTTTCACCTCTAACTTTTTATTTTACAACCCTTTTTATACCCTGAACAGGGTATATTAACTTTGTCACGATGTTTGTAACACCCAGAAGGAAGCGTCGGAGACCCTATAAAGTATATATATAAATGATCAGGATGTTGAGCTGAGTCGATTTAGTCATGTCCGTCTGTCTGTCCGTCTGTCCGTCTGTCTGTATATATACGAACTAGTCCCTCAGTTTTTAAGATATCCTTTTGAAATTTTGCAAACGTCATTTTCTTTTCAAGAAGCTGCTCATTTGTCGGAACGGCCGATATCGGGCCACTATAGCATATAGTTGCCATATAAACTGAACGATCGGAATCAAGTTCTCATATGGAAACTTTCACATTTGACAAGATATATTCACGAAATTTGGTATAGATTATTTTTTAAGGTAACAATGTAATCTCCGAAGAAATTGTTCAGAACGGGTTACTATAGCATATAGCTTCTATACAAACTGGACACATAGTTACAAACAGAAATGTACCTGTGAAGGGTATTTTTCGTTTTACGTTTTTTCTTGTTTTGTTAAATAAAACGATTTTTGTTCAAAGTCCGTCATTAACGTCAGTAGTTCCGAGCAGAATGACATGTCTATAGATTAAGAATAATCAAGAATATTTGATTACAGATAACATCAAGAGCAAAAATTACCCGGGTCACTCTCGTTCATTTTTTTGAGGTTCCAATTTCGAGTGACAATAATAATAGTAAAAAAGTATTAAATTTTTTCAAATAATTTTTTTTTTTTATTTTCAATATGTGTGACCTGGTCTACGGAAAGGGAACTTGGGTGTCAAAAAAGGAGAACAATTAATGAGATAACGAGAAACGAGTTGTTTATTTTTAACAGCTGTTTCCCAGAAAACTAGTTTTCGCACGTTAGCTCCCTTTTCGTAGAACACGTCACATGTAAATAAAAACCCTCTAAATTTTTTTTATTCTTTCTTTATTTTCTTACAAGAAAAACCATTATCCAAAAAGTCATGAAAATGGGCATAAGTTACCAGACCACCTTAAAGATATTATTATATTAAAATGTGTGTCATATATGTATTAAGAGGTTATATCCATTTCAGATAATCGATTTCAGTAGTTTTCCGAGTCAGTTAGGAAATGTTCTCGTTTATTATCAGGAATCCTTTTCGTTTTTTTCAATGAATGGCTGAGAATAAAACTAAATTAAATTCTGAAAATGTACATGTAAACGAATTCACAAAAAAGTATGTGTTTTTTTTTTAGTTTGCTAGTGAATATATCCCCTTAACTAATCCTCCAAAGCAACTACATCAGCTTAAGCAATATAAATACAGCAAAAACACTCTCCGCCAAGTCCTAATTATGAACTTAATTATGTTAGGCCAAAAAAGTAGTATGAAATGCGAACAATCATTATGCACCGATGATTAATGATCACAGTGTGGACACTGAGCATTGCCACGAGAAAGAAGTCGTCTCATTTATTTGCCTGAAGGCCCAGTCAAACACTCACCAAACGAACTAAACAAACAAGCATTTAGGCAAAGTCGCTTAGTGTCAATCAGGCAGCTGGGAAAACCCTAAAATGAGTAGCCTAGAATTACATGCAAATAGTTAGTAGACTGCAGCCGACTGCGGGTGACCAGCTCAGCTGCAAAAGTGGGATTACAAAAGCCAAAGCAAATATCTGTTACTTATGTAGCTACTTACGGTAGCCACCAAAGAGTGTCCCCGCGCAGGTTAACACACAATTTTGACAAGTTCACAGCGGCAACTGAGCTGCTTGCTGTTGAGTTGTTGGTGGTTTTTGCTGATGAAAGATATAACTGCCAGCTGACAGCCTGCTAAATAGGCTAATGCGGGTTTGAGTGATGAAGGCGGTGAAAAGCATGAAAAATGTGAAAAATATGGGCGGCCAACAAAGATATTACTGTATTTTGTGGGAATGGCAGTGTGGCAAGTTGATTGGCTTTGGTTACATATTATACTCATGCATATAATGTGTGTGGGAATGGGGGTATGCGTGCTTAGTTTTTTTTTGTGGCTTCTTGCTGGTTATACTGTGGCACTGCTTTGTGGATTTGGCGCTTTTTTAAGGCGCTCGCTCTGACAACAATTTTTGTCTCATAAATCAAAAATGTACTTAAGTCAGACATGCATACTACATATTTATATGTTGTATGTATGTATATATCTTTATATATACATATGTATATGTCTGTATATAGTACATACGTACTTACTTCCCAGCATTGTTGTTACTCACCAAGTTATCGCACAGGCAGACAGACGTTAATGTTTGCGCAAACACCATTTGATTGGCATTTCAATTTCGGAATTTTTTTCCAAAGCGACGCATGACTTTCAAGTACTACTTGAGGAAACATGAATATTTTCATTATTAAATACATTGCGTGAATTTAAAATTAGTTGAGAATGTATAGCAAATAATTAACATCACTTGTCTGCTCATGAAATGAGCACCAAAGACGGTGAACTCAGATTACGCCCAGAAAAGGTTGTTACCGACGAAAACATCAAAAAACTCTACAAAATAAATTTTAATGATCGTAACGTGAAGTCGTTCGAGATAGCAGGCTCTCTAAAGATATCAACTGAAGGTGTACATATATGTAACATATCATATATAAACATTTGGGTATGAGAAAGGTCTGTGTAAAGTGGATGCGACGCTAGCTCATCCAAAAACAACGACGAGTTGATTATTCCGAGCAGTGTTTGGAGATGTTTAAGCATATTTAGGCCAACTTCTTGCATCGATATGTGACAATGGATGAAACTTGACTCCATCTTATCACTACAAAGTCCAATCGATAGTCATTCCTGCTCAATTGCAATGGTAGCACAAATGGTCTGCGTCAATGGTTTGCTAGTATGGGTTTAGAACTGGCTGAGTAGAAAATGGAAGTCTTGCTTATAAGCACATGGAAGAAAGGGTATCACTTCTACTATAAGACTTTCATTTTCTACTCAGCACACACAATAGGGGACTGCGACAATATTTCTCAGCCGCAGTTCAAGTATCTGGGAGAAATACCGGACTAAAAATTGAAATTGAAGGTTCACCTGACGTATGCGGGTGAAGCAAACAAAATATATACATCGCTATCAAGAACCATGACCAAAAGGTACTGGATCATGACCATCAAAGTAATATTGTATGCAGTACTAATATGGATTCAGGCACTAGATATATAGAAGCATATGCAACGCAAATACACGCTGAGCCTAGGCTCACTGCTATACGAGTAACCAGTGCTTTCTGAACGATATCAAGTAACGATGCTGAAGTTTTAGCTAGTATGTCCCCCATTAACATCCAGGGAGACGAATTCGCGCGATTGGACCAGCTATCAAAGCCGCCTGTAGGCGAAAAAAGAGGACAGAACCAAAAGGAGCACAATCTGGAAGCTAAGTGGAAAATCTAAATGCTTTAGAAGCTAGCTGTTCCGATTCCATAACGACCCTTAGTCCGTTAAGGAAAAAGTTAAAAACTTCAGTTGGCGCTAGATTTTCGGTGGAAAATTTTACAGCAATCATGTGTCAGTTTCCTGGTAAATGGAAAGCTGTCAGTTCTAATTATGACAAAACTGAAACATATATATTTATATATGTATTAGGCGTCAGTCAGTCTGTGTGATAGATGAGACTTAAAATCTCTTTTTCCCATGAAATAATACTTAATTCGGTGATACCGTAGAGGAGATATGACTCGATCCGGCTTTCGGAAACATCGAATATAAAACAAGAAAAAAAAAGTCGTCCGAGTGGAGTGGTGAGTGAACCATCAACAGCGATTAATATATAGCCTTATTGGACTGTTTGAAGGATGAAATGTGAAAACAAATGAAAAGAATTCATGAATTGGCTTCGAATTCCTTTCACATTCACCATATTCCTCAGATATGGCCCTTATTATTTATTTCTCTTTCACATGTCTAAAAATAATGTTCGCCGGGAAAAAAATTTTCTTCGAATAAAGACGTGAACGCCGCAACTGCGATTTATTTCAAAGCAACGAACAAATCGTTCTTCAAAAATTGCGTCGAAAAGTTGGGGGGGGGTCGATATAATCAGTCTGCAAGTATTACTGTTGAAGGGAACTATGTACAATATAAAAGATGATTTTTGGCAAAAAAAAAAAGTTTTTAACTTTATCAGGCCGGGGATTTTTCAATTGGCCTGTTGTTAGGACTTGATTTTGTTCCATCAGTTTTTATGGCAGTTATATTCTGTAGTTTAGTGATATCGCTGGTTCAGAAAAATGAACCGTACTTTAGAGTGAAATAGTTGTGGGATTCTTCGTGGAAATACAGACGGCTCATCACGCTGACCACTTGCATATATGAATATCTACTTTAAGAGATCCCCGGCGTTTCCCACGGGTTTATACAAACTTTTTGGGAAATTTTAATAAAACACTTAAATTTTAATTGTTTGATGACGCGTAATTTTACGGATGTACATTAAAATTGATTTAACAAAATATTGCTCAATATTCAATATTCGAAATCATAGAAAATAAAGATTACAAAAATTTATTACTAGGGTCGTCCTTAAAAAATTCATAATCCCTAAACTGAGATAATATGTCGAATTATAATATAAAAAGTTTTAAATACAAAATCATTCATATGTTTCACTAACTACCACCCTAATCCACATCCATCAATGCCTGCATTACTTTTGTCGCTTGAGTTGTTCGTTCGCTAAGCTAAAATTAAATTCCCATTTCGTTAGAGTTGTGCTAGCTGATTGGATTTGCTCTTTGTTTTTGTAGGCGTTGGCCTGACAACACTGCTCTAACGATGTTCCCATTTTTGACAGCCTGATTGCTTATTTCTCGTCACCGTACGCAGCAATCGACAGCTCGTCCGTAGTTAGTTGCCACTTGCCAGCTTGTGGGGAATAACTGTTTATCTCTCACTCCGACTATCAACATGCTGTTCAGTCCGACTGCTTGCCATGCTGTTTGTCACGCACGAGTTACATTTTGAAGATTATTGATGATATTCGATAATCATGTGCTTACTTGCCAACACATAGAGTTACATACATACTTTTATGTAATATTATACATATACGACTCTCTTTCATCACACTCGTTGGTGGTTGGTGACAGTCGGAAGATTGCAAACGCTTTCTTTTTCGAATTCACTTCAACATTTCTACTTTCATCCATTTGTACGATCTGCCTCCACTCGCTCGTGTCAACATTTTTGGTGGAAAATTTCCAGATTTTCGCATTAAACTGTAATTTTCCATTCACTTGCGTGAGCCGACAGCACACTGTGACAACGCGATGCTGTTTGTGTCAGCGCTGATGCGAACGCGCCTTCCAAGCCATTCCAAGCGCAGTGCCAAACTAAAAATATGTGCGCTTAGACAAATGCAAAATATATAGAGCTCTGTGTATGTACTGACATGCCTGGCGTAGTTATGGCTCAGATCGGCGCTGCTTGGCTGCTCATGCTGTTTGATTTATGCGCCAATTGTAACCCAATATCAAATGCGTCGATTCGCATTGCCTTGTTTGCCTCGATATTCGACTCGACTCGGCGTGTTTGGCACATTCAAATACTTCTCTATTCGGCACGTCGTGTTTGGCATTCACCTGTGCTACTTCGCATAAGTCATTCTTTTTTTTTTGAGCACGTTACTGCTGTCGTTATGTCAAGTAGGTCGATACTTGATATGCTGCATTGCTAATGTCAAAATGATTCAAGGGAATCCCATAATCTGTGTACAAGCGAGCAGCTGCGTTTTTGAAATATTCTCGTAATGAGCATGAGATATTTGTTTTTGCTTTTGCATCAGCATAGTTGGTTACGAGTGTATTTTTTCAACTTTCATATTTTCCAAGTGATTTTTATACTCTCATCTCATGTTTAAAGGAGTTTGATTTTGGGCTATGATGTTCACGTATTAGAATTTCATTTAGTTTCGTAAATGAGAATAAATCTTGTATGTTCTTTCCTATTGTTCAATTTATTTTACCCTCTCAAGTATATATAAAAGTACTTTATAAGCAGTTTAAAAAACATCACTTAATATCGAAAACAATAATATAAAGCTTTTGTAAATCTTATATTGTATTTGTTTTCTCTTTTCCAAGAACATTTCTACCTTTTGCTTGTCAATAAATCGAATTTGAAGTATAATTATTTACATAGCTCATGCATATTGAGCAATAGCCGAAAGTACATATCGTCACCTAAAATGGGAAACAATATATCACCAAAAACATTGAAAGTGATAACCAAAACTCATATTTTTCCCAGTATTAGTGGTTTCTATTCTTCATCTGTAAAATTATGAGAAGTGATGTTACGTTATTTTGCGGTTTAGTTGACGATTTACGTAACACTTATTGAACTAAGGAATTTTTCAGCCCTTACCTCTATGTTACTAGTGGTCTAATCGTCTCTGGACGTACTTAAGTTAACAGTGGGTCTTTAATCATTTGAGAAAAATTCGAACTCATCGTGTTGTTTTATGGAATATAGATTGAGGCTATCGATAAATATATCTAAGGGTAGAATTCTGCAGATTTATTACTTTCACGAGCGAATTCTACCGCGTTTCGACGGCAAAGTTAACCAAACTACCCACGAGAGTCGGAACCGTTCCACCCCCACGACAGTTGGGTCTACGTAACCGGTACGGACCCAGATTTTTTATCCGGTCAAAGACTGCCAACTCGGCACAATGCTGAAACTACAACAACGACGAAACCATCAGACTAAAGGTCAAGAAGATTTAGCTACGTGTTTGGTAAAGTCGACAGATAATTATTTACTATCAGCTGCTCCTCTAGGACCAAAAGTTTGGTTAAGGACTCAGCGAGGTTTGTGAATTTTTATTCCATTTTCAATTGTTTTATTGCGTTATTTTTGTACTAATATCCCTTTATTATGCTGACAAGGTCAACCAATTGAAACGTTTAGGTAATTTTTGACAGCTGTTTCGCTTGCACGTGTTCGGTTTTGCTTTCGACTTTTGTTCCAAAATTGCTTACTTTGGACCAAAAACAGCATTGCGTTGACATTGCTCAAAAGATATTTGGCTCAAAACCAATCATCTCAATGGAAGCTGCCGCATAAGTCAATACCAAAAAAGCGCGCCAAGTTAGGGCGAATGAAAATGTTTTGCTAACAGTTTTCCTTAATTTCAGGAGCGCCGTGCATCATGAGATCGTACGGTTAAAAAAGAATATTTCTTGCAAGTTATGCGCGATTTGCGCGAAGAAATGGGACAGATCCGTATTTGTAGAAGAACAAAAAATTAGTTTTCACACCGTGGTAACACCTCTACTCACGCATGGTTGCTTGTGTGTTAGTATTTGGCTAAAACAATACATTAATGGTGCCGCAGAGAAAATTCTCGAGTCCTGGCCCTGACTTTTTTTGGTTCTCAAAACTAAAGAGGCTTATGAAAGGTCGGCGCTACGCTATGCTACGAAGATAAAAACAGCATCGAAGGAGGAGCTATACGAGATCACAAAAATTTACTTTTTATGTGCTTTGAGGATTTGAACAAATGCTGGCATAAGTTTAATATATCTGAGGCTGATTATTTCGAAATATATCCATTAATAATAAACACTTTCTTAAGGGGGTATTCTATTCTAGAAATTTAAAAAAAATCGTTTTTTTTTTTCAAAGCTTAACTATTTAAGAATATGTGTACAAGAGATTTTTTCAAAATTCAAATTATTTTCGGAGATATAGGCATTTTTCTGACCCGGCATCCAAATTGGTTCTGCCGGAACGCGAAACTTTAAACGCGTTTTTCTCAAAACTGAGTTTTTCGGAACGATGCCCACGATTTCTCAGGTTTTACTGGACCGATTTACTTGAAATTTTTATAGAATCTTCTTTATAGGCTTGTCTATGGTTGGAACTAGTTCCATCCCAAAATTTTTATTTTTATTATTTTTAAAAAATCCGAAATTGTCAGAAAAAGTGATCAAAAAAAAAAATTTTTTTTCAGACCGTCGCCATTTTGTGAAAAAAATGTTTCCCACTTTTCCGTAGTTCCGACCATTGCGACATTGTTATAGATTTATAATATTTTTTTTTTTTTGTTGGTTTCAAATAACTAGGAGGGTTGAAATCTTGGGCATGTTCTCGTGGAAATTTTTAGAGACCTCCCACTTCGTCAGCTCATAATTTTTAAAATTGTTTATTTTTTTTAGTTTTTAATTTTTTTTTTTTTGTACTCTTCAAAAATTAATAAATACCTAATAAAAAATGGATAGTTAAAATATTAATTGCCTTTTTTTTACGACACTTTAAAAATTACCTGAAATTCATGCTTCTAGACTAGAATACCCCCTTAAGGAACACGAATACGCGTTACTTTTTGAATCGCTAACAACAGTTGGACCGTCAAAAGTAAGGTGAATTGGACCTAGAGGCACCCAGCTTTTGCGATTATAGAGCGTTTGTGAAGATCGGCTATCTAGGGTTTTATCAAGAGACAGGTGTTTCTATGATAGTAGTATCACCTTCCAAACGGTCAAAAAGTTATCGAAATCAAATCCGATCATACTAATTCTGCCAAATTTAAGCTTGAGTGTGATGCAAAGTATTTTTTTTATTTTTACTACACCTTATATATAAAGTATTGTTTTGATCCATAAATGCAGAGATGTTCTAGTAATAATTGTCAAAAATTTTAAGTGGATAGCCTAACTGATTAGCAATGAGGTATCGTGTCTACTGTATCAAAAAATGTAGTTTCGGGACTGGTCTAACTGACACGCACTTAACCGGATAGATCTTTAAAAATAATTTGAATTTTGAAAAACCCTTTTAGAGATATATTATTGAATAGTACAGTTATCAAAATATGACGAAATAATTATATAATATTTATATTCTCCATTCATTCTTTTTGGTAATCCAATTGAAACGAGAAATATTTACAGGAGAGAAACACCTTATAAGTGCTTTCAATAAAACATGTATTCTCTGCATAATGAGACCTTATTATCATCATTCCGTAGGTAGCGGCTGAAGCTTAGGGATATTTGTTTAAGGAACCTATTCCAAATCAAATTTTTATGGATGTCGTTGTCTGCACCTTTAATAATCCTTCCGTCGAGAGAAGATATCTTTTATTCTGAAGAATTGTCAGTAAAATGAACCCCGGGCTTCCCAAAGCTATTAGATTGAAATCAGTCATATAGCATCACCTAACTTAGTAACTTTCCATTATAGCATCACAAAATTCTATCGAATGTGAAATCACTCTAAGTTCCATTGAACTCTGTGAGACTTTCAGCAATAAAAATTCTAAAATTGGAACTACTCATCAACCAAGCGTCGAGAATTCCATAAATTTTGTAATAAATAAAAATAGCAAGAATAAAAATATATTTTGCTAACAACATGTGGCACTTAAAGCCCAACCCAAGTGCACACATATTGACAAACGGTACTCAAATTTTATTTTTATGTCAGCACTTGCAAAAAGGACTTCAATAAATTGGTTCAGTGCACACACACACACACACGAACCCTTTCGAATTTTATTCAGCATTTTAAAATAAATCCTCGTAACCATATTTGGCAAGCATCATCAAGTGATTTGGTGTTTTTGGTGGCATCAGTGTGTGTGTGTGTGTGCCAGCCATTTGGCCATAGAAAGCGCCGTCAAGTCAGTGACTTCGCTTGCTATTTTAGACCATTTGCTCGAGTTGAGCGCTCAATTTATTCAAATGAATTTAATGAATGTCGTCGTCTGCTAGTAATTAATGTGATTTATGCTGACGGGTCATAAATACTGACTGTTCGTCGCACATACAGTCAAGCGACAGAGCAGTCCTTAACTGCAGTAGCTACAGCAACAACTGAAACAACAAGAGCAGCAGCTACAACACAAGTAACAACAGCAATAGTATAATCGACAAGAGCAACAACAACAACGACAGCACGTGTAAGAGCAAACGCCAGCGAGCCTTGATTTGGAGAGTGGCGGCAGCTGCTGATGTTCATCCTTCAGAATAGCCCTGGCAGTCAGTGCGCTGCATGTTTGTATAAAATAAATCACAAGTCGTGGAATCACTACAGACTTCTCAGTATACACATATACACACACATATTGTATACAACATATAGTCATTTCGGTTTGTATGTTTGTGTTTCGCCGTTTGTTGTCTGACTGACAACCGAAATACGAGCAAGCAGCGGCAAGCCGAGTAGGCAAACAACGCTGTCAGCCAAGTTGCCGCAAACAAGCGAGCGAGTTAGCCTTCGTTACTGTCAATTGCAAGCGGTCTGCGCTTTGTTGTTGTATTGCACACAAAAGCAGCAAATTAACAGCAGCTCGACTATTTATTTATGCGCTTACAAGCAGTGAATGAGTGAAATTAAATGCTCGTTGACTCATTGGTTTGTTAGCTGTCTAATTGGTTGACTTACTAGATGTAGTTGCTGCTTCGACATTGTTGTTGTGACAACGTCTGACAACTGTGATGTTGTAGAGTTTCCATAATCGATAGTTAATATTCTTGTACTATTATAAACCAGTTTTTTGGAGTACTTTATTAGGTGACATAATTATGTTTTAGTAGTTTACTAACAAGTGTTGGTTGTATATGGTTTCCCAATAAGAGTGATATTATTTCTTAAAAAAAAAAAAAACCAAAAAAACACTTGCGTTTACGGAAATTTAAATGAGTGCATTCGTTACAACCAAGTTCTGAATATAGCTTCAATCAAATGGCCTCCACGACTTCTTTTGCAAGAACTATATTAAGTGGTATGACATCAACAGCACGTTCAGTGTTCATTTCCAAAACTTGAAGAGAGTTTGGTTTATTTCCAAAGACCAATGAATTCAAAAAACAACACAAGAAGTAGTCTAATGGCGTTAATTCACAACTTCTTAGAGGCCATTTAAAGTCACAATTTCTTCAAAAAATGGAGTCTACAAAATTTTCTCTCAATAACTTGGTTGTTGCACGTTTTTTGTTGGACATAGCTCCGTTTTGTTGGAACCAGATGTTTTTAAGACCAACTTCTTCCAATTGCAATCATAAAATGTTAGTTATCATTGATCTATGCTGTCCTCTATTGACAATAACGTTGTCACCACCTTCATTTCGAAAGAACAACGGAACGATGATTGAACTAGACCAAAAGTCACACCAAACTGTCAATTTAGGTGAATTAAATGGTTACTCATGAATGATTATGAATAAAATTACAGATCAAGATATATTTGAAATGGTCGAAACGACATTTAAAAATCATATCATCCCAATTGAAAAACACGGTATAACGATTATAACGCTTTAACTTTTGTAAAAAGATAATTTTCGAAAATTCAACAAAAGTCATGACTTATCCGTCGCATTAATATTCTTATATCTGTGGCCCATTTATGTAATTTTTAGACAATATTTTCAAAATTTTTATTTTCTTCAATATTTTTACTTTCAAGTCCTATATATTTTTAATGTAGTTCTCTATGAAATCCCGCAAAAATACAAAATGAGGATGGTTCTACTCTGTCAATGCTTCACTTTAATGATGCCTAAAAGGTGGTCTATAGATAAAGCTGTTAATGAACTCAATGGAATTAATTGGCTTACAGCTAGTCCTTGAATTATTATGTCATTTTTGACTTCTAGCTAACTTTAAAAAGATGTTTTGTGAATTTGTAGGTCTAATTTAGTACTTATTTTTCCTTATGTTCTATATGCGTTCACTAGACAGGCCTTTTTATGCCGAAGTTCTTTTGATACTTTCGGCATTGGGCCTTTACCCCGATTCATGTACACTTTACACAAATACAGAGAATCTAGGTTATCCTTGTAGATTTATAGTTTCAATGTATAAATCATAAATTAATTGGTCATGCTACTGCGGCAATAAAATTTGATTAGTAACTAGCGAAATTGCAGAAATCTTCTACTTTCCATATTTAAATACCAGAAAACATTACTTTTCGAAAAAAAAGGACACACTTCATTTATTTATATATGGTTTGTCTTCGATTTTTAATTCAGATTTTAAGATTAAACAAGCTTTTGTATCAGTTTTTAGTTCCAATTTTTTTTTTAATTAAAGCTGAATATTTAGTTTTAATACAATTTTTTTAATTAAAGCAATTCGAAAATCTGGAATTAAAAATTGATAAAATATTTTTTATTTTTAAAATTTTATTAATCTAAAGGAAATATTTTTGAAATCAAAAGCTAAATTGGAAAAGAATAAAAAGGAAGAAATCACTTATTAGGTAAATTAAAAGTTAATAAATATAAATAATACAGAAAACGCTCAGCTCGGTTAAGTTGAATTGATATAAGAGTTCTCTTTGACGAAGCAAATAAGTATGAAACATTTCATTTTAAATGTAGTAAATTTTTTAAAAATTATTTGACAAAAGTTAATATTATTAAATAAATGAAAAAATGCTTTTATTTCAAGGTCAAACATTTATCTTTGCCCAAATACAGATTCAACTAACCTTTACAAATTCCTCGAAGCACTTCAATTTATTTATTTCAACTCAAATTTATTCAAATTAAATATTTATTTAAATAAGCAGCTTCAAGGTAATCTTTTGGCCACAAAATACAAATTGTTTTAGAAATGCGGCAACTCAAAGTCAATGTGACCTTCATAATTAGAAATTAATTGCCTGCAATGCAAAACAGGTTACGTATACGCCGTGTATGCGTCACTGGGTAGGCAAAGAAAATGTTGGGGGAAATAAAACAAATAGCCGCTGCAGCGCTGTTGAAGCACAATTTTCGGCTGCAATTACCAACTTCTCTTTGAGATGTGCAAGGGAAAGACAGACGCAAGCATTTTAAGGCAAAGAAATAAATTTAAAAGCAATGATAAATGCGGCGATCACTTAAGGCACCGGTCGGCGAAAATAAAATAATTTCAAATTAATGTTTACAAATTCATTTGGGGCGCTTAATTAACTGCAGTCAAAGTTTTATTTATGCGTTGCACAAATTGCTTTTGTTGTTGCTGCATGCGCTCAATTTCAGCACAAAACATAACTCAGGCGCAGCAACTGCAATTTCACCTCAATTCTCATTGAACGATTCCTCGGACATTTTCCGAGAAGCTTTTTGAAAGCATTTATTTAATTTTGCTCTGAGTACATGCGAATTAATTGCCTTCAACATTTCGGCATTTAATTATTTGCTCTTTAACATTTCTTCATTGAAGGCTGCATAATGCTGGGCGGCCAGCGCTGGTTGGTCATATAGACGCTGGGTTGTTCAGGCGGTTTGCTGCTTGACTGCTTGGCTTGTGTGCGCTCCGTTTGCCTTTCTGATTGTTGGTTCGATTGTGCTTTTTTCCTGCTCAAGTTTGAACAACTCCAACTCCTGCTCACAAATACACACAGACACACACATATAAATTAATGTGCGAGCATAAGTGCTGTGCGCAGCGCCATTGCTCTTCGCTGTGCTGCCAAATTCATGGAACTTTCGCAATAATTCTTTATTAATTTTCAATTTATTTCAATCAGTGCGCAATTAAATTCGACTCTGCCATGAAGTGCCCTCTTAATATAAGTGAGAGCTGCAGCTCTACTAACACCACTGAAAATGTGTATATAATATATGCGTTTATGCAGGTATTTATTTGTATATATATGCATTATATACATATATGTAAATACTTGCAGCTCGTGCTGCCTACATGAGGCTTTAAATTAAATATGTTGGTGAGCACACGTGAGCTATCACGCTGCGCATGGTAAATGAACATTACATTGAGACTCAAAATAATGTTTGCTTTTGTTGCTGTTTTTGGTTATTATAAAATGCACAAAGCGGAAGAAATTAAACACAGCACCGGAAATGAAACAGTCTGTATAGCTTTAAAGGCATTCTCATGAAATTTTCGGAATGATTATAAGTTCTGAGAACTGTCCATATAGAATTGCTAGAGTAACATTTGTTGTGATGAAAGTTGGTTCTTGTCTACATATGTGGACGGCAACAGCTGTGAGTGCCGAATTTACCATAAAATATGTAAAAGATTTTAAACAATTTCAAAGCAACTTGAACCCAATTTGTGTACTAGTCTTGTAAAATATATTTACCTACTGATCAAATATAACCCGGACTGGCTAACAAATTCCGCCATTGTGTTTCCAATGGAATCACAATAGCTACATCCTTAATAATATCACAAAAGTGTTTTCTGGAGACTTTTCTTCAACAAATGTTAGTAGCATTAGAGTTGTTAGAGTGGAAAAAACCATTCACTGGAGCTTGTAAAGTCATCGAAATTTTGCCTTAAGCGAGTCTTTAATTCCCCTCAGTTAATGAAAATTCGAATATATTAAAAACCAGTGCTTGAAAATCGTCGTATTGACATAAGAGAAATAGCAGAGCTTCTCCATATCTTTTTTTGGAGCGAGTCAATATATTTTAGGTAATGTTTTGGGTATATTTATACCAAATCCTTTTTTTGGATAACAACAATATCAGGTGCACTTATATAGTTGAAAGTTATATCTGTAATAAATATTTTGATATCGAAAGCCCTGTACGAGTCCTGTGTTACAGACGACCCAACCTAACACCGAATTGATGATTTTGAGGAATATTTGAAGCTTGTTTTATAAGAAATCCGAATCATTTCTACAGTACAAAGATGAATATGGTTCTGCAAGATCCCTCTGAAATGCAAGTTTCAGTAATCCTAGTGTCAGGCGAAAATCCAGATTACCATATTTTCTATATATCTGGGATCAGTCTGTGGATGAAGTGTGCCACCGTTGCTGCCACATTGCGATGCTTTTGATGCTCTCTTCTCTTTTTGCTACAGTAGACGTATCTGATAAGTTATATATTCGCGAATTTGACTCTCTGGATGTCAATCTGCGCCATACTGGCTAATAAATACCTCAGCAGCGTCACTTGATATGCCTCGGAAAGCACTTATTACGCGTATTGTAGGTCCACCATATGATTTTATGTCTAGCGCTTGTATTCCTCTTGGAGCCGCAAGCAGTATAACTAAATTCATTACTTTAGCTATTATAAATCGTCGGCTAAAACGCGTACACTCTTTATTTGCCATTATTTGCCAAAATTCGAGATAAAGCATTCTAGTTTTTATTTGCTTTAGATGTCGTATTTCCCAAGTGCGTCTTGAATTTGAGTCTTGAGTCCACTATTACACCAAGGTACTTCATATTTCACACACTTCTATGATGAGCGAAATCCTTTCAAAAATTTCTCTGAAGCTTATGAGCAGGTCTACTGTTTTTTGCTCAGCCAGCTCTAGACTCATGGTAGCAAACCATCGGAGCAAACCATTTATGCCGTCATTTCATTTGATCCGCAGGTCATACAGATGTTTAGCTACTGCTACCACTACGAGGTATTCTTTATAGTTATTGACTTTGTTTCACAATAGCCAATAGTTCTTTTTCTCCCTGGTTACGCTGTAGGCGGGATCCACCTAAGTGACAGAGCTTACTCAGCTTGGCGATATCTTAGTTCCACCAGTATCTTGATTTGTTTCAGCCAGTTTGTATGTTCAATCAATACAATTTTAGCACAGTTTGCATCGCTGAATCGCACAATAATCTGCTTGTCAAATAAAAAGATTTTCCATACCAAGACATGAGGTTTGTCGATCAGTTCATATGAGAGCCACATCGACTAGTATCGATATCGACAATTCTAACAAATGAGCGGCTTTTTAGAAACCAAATTTCAGATCGAAATCTGAACATTTAACATTGCGAAAATCTAGAGCAATCAAACCAAATTATATGATAAATCGAGTGTAAAGCTCGATGCAAGAGTTGGTTAGAAATTTTTTTATTTTGAGATGCCAATAGAATATTTAACAATGAAACAAGAGCTTCCCTATTTGGAACATGTGAAAAAGTTGAAAATCGAAAAAAAAACAAAAAGAATTAGAAAGGATTATGCCACCAGTCATATCGAAAATGTATGAATCCGATATCAAATTTCTCTGTTTTACAGCTGTTTAATTCTCATCTATGATCACAAAAAAAAATTGCTCTCAGAGTATATATTTAGCAACTTTGAAGTACTAACCGACTAATCGATGGCAAATATCTTAAATATTTTTTTAGTGAAAAAATTATTCTCCAACAGCCGGTTCCACAAAAGTCAAATTCACTCGAACTGTATCCGACTAAGAGTTATTATTTCGGCAATCTAACCCTGTTTGGGTCAGCAGATAGTAAGGGGCTACTTGTCGCCAGCTTCCTCCCAGCCTGATAATCCAGAAAAAATGTTTCTTTATGATTTTAAGATAGCAGTGATTATAACGCAACATACACTTTACTATTACAGCAACCAACAGCCTTGTAAATTTGCATATTTCTACTTTTCTTGTTTAGTTGAATTCGTTTTCTCACAAAAACATTCGTGTGAACTGTCGTAAAGTAGCCAGTTAGCTCGTGCCGCGTTTTGGTCGCACCTTGTTTGATGGCCCAAATTATTTTACGTCCCTTTTCGCTTTTGAATTGCCAGCAATTTAAAGTGAATTTCATACAAACGGAAAAGTAGTAAATAAAAGTAAATTTACTTTTTTCACGAAGCAAGCGCGGTAAAAAAAGGAGCCAAATAATAGAGGGAACGTTGAAAAAGTTAGCACACCTATTCGCCGGTAACTGCTGTCCATTATTTTCAAATTGGTTTCTTATGCAAAATAGTCGAAGTATGTTTTGGTATGAGTATGTTTGTATGCTTCTTTGGGTGTACCATATAGTTTGGATAGGTTTCTATGTGCGTGAGTGGCCTTGTGATTTTATATGTGAGAGTGTGTGTGTGTGAGTAAGCATAAGTGTCGCCTTTCAAGTCAAATTCAAATGAAGTGCCTAAATGCGTTACAGCAATAGCACCTAAGCTAAGAGTCGCAACAACAGCAACAACAATCATTACAGCAACATAAGTCACAACAACAACAACAACCAAAAGCAGTAACTACATTTCCAACAAAAGGTTTCTAAGCTGTCCGCAAGGAATATGCCGAATTCTATTGCCGGTGGCCAAAGGTAAGCTAAGCTTAGACGAATGATTGTAATAATAGCCCAATAACGAGCTGTGTGTGTGTGTGTGTGAGTGTATATGTGTAAGCGGTGTAAGACGTGCTAAAGCGAGACGAGGTGAGAAGTAATAATGCCTGCTGCCTTGGACTGAGTGGCAAATAAAGAAGCTGTCTATGTGCTAGGGCTCAAGGCAGTTTTGGCAAGAATGAAGGACCGGATTTTGCTATTGTCGCATTAAATCTGAATTTATGGTTGCGGTAAAAATGCGTTCACTTTACACACAACCATATATAGATATGTATGAGTGTGTGTGTCTGTATATATGCAAATGAAAGGCAGCCTTGTGACTTTATCGGGCATACAATGCGCTGAGCAATTTATATGCGCATGCAGCGTTGAAGTGCGGTGAATTTGTGCTGCGCGTAAGTGTTGCCATTCATTTACACATTCGAGAATTCGCAAACTCACTCGCACATGGCCCTACGGACACGCGTACATATATGTGGATATGTAAATGTAGCTATGCAAACCGACTTGATATGCGGCCACTCGCTCGTTGTGCCCACAACGAACTGTTTGTGTGAGTTTTATTCCTCAATCTACTTCCATGTAAACGTATATGTGTGTGTGAGTGTGCATATGTGGATCGCCTCGTATGCCATTCATAACACCTTCCGCCTATTGTGTGCCAAAATTAAATTGCTCTGACCTGTGCTATAAATTTCCGAAATAGCTGGCGCGATTTCTGCCACACAACCACCAGCACCAACGCCATCAAACCGGCACAACACATTGACACATTCGCCAATCGCGCTCCATATGCATATATGTGTGTGTTTGACTGTTTTCATGTGTAATTTTTGCCTGCCTTCATTTACATGTTCGTCGTTGACCTTTGTCAGGCCTTCGCTCACACTCGAACTTCACCTACCATTGGCCGCAAAACTGTTTGAAATTTGCATAGAATGCGGTCAGCAAGGTAGCGGAGGGGTGCTGTGTGTGTGTGCAAGGCCCTTAGCGTACATTCGTTGCGGTTAAAAATTAAAAACATTGGAGATTTACTGCTCTCGAATAAAAAACAGATATCTTTTATTGTGTGCGCTTTTTGAGATTTCTATTGATGAAATGGCTATAAGGGCAATTAAGCATAAGTGCAATTTTATCATGGCGACGCCACCAGCCACCGCAATTTATCGCAATTTTTTTGCGTTTGTGGTTAGAAGAAAGCTGAAAGTTTGTTTTATGTGAGTTTGTAATTGATAACTGCTTTAATTCGAGTAAAAGTGGAAGCTGGCCGGAAGTCTTCAATTTTACTTATTGTTTTTTCTACTTCTCTTTGTTTTTATATGTCAAAAATTTGGTTCTTTACTGGAAAGAGAAGATCAAAAGCCTGCTTAATGCGCGAAGCGATCACGCTATAGCAATCTTAAATTGTCTGAATGGCAAAGATACCTGATTTCTCGTAGTAACTAAGAACGCTTTGAAAAATATCTCGCCTGAATTAGCTGAAGGCTATACTTTTTTTGAGAAAATGTTCCAAATTTTCGTCACCCGAATTCTATTTTATCAAATTTCTGACAATCACTCTGTGAAGATCACCAGTATAGGGTGTATAAGATAATTTATTTAGGGTAGTGAGAAAGGAGTTTGAGTGAAACGGTAGAGATCAAGTTTTGGATCACCACCAGTACGGGTGTGTCAAGACAATGAGTGGTATAGACCACTCAAATTTCTTTCACACTACCCTGAATAAATTATCTGATACATCCTGTATTGATGGTGATCCAAACCCTGATGTATGCTCTTAACATCAATTTATAGCTGATTGAAAGAATTATAGTAGCTTAGATCTTCACAAGAAAGTTAATTGAATTGACGATTTAAATAAAGACTTCTATTGCTTTTTAGTAATTTCCCTATTTCGGCACGTAACACAGCGCTGTGTGCGCTAAAATTGAAGCAGCTGTCTCCTCTCGTGTCTGTTGTCTTTTCTCCTCAGATCTCACTCTCTGGATCATAATATTAGTCAATCTAAAATTCCTTGACAATTCTTTCTAATAACCCATGTTCGGCTAAGTCCAATAACCTAAAACTCTTAGCCCATTTACTGTAAGTGCTACCTTGTATTGGGCCATTTGGGTCTATAGCTAATATACAGTTCCCGGCTTGAGCCTTATAACCTGTCTATATTAGGTAAGGTTAGGTTAGGTAAGATGGTTGATCAAAGATCCGACGTGGAGTAACAATTAGTCCAGATTGGCGAAGCGCTTTGCAGCCAATACATAGTTACACAGACACTTAACTTCAACACCCGCCAGTTCGGTGGGGTGTCCAAAGGTATGCGCTCCCAAGTGTCTGAGTCTTGACCTCCCAAAAGCCGGACAGTCAAGCAGGAAGTGCTGGCTTGTTTCTACCGCATCTTCTTTCAAACAGCTTCTGTAGTCGGCATCCGGTAAGATACCCATTCTTACCGCAGACAAGCCAATAGGACAGTGGCCCAAGGACCGACTAACAGTGAGAGTTTAGCCTTGCTGAGGGCTAAAATATCATTAGATCTCCTGCGATCTATCCTGAGCCAGAAGGCTTTCGCAACCGCACAAGTGCCGATGCTGGCCCAGCGTTGGAGAACATCCGCGTGGCCCAGCTGTCTAGTAGTAGACCACAAGAAGAAACAGGAGCACCGACCCGTTTCCATTTTATCGATAATGATTCTAGGGTACCTTTCCTTGCTAGCTCATAAGCTTTGCAATTGCCTGCAATTCTGCAGTGGCCCGGCACCCACACCAGTTCAATCACAAAAGCTCTAGCCGCTAGAGATAGCGACGTTAGACATTCTTCGACCAACCCTGAATGCACTGTGAATGAGTTCAAGGCTAATATAGCCGCTCTACTATCTGAGTGGATAGTCACTTCTCTGAAGGTGGATGCACTCCGTAGCAGCAAATCAGCCTGGAAAACACTACAGTAGTCGGGAAGTCTGAAACAGGAGTCGATGGAGAGCTCCCGACAGTAGACCCCTCTACCAACCTTTCCCCCAAGCCTTGACCCATCCGTGAAGGAGCTTGCTGCCTCCCTCCTCCAACGGCTTCTTCCCACATATAAACATGTATAAGAATAAAAAAAACACATTCTTTTGAAAAAAATAATCTTCGAACGACCACAATTGACCGTTGCAGCGCGTGTCATGCTGGCAATCTCACATTCATACTCAATAACGCTTATCTGAATATTGCTTCATAACAGTAAATACTTTGGCGAATTACTGTTTTACATTTTCCACAATTTCCAGCACAATTCTCGTAAATGAAAACTTTCTCAACTCGTTTGGCGAAATTACGAGCGCCTGGAGGGCAATCGACCGAAATGAAGTTATTGATATTTAACGTCAATCTTACGACGATATTTTGCTCTTTTGCCTTCCTTCCTTCACTTAGAGTTCACCAGCATTATTTTACTGAATATATTTGCGAATTTAACTTTCCTCAAGTAAGCGCTGCGGTGTTATCTTACAAGGATAAGTGCGCTTACAGGGTGTTATGCATAAGAGTTTGCGTTCGCAGGTATATGTATATATATATTTACCGTTTTGTTGAGGTAGGTGCTATGAATTTCAGTAGTTATTGTAAGTGTGCGAGTGCAGGTTGCAAGCTTAAAGTATTTTGGTTTGAGCTGCATATTTTTGCGGAAAAGTTGAGTAATTAACAATCGAGTACTTTTCACGTGCTTTTTGGCAGGTGGAAATAAATCGACTGGTACATGGTGTCTCATATGATTTACAAATTACTATGTTTTGTGGCAAATTATTCGTAAAGACGTATTTAATCACTGATTCTTATGATTCGTCTATGTGGAAGAGGCATGTCTAGTTACAAGGCCGAAAATCAGCGAATTTTCCAGATTTTTTCAGAGAAAAATTTTAAATTTATTGATCCAATCCGAAGTAGTCACAAATTACGATTTTTTAAACTGTATTTTAAGACTTAGTTTTAGTAAAAATATATATTAGTAAAGGCAGTACAGCTGATCTCCTGGTGATCCTTTCAAAAAAGACGTTTTCCGGTGACCACTATATCTCTGAACTGAATCATTAAAACCCAAAGAGATTTCATATTTGTAAAGCAACTCGAAGGAGTAAGCAAAATAAATTTTTTTGACAATTTGGCGGTTTCTCAACACAAAATCGATTTTTGGCCAAAATTTCGGCATTAAATTGCTTAAAAAAATATTTTTCGTTAGAAAAATCCTTGTTTAATTACTAAAAAATATATTTAAGAAGCCCGTGTTAAAATTTGAGACTAATCGTTTTACCCGTTTTGGAGCAATATTGCTCACCGAAAACATCATTTTGAGTACAACGCGTATAAGCTTTGGCCTTGTACCACCAAGTGCTCTGAAATGGCTTTTCAAATTTGCGTGTAACTTCGAAAATATTTACCTGAACGATATAAGTTTTTTAATATACAAGCATGTACATTAAGAAAAAAAATAAAAAATCGATTTTTTGAAAATTTTGCCTGCATATAACCCTTTAGTTGTTTGTACTCTTGTAATATGAATGAACAAATTATGAAACATGAATAATATAAATTTTAATTGCCAAAAAACGCTCGAGTTTGATACTCTAGACTAGACTTCGCCTTAATCATCATTAAACGCGTGCAAAAATAATATTTCAATGGTGAATGGCATTAGCCAAAAAAAAAAAAAAACAATAAATCACTAAATTTATTTACTCAAAGAAAATCAATAATTTGTATTTTGATTCAGCTACCTCAGCGACTATTAAAAGTTGTCAATAATTTTTTCGACCTAAGTTATGCTATTGAAAGACCCTGTACTCAAAACGTAAATAGCTTGATAATTTCTATGAATAATATTTCAGTGGGGAGACATTCTAAATTTTTCTATTGTAATAAATTTAAAGGCAGACAATATTATTTTTATTCTGTTTCAACATTAGATTTATTTTAAAATTTATTTTCTAGTTGCGTTTGCCAACTGATTTTATTTATTTATTTAAATATGACCTGCAAGAAAATTTACAGACTAGGAAACTAAGGGAACTAGCTGCTTTGGCCTTCGACCCATGCTAGCAAGGTAATTTTGTAAGCTTTAACGAATTTCCTACAAATACTAGCTTAGTCGGAATTGCAGCATTTCCAGCTGAATATCGAATTTTAATAATTTTGAGTTACTAAATTAGATTTATAAATACAAAACCTTTGAATATAAATCGCAATGAAAGCTACGTAAATTTATCTAAATATGTATGTATGTACCGTGATGTAATCAATAATGTAATTTTAGCAGCTATCATAGAAATGAATAGTTAAACTCTAAATACCATTTAACCGTAATTATGGTTTCAGCTAACAAAATAAGTTGAACTATTGAGTACAATTTGTCATTAGGAAATAAAAATACTTATTTAAAATTACTAAAAGACCTATAATATTATTAAATATGTTTTTAATTGTTGAGTAATTGTTATTGCATCAAAATGTAATTAATTTATGTGTAATACGGCAAAACTATTAGTTTTCAAGTCGACCAACACACCTCCGCCGAATTGATTAGCTTGTGGTACTGATTAATTATGCGGTTTACAAACTGTTTTCGCCATTTGAAGAAATATTAGAAAACTAAACTGACATTGGCGTGGCTTTTATCCGATTTTATATTTACATATTGTTGCCTCAGTTTATGAGTAATATGCAATACATTCACTAATCTGGTTGGTTCTGATCTTGGTTTTTATTGTTCTTTTTAAATGTTTGTATGAGCCTAAAAAGTCAAATTATGATACAAGGTGCTTTCCAAAATAAACTGGACTTAATAAAAAAACAGAACAAATGCTTTTTTCGCCAAAAATCAATTTATTTTATTCAAAATAGTCTCCTTCTGCTTCAATACAGCTTTTTCCACGGTCCAAAAGCATCTCGAACGTGTGTTTTAGCTCGTTGGCCGGCATGGCTGCCAGTATGCCGGTGCAAGCCTTTTGAATGGCTTCTACGTCTACATAGCGCTTTCCTTTAATGGCCAAATACATTTTTCCGAAAAGGAAGAAGTCGCACGATGCCCTATCAGGTGAATACGAGGAGTGCTTAGTGGTTAAAATGTGATTTTTGGTCAAATAATCGTCCTTCGAATGTTGGATTCTGAGCAATTTTTGGTCGTCAGTTAATTTGTGCGAAACAAACCGTGCACATACCTTTCGTAAGCCCAAATGTCCGATCAAAATGCGATAAATTGATGTTTTGGAGATGTTTGATTTCATTTCCACGAATTTCAATGATGATTTCGGCGGATTTTTAATGAATATACATACATAGAGTTTCGATGAAATTTCCGGGGATCGGAAAGATACAGGTTAACCGAAAGAAAAGAGCACCAAAGTGCGCACAGAAATTGAAAATGAGACTGGTAAAACCCGGGATCTTCGTCGAGTGCTATACAATGCTGGTTACCATGGTCGTAATTTTCCCAAAAATCCAACTGCAAGCAACACTAACAGAACAAAAAGAGAGATGTTTGTGTAACAGCACGAAAGTAAAGATGTACATTTCTGGAATTCTGTTATTTTTTTCGGGTGCTAGTAAGTATAATGTTTTTGGCTCAGATGGATATGAAGAAGTAAGAAAAAAAATGAAAAAAAGTAAATATAGAGCTTGAGCCACGGAATATGACTGCCACGTTAAAACATGGCGGTGAGTCCCTCATGATGTGAGGGTGTAAGGCAGCAACTGCAGTAGGCAATTTTGTACGCATTGGGCATAAATTGAACAAATATGATTACTTTAATATTTCAGTATCGAATTTAAACAGTAGTGCGGCTTAATTGGGCATCACTTGCCTTTTATGATATGATAATGATCCAAAATTAATCGCTCATATTGTGTTGAGATAAAATTCTACACTAACACCTTTAAAGTATGTTGCCTTATAACCAATTTAAAGTCCTTAAACATCGCATATTGGGATGTTAGTCTTTGTGTTTTTGTGCCTAAAATAGATAGTTTTGGGTAAAACCAAGACCTAGTCCGTATATCATAAACATATAACATCCAGGTGACTTTACTTCATTTGATTGGTGATGGTACTTTAATGAAACTCAGGGAATATTTTATTATTATATGCCATATTAATAGTATTTAGTATGGGCAAAAATACAACAAATCATGTCGATACTACTTCTAACTCTTATATACTACATATGACTTTCGTTTTTCGAAAAAAAAAACTTCTTGTCGAAAATGTCAGTCAGTGTATGAGTTACATATATTCGATTCATTCGAACTCAAGTCATACTTAGTTTCCGTTTTTTTTTTTATTTTTTAGTTATAAATATATTATATAAATACACTCGTTACGTTTTAACACAATTGAAACATTTAGGGGTTTCATATTGTCTCATAAAGTTATAACAAACCGGAAACTTAGCCTTGAAAATTGGAATTGCGTAAACTCAGTTTAGTAATCCAACAACAATTTTTAAACAAGTGTAAAAATTTATGATTTTGCTATGCGTTATGACAAGTTGTGAGTACCCAAATTATGTTTTTCCATTCCTAAAAATTGCCTTTTTATAGTTTCTGTGCTTTCGCTAGTACTAATTGCAAATAGTTTATTAATTTTGTTCATTTAATTCCATTTGTTAATACCATAAGTTGAACGAATATTTATCAAAGCATGACGTTTTTCCACCATCTGAGCCAGATCATTCCTCTAGACTTACATAAAGTTATTTTTTCCACCATATTTTTCTTTCTCCCGTCTATATCGGTTAGTTATAGCGAAAACACTATATTTTATCTTAGAAATACTTATAAAATTTTCTGTTGATCAAGTTGACTTTAAAATCAAATTGGAGTTATAAGAGTATTTTATACCAGCCAGTTTCTGATCCAAGCTCTCCCTTACCCTTTTTTCAGTGTAATTAGTGAAATACCTATGAAGTGTTAGCTTAAAATAAAATTTGAATTGTTTTATAATATTCGGCACATTCAGTTAGCACAATTGCGGCAATGAAAATCAATTAAAAATCAGTTTTGTGTTCGAATTTTCACAATCACCAAATAAATTATAAAACAATTATTGTCACCGTTCCTATTATAAATCAATGCTATGCTTTTTCAACTTCAAAGGCGCTCGAAATGTCGCGAATTCTCTTCATTTTCTATGGATTTTTGGCAATTTTGTGCCTTTGCTCTTTGGTTAGTTGAAAAAGATACTCATTAAATACTACATAATTTGGTGCCTACTTTGTATGTTGTTTAAGGTGCGTGCCAGGGTCGAATTCACGAACATAAAATGTGAGGCTGTGGATCCGGCGTACAACTCAATACGATACTGTTATATACGGGCAGTGAATCGCACTTACAAATATTTATCGGCGGCCAATCACTTCCACTCGAAGGAGCCCAAAAATAACATATCAGTAAGTAGCGTGAATTAAGAGTAACTAGTGTACTCTTTCAATGAAGTCAATATGTCTGCACTTATTTTGTTCTTAAGGTTGGTGTTGCAACGCTGAAACGCGCCAACGGTTACAAGCCCTTCCTCTACAACGTCACAGTGGATGGCTGCAAATTTCTTCGCACGGGTGGCAATACCCTACTGCGCTTCTTACATGGCCTCTTCCACAAGTACTCCAATATTAATCACACTTGCCCTTACACCGTATGTTGGATTAGCATTACGTTTCATAGTTTTCAAGTTGAAAGTTTTATTTTTGATTTATTTTGATTCTCCAGCATGACATTGAGGTAAACATGTTGCCGGTAAGTCACATCGATAATTTAATGACAAATGTGCTACCATTCCCGAAGGGTGACTACCAAGTCGTCACATCATGGTACACCTACAATGCTTTGCGGACCGTGGTTAGAGTATTTGCAACTCTCTCTTAGTTGTCAAAATCTAACTGGCGTGCCACAAAGAGACAAGAGAGAAAATTTGTAAAAATAAATCTTGAAGTGAAGGCTAATTTTTAGTTATCATGAAATTATACTATGCTGTCTAAAAAATTAATTTGTGTAATGATTTTCTCATCAGAGAAGTGGTCAATGTGAGAAAGAAATGACTGTGTAGCAGAATTGGAGTATAAAGAAAAACCGTTTATGTCTAGCCAAATACTGTGATCCTACAGAATAATGACTCATATTATAAACTTTTAAAATTCCTTGAAATAAACAATGCATTCATTATATATTATATACTGCGTTGCAATTGTTTCGATTAAGGAAGATATTTTGAAGTTTTATATGCTAAATAGTTAAGTATTTGCAAGGCATCCTCACATATTTGTCGTAGAAAGAAAGAAAACATTTTAATGCAGGAGATCGAGTCATACTTTACAGATGAGCAGCCGAAGAGCCTCTCTCTTTGCTCGTCTTGTCGCGGTGTCTAAAAAAATAGTACCTCAACACATATACCGGGTTTTCCAATAGGGATCATATACCTTCTAAGTAGTTTCCGTCATTTTTAATATGTCATGATCTGGAATTTTAGCATGGAAAGATTTTTCAATACCAAGACATTCTCAAGAATTGGGACTGTCTCAAACCACAACCTGCTGGATTTAGAAAGGATTTTTGTGATTGCATTAATATAAAAATATTTTCGCTCAAGAACTGAAGCCATTGGATCATCGTAAACGTGGTGGATTTGCAGATAGATGCCTTGAACAACTTGGAAAAAATCATCTTCTCCGATGAGGCTCATTTTCATCAGAGTGATGTGGTAAATAAACAAAACTACCGATTAGTGTGTTTTTTGGTCTGATGGAATCATCGGCCCGTAGTTCTTTCGAAATGAAGCTGATGATAGCATTACTACCAATGGAGAGCGGGATAGATCGATGTAAACCAACTTTTTATGGCCACAATTGAGGAAAATCGAAAATTGAGTTCATCGAGTTCGTTGCTTCAAAAGAAGTCGTAAAGGAGTCGTTATGTTCTTAATTTAATTGTATCGGTGAACTTTACATTAAATAAAAGACATTTTAATTTCCTTATCAATAAATGTATTTATTTTTTTTTAATAAATCATATTACTCTCATTGGAAAACCGTGTATATATTTGTTGGTAAAGTATACCTATATAATACAGGCATATTAAGGAGTTCTTAAGGGTTTCTTGTGGCCTTATGAATGAGTAACTAGTTCTCACTTTGATAACGCTAAGCTCGTCTAGTATCTGGTATAGAAGTCAATCACAATGACTCTACCTCACTCATTAACCTTTAATTTTGGTAGAAATCAAGTAGAAACACGTTTTCGATTTTCACATATATTTCAATAATATTAACACTCGTCAAGTAAACGAGATTAAATTTAACAAGACGAAGTATTTATAAAATATTAACTAATCTTTGATCGGCGTTGGAATCCGAACAAATTATGAAACTGACAGTTTGTTAGTCATTCACTTCCTTAATTGCCTTTTATTATCTATGGAAGAAGATGATGAAGGAGGAGCGTTCGGCAGGAACATGTTGTTGCTCTCAGGGTGCTTGGAATTTTCGTTGTAAAATACATACTCTTATAAAGTTTGTTAATCATTTGCAAATATAAACTTACATATGTATAGTATGTATAAGAATGTAAATGCAGAGATCTGGAATGTGACATGCCACAAATGAGGATGAAAACTTGTGACGGTACATAAAATGATACAATTCAAAAACAATATCATAAATGAAACTTAATATCTGTAGTGCTTGACACACTGTGTAGATTTGGAATTAAAAACTTTTATAATAGCCGCTAGAGCAGGAGTTAATGCTCAATTATCTGGTCTTTGCTCGATTAAAGCGCTAATTTAGATCGTTTTACCATACAAAGTAAAAGTCTTATTTTACTACATTCATTCTTAATTGAATTAAAATTGTTTTGAAACTGGACTGAAACTTTGCGGGTTTTTGTCCACACTATTCGACTCTGTTTAACCCCACAGGTTGTTGTCTAGGCTGTAAATTTGGTTGCTTGCTTTGATAAAACAGCAATCAGCTTATGAATATTCATCATCAGAAAAAACACAAAATTAAGAACAAGCAAGTATAAAAGCCGATCGTATCGAGCCTATCATCGATCGAGTAGCCGGCTGTTTGAAAGGCAAAAACTGGTGCCTCATTTATAAACTAATGTGTTGAATTTATTTGGCTGTGCGCAAAGGCTTTAACTCAGACAACAAGTAAAATTACAAAGTTAAAAATTATTACAGAGATTCACAGTTGACCCGTGTGACTGCACAAATTGTGGTCACCTACCACCTAATATTAATACCAAAGAATTTACTAAGCTATAACAGATTTGGAAAATAACACACAAGAGCTTATAATGAATTTTAAATTTATAAATCTTAAATCGAAAATATTCGTTGGTTTCCAAATATTGTTTGTTTAATATATTTTCTAAAAAGTTTTCTAACGGCGAGGAAAAGAAAAAAAAAATGGTGTGTCCTTCGTTTACTTTATAATCAGCTTAACCTTCGTTTACTTTATAATCAGCTTTTTTGTAATTTATAATCACAGTAATCTCGCGTTGGTACTTAAAAATATTATTTGTCTCTCGCCATGCCCGTTCTGTTGCCAGACAATGTGTGAACAATGACAACTTTCGATGGGCAGCTTTGAGAGAATGTAAGAAAACTTGTAAAAAAATTTAAGAATTTGACGGTGGATAGCTTGTGAGTTTGAAAATTGAGTCTATGGACTTCGCTCTTTCTTCTGGCGACTGTTAAATTAGTGTTAACTAAACTGCGTAAACATATTAGTTCAGATATGAACTACAGAAGAGCCGACTTTACAAGACATTTCGAAAGCGATTGACGGAGTACAACTCAATTCTTTATTATCATCAATAAAAAAAAGTAGACTTATTGTATAATATGCGCTAGCCTACGTATAACGGTAATCATAAACTGTTGTTTTAATATGCAACTCAAATGATAAAAATTATCTAGCAGCACATTTGCAATTATGCTTTTCGGTTAGTTAGGTAAATAAACCAAACAAAAAAAAAAAATATTAATAATAATAAAAACTCCTTTATTTCACAATCCCAACGGACGTTTCAAATTATTTTATATTCCGAGAAAGAGCCAACTAAGCAAAGTAATTGGCATACTTTCATCTGAAGTTCTTTTCCACTTTACAGCCATTAAAGCGTCTTCGGCTTTATTGCTTTACGCCGGAGTTGCTTTTTGTTTGAAAAAGTAATAATATTACACAAATGTGCGCTGAGTTGCCCGCGCGACGATTACACAGTGCCCTCCCTCTGCAGCCAAAAGTTTTAGGCCTCTTTTTGTGGCATTGGTATTTAATTTCAAAGCAAAAAAGTATGCCTCAAATTAACTTGTCGTTGGCAAAGGCAAGCATTTAAGATATTTTTAACAGTTATGTGTTTGTACACAGCCAAAGTGTATAAAAATTCACAAAGAAAATTAATAAAATCATATTAGCAACCCGAAATTCAAATTAGTTACTGCGAAGACTGAGATCTCGTTTTTAATTAAGGAGATGGAGAAATCAGCGATTGTTAACAAATATAAATATATTTTAAGCTTAATTGCATAGTAGGCACTAAAATGTTATGTGTTGCCTTTGAATAAATGCATCGAGTGTTCTCAAGGCTATTAAATAGCTTTTTATAAAGCCTTAAAGCATTTCGTTTTCGTTCGGCCAATTATACGTTTGTCCTATTAATTGTGTAAAATCTTGACAAGCTTACCTTTTCGGCTTTGCTTGTAAAAAGTCGGGAACAAGCAATGCCTTTAGCGCACTTTTCCTACAGCGGAAGAGAGTGGGTAGTCTTGTACATTTGGTATTTACCTCTCAGCAAAGAATGTTTGGCATTGTTTATGTTGAAGCACATATTTACTTACATAAACATGAATAAGTACATAATAATGGCTAAGGTAATATGATTAATTTAGCAGTCGCAGTAATTTTCCGCTCTTCTTTGGCCATTCGCACGAAAACAAAGGACTAACTTTTAGCGTAAAAGTCGAAGTGAGTGGAATTTGTTACAGTGGATGGGCGCTGGTAAAGTTGTGAGTAAAAATGTTATTTTGTCTAACAAAAATACAGTATTTTCTGAATACTGAATACTGCCAACGTAAGAGTTGAGCTGTTTAGTCGAAGAGACCGAAACGCATATCGTCGTCCTCCTCTGAATCCGACTCCTCATTTTTCGCTTCTTCCTTCTTTTCGATAGCGGCGTCAGCACCAGCATCTGGGGCAGAGGCAACAGCAGCAGCAACAAACTAGCTGGGATCCTTGATGAACTTCTTGATGGTAGCAGCTCTTTGAAATTCACTTCGGTGACAGTAACTATAGCCAATAGATTCTTGAAACTGTTGGCAATACTGTGTGGTGCCGAAGCAATAGTTGGGTAATCCATCTGTAATGGTACGGCAGCCAAATTGTCAGCACCAGCTTGAAATTTCGTACGAGAAACTACTGACTTGATGTAGAAGATCTCAGTTGAGAAAATGGCACCAGACTCGTACGCTTGGATTACGGCCAAACTATACCACCAACTTTAGCTCCTGGTTTCAAAATAGGCACATCATTTCTAATTTCAATTGCTGTCCTGCAAATCTTGATTGTAATCGACAGAGCTTGTAAGAAAGAAAAAAAAAATATAAAAGATTAGTTCTGAAATCTTTTTATTGTTATCTCTAAGTTCACAAAATCTTAGTTGTAATCTTATGTTTGTTAATTTCTTTCTTTTTTTTTTGTGAAAAAAGTAATTTTGCGGTTTTTATTCAATAAAAGAATGATATTGAACCCTTAAGACTTAAAAGTTTTTGTATTTAAATAATCTTGAAACAAAAATTCGTGCAGGTAAAATTTTTTTTGGAGGCGCGACGATGATATTTCGTTGCTGTCTCGACTTATCGATAGAGTGTGAAGTCAGCTTATTCTATGAAATGTTGACTCCAGACTTTGATATAATCACTATCAGTTCTCTTGTTTAGAACTTACATTTGCTTATCCAATCTATCTTATGAGCAGAGCTTACAATTTTTACTCTTTATGAAATATTTGCAATTTCAAGCATTTTAAGGAACTTAACTTAAAGCTTTATACAACTTCGTTCAGCCTGCTGGTCGCATATTTCAAAAAAATCGTTATCAAGTAGTTATCGATGCTGAACATTCAAATTACAAACTCTATAAACATCCGTCTTATTTTCTGGAATTCATACTTGACATTTTCACAATCCGGAAAATGGATGTTGTCAAGATTTTCATCAACGCATTTGAAGAAGAGGGTGATCCATTTCGAGGTATCTTACTTCGAAAAAACACAAAAACTTCTAATTTATGAGATTTTTTCTTCTTTTTTGAATATCTTTTTCAAATGTTGTCCGCTGTTACGTCTGATATGGTTCATCCCTTGGGTCAAATTTTTAATGACTAATGGTTCGCGTTATATTTTGCCTCCTGCAGAAAAAAGTCTAACGGTGTGATGTTACATGACCTTGGTGGTAATTCGACTGGCCCAAAACGTGAAATTATCTGCTTGAAGTCTTGTTGAAACCAAATGTTGCCGAGTTCACGAACTTTAATTTAAGCATCGAATTGACGATTATAAAGACGTAATAACAGTCGCCATTGCCGGTTAGGTTCTCACCGACATCATTTTTGAAGAAATATGGACCGACGATACCACCAGCCTACAAGCCACACCAAACCGGTGTATTTTCTGGATAAAATGGCAGCTCTTGAATGTCTTCAATTTGCCTTTGGTCGCATATTCGGGAGTTTTGCTTGTTTACATACCCCAGAAATGGGCCTCTTCGCTAAACAAAATTTGGCTCGAAAATGTTAATAAGAATTGGCATCTTCTAAATTTAAGAATCAAAAACTTAGCTTACATCTGTAGATGCTGCTGGTTTCGTACTCTAAGAAGCCTTTGCAGCTTTGGTCTCGATAGACAACGTTTCAAAAATGGATGTCCAATTGAAGCGTTTTAAATAAGATCGCTCCAAAACGAATTAAATAATGCAGTCATTCAGAGAAAAAATTGCAAATATATTTATTGGTGAAAGGTTTACTTTGTATACATTTCTTAATCGTCAGAACCTGATGTGCGGACAGCATCTATCGTACAACCATCGTAGAATGGTGTCTATTCGGTTGCTAGTGCAATGCTGATATTGATATATAACTTTTATGAAACAATATTAACTATTTTCAATAATTTTGATCAAGCAACTAGATTTCAGCAACCTTGATGTGTGATACTTGAGATTGATTTGGCAACATTTTCTTGGAAAAAATCATTCAGAAAAAATAAAAGTTTTAATATCTATCAACAATCTCTTAAGGAACTAGAGTAAGGTATAAGCAAGAAATACGTCCAAGTATTGGTCGCTGTACATAATATAGAACAGATGGGACATCAATAGCATTTACTTCAGGTATCTAGTCTTTTTATCATCGCTTGCAGAGTTTGTGTATAATATTTCAGCTTTGTGAAAACTCATAACGCTCTAAAAAAATGAAAAAAAAAAGAAATTCATGTTTCTCAGTTTGATAAAATATTTCTCAATATTTCTCTCAAGCTTTCATTTTGCATATTTTGGTTCTTCAAATTTGTCTTTAACTATAAGTGTATGAAGCAGCACTGTGCGAGCTCTCCAGCTCTGCAAATTTGTATGTAAAACATAAGCTCAAGCGCCGGAGCCAAATACACGAGTAGACATCTATGTGCATGAAAATAGTTTTTCTCAGAAATGTTTAGCATATTTCGCAATCAGCCAGCCTGACGGACGTACAGCCTAAATCAAGATAAATTTCCTAGATACAAGCAGTCAACGGAAGTTGTGATGTTGCGAGATGGAGTAGCTTGTGGCATTTCTTTGACACATACTTTCCTAATATTTTTGTTATATGTAAGCATAATATACGAAATAAGCTGGTAAGAAAATTTTCTGTGGCGAGCGGCTGATAAAAAAAACCAACGTTCATATTTTATCAGGTCAATACAAATATGTATATGTGTGTGTCCAGCCAAGTAGTTGGAAAGTAATTTATAAAAATTGCTGAAATTTTAAATTTACTTTGAAGAAATACAAAAAAAAAAGAAAAAGAAATGCAAGGAATTTAGTTGTTAACTTGCAGCGTATGGCATACTTGCCAATAAAGACTGAAAATACTTGAGGTGACATTTTTGTACACAATCAACACAGCAGGCACTAAGGCTGGGCATTCTTATTGCTATCATAGCACAAAGGGCGAGTCAAAAAAGCCGAAAAGAAAATGGCATACGCCAGGAGTCACAATGTGGCGGATTAAATAAGTAATTCCTTCCGAAACCGGCTGACAGGGATATCCATTCGATTGAGGCGCACAGATAAAGCGGAAAGAAAGTAATTAAGCCATGGGGCAAGAATCGGTTTGTGTTTGCTTAGGGCGCCTAGTCAAGCATGCGCCAGCGGAGGCATAGACACACCAACAGAGGAAATTGTCAAACACTAACGCACATGTAGACACACGCATACCACTCTCTCACACACACACTTGCACGCATGTACTAAACGTTTATGGGCGATACGTGCGGGGTCGCACAAAGAGCGTTGCTTGTCTTTCGCTCACATTGATGATCCTATAATCCCCGCTGACTTGTACTCTTTAGCCCATGTCATTTTCTTTATACAAAATGCTGGTGTAAATTATGTTGCAGTTGTGTGTGTGTGTGCGTGTGTGTGCGAGTTTTTCGTCCACTTGTTCCGGCCAAGTGTGTATGTGACAATCAAGTGAAGTGAAGTCAAATGTCAGTTACACTTGGCAGCTTCATCAATTTCAATTAATCCTTTTGCAGTCCAAATTCTTGTTGTCCTCTAAGTCGAGTGGAATGTGTGCGACAGTGTGCGAAAGTGTGCTTGTATGTGTGCGCACTTAAATTAAGTTGTTTGCAATTTTTTGGATTATGTCAGTTGACTTTGATTTTGCTGTAGGAGAAGCAGTAATTTTGTGTAACTTAAATTATCTCGATGATTTTGTTGAAAATTAGAAAATTTAAGGAGCAGTAAAAATTTGCGAATTTTCGCTTTAATATATAATTAATATATAAATTTTATATGAACTAATTGTTGATAAAATATATATTTTTTTTTTTGATGAAAAAATATGTACTTTATCTTTTCTAATCTTGAAATGAGTAACACTTGTGGCTGTTCACCGCATAGTCAGAAACGAGGCGTGAAGAGAAAACCCTTGATCACAAGCTCATCTATGAACTTTGGAACCACTGCATTTTGAATATTGTAAAAGAAAGGCAGCCGTAAATTGAAATTAAATTCTCGCGTTAAATATTATTTTTTATTTACGAGTTTTTGAAGAGTTAAAAATATCGAAAACAATTTTTCTTAATTTTTGTATTTCTATTGAAATTTCGTGTGTGAAATAGTTGCGATTGGAAATAATTAAAAAACACAAGCCTACTATTGGTAGTGGCAAGTGTTAGAGAGGTGGCAAGAAAGCTCGACATCTCTCGCGAGCACGTTCGAAAGATTTTGGTATATATTTTGTGTATGAAACGCGTTCTTGCTCGACTCATCCCGATAAAGCTTATTTTTTCAAAAAAGAGTACCGTAGACATACTTGATCGTGCGAATTACGATCGCAAATTTATGGAAAGCATTATAACTGCCGATGAGACATGGGCTTAAGTTAACAGTCATCTAAATATAACGCGTTTTCAGTCGATCGAAGAGATAAGACACAATTTCTTGTATTTTTTTTCGCATATTTATAATAAAGTCATAACCAGAAACATGCCCTGTAACGAGCTTCAGCGAAAGTATGTTAGTTACCAAGACATGAATTCATGATTATTCATTCCATTGAGTCAGCTTTTCAAAAGTAGCCGATTTAAAATTTTGCTACGATTCTGAAAAACTGTAAATGCTATTTGGAGTATGTGGTTTGTTGCTGATTCACAAAATATTTAATACAATAATTAACACCAACTTTTTGTATTTCCTTTCTAATCATACAGTGTCTGGCTTGACAAAACGAAGTAAAAAATTCGTAGCCATTTTTGATGAAGATTGCATCTACTCATAACTGGTTTGTCAACATTGAGTTGTTACTTTTTTTCTTTTTTGGCTTGAAATTTTTGTTAGGTTAGGTGGTTGATTCATCAGCATACCGTGAGATCACACTTACTCTGTAATGTCAGTTCTTTGTCGCCCCAAACCTAATATAAATCTATTTAGGAGATATATTTCTATTCGCGCTGATTCAGCTGAATGTCTTCCAAACAGCTGAAGCAGGTAGCACGCGGTACGATGTTCAACCTTATCGCATGAATGCTGTTCGGACAGTGCTCAATTGGAACTCCTATCACCATTGAAAAGTGGATTTTGCTGAAACCAGAAATTTCACTACGCTTCCTATAATTTACTCTGACTCAGAAGACCATAGCCACGGCACAGTTGCTACTGGTAATCGAACAATGCTTACTGAGCTGGTCTGAGGCCCAAGAATCCAGTAGTAAACTATACAGGCCAACGGAACTTTTACCCGCTCCGCTTAAGCAGTTACTGAGTCTAAAGTACCTGCCTTACATTGACCTGAAATACTGCTGTCATTAGGCATCCATATAATAACTCTATATATAAAGGGTGATTTTTTAAGAGCTTGATAACTTTTTTTAAAAAAAAAACGCATAAAATTTGCAAAATCTCATCGGTTCTTTATTTGAAACGTTAGATTGGTTCATGACATTTACTTTTTGAAGATAATTTCATTTAAATGTTGACCGCGGCTGCGTCTTAGGTGGTCCATTCGGAAAGTCCAATTTTGGGCAACTTTTTCGAGCATTTCGGCCGGAATAGCCCGAATTTCTTCGGAAATGTTGTCTTCCAAAGCTGGAATAGTTGCTGGCTTATTTCTGTAGACTTTAGACTTGACGTAGCCCCACAAAAAATAGTCTAAAGGCGTTAAATCGCATGATCTTGGTGGCCAACTTACGGGTCCATTTCTTGAGATGAATTGTTGTCCGAAGTTTTCCCTCAAAATGGCAATAGAATCGCGAGCTGTGTGGCATGTAGCGCCATCTTGTTGAAACCACATGTCAACCAAGTTCAGTTCTTCCATTTTTGGCAACAAAAAGTTTGTTAGCATCGAACGATAGCGATCGCCATTCACCGTAACGTTGCGTCCAACAGCATCTTTGAAAAAATACGGTCCAATGATTCCACCAGCGTACAAACCACACCAAACAGTGCATTTTTCGGGATGCATGGGCAGTTCTTGAACGGCTTCTGGTTGCTCTTCACCCCAAATGCGGCAATTTTGCTTATTTACGTAGCCATTCAACCAGAAATGAGCCTCATCGCTGAACAAAATTTGTCGATAAAAAAGCGGATTTTCTGCCAACTTTTCTAGGGCCCATTCACTGAAAATTCGACGTTGTGGCAGATCGTTCGGCTTCAGTTCTTGCACGAGCTGTATTTTATACGGTTTTACACCAAGATCTTTGCGTAAAATCTTCCATGTGGTCGAATAACACAAACCCAATTGCTGCGAACGGCGACGAATCGACATTTCACGGTCTTCAGCCACACTCTCAGAAACAGACGCAATATTCTCTTCTGTACGCACTGTACGCATTCGTGTGGTTGGTTTAATGTCCAATAAAGTAAACTGAGTGCGAAACTTGGTCACAATCGCATTAATTGTTTGCTCACTTGGTCGATTATGTAGACCATAAATCGGACGTAAAGCGCGAAACACATTTCGAACCGAACACTGATTTTGGTAATAAAATTCAATGATTTGCAAGCGTTGCTCGTTAGTAAGTCTATTCATGATGAAATGTCAAAGCATACTGAGCATCTTTCTCTTTGACACCATGTCTGAAATCCCACGTAATCTGTCAAATACTAATGCATGAAAATCCTAACCTCAAAAAAATCACCCGTTATATATAGTCTCCACCCTCAAAGAGGCTGCGCTTTTTATGGCAAACACTACTGCTTGGAAGACCAACAGTAAACGCTTTCAATAACTCTCCATACAAGCTCCGATTCATCCAAAAACAGTTCACCGTCCCTCTCCTCCAGCGAATCCTTCCCTCCTATGCCCCTATCGAAGGTATGTGAGCAGATAACGACATCCAGAGCAAGGCGACCAGGTAATCTAAGTATATAGGAATGAAATCAAAGTGTGTAATTCCAGGATTCCACAGTGCCCTATCTCGCAGTCATCTAAGTACCTAGATTTTCTAAGTCTAAGGCCAGCTTTCTTTACCTTGCGACTATATACACTGATGCTAATATTTATTGCCAAAAAATCGATGAAGCCGCATCGACCTGGGTGCAGTCAAAGAAGTATTAAAAGCAAAGTTCAGAAAAAGGGAAATTGGAGCAAACATGTAATAATTCAATCAAAGCTATTTGTATTATGGTATTTAGTAAGATTCCAAACTCACCCCATTTCTCGGTAAGTATTTGTTTTTATGAAACATAATAGCATCAGAAATATTCTTCTATCTACTACAAGAGTGCTAGAGTCTATATCACTTATTCTGTAATGAATTCCTTGGGTAGAATTCAAGACGTAATGAAATATGTTTTTTAGCCAAATCCAAATGTTCTTGTGGTGTAAGTAATCTTAAGGTCCAACAGTTAAAATCACCAAGTGAGATGTCAAAGTATAAACAGCACATTCTAAATACATTTACATCCCCAAATTTCACCCAGAAAGAGACCTCCAAGCAGAACGAAAATCGCAAGAAGTGAAAAAATAAAATCAACTCCTTGTGAAAACAATAAGTGCCACAAATCACGTCGACGGCAGCATGCAAATAAATCACGTCCACAATAAACTAAAAAAACAACAAACCTGCAGTGAAACTGCTCTAATTTACATGCCTTTGAAGTCGCCTGACTGCGCGCTTTACGAATTTATTGGCCGTTTTATTTTCCCACTTACACATGCGCTCTCATTGTGTGCTTAGACGGCGACCCCGCCGCAAGCGCCAGTGAATTTCAATTAAGTGACTTGGCAAGTTAAACTGTTGCTTGCAGTGAATGACATAAGCACCGAGCGGCAAGTGGTGAGTGGCAGGTGGCAAGTCGACTACAAGCTTTTCACTATGCAATTAAGTGCTCAATGTTGCAAGTATATATGCTGGCCAATACACGAAGACGTCCAAATATCATTGTGCCAAGTAATTTATTTGTCTTCGTGTGCATATTGATTCAAATGAATTCCAGGCAATAAATTCTGCAAGTTCACACGCCCACACCTTGGCTTCAATTGCAGTTATGTTATATACTATATGTAAGTGGTTTTAAGGCACATCGCGTGTTGCATATTTGAATTTGAAGGGGATTATTAGTGCATGAAAAGATTGAGGTTGTTTTGAGGGGAGTGTAAGAATTACTTGAAGAAATAATATTGTTAGAATTTGATTTAAAAATAATTAAAGGGTAGAGAAAGGCGTTTTGGTAATTTTGTTCAAGAATTTATTCAAATTTCACATATTCCTATCAGCACAGGAATTCTATGACAATTTTCAAAAAAAAAAAATTTAACATTTCATAAGCGATTTTCGACCCCTGAACGAACTGTGTATAGGTCAACAAGAAGTTTTTTAGAATAAGAAGTGGATTTGGGACCCAAAAAAGTAAATGTGGGTATAAATATTGAGAGTGATGAGCTGAATCAATTTATACGCGAACTAGAAGCCTCACTTATAGAGATCTCGCTCTGAAATTTTGCACACGTTATTTTCTTCTCAAGGAGCTACATATTTGTCGGTGACGGTAATATGGGATCATTGTAGAATAAAGCTGTCATACAAACTAGCCAATCGAAATATGGTTTTTGTACGAATTTTTTTTTATTTGACAAGATATCTTTACTTAATTATGACACAAATAATTATGATAAGTAGCGCTATAATCTCCGAGAAACTTGTTTAGATAGAACTACTTTAGCATATCGCTGCCATACAAACTGACTGATGAAACACAAGCTTTTGTATGGAAAACTTTTTTATTTAGTAAGATATATTTATGAAATTTGGTATAGAATATTTTCGAAAATATTTCCATAATCTCCGAAAGAATTGCTCAGATCAAAGCACTATCGCATATAGCTGCCATACAAACTGACGGATCAAACTCAAGTCCTTGTACGGAAATCTTTTTTATTTAACAAGATATCTTTAGGAAATTCGACACAGATTATTATGCAATACGTCTCCATAATCTCCAAAAGAATTATCTAGATCGGAGCATTATAGCATATATCTGCCAAACAAACTGATCGATAAAACTCAAGCTTTTGTATGGAAAACTTTTTAATTTCACAAATTGGCTGCTCGAAATTTGGCACATATTATTGTCCAAGACAACGCTTTAAGCCGCACAGAAATTTTACAGATCGAACTACTATAGCACATGGCTGCCATACAAACTGCTCATTCAAAATCTCCTTAAAGCTCTTTTTGTACTCTTTTATGCTAAAAGAAAAATAAGCTCTGAAGGCTATGTTAGCTTCAATGTAGCCGAACTTAACGTTATATCATATTTAGTTAACATTTTCCACTATCCGTCAGTTATTCTCACTCCATAGCCAGTATATTTGCATTAAATTGTCTAGATTTAAATAAATATTTCTCTTAAAATTTGAAACAACAAAAATTTTACTACAATAATAAATTTCTGTCAATATACTTACACAAATATAAGTTTGCCTTTGCAAACAAGCCGCCTTGACCCTTTATTTCATATTCATACGGTTCGTGGTAAGGCTTTGTATAACCACAGCGCTTCCTGTATTATTTATATATGCGTAACCTTCGCCAAGTAGCTGTTTACTTTGGACCGCCAGCTTTCTTTATCTCGTTCGGTTACTCTCAATGTATGTATGTATAGCTGCAAAACTGCTTGCACGCACGCGGTCGCGAATATTCTGCGCTTGGTTGCACTCGTGAATAACTGTTTCATATTTATTCGTTTCTTTATATTTTCTCCCCAATACTTCTTTTCAGCCATTCTTTGCTCCCCTACGACATGCCACTGGAAGTTGTTTCTTCATATCGCACAATTGACTTTTTTGTTGCACAACTTTTCTATGCGACGCCGATTTATTGTTTCGGTTCAATTGTTTCGTTTATAATTTTATTTTTATTTTTACTTGCGCTCCTCTTGCCGCATGGCTCAGCACTTGTACACAGTGCTGCGTTTGTTTATTTTCTCGGTTGCCTGCGGGCTTTTTCGCCGTCTGCTGGCTGGAGCCACAACACTGTTGCTGAACGTGCGCGTATTTTCAGTTTGCGGTGCTTCCTTTTTTTCTTCGCAAAAATGAAATTTTTAACTTGCTGGCAAAACGCTTGGTAATCGCGTTCAGCATTTTCAACGCGCATCGCGGAAAGCTGCCAATGTTAAATTTAGTGACTGTCAGCAGGAAGCTGGCTACTCCGTCTGCAATCGGAAAATGCTGCCTGATTGTTTTATCGCCGTTTTGGCGTAGGGAATCGCCAAACCCACTGCTAACGTGCATAAATAATTTTATGCGAAAATGCAATTCTCATTCGAGCTTTGAATTTGTTGTTATACAACTTGATTTATTGCCGCGTAATATGGCGGCAAAGCGCTGGAATGATGTAATTGCAGCGTGTGTCCATGGAGCATTCCTTGTTTGTGGTGTTTTTGTGTGCAACAAACTTTTATATGTGCATTTAACGGGCAACATTTCAGTCCATTGTCTCGCTATAGTGATTTTTAACAAACCATTCTCTGTCATCTTCCTACTGAGTCATACATATTATGCAATTGCAACTCACTCACTTTATTGCTTTTGCTCTACTTGAATAGTTGCATGATTCAATATATATGCAGCATAATTTGTGGTTTTGTTGTTTTAAATTGAGCACATGAAGTGTCTTTATGGAATCTAATACATAACTGTCCTTTGTACATTTTTAAGTTTACAATTTTGTACTACAATATGGCTGAGCTTTGTTTTGCATTTAACTTGTATGGTGTGCTGGCAAAAAAGCCAGCGTGCATACTTGGCAAATTTGTTAGATTTTCAAATATTAATTAAAAGTTATTAAATTTTTAATCAAAAATATATTTGCATTATTTTCTTCTGGTTTTTGGGTGTAAAAGTTAAATTTTCACTTTGAAATGGAAGTAAAAGTTAAGAAGAGAATATTTTAGAAAATTATGTGATAAATGAAAAAAAGTATTTTTGTAACTAAATGCACTTCACTGCAATGCTATAATAAGAAATATATATTTACTGCTGTGACAAATTGAAATTTGAATTTTTTATTTATACTTTACATGTCTTTCGAATCGGTAGCATTTGAGATACCCGTCGTGTTATGAGGCTCTAAAAGTGAATTCTTCGATTTTTACTGTGTCTGAATTTGTTGAACAAAGAAGTGCGATAATGCACTCTATCATACTGAATTGGTTATTCGTGATCATTTCGCCACATCTTCAACTAATGTCGTGCCGCAATCACCACATTCGCCTGATTTAACTACGTGTAACTTCAGCAAATTCACATAATCATTCCGAGAACACCGTATTGACTCAATTGAGGATATAAATCTGAGTCGAAGAAGAATCGCTCTGATGAACATCACGACGGAGAATTTTTCCAAGTGTTATGGTGACCGGAAAATTCGTTGGCATAAGTGTATTGCAGGAGGGATAACTCTGAAGGAAATAGACAAAATTCACCTTTCAATTTGATCACAGTAGTATTTCTCAAGAAACTTATTTTCATAATTTTTAATTATATTTTATATTTTAGTCTGGCATTTAGGATTAAACAATTTGAGATTGTGTTAATAAAGATTTTCGTAATTACCAAAAAAAAAAATAAATTTTAATTCAAATGTTAATTCAGTTATTTTCTTAATACATTATTTGCAACTTTTTAGGCGAGCAAAAATTTGTTATGCCTTAGTATTAAAAATGCTTCAACTATTCTCTATTCAATTTCATTCTTTATTTATAGTGACTTTGCAAGTTCGAGCGAAGTGACGTTAATTCACTTTTCAGCGCAGTCGTTAGAGATTCATCATACGCCATGCGCACCCAATAGAGTAAATTTAAATTCTTTCTGCGAATGAAATGTCAGTATATATAATTGATTCGGAAAATTATAATGTCGCAAAATTTCTTCGTGGAATCCATCATTAGAGCGTTTCTCAGTATTCTCTAAGACGCTGTGATCGTATATAATTTATTACGTCAGTATTGTTGTAGGGTTTTATTAAACACAATTTTCTGGAACATAGTGTTTAACGTACAAGAAACTAGTTAATGTTGTTAAAGCTGTATTAGAAGCAGAATAATAACTTGGAAATCAAGCGTTTTAATAGAATTCATTCGAGAATTACACTGAAATTCGTGAAGGAAGATATATTTACAAACATATTTGCCACACCAAAGTGATACTGTGACAAAGAAAACTACTATGTTTTCACGAGTTGGGGAAGAATATAATATAAATGCAATTATGGAAAATCAAAAGTAAAGTGAATTCTGAATATCCTTTTTTTAAGAAATAAAAATAAAATGTTAATTTTCGTAATAATTTTTTTATTTTCAGTATATGCTTTTAGATTCTGCGTCATAGATGGTGAAATTTATCTTCTAACAAAGGCATGTACATATCTACGGTATTTTTAGTCCAGATATAATAATTCAAATTTGATCAAATATGGACTATTATATTGTAACTTTTTGGTAACTTGTTGGCATTCTTAAGATAATTTCGTAATCCCACTCCCTCCGAAAGCACGTTTCTATTGGGAAGAGCTTGGAAAAACCGTTTTTCACAAGCTTACATTGATACGAATGAGTTGTTCTAGGCAGGGACTGATAGTAGTCTGCCGGTATCAGTTTCAAGATATGAGACGGATACAAAATAACCTCCTAAGCAAGCTTCTAGAGATTCTATCGAGTAATGGAGCCCAATTCAGGGAAGCTACAGTTTCGTTTAATATTCCTACAAATGCGCTGCTTTTCTTCACCAGTAACCATTCGCTTCGGATATGGTTCGATGCTGCGGTTCATTGATGACAATTCGGTCCATAAGGGTCTTTTGCGTTAATTTGTATGGCACCCAAAAATTGTGATTAATACTTAACTAAGCTTGCTTTAGATGGTTCCAAAAGACTTACGTTTTTTCCACTTTTGATGAAAAATCGTAAAATGTGGGCGTATTTTTTGTTTGCTAATTACAAAATGGTCAAAGAATTTTATTTTATTTTTTAAATCTCATCTTTCCAATGTCAGATAGCGTAATCAGACCGCTCTTATATAATGCCAGATAAAGAATAAAGCTTTCTATTAAAAAACTAAGGATTTTTGCAAGACCTGATTGTCCAAGTCAGGCTTAAATTTATTTATTCATTCATGATGATAATATGTATATAAGGACTGTACCGAAAAGAAACTATGTCCACACAATGTTTTATTTTTTACGTAACGGATTTTATTAATTTTTGCTTGTAACATTTTTTAATAACAAAAAGAAGATTTTTTATACAATTTTAATTAAAAGTAGTAAAGAAGAATGATTTTCTTAATTTATGTCTAATTTTTCTTTTAATTCCTTTCATTATATTCTGCACAACTACTTCTGTAACGGCTCGACTTGCCTTAGGACAGTTTTTTTTAATTCATCGACGTTTTCGGCAACTCGATACTCCTTTTTCAAGTTTCGTTTGACAATTGCCCAATGCTTCTCTATCGGGTGAAGTTCTGGAGCGTTAGAAGGATTCTTCTCTTTTTTAACAAAATTGACATTGTTAGCAGCAAAGCCAACGTGGAGTGAGCGTAGTGCACTGCGGCTAAATCGGGCCAAAATAATGTTGACACGATGTGGTTTTTATAAAGTGGTATTAGGCCACGGTTTAGACACTCCTTCTTATAATTGTCGGCCGATATAGTCTGCCAGATGAGTATTTCCTTGCCAAATTTTTCTGTTCTGAATTGTTGACACTGACTGGTCTGACTGGACTAATTTTGTATAGAATTGGGGACCTGGTAATGTTCTTGAGTCCACTTTTAAGTATGTTTCATCGTCCATTATAACACTAGAGCCTTTTCTTCGCCCACTGTTTTATATTATTAAAATAACAAGTTTTATTGAACTCTTTTTATAATATTTTTACACAATTTACACTCTTTAAACCGTTTTGCTCGCTTTCTGTATGGAATCCCCTTTTCAGTGCAGTAATTTTGTACAATTTGGACCGCCACTATTCTCAAGTATCTTTCGAGTTCAACTTTACACCAACAAGTGCGTAGGTCATGGTAAGGAACAGAAGGTAATCACTTGGCGCTATCCGAACTCCCGTAGCTTCTGACGAGTCATCAACGGAGTGTATGGTCTGACGTTGTCATGGTGGAACACTACTCCTTTCCTATTAGCCAATTCTGGACGTTTCTGGTCTATCGCAAGCTTCAAGAAATCCAGTTGTTCGCAGTAGATGGTAGAATTTAGCGTTTAATCTCACCCAACATACAGCAAAACCTTCCTCGCCGCCAATCTCGGCTTGGCCACTGTTTGGGACGATTCACCGGCCTTCAGCCACAATCGTTTTCGCAGGCGTTGATTCGGCTCAGAAAGTTTTTTTACGTCAAATGATGCGGCATCAAAACATCAAGCATTTTTGTGTATCCAGCCATCTACAAATGCTTTGAAATGATTTGGGGACTAACTTGGGGTTTAACTCGAAGTTTTTCATGATTTGATCGGTATTCGTCGTCTCAGGTCTTCCGCAGGCTGCTTATTCATGGTTTTATTTTCACCCGCCAATCTCACGGAATGTTTCTCTAGCGGATTTGCCTTTAACGAAGGACAACTTTAAAATAAAAGAATTTCGGCGTTAGTGAGCTCCATATTTACACGATTATAACTGTTGAACGCAATATCCAAACTAATCATGCATAGCGTTGTTTTGTAGGTTATGTCAAAACCTTTCTACGACCTCTGTAGAGCTTTAAACATAGCCGCGAAATTCAAAAAACACAAAAGGCGGAAGGGAGATATTTACAACCTAATATATACGTTATATGTACATAAGTATATGTTTATTGATATGGAGTCCCCCTGTGAGATCTAAGAATATGCGTGCTATGGAAATCTCGGTTGTTTCGGTTTTAAATGATATAGGAACCTTTGATATGACTAAAAAATAGACTAATACATTTGGTTCTAAAGGAATATTTTTCGATACTTATACGAAATCAGGGTATCTCTTAATAATATTCCCATTTGTTTTGTAAATTTTTTGACAAAATAAGTCATGATACTGCGCTTTTGAAAGATAGTGAAGAGGGAAACAAAGAAGGAGAGCGAAATAACTATTATAAGCACCATATTTTAGTAATATTAAGTTACAGCCAACCAATTCCACATTACAATTTGTGGTAATTAAATTAATTTACTGATTGGACTTAAATAAATGCTGATGAGTTATTAAATTATACGAAAGTCCCAACTCATTAAACAAACTATTGATAAACGCAAGTGCCCTTATAAATAAACATTTGTTATCGAATTAAATTAATATCGATTTTACACGAACTTGAATCGCAAAAATGTAATGGCATTTGTTAATAAAATGAAAATCACTTATACGCTCCGTACAACTCAAGTGTCCGCTCTTCGGAGTTTAAAAGCGGGTGTAAATATTTATCGAATGAATTGCACTGCGAGTTTATGCGCTTACTTTTGAGTACACCCACTCAAAAATCGAGCTGAACAGCGCGGTGAAATAAATAAATAAGTAAATACTTTGAGTGGCACTTGGCGAGCGCCCGAGCTGCCGACAAGCGCTGCTTAAAAGCAGCACCAAATTAATAGCGAGCAGATAGGCAAAGCGCAGGTGTGCGAGGATTCCAATGCAATGTTGTGCACAACTACCGTTGCATAAACAAATAAACGGGCGGTTATGTACAGTTACTGAGCTCATCTGAAGAGTTATTGAGTAGTGGAAAATAATTAATTTTCATCAGTCGCAATTTCTCATTGACGCAATTACCTAGTTCACTGCAGTTTTGCAATTTTCAAAGTGTCACTTGAATGACACTAACAACAACTACAACAATGTAAATATTATGCTAACACAAATAATAGGTATTTGTTGTTGCTACGATGGCTGCTTTTGTTACTCCCTTTTTACATAGACCAGCAAGTCGGCGTTCAACCAACTGTTTGTTGTTGTTAATTTAATGCTTTTTAAGGCGCACCCTGCACAGCGCTAAGTTGAAAGTGCACTAACATTCAGGCTACCTTGTTTATTGTTGTTGCTGTTTTAGTAGCTCTAAAAGTTATTTGCTGATAGTGAATGACAGTCTGATGGCCCTATTACCCCGACTAATACAACAATGCCAACAAAAACGTGTGTTTAATGTCTCAGTCCCCCGCGCTCTCTCTCCCACGCTCCTTCTCTATGTATATATTTTCCCTGTTTGCCTGTCTTTGTGCGCACGCAAGGCTTCCCGTTCATTCAAACAGAAGTAATTGAAAGTCATTCTTCAACATTATAAATGAGTTTTCGCTTCCCAATGCCATTTACCGCCGCCTCCAGTGCATTACTCTTTTCCTCTGTACTATTCCTGTTATTGTTTTTGTTGCTCGGGATGTTTTCCTTTCCCGTTATCTGTAAGCACAGCTGCATCTTAGAAGCAGGCTACAATGTGGCACCTTATTCTCCATAGCACAGCGAACGCATTCGCAATATCATTGCTGCTACTGCAAAAACAAGACTCGCAGCTGCCTATTTAGCTACACTACGCTAGCTCATTTGTTTGCTTACGTTCGCATCTCTTTATTAGTTTTTATTTGTGCTTCGTTGTTTTTAGTATTAACGCACTCTTGTTCTTCTTTTCACATTGACAAGCAACATCTTCAATTGAAGTTCGAGCTCATTTGCTCAAATGTTGTTGGCAGCCAGCGGGAGGTGACATGCTGTGTATTTTTCAAATTTTGTTGGTGTTGCTTAAAAAGAAAAAGCAAATGCAAATGTGCTTACGGGGAAGTACTAGGGTGGCCTCGTAGGTGTTTGGCTTAGTTGAAGTGGGTATTTTGGAAAGGCTTCCAGCATCCATCCATAAGCCATCGATTGGTATGCTTGACATCCACAACAAGCGATTGATATTTTAGGTATTAAATATAAAGTAGATTTCTACATGAGGATGTTTTGTTGTTGTTGCTGTTGTAGCGGCAGAATTCTGACGAGTTGACAGTCCTTGGCCGGATAAAAATCCGTTCCGGTTACGTAGACCCGACTGTCGTGGAAACGGATGAGGATGTTTTCGAGAAGTATAGTTCCCACAACAGTCCATAGTCTATAAAACGAGCTGAGAATAACCTCTACCGTAAATGATTTCCAAAACTCTGGTGTAAAACAAAAAGATCTAATTATATTTTTAAAAATTTAATACAAGACTGTAAAAGGAACTCCCATTTTATCAATCTAAGCGCGTCAATATTAACACAATATCCCATAAACTCGTCAAAAGCCTCGGCTGGGGCGGCATTGAATTGCTTCAACAAATTTTGTTTTTCTAAATTTCTTTTGGACTGCAGGAGAGGCATAATGATGGAATTTACGACGTGAAATATTAACATTGTTTGGTTTCAACAGAAAGAAATCTGTAGAATTACAGCTTGGTTAGCATGATCAACCACGGAATACTGTTGATCAACCTGAGTATATTTATGCCATGCAATTTTTAAATTTTTTATAGATAATTATAAGCTTTTGTTTTTTGTATTTTGAAACGCTGAACGCACAAAGAATGTATGCTGATCAACACTTTAATAAAAAATTTTCAAATGCTACACAGATGACCCATTTCGAACATGTGAAGACAGGATTTCTGTATACTTTTATTGACGCGTTCATGCAAGATTTAAAAATGCGGTTTTCCGATGAAGTTCTTGAAAGTTTCAATTTGAGTCAGATGATACCAAAATTGACCCTAAACTTAGAAGAAAAATATAAAACTGTACTCACTGAATGCCTAGTTAGACGTTTTGGGAAAATCTTGCCAAGGAAAAAGGAACTGCAAAAATCGAAGCTCAAAGCTCATATTAGCGCTTTGGCAACGACACTGGAAGATGCAAATGATAACGAGAACGCAAGTGCTTTCTGCTTAAGATAAAGATATATTTTACAAGTATATCTGACGATTAAAACTCTTCTTTACGTACTTAGCACTTTGCCAGGCATAAAAGCTAGCGCTGAGCGATCGATTTCTTCTTTGCACTGAATTAAGATTTAGCTATGAACAACTCCTCAATGCTCCAGAAAAAAGATTAAACGACTTAGTACTCCTAGGCATTCACTACGCCATTGCTGTGATTTCAGAAGAAGTAATAGAAGGGTTTAGTGAAATGAGCAAACATCGTATTAATTTTATGCTGTAAAGTAAATATTGAAATATGTATCAAAAATAAAATTACAGTTATATAGTATATTATATTTCTAAAATTAAGTACAAAATTATATAGTTTTCCCGCTAAAATTCTACTCTGTATTCGCCGCTGAGTCGATCTATAATAGTTTTTGAGATCTACTGCTCCCTCCAGAAGCCAGTCCGTTGATTTTCAAGCACTGTTTCTTTATCCTTTTTAATGTTATCTTCAATAAAAAAGGCGGGTAGATGACTCAAATAATGCTACTTTTCAATGGATTTACGTCTTTTCCTGTATGATTTCTGAAACACCACAATGACATTTGTGAAAAAGTCAGCACCATAAAGTACTTATCTAAATCTTTACCATTTTCTTTACCCATGTTTCTATTGGCGTTTGGTTCGGCATCAATATATGGCAACTCTGTTCAAAAATATGACACCAGTAAAGAATTTCATATATGAACCTTTCTTCGTTATGTCTTTTTCAGTTTCTGTATTTGTAAAGTTCTACATTTATGGATGTAATGGTAGTTTGGAGAGTTCCTTCTCCTTCTTCAATTTCTTCAAAAGTGTGAACTACTAAAGAAACCGTCACCAGGTAGGCGGTAAAACTGTATTTATTTAGTTTTTTAAATACTTCAATTTTTATTTGGATAATTTTATATAAGGTCACATATTGAAAATATTCACAAAATAATTGAAATCGTCGAGTCAGACCGACTTGTAAGCACTCTTTTGATTGCCCAGTTATACGAGTTAATGCACAAACAAAAACGTCATGGACCGCATTTCTTTCTGCCTATCACTAATGAATTCTGAAAGGGATGTTTATTGGTTAGAGAAGGTGATGTCACTTGCGACAACTTTAACTTAAAACACTTGTAATGGAATAGCGATGAGATACCGCAACCGTTTGCCAAGCCAGGATTAGAGATCAGGCAAATTTTGCTACGTGTTTTATGGGATTAGTTGAAAATACTTTGTTTCGAACTCCTCCACTACAGCCAATTGTTTAATTTGGTGGACCTGCACTCTCAACAACTGGACTGTCTGATGGAAACAATCGGCCAGCTTCGGCTTATAGGAATGGAATTGTGTTTCAATACAACGGCAGACCACAGACATCGATATTGCCTCGCCGGAAGCTCCGATGCTGGCTTGAGAGAAAAAATGCCCTAAAGTGAAGCTTGTAAAAATCAGCTGTACCAGTTTTCGTCCATATGGACAAGGGTTTCCATGAGCGTGTCGTTATGAAATTATTTTTGAAAGTGAGACAACAAAACGGTGCATATTGGATGATATTATTCTAATTGTGCCAAATTAAGTGCTCAGTTTAATGATAAAATACTTGATTTATATTTACTAAGCTTCTTATATCATACAATATTTCCATACGCATTTTTAACCAATTTTATCCGACACTTTCTTTATGGAAATCTTTTCTAAACAAAAAATTGTTCACATAATAATTTTGCATTTAACTTTTATTGCAAGAAAGCACTATCAAATGTAGTAAATTACATATTGACACATAACATTCGTTTGTTTGCCACACCCTACACCAACAGTAGTAGCCAATAGTAAGCACTTAGTAACTATTTCTTTTTTTCTCTGCACTAAACAAAACATCGCACTCATTATTTACCAGCTGTCACAGCGAGAGGTGAGGCTTCATGCACTATTTTTCACAAACACTTCGACAGTGATGACTCCTTTTACTCTAAAAAATATATGCAACAAAAACAAAAACGCACACACACTACAAACTAAGTGTGAATATATCACACAACAAGCAGCATAGTTTATCACTCCGGGTGCTGCTGGTTTTTGCGCTTCACTTAGCAATACTCTAGCAAGCTCAGTGCATTTGTCGTAGAACGAAGAAAGTGAAATGAATGTGCAAATAAAGAAAAAATGAAATAAAACTATGTGGAGACACTTCAAATGCAAAACGATGAAGCATATCAAATACTCATACACATGCAATTGTGTGTGTGTGTGTGTGTGTGCTGCAAATAGAGTGAACGGTATTTATTTAGTGTCCCTGTTTGCGGACGCTCAGCTAAATATCACTGCAAATACACACATACACACACACGAGAGCGGATGGTTGTATGCAATTCTAGAGCCACCAACTTATTTGCTATTTACCTTTACGCTCAAGTACTATTTGCTTATACTCGCTCACACAGCACTCACTCACTCACACTAACACTGAGTACGAGTGCAAATTGATGCAGTGAAAAATTATTGTTTCGATTTCAGAAGCAGCTGTGAGCACATATGCAACTTCGTAATGTTTGATTATCAACGAAATGGAAATGAAAATATGATGCAAGTGTGAAGAAGATTCCTGCAAACGTGTGAAGGCAGCTCTAGTTCCTACAACACATTCTAATCTAAAGTGAATTTACGTGAGGCATGTGTGTTGTTGTTGTTGCTACGAATGTTGCTGATTGTAAATTGCAATGACATTTGATATATCTTCAAATTTTTTGGTTGGAAAATTGCAAGGGGTTGCACATATACCTACACACACATACATTCATAGTTTTATGTATGAATTATTTCTGCCAAGTTAGCTCAGTTGTGCTCCATAAATTCATAAGCAATAAATATTTATTGATGGGAAAGTGCTTGAAAAGCATACGTAAAAGCTTAAAACTCAGCTGGGGCAGCAACTGTGTTTTATTTTGCAAATATTTCTTTGGCAGTATGTTTAAATGACCTAAGCTAACTGAAGTAAAAAGAGACACTATTAATTTATCTAAGCAATTTATGGCTCAAACGCTGTCTTGTCTTATTTAAAAACATATTATAAGCTTCAAAGCCTTGAGTAGAGATAAAATATTAATAAAGTATGCGCCCAGATTTTTTGCAAAACACAAAATTTTTTCATTATCCAAAGGCGACTTAAGACAGTTTTACAAAAAATATATGTGCTTATCCGTAAGCATATATGCATAATCTTATCACTTCACTATGCCAGCTTTCTGCACATAAAACACACACATTTATGGTAACTAATACTTAATTTTGCAAGCAAAACTTATATTTAGTACAGTTGGAATGTATTTTCATGCATATTGTTTCAAAAATAAATAAACTAATATTTTCTCTTAGTAGCATGCTGATATCTTCACACCGAGTTGGAAATTAATATTCGTATTTTTACAAAGTTTAACACGCCTTCGTAAAATGTTGCACAGTGTATACAATTTGTGCTCTCTTAAATTAAACTTTATCAAAATAGACTATTTACCATTCATTAAAATTTATTCGAAAATATGTGAACTCGGACTTCACCTTCCTAGCCCTTAGTTAACTTATATAAGCACTACCTTGTATATGGGTTACTTTATTCGAAAAAATAGCCATCAATTCATGTAAAAACATTAATGAAGTTTAATGAACAACTGAAACTGGCCAATAAGCTTACACAACGAGCGGCTCTCATTGGCATCTATGCAAATCCCATAGATACCCATAGATACATATAACCGCTATGTGCATTGCTGCGATGATCACTGTTAGACTGAAGGAAGCTGAAAAGCATGAAAGAGTCTAATCTGGACATTCTGAAATTGTCTCCTTTTTCAAATTCATTTCTGAAAACTTACATTGATTACTACTTTGCAGAGTCTACTCCTGATAGTCTTTCTCTAGCTCACATACCGACGATAGCTGTCTGTGTGAGACAAAGTCGCTAAGACTGAGGCGGAGTGACCTTTTTCACGGTTGGGTCGAAGCTTAGCATAGTTTTGAACTATCGGATCACTGTATAAGCAAAGGCAATGGCACTCACATCCAGGTAACAGTAGATAGTTAGCATTCACTCCGGTAATAAAAGCTTTGAGCAAGGCTCACTGTCAAAACTAGTCAAAGAGTATCTGTTGCCATAATTGATAGCATCAAGCAATTTTATTATTAGACTCGATTGGGTGGCGGGTTTAGTGGACTACCTGAAAGCAGATTGAGAACGTTTTAGAAGGAACTGGGCATCTCCTGTCCTCTTGCATTCTAGCGCGAAATAATCAACTATTGGCTTCTTCTTTCTCACCTAGAGTAAAACGCAGAAAATCCAAGGAACGAATTGTTCTCCGAAAGGTTTTTCTTGCCGCAGTTATAGGAATATTTACTGGATAATGTTCAATAGGCGTCAGTGATGTCTAAAGGTATTATCGAATGCTAATTGCCAAAGTTGTATTGAGTAAATTGGAGGCAATTTTCTCTTCATTGTACTGCTTCGGCGAAATTGAGAATGAAGCATATGGGCAGTCGTATCTTCTGGGAACTTAGTGAAGCAGCTGGAATTACCTACTATGAGGTACCTATTAATACTTAGGTAATAAAAATGGACGGGCGGTTGAACAGTTTAAATGGGATTCCTTTTGGATCAACTCGTATATGAGATAAGCAGCTTTTTCGAACAAAACTGTGGTCCGCTGCAAAAATTTATAAAATCGAATCGGTACTTATCCTAGCCTTTATAAATTCAATGATTTTAGTACTCTTGTTTCCCTCTTACGTCACATAGTACATATATTGGTTAATATGTTAGTTATCTTAATGAAATTTCAATAAGCTGTTTTCTGTCTTTAAGACTGAAATATGCAGGAATTTGTATTGAAAATTGGGTTTCCTTTTATGATGCTATGATGCTACTAGGCAATGTGATGACTATGATACATTTTGTGTTGTTCAAATTAAAAAAAAAAAAAAAAATCAAGAATTATTTCATGCAATTTTCAATTCGATATATAATTTCCACGTATAATTTTCCCTTCTATTATTGAAAACACTTTTATGGGCACATAAAGTAGAATTAATTGCTTCATTATTGCCTCACGAGAGCGCACAGCATATAAATATTTAAGTTTCGCTTAACTAAAATCGACTAAAATCAGAAATAAAACCGCACATTTAATTTGATACAAATTCGCGTGGAAAAAAGAACTTTACACGCCATTTGGGAAATCTGCGCGTAACTTTTAACAGATCGTAAAATTTTAATGGCAGCAAGGCATTTAATTATAAGTATGCCTACTTAAACACATTTACATACACATAAATGCAATAGCACTGTTATATATGCAAGTGTGTGTGTGAGTGTAATTGTCGCTAGCAAATATAATAAAATAAAATGTATGTGTGTGTGTGAATGAACAGCTGGCCTGTAATGAGCGGAGAAAGTGAAAAGTGGCTCCACCGTTTTGTTGGCCGGAAGTTTTGTCTGACCTCAGCATTTGCAGCTGGAATTCGCTTCACCCTTTTGGGGATATAAACACTGTAATAAACAACAATAAAATAAACAAATGGCAATAAAAGCATGCGCGTTATAGCAATAAAATACAACAAAGGATAATTATAATAACAATAACAACAAAAAGAATAATAATAACGACAACAAAAACAACAGCAATTATTATGTGGCAAGAAATATTTGTTTGAGTGTGTGTGTGTGTGCGCTGTGGCATATTAACGCCTCGAATTTAATTACCAAAAACAACAGCAGCAACCCAGTCAACTTAAGTTTTGAAATTTTAGTGTGCAAAAACAACAACAAGCGTGTAATTGCTTTAAAAGTATCTACAACAGCAGTTGAGTGAGAGGATGTGGAGTTGGCAGAGAGCCGGCAGGGAGCTGAGTGCAAGCAAGTGGAAAATTGACAGTCAAATCTGCAAACGCCTCCTAGCATTACTAGCAGTGCGTCTCTGGTGTTTACTAACAACTCGGATATTTACATTGTAACGCTGTTTTGTGTAGGTGTTTGGGTGTTTGTGTTTGTAAATGTGTAGGTGAAAGCGTCTGGAGTACGTTCAGTTTTAAATCGTTTAAATGCCGGCCTGTATTTTCATTGAAACGCCCCAGTAGTGCAATTCTATTAGTGATGTTTTGGCAAACAAATTTAGTTTACCTCATTATTAAGCCAAACAAGATTAAAATTTAAGCTGTTATAAAGCGCTGTGAGAAAATAATACTTGTATATATGGTAGTCGAAAAAGTTTTTTCGTATTTCTAATCAGACTTCAACTTATGTATTTTTTTATATATATAGTGAACTTTAATAAACCAAATATGTACCATTTTGGTTGACCGCTTTTTGTCATTTTTCCGCTAGAGACATTAATCGATCAGTATACAATTTTTTTGGTTTCTCGGCGAAAAACTGCAATAAGTAAATTTCACAGGTTTCTCTTGAAAACAAGTTTACTCCATTAAGAGAGTTCTGAATTTATCGAAAGAAATAGCAGTCCGATGGTGCAAGGTCAGGGCTATATGGTGGATGCATCAAAACTTTCCAGCCAAGCTATTCCATGTTTTTCCGAGTCATCAAAGACGTGTGTAGACTAGCGTTGTCCTGATGGAACACGAAGCCCTATCTGTTGATCAGTTCTGGCCGTTGTTTTCTATTGCTTGATTCAATCTCATCAGTTGTTGACAGTAAAATGTAAAATCAATCGTTTGACCAGGCTAAAGCAGCTCATAGTGGATGATTCTTTTCTAATTCCACCAAACACTCAGCATAACCTTTCGAGGCGTCAATCCAGGCTTTGTGACCATTTATTCAGCTTCGCCAAACTTGGACCATGATCTTTTTCGCATATTGTTGTCGTATTTGATTTACTTTTCGTCTTTTGTTACCATTCGCTTCAGAATTGATGCGATTTCGTTTCATTTTCGTAAAGAATGGCAGATGTTAATTCGGTTCATTAAATTTTTCACAGAATATTCATGTGGTGCTCAAACAACGAGCTTCTTTTTGTAGCCAGACTTTCTTAAATGGTTCAAAACCGTTTGATGATGAATATTAGGTTCCCTAGTGATGTCATGGCTGTTTATGTGACGGTCTTGGTCAATATTTTCCATAATTTCATCGACTTTTTCAACGATAGGTCGGCAAGAGCGAGGTGCACCTTTTACATTGAAATGTCTAGAACGGAAACGAGCGAACCATTTTTGTGTTACACGAGCTGGTACAGCGTCGTCTCTGTGAAATCTCACCTTTCCATAGCTATATAGTATGACAGTATGTGATTGGTAGCACTGGAGATATACGACTGCAACCTCATCTATTGACAAAATACAAAAAAACTCTTTCGACTAGCAATTTAAACCCAAAGCATTAAAGCCGCTGCACAGAGGCTATAATACCATTTTCAAGTGCATTTATTACAGCATAGAAGGGTTTTAAGGGATCATAGTCTTGATTTTCTGCGGTCGGTCTGTATGCTAACTATATGCTATAGTAGTTCGATGTAAACAATTTTTTCAGATATTACATTGTTGCCTTAGAAAATAATCCATACAAAATTTCGTGAAGATATCTTGACAAATATAAAAGTTTTCCTTACAAAAACTTGACTTCGATTGAACAGCTTGTATGACAGCTATACCTTATAGACTTGTGATATCGATAAGTCTATCATATTAGAAATTTCTTGTGTGGAAAAGAACGTATGCAAATTTTCGCATCAATATCTCAAAAATTAAAGGTATAGTTTTGGTTCGTGCAAAACCACATGAGTAAATCAACCCAGCTCATCACGCTAATTATATATACAATTTATTTATAGCGTCCAAAAATTACATAAAAGTTTTAAAACTGTGTTTAAGTCTTACTTTGGCTTCAAATTATTCCATAAGAGTCACCCACATTTGGTCAAAATACGCGAACGCAACTTTATATATTCACCCGCAGCACTTGACCAACCTTTCGAAAAGTACTTGCATTAAAAATTTAATTAATTTTAAGCTTTTTGCGTTTGTTTTTCAAAATTTTATGCTTGACACTCGCAATTATCATTCAACATGAACCATATTTGTAATTGGAAAATAAATGAAATCATAGCACAGCTGCACGTAGAAGCTCAGCAAAGCACATATAATATGTATTTATATAAACCCCGGCAGTCACATATAACGGTTGCATATATGTTTGTGTGTATATAAATAATGCATTCCCGCATTTGCATTCAATTGTCATATATCATCGTACTTTGGCACCGTTTTGTGCCATCACGTAACGTCTGTTAATTTGAATATTTGCATACATATGTGTACTGGTGTGTGTTTGTTGCCCATGCAAATGTGCAGTGTTATTTATATTTATATATACATCTGACATACATTCACTTAGATGCTCCTCAGTCAACAACTATTGTTGTTTTTTATAAATTTTTAACTCTCTTTTGCATTCATGCATATTGTGCGCGACATGGCGTATGAGCAACTTACTTTTTTAAAACACCCACCACGTACAACATGGCGTATGAATAATTGAAAATCAAGTTTGTTTCCACAAATCACACACACACACCTCTTTGTAAGTGTACATGCAAGTATTTTGAAAATGTGTGCAGTTAGGGTGTTCAACAGCTGGGCTGACACCTGAGAAAATTGTGATTCCATTACTTTTCTTGATTTTTTATTTGTGTTTGCATGATATCACATAGTATACACATGCTTACATGTATGTATAAATAGTTGATATCAGGAAAATGTAAGTCATATTTGACATTTGCTGGATCCTCTAAGGAAGCAGATCTTTTTTGAAGATTTTTTCCCTTGATTTTGATTTGTCACTTTGTACGGCAGCGGTATGGTACAGTGATCCGCTCTCATCAATTTATTTGGATATTGTGGCGCTACCTTGGACAGTATTATATGCCAAAAAATTCATATAAGAACTTGCTAAAATCAGCCACTGTGCTATAACACAAAGAACAAAAACAAAAATTTCTTTTATTATTCAAATATTTTACATTTTTTTGCTTATTTTTCCAACTAGTGTTAAACTGCTCTCCTATACGCTATCATAACTCACACATACTCTGCCATTTATCTGCGCTAACCGCCATGGGTGACCTTAAATTTCACCTTTATAATAACCATTTTCGGTTGCACAGATTCTTTGCAATTTGTCGAAGCCACAAAATTCACCGCAAAATCGGCCAAAGTGCTCACTTGAAATCAGTTGCAATCATCGTCACCAAACAGGTAGAGCATAGAATTGGATCCGAAAGGACACCTCACACAGCATTAATATAAACACTTACCATACACACACATATGTATGTGGGCATGTGTGTGACATACGGATGAACTGACACGCTGCATTTGGAGAGCAACTAAAACTGCCAATTTAAATGGACAACAGATAAGTTAAAGTCGGTAAGCCCAAGTAGGGAAAATTAAAAGTGCAAAAGGGAGTGCTTACGAAAGGCAAAACAACTACAAACACACAAACGTGAAAGCAGCCTCCTGCAGCTGGACGTTGGAAATCTGCTAGGCCAACGGGTTACATTTCATTTGTTAAGCTGAGTTGTATATCCTTTTTCGGTCGCTTCCTTCCAACAAAAAATCGTCTACGGTTGCCCAGTAACGTTAGTTATTAAGGCTGGCAGTTGCAAAGTGATCAAATAAGAAAAAGGACACGAATTTACGAAAAACGTTAAATTTTTGTTTTATTTGCGGAGTTACAAACAGAAATGGCCGGCTCGCTAGAGTGACGGCAACTGATTTCTCTCAACGTTTGTGTGATTCGCTGCTGCTGAATGCCACTTGCTTTGCTGTACTGTGCTGGGTTGTGCTGTGTCGTGTTGTTTTGTGTTGTTGGACTGTATGTATGTAATGTTGTGCCCAGTTTTTGCCAGTTTGTTTTAGCTTTGACTTTTAAATTGTGCAATTTATTCTATTTGTTTTGCACAACTGATTTGAAGGGTTTGATTTTTTCTTCTGTAATTTTATAAATTTCTATTTGCTTGCCTCTTTTGTTCTCTTTTCGCTGTTAACCCTTTCGTCTGCTTGTCCTCACTGCCGCTTGCTTTCTCCTTTTGCCGCTTGCTTCCTCCTTTTGCCGCTTGCTTCCTCCTTTTGCGCTTTCCTTTCTTGGCTGTCATTAGCACTTTGCTGCTGCTGCTCGGCTGGGCAATGTGAACTCACTTCGATTTCGGTTTGCTGAAATCTACTGAGCTATAAGCTTTAACTATTTGTTCTTTTATGTACTGAAAAGGGTCAAAAAGAACTCGCTGCCATTTTTGCTTTGCATAACCGTAAAAGCTAAGCACGGCAAATGTACGAAAAAAGGGCTTTGTCTATGATTTTTTAGCTTTTGCGTTTTAACTTTTTCAATATAAGTATATTTGTATATATGTATAGAGGGTGTTCCTTTGAGTTCCTCAAATTTTGATTCAAAAAATCTTCGAATTCTTAATAATGTGGCTTTATTATTTGAAGTTTTTATCGAATTCAGTAATTGTCTAAAATTTGAGACAAGCACCCTTTATGACTATATCCAGTGAAAATCTCTTTGACGGTCTTATTTTTATAATTTTTTCTATTTCAAAATGTGAGTACTGCGTATTGATTCTCAGCTAATACAACTCAATAGATTCATGAGCATAGATCCTTAACTTTTCGTAGTCCCCCCATGCAAAAAAAATGTTGAAATTATATGATTTCTGAAGACAATTTTTTGATATGATTCTTTGCCAAAAATTTGTTAAACAAAACCACCAAAAACATTCAATACTTTTAACAACTATTTTGAAAGCTCATTTTCAGCTAGATATTTTTTTAACTCTAAAAGTAACACCCTATATAAGCTTGTGTATTTTTTCCTCGTTGGTATAGGTAAAGAATTAAAATTCTTCTTTGTGGCCGGCAAAAGGGATTAAAATGGATTACATAATAATTAGAAATTGTTCGCTTCGTATCGGTTGCAGCATTGTTGTGCGCTATCGATGCAATCGCATTTAATGAGATTTTCCGGTTTTGGGGTACTTTCAACCCTTCGCATGTTCACGCTATCGAATTATTTGCTCCTTCATTGCAAGCGCATGAAATTTTCGTATTACAGCTCATTTTGCAACCATTTCGTCAACGAATTCGATCCACAAACCAGCAGAAATTTCATTAAATAATGTCAGTGCCGCAAGAAATTGTGAAATGCCGTGATTTTTATTTCTGCTTCTGTTTACATTTTTTTTTGTACAATAGCTGCAGCTTATTTTTAATTGCTATCACAGGCAATTAAAGTCAGAAATGGTTACCATAATAGCATATCTCCCTTCAAAAGCAGAGCAAGTGTGCAGAAAAGGCGAAAAATGTGTTTATTTCTTCATCAAAAGCTGTTATTGCCTCGCCGAATTTCTCTCTAAACCGCTAATTTAACGTTTCCGGTTTTAATTGCGCATATTACGTTGCCTTGCGGTTACCTAATTCCCTTACATTTGCAAACAATTTGTTTTCTATTGCTTTCAACTTATTGAAAGCTTTTCGTAAGAAGCTCATAATTTGTCCCTTTTCTTTTGTGGTTTGATTGCCTTTGTTCTTTAGCTAATACGCCCATATACACTATAGTGTTCTTGCGATAATTGATTTGAAATGTACTTGGTTTTCAAAATAGCGATGTGTAGGCATTTATCTGAGGGAAGTTTTCAGTTGTATCACGCTCCCGATTAGCTTCTATGCTTAGAAGCAACTTTGGTAATGTCTGGTTTTTCATCACAAGAGGTCCATTAAAAAAATTAGAAATCGTTAAGAAGTTGATAAAAAGTTAAATATTAAGAAAAGGACTCATCAAAAAATATTTTATTTCGCTGGTCTTTAACCTTAAGGGCTTACATGATTTTCCTCGGATAAAACACAGTATTTTTTTTTAATTTTTTTTCATATAAAAAAAAAATATTTGATTAGAATTTTATATTGTTGCACACAGACACTATTAACAAAGAATAAAAAAAAAAAATTGGAAAAAAATATTTTAAGCTCTCCAAATGCAACGCCATTTCCGGTCAATCCTCGGCAAAAGGATGCGCCCGCATTGGCAGGATGACTCCTTACAGAATCTTCTAAGGTTAAAAAAACCTTAATCTTTGCAGATATAAAATCCGTACAAATAATAATCCAAAGATGACAAGTCTGAGAATATGGTGAGTGAGGTAACATATTCCATTCAAGCTGCAAAAGCTTTTTGCAAGTCGTCAAACAATTCAAATCTCTTCTGTTTGAGTGCTTTATTCATTTTGCCCAGGTGACACAAAACAGTTCCGGATTAATCATGGTGCTGGTGAGAAAAACTCAAAATAAACGATTTCTTTGAAGTCCCACAGTTAGTATGTCCTCTGTTTGGTGACTATCGGCATTCGAAGTGCTTTGAGCTGGTTTATCGATTTCTTGACCATGATTTCTTGCCTTTTACACACGCAAGGTCTCGAATTGCTAACTGGTGAGTTGCATCGCCCAACGACAATATTTTGTCCTGAATATGAATAATATTCCTGTGAAAGTACATTCGATGTCATTCTGTATGAAACTCAGAAGAAGTCCAGACGCTGAACCATATTTTCGACGATTTTCAAGCACTAATCGGCCGATGCTGCTGAAATTGCACGTTCGATATTCGTACGAAATTCATCAGTAGTCGCTGACTTGGAGGCATAGAACAAAGACTTGACTTACCCCACAGGAAATAGTCTAACGGCGTCAAATCGTACAACCGAAGCTGCAAATTGACTGGGGCATTTCGAGAGATAACACGTTCACCAAACTTGGGTTTCAATAAATCGGTTGTGATATTTACTGTGTCCTAGTGGCGCCGTTCTGTTGGAATCCCATATTGTCCAAGTCCATTTCATCCAATTCGGGCCAAAAACATTCGGTTGACATTGAGAGGTAGCAATTCCCTTTCACGATAACGTGCCGGTCTTGATCATCATGGAAAAAGTATGGCTCATTGATGCCGCCGTTCCATAAATCACACCAAACCGTCATTTTTTCGGGATGCATGGAATTGAGTACGTGTGGATTGCCAATATTTTTTAACCCATATTTTTCTTGTTGATGAAGCCATTCAACCAGGAATGAGCCCCATCGCTAAAGATGATTTTTCGATGAAAATTCGGATCAATTTCAAGTTGTTGCTGAGCACAACAAACATATGACGAGTCTGATGCTTAAGCGGCTTCAGTTCTTGCGTCAGTTTGATTTTGTAAGGATGTAGGCCAAGATCTTTTTGCAAAATTCGCCATAACGACGTTATAGCTTACAGCTTTAACAAAATTAAAATTGTATTTACTTTTTATGATGTATGTATTACTAATACTTGGAATTTGCTTGTGGTGTTGACGTTGACAGGTTTTGCTGTTGACCAGCGCCGGATAAAGTTGCTTACCACGTCTACAAACACATTTAAGCTTATAATTCATTACGGACAGTGGTGCCATCAACAGAAATGGGAATATGACATCCACACTGCGTGTATTTATTTTAAACGACGTTTACTTTCACATAAAATTGATGTAGGCGTCAAAATAAAATAAAATTCCAGCAAGCTGCATTTAATTGATAGTCTCACCTTTCGTTGCGGCTTGCGTTGAGCTCGATTTTATATAGTTTGTATGTATGTATGCAGTTTTTCCAACATAAAAATGTTTAAGATATTAAATTAATCAATTGATTTATTCATTTCGTGGGCCTTTGTTGGGTCGATGCCTTGTAAAAAAAGTCGCTTCTGTTTTTCTTTATGTAGGTGTATGAAAAATTTCGGAAATGTAATAAAATGAAGAGACGCGCCACTTGAATTGGACGACAATTTTCTGAAAAAGTGGTGGGCACTTGTCGGTGTCATTTATTTCGTTCAGTTGCCCTATTATATTTTTTTCGACCACACAACAGCAGTGTTGGAATAAATAATAGGCGTGGATTTCGTTTGCAGCTGGTGAAAATCGGAAAATATTTTCGCTATTTCGATAAATAAACTGTATTGTGTTGGTACAGTGGGTAATGCAGCAAAAATATTTTTAAAATTTTCGGAAGAATCGTTCTTCAAAATTCTGGCATATTTATGTTGTAACTACACATCGTAGATTTTAACATTTATTACATAACTTAACTAACCCCATTTTACTTCACTTAGCGTAACTTAACTTAAAAACACATAAATTAAAGGAAAGTAAATACAGAACTTTCTACAAAGTGATCACTTATTTAGTCACTTAGCATAACATGACTTAACTTAACATAACAAAACAAAACGTAACGTTTTATGAGCATAAATTATAGAAATAAAAATCAAAAAAACTTAACTTAACTTAACTTAACTTAACTTAACTTAACTTAACTTAACTTAACTTAACTTAACTTAACTTAACTTAACTTAACTTAACTTAACTTAACTTAACTTAACTTAACTTAACTTAACTTAACTTAACTTAACTTAACTTAACTTAACTTAACTTAACTTAACTTAACTTAACTTAACTTAACTTAACTTAACTTAACTTAACTTAACTTAACTTAACTTAACTTAACTTAACTTAACTTAACTTAGCTTAACTTAACTTAACTTAACTTAACTTAACTTAACTTAACTTAACTTAACTTAACTTAACTTAACTTAACTTAATTTAACTTAACTTAACTTAACTTAACTTAACTTAAGTTAACTTAACATGACATGAGCATAAATTGTGAAAATTAAAATACAGAATTGTCTCCAAATTTTTCCCTCATTTGGCTACTGTTCTTTAATTGGAAGCTTATTTGGCTTCACGGCGCAGCATTTGCTTGTGACTCCCAGCATGTCTGGCGATAAGTAATGCGCGTTGTTTACAGCTTTTTGTTGTATTTATTGCAGGTGGGGTAGGATTGGTGTTAAAAAATTCTCAATTATTATTTTTAGGTCGGCGTAATTCGCAATGTCAACGCGCCTCTCAGATAATACCAAGAGATTCACCTGTTTTCAATATAAATATATATATATGTATGTCTGAATATACATACAAGTGTTGGGTGTAAGTAAATAAATATACTATAATATAGTATATTTTACACAGCAACTGCTGTTGCATCACAATATATTTTCACGCTGCCATCAGTGTTTTTGTTTTTGTAGTTTTATAATATCATTCGTGTTTCGATTCGCTGTTAAAATCGCCAAATGCCAGCCACACCTCATTGCCTTCGTGCTTCGGATTTGGCGCGTTAGCCTTGAGCAATTCGATGCGCCGTTCCGCTCACCTACAGCACTTACGGTATATTAGTTTGTGTGTCTGTATGTATAAGCGCGTGTTGGCTACGTCTGTAAGCGTTTGCTTTATCGACAAAATTGCAGGCAGCGCCTTTGTGGCTTTGGGCTAATAAAAGTTACATCAAATAGCCGGCATTGTGTGCGCTTAGCCGCCGATACTTGTTCGAAATTACATTTTAATATTCCCAGCTTGACGCTTAGTCCACGTGCTTTTTTTTTATTTGTTTGCTTTTATTTCTATTTTTTGTTTTGCAAATATTTGGAAGCGTATTTTATGCTGCCGCCTTGATCGCCTTGACCCGCCAGTATACAATATATTGCGGGGCATTTATTGGTGTTTGCTGTATTCTGCTTTTCATTCGATTTTTATTGCTTTGCCTGGTTTATTAAAAATTTCCGCACTTTGTTATGCTTGTTTACTTGAGCTCATCATTTTGCGGTATTTAATTAATCTTCCTATAATGTTTTGCATTATTTTCGCCTCTTTCGCTGCTTCTAGAATATTTAATTTAAAAGTAATTGAAATTGTTATCAACTTTGTTTTTAACCGCATTTATGTTAATTTATGTTATGTTAACATTATGTTAATAGCATTCTGCATTAACAAGGTCAATATTCTGCTTTGGTGTACAACTAAACTCGCAAGACTTTACACAACAATAACGTAATATAACATATTATGACATAACATAAAATAGCATAACGTAACATAACATAACATAACGTAACATAATATGACGTAACATAACATAACATAACAAAACATATAACATAACATAACACATCATAACGTAACATAACATAACATAACAAAACATAACGTAACTTAACATAACATAACATAAGTTAACATAACATAACATAATATAGCATAACATAATATAATATAACAAAACATAACATAGCATAACGTAACATAATATAATATAAAATAACAGAACACTACACAAAACAAGCTGAACATAACATAATATAAGGTTGCACCACTCACAAGTCGCTCGCCAAATCACATCTGCTCAACTTCCGTTCTTCCGCCTTATTTAGTTCTTAAATGTATGACAAGCTTTATTTTCCAGAACTAATATGACCACTGAGACTGCTACAGAAAATTACTTACACACGAATATAACACTGTGATTTATTTGCAGCAGGTAATTATTTTTAAATTGCTTCATGTCTACCGAGTTTTGAATGAGTTCAATGAACTCTGAAAAATGTGAGAAAATGTAGAGAATGGAAAAGTTGGGGAACTTGAGCCTTCTCCTGGAGCAGTTTTAAATTCAGATTATCTGGTTCTCAAAGTTCAGTGTTTAACACAGCGGTATTAAGAACAGTTCGCCACATATTTTCGCCGAAAGCTTTCGGTATCATTTATATATTTTTCTTAACAAAAGCTTGCATTCATCGTTTTTGATTTTCAAAAATGAAAATTTACAAAAATAATTCAGTTTAGCTTCTTATTAGAAATAGCATGTAATAATTTAATGAATTATTATATTTTCTATTTCTCAGACCTTAATGAGCTTTCAAATAGTGAAAGCTTACTGAAAGCAACAGCAGTATAAGAATTTTAGTTTTAATGAGCGCATTAGCGCAAAATCACTTTATCACCTTAATTTGAAAAATGACGAAGGCATCCACTCAGGTGTTGTTCCTCACGCTAAGTTCTTAGTTAGTTTTAATAACAACGCCCTTAATGACGGCAAAATAACTTTCGCTATAAAAAATATCAAAACAGTCAGTTATCTAACAGCACTCATAACGGTTGTCGGTGGCAGCAAACCGTACTTCAAGCGCATACTCAAACGCGCTGCCAACTTCTTAGTGCTCGAAGGTGTTTTAGTGTTTCAAGAGCCGCCGAGTATGAAAACATCTATATTTTGCTTATATTTTGTTTATACGATACATATTTTCGCAAGCTTCGTGCTTCGCGGTGTGGTGAAATAGTCGTGCGGTGCGGTGGCGCTGATGAACTTTGAAGTTGTGAACTAGAAAAATCTCAAAGAGCATCGAAGCCGCCTTCGCACTCGCTGAAGTTTGGTTAAAGCAAATTTTTGCTGTTTGCAGCTTTCAAATTCTGTTTGACTGTAGTTTTTCATTTTATTTTATTTTGCTACCTCAAAGGAGTTTATGGTTGTAGACAAGTAAATAAGTTACTTTGAGGTGCAGTCGCTTGAAAATTCAGTCAAGTTGTAAAAGAAGTTAGAATGGTTAAGAGAAAAATAAATATAAACATAAAATGTGCGAGTTGTGTGTGGAAAAATATGACTTTCTTTTCAGCCGACAAAAGGCTGTGTGCAAACATAGTCATAATTTTTCAGATTTTGTAAATACCAAAATCGAGTTAAGTTTTTTTTTCTTAGAAAAAAGGTAAATGTTTAATGTGACATTTAATTCAAATAATCTCTTTATTATGACATTAGCTTGAGTGAAACCTGATTTTCCTACTATGGCGACGTTGAAATATCAAACCCCTAAGACGAAGCGAATACAATAAATTTTTCTCAGATCTTAAACAAAGCACTTTCGTCTCTAATACAGCTTTTAGAAAGCAAGTTTGGGATCGATCCCATATTATAATAGAATATAACATATATATAACATGTGTCGGATTAATCGTTTTAAAAGTCGGTGAGATCCTAGAAGGATAAGCTCAACGCTAGTACCGCATAAACTCTATAACCTATCTCAAACTCGATGATAATAACGTTTTTATTTTCTGAAGTGTAGTGTGTAGTGTTTGTTGGGAAAAAAATTTGCATTTATAGAGAGTACCTGCTTTAACAGCATTTTTTTCAGTACTTGCTCCTATTGCCTTCCTTATCTGCTATAGCCTAACGTCTTTCAGGGCAACTCGCAACGCACAATGTTTAATTTTGATATTTTTGCTTTCATTAAAGAGGAAACATCCCCAATTGGATTGGCCTCTGGTGACTCTGCGGGTCAAACTAAAGTCAAAGTAATATGGCTTTATTTTCTTCAATTGGCTTATATTCTGCTTTATTCTGATTTGGATCATTGATTTATTGACCAATATTGGCTATTTCTGCTGTAAAGCATTGCATCCTTATTAAACCCTTTTCATAGAATTTTAACATTCAAACGGCGTTCAGGCGTTTTGTGATGCACCTCCAAATCCAGAAGCAGGGAAGCATCCATAAAAGTCGACCTCCTCTTCCCAAATGTGCTATTCGTATTTAAATTTTTTGCATTTTTTATAGTTCAGTTGGAACTTTTAGTATGATTTATTAGAAAGAAAGTTACACATTAAAAAGATTGAGAAGAAATGATCGTGTCCTATGCATCACTCATCGCAGTTGCGTTAGTGCAACTTTTTATCTGCAACAGACCATTGTCTTAAACAAACAAGAACAGGACTTAAGTCATGTATGAAATAAAACCATTTCTGAAATCAATTTCTCAAGAAACTCATAATAACACTACTAGCAATATATAAAAGGTATGTAATTGTGAGTCTAAAATGTTTAAGGTTTCACCAAAATATTTGTTCGCCTTTGGATCAAATGCTTTTTGTATAACAGTCTCCAATTTTTTACATCCCCTAGTTATTGGTAAAATGGGTTTACACTTCTGAAGTTAAGTTAAAGTTTTTTGTAGTTCTTAAAGCTTATGCATATATAAATTGGAAATGTTCAGCCATGAAGTCCATTTCTGGGACAATTGGTATGTATGCAAGCAAAATTACCATATTTGAAGCAACTTGAAAAGATTAAAGAGTTGCCATTTTATTCTAAAAAAAAACAAAGGTTCGCTATGGTTCGTGGGCCAGTGAAATCATCTCTTAGTATTTCTTCAAAAATGATGCCGTTATTGCACCATGATAACCGACTATTTATTGCCTGAAATTGAAGCTCGTGATCTAGGCGACATTTAGTTTCAACAGGGTACTTCTCACGCATCGCACAAATCAATGGATTTTTTGAAAGAACACTTCGGACAGAAAATTTAACGAGTTGGTCGGTTGATTGGCTACCAAAATCGTGTAATATCTCACAGTCAGGCTGTTTCCTGTGAGGATATGAATAGTTTAAAGTCTATACGGACAATCAGGCTTTGATTCGCATGCTCGAGAAAAAACATCACGCGTGTAATTTGCCAGTACCAGACAAAATGCATGAACGAGTCACCTAAAATTGGACACAAGGAATGGAATATTAATAATAAAAAATAAATGCCACATAATGTTCTTTTAAATAATAAAAAATATTTGCAATTAATTTTTTTGTATTTTTTCTTTAAAAAAGTAGGGAACCTCGATAAGGATCGCCCTTTATATGTATATAGATACTACTATAGTATGAGTAATTTACTTGCTGCTCTTGGTTTCATATGTAATACCTGTATGTGTCACTACATTCGATTCGAACTGAAGCTGTGCAACGCATGTACAAATGGAAAAACTTGTCGCATAAATCAAAGTAACAAATGTGTAATTAATCATTACTAAAACAAGCTTTTCTTTGCATAGCTGTCACTTTTTAACTTATTTTTTTATTAAATACGCGGTTAGTAGTATTTAAGCTGATATAACGGCAACTAAACTCTGTCAAGGATTTATTATATTCGTAGTATTGAAACTCAATTAAATAAGTGGTAAATGTTTTCGCACAATTTTGCCATAGAAAACTTACATACATATGTTTAATATTATGGTTTAATATACTGATAATTTTATCAATTTAACTGAAAAAATCAAGGCATAGACAACTCTTTACAATATGTTTTTTCAACAGAATCCGTTTAGAAAATTTTGTACATTTAGTACTGTACTATCAAAAATACTTTGTCTGATAATATTTTAGTATTTTTATTAATTAAATAAATTTTAACCAAGTTTCAACAGTTCACAAATGTAGTATTCTCAAAATCGTAATAATGTATTTCATAAATAATTCCCTTTGGAAAGACTAAAATTTTATAGAGGTGGCAACACTTGTTTTTTGCGTTAAATCAATCGTAAAATAGTAATTAAAGTTTTATATTTTTTTAAATTAATACATTTTTATTTAGGTAGCAACTCTCAATATTTTTGTGATGAATAAATTCTAAATTGATATTTCATAGTTTTTTCGTTTTAAATAAATAAATTTCTAGGTAGGTGGCAACTCTTTTTATCTGTTTTTTGCTAAATCCACTATAAAATAATATTTCATAATATTTTTTTTAATGACAAAAAAAATTTAGAGAGGTGGCAACACTTAGAATGTTTTTCGCCGTAAATCAATTGTAAACAAGTATTCTTTCATTTTTTCATATTAAGGGTATTATTTTTTTTAAGTAAGGTTGGCAACTCTTTTAATGTTTTTTGACTTACATCAATAATAAAATAGTATTTAGTAATATTTCTCCTCTTTAAGGTAAATGCTTTTTAGTTAGGTGGCAACTCTTTAAAGGTTGTTTGCTTTACACTACTACAATATTAAATTTACTTTATCTCCTTTATTTACTACAATTGTTCAGAAAGGTGGCAACTTCTTTTTTCTTCGAATATTTTTGGCTTATAGCGAGCATTTTGCCTCGATAAATGTCTGTTGCTGCCTTGGTTGAGATTTATGCTTTGAGCTTATGATTTTAAATAATATGGCATCACCTCTTATAGTCATGCCACAAAATAAGAACTGATAGTATTAGCTAATCAGCAACTCTTGTAAAAATTTACCTGTGATTAGCCCATGTTCATATTTCACTACCTAAAAATGAAAAGAAAATCTTTTTTAGCAAATAAAAAATCTACAAAACATTTTCACCACCAACCAAACCAAACACCAAAAAATCAAGGTAAATATTTTTCAGGGGATTTCACTTAATGGCCTAATGAGCAGCATGCTTAACCGTTACAGTTTGTGGCCAGCAGTTACCTTTACCACGTCAGGCAGACAGACAATTCAGCAAAGCTTGTAAGTGGCTCGCTTGCAAATATTTCACCATAAACATTACTTGCTCAGGCAGCTAGTGCACATACACATATGTAAAGGTCTACTTATACTTATGTAGTTACATAGGTGTGTATGTAGGTATGTGCGTGCAGTGCTTTGCTAATTTGTGTGAGTGAATGTCGGTTGAAAGCACTTTGTGGTTAACACCAAAGCACATCCGGCCAAAAGCACGGCAGAAGCTTAAAATGGCCAAAATGACGTGAAATGCTCTTTACACAGACACTTAACAGTGCACCGTTACACGTGCAAGATGGCCAGCTAGCCCACACAGGTGCACGAGAGCAATGAGTTACAGGCGTCGTTAAATGGCCAACACGTTCGCAGACAACGCGTTGCTGTTGCTGTGTGTGAGTTGTACTCCACGCTGCCTTCATTTATATTTGTATACAAATGTGTGTGTAGGGCATAAGGAGCGCGCATGTCGCCACAAACACTGCTTTTGTGTTTTATTGTAATTCTTTTTTTCTGTTTTTTTTTTACTCTTTTTTCTTCTTCTTCTACTGCTTCCGCTGCTGTTTATCGCCGCTTACGTGCAATTGTTATTCAGCATGCCACTCGGAAGTTGTTGCGTTAAGCCGCCTGTCATGCCAATCCACCGTGTTGTTACCCTGACAATTTCATTCTTCTTATTGTTGTACTTGTTACTGCTGGCCGCATAATAATTACGAATAACCTTGGCAGGCAAAATGCACTTAAGTGAATTAACATTCTGAAGTTGGAAGTTAAAGCGGACGTCGGTTTTGTAGCGCTGTTGGCTTGGAGTGTCGCGTGGCCACACGCTAAGCAAATTGTACTCTAGAAGTGTAGCCGTTGTTAGACGCTGAGTGTGAGGCATGGAATTAGACATTAGCGTTTGTATGACTTAATCAGGTAATGAAGCTGTTATGCAAGGTGTTGGTTAATTCTGTGGACGTAATAAATTATTATTATATTTTAGGATTCGTTGAGGTAATACAAGCTATTGTCACATTGCTCAATTTTTAAGACTTTAAGGTTCGAAAATTATAGACATCTTTTGCTTACTTCTCTATATTTGCCTCTTCTATCAGGTTGTTCAATAAGTTTTGTCGTTTGATAAGAAAAACACAGTTTTATGATTCAAAATACACTTCATTATTCAGTATAATATTTCTGAACATTAATACACTTGCTCCAACGATCATCCAATCTGTGGATCCCATCCCTAAAACGAAAATCCAAAAGGTCTGCAAAATACGCTTCAACAGCTGTTATGTCCACCTCATTTGATGAAAAATAGTTGCCACGCATACATTTTTTAAGTTCTAAAAACAAATAGAAGTCACTGGGGGTCAAATCTGGTGAACACGGTGAATGCTCCAATAATTTGAACTTTAATTTATGGATTTTAGCCATTGTCAAAATCCCCTTGTGACACAGATGTAAAAGGAGGGGCATTAATTCATTCGAAGCCGAACAACCAGGTTCACGCCACTCTTTAGACTCTTGTTTTGATACAAGATCATGGTGATAGACCCAAGTCTCATCTATAGTGATGAATCGACGCACAAAAGCCACTTTATCCTTTCTAAAACGCTCCAAATGCTGCTTGAAATGCATATGTTCATATGAAGACTGTCCCAACAAAACAAAAAAAAAAATTGTAGACCTTCTTTTATCGAAGGACAAAACTTATTGAACAACCTGCTACTAATGAAATTCGCCCTGAGTTTCATTAAGATCCTATCACCAATCACATGGAGTAGAGTCGGATATTATAGAGTACGTTTGTTAGTTGGGGCTCAGGTCAAGCTTTCGTCCAATTTTATTCATTTTCGCCACAAAGACACACTCTTGTCAGTAAAAAACTTTCTTCCATTTTCATTGCAATGACTCACATATATATTGGGAGATAAATATATGCGGTACAAAGTCACCTAAAAGTTCGAAAATCGTTGTGTTGGGTATAAGAAAGTTAAGGGAACTATGGACATGATTCAATTTATCTTCGACTCACAGACACACCATTATAAGGAGGGGCCACACCCACCTTTTAAAAATTTGCAGCTCACAGATGCCCTTTCGTAGTGCAAAGCAAAAATTTTATTGGCATACACTGCCGGTAACTCAACATAAGCTTACCTTTTCTTCGTTTTTGTCGTGTTGGCATTGAACTGAATATAAAAGTGATACGATGCGTATGATGAACATGCATACCCATTATTACACATTGTTGTAGTAGTGAAATATACTAATTTTAGATATTTTCATCTGAAATCTAACTACATTGGGGTGCAACAGACTGATGCCAATTATAGTATGACTTTATAATGAGCTATGTCATTACGGCATTTGTTTTGCCCGATTTGCCAACAAGAAAGGTATTCGTCTATTTTTGAACTGGCATGAGACTGCGTTCATTCAAAGGCATTTGCGAGCTAATGCATACGAAGGACAATAAACAAAGCAGCATTTTGATAATATAATATTTTTAATTTTATTTTAGAATTCTGTAAAAACCGAGGTGCTCTCAGTAAAACAACCTAAAGAAGATTATTAAAAAAAAAACTAAAAGACTGAAACAATTGTTTGTAAACTTTAGCCTTACTCGAACAACATATCTTTTCATTCAATATATTTTCAACACTTTTTCAAATCCTTGGAAAGATTCCTGTTGCGTTATATGTGACACTTCTCTACTTAATTAAGTTAAATCCAAATTAGGAACAGTTTCTCCATTTAACAACTCTCAATACCATCAAATTACAGCTAAGAGTGAACACATGTGGAACAATTTCCTCATACATGCCCACATGCACCTACCATCAGCAAGTAGCTATTGCTTTCGCCATAGCCACAGCATGCATGTGTCCACAAATAGACCGAGTTATGCTCTTGACTGAAGCAAATAACACACGTGCTTCCAAGAAAAGCTCATTTAATAACGCAAGAGAAGCAGCATTTTTGAAATCTTTGGCGCGTGAGGAACTTCTGTCTGCAGGCAGTTACTTAGCCGAGGCGCACACAACTCAAACGAAATGTGTGAGCGTGTGTGTTGTTGTAGCCTTTAGCATTTAATACGACTTAATGACATTTTATGTTTTACATTCCTAATTGAGCCTTTGAAGAGGCGAGCAGCACAGAGACCTGGGTACTTAACGCAGAAAAGCAAGTGCAATGGGTGGGTGAAAAGAGTTGGGCTGTCTTGGCAACAGTGCTTGAGGTGACAAAGTGTCAGTAAGGCAGCAGGTGAATGGAACAAGTAAGTTGAAGATCTTTAAGTTGTTGTGCATTTGTCGGTACATTGACCCGGGAAATGGCTGATGTGGCAGCTGTTGGTATATGGCGTATAACAAATGGATGTTTTAAATGAGATTATTGGAAAATGGTTGTTGATGAAGTGCCTTTGACACATTGGAATTGCTATGGTAAGCAACAAACCACGTTAACTTCAGTTGTTTTGAAGCCATAATACCCCTCACAGCTGTAACTTTTTTTCAACTTCCCTGAATTTATTTATTTTTTGGTTAAATGTAGCTTAAAATATCACCTTTCCAACACTACATAGTAGGATACAATGTGATTGGTAGCACTGGCGCAACACGACTACAACGACATCTATTGATAAAATACGAAAAGACTTTTTCGACTACACAATAATGATAAAGTTACTACACTAAAAAGAGCTTATCCTTCAAAAGTTTTATTTTGATTCACTTTGCTATTATATTCGAGAAATTCTCCTCCTTTCAAATCGTTTCACGTATTTTAAATCATATAAGTTCCGAACACATCCAATTTTCGGCCGTTTTAGTCGTTTTCTTTTATGTATTTTAAAACAGCAGAAATGTCAATAAATTTTCATCGCATTTCCCACGCGTGATTGCAAACCAAAATGGAATGAATCTCACAATCACTGCTGTAAAGCTATCTGCACACAATACCGTTAACCCCAGAAGCGCCACAAACGCATTCATCGTAATCGAAATAAATTTCATTTTGGCTAACATTATTTCATTTCATTTCGTTTCATTGCTTTGCAGCAGCGCCATTTTTCACAGCGGTGTAAATCCACTTTTATTTACTATAATTTTAACAAAATTACGACATAAAACCTTCAGCAACTCAATCACATTAATGACAAAGAAATGAGTTTTTGATGCCACTGATTTTGTGTGCCACCAAAAAACAAAAAAAAGTACAAAGACAACAAAACAGCAAAAAAATACAAAGCCAAAAAAAAAAATATCTTAAACAATAAGAAACACCGCAACAGTTGTGCATGCAGCAAACGAATGGCAAAAGTGTGGCGGCTTCAATACAACCACTTATCACTTTAATATTTCTCACTTTACTGCCCTGCTCTTGGTCGATTGTTTGTACTGCAGACATTTCAGTGTGTATTTTGTCTTTCCACGCTTGATCTTCATCTGTAAACCGAGCATATAGCCGTTACTTTTGTGGCACGACGACTAATAAATGTCGCAGTGGTTGTTGTTATGACTACTTGCTCCACGTGTGTGGGAGTGTGGACGTTGGCAAGCCGGAAAATGACACCATAAAAATGATTGTCCTAAAAAAACATAAAAACAAAAAAAAAAACGGTAAACAGAAAAGGTAATAAACGAGCAAAGTAGAATAAATAGAATAATGAAGAAATGAAAAACAGCGGCAAACAAAAATGGAGAGCCTAATAAAAAAGCTTTGCTAATGAAGAAAAGTGAGCGTTTGGATTACGCAACTATGTGGCGTGTGTTCTATTCTATTAAACGATTGCGTGGCATTGACGCCACGCCCTGCTGTTTGGAATCGGATTTGAAATAGAGTGTTAAGGTCAGTTGCGTACACATTTCACACGCAGCGGCTAAGAGGAGCTAAGAGAAAAATTACCGTTAATCTATGAAAATTTATTTGAGTTATAGAACTGGAATTATTGAAATGCTCTTCTACTGAAAATAAATAAAATACCTTGAGTGGTCGGATTTGGGTCCAATATGCACTATTTATTCAATAACCTCCTGTCTTTTTGCAGGTAAATTCATATTCTTACAGAAACTCCTGTCTCTGTTGGCAAAAAAAATAGTCGATTTGCACAAGCTTTTCTTGCAGCGATTTTTTCACCAATAAAGTTATTCGCCATATGTAGAAACAAACAGGTAATAATCAATTGGTCCAGGTAAAACTGGGAATCAGAATCATAAGAACCTCCTAACCAAGCTTACGGAGCTTGAAACGGCTTACTATCGATGCAGGTTATTTATTATAATTCTTCTTCTATTAGCCAAGGCCAGCCGATTGCTCTTTTTAGACTGTTGCAAGTATTGACAATAAGGGTCGAAATTTAGAGCTTAGGCCATAGAAGAGCTGATCATAGTATGTAGCTGAGTCCCTTTCAATCATATCAAACACGTTGCCAAATCTTTCTTGCTTGGGAACACTTCACAAAATGATTCATTCGCAATTCGCAGATGGAAATTTTTTTTGTTAAAAATTTGTCATCAAATCCAAATTGTGTTTATATGATGATTGGACAGAACGACTTCCACCATTTTATGTCATTTTCAACATTTTCAATATTTTCAATAATTATTACTATTTTACTACTGTTTTACTAACAAGATTATAAACACTATTCACATTTTCAAAAGCCTGTTTTGCAAGTTCGCCTTTGCCCAAAATGGATGCTTATTTTCTCTTTGCTGGGGTCCATTGTGCATACGAGTTCAAACAGCACTGAGTCAAGTACTTATAAGACTATCTAAGAAGTTTTATAATCACAACATTTTAGTATTATAACACCATATAGTGGAACTTCATCAGATTTATACAATAAAATACTGATTACTTAAGTCATCTCTTCGAAATGTAAAAGATTTTCCCCACATCTTGTTCCTTTGCAGAATACGAAAATTTTGAATGTGGTATTTGATTTGGTAAGAAAACTCAGATTCTATTTGAATCGCCTCGCTATCGTGTTCCCTATTTTGTCGTCTGTGAATCTACTTCATAGTCTATTTAAAGAGCAATTTTCAGAAGTTTCCTTTAAAAGTATATCTACATAGATAGACGAGGAATACACCGCGACCTTAGGTCTCTTGTGCTCTCAATTGTATCTAACATAAAAAATAATGGACCCAAGCGACCATTGACTGTACTTATGAGGCCATCCAATATTTAATTCAAGAAAAAGAGTTCAATTTAATAAAAAAGTCAAATCAAATATTTATTATTTTCATACTGACATATGAGATGATCCTGTATTTGTTATTATTCCACATATTTCGTAGTATGAGATTATTATTAATTTTATTACGCTTATTTGCCCAGCAAATTGCACTTCATTTTATTGACTCGTCGGCTTTGGATTGTATAAGGCAAATTTTCGCTGACTCTAACGACTCAGGCGGCCAAAGCGCAAATGATACTAATACTAATAACTACGCATATTAGATTGAGTATTAGGGTGATTCCAATGTTCATTATGATAAAAGGTAAACGCTTTTAGTGAGAAAATCAAATGATGCAAACAAATGTGTACCGATTTTTTTTATATTTTTTAATATGGAAAATAATTGGTTGGTTTAAACGCAGTATAACAGTTTTAGATGAACGAAAAATTTACTTATGGTATGGTTCCTATGACACCATACTTTTCTAAGCATATTCCGCAACTGTTTGTTTGACAGCGCGGCTTTAATTCTTTAAGTTGCACTAACTGTTATATAAATACGCAATAAACGCAGGCTTTTTTCATACATAATCAATTTATTAATCCTCAAAACTTATTTGAAGCATTATTAGAAAACATCTTCTACGAGTATATCAAAGAGATATCAGTTACTCTTAACACTTCTTCTGCCACAACTCAAAATATTCTCGTTCATTTTCGATAAGCTGGAGTATTTACACCCAAAAAAAAAAATATGATTTTCTTTTAACGAACTTTGTAGAAAAGTACACTTTTGCTCTGCTAAATACAGCTTAAGCCAATTCGGGCAGGAAAAGAGCATATTTTTACAGAATTCAAACGAAGCCTATCAATTAGAAGATACACATAGACAGAATGATTGCCAGCTTTACCAGCTTATCTTGAGAAAAATGTTGAAATTGTATAGACTTGGAATTAGGGTATCAAAGCTAATCTCATATCTCAGGTGACTTTTAGTATTAATTGTGAATATTTATTTACTTACACAATTACTTCTTCTTTATTTATTCCATTGGTAGCTAGAATAAAATTTAATACTTTTTTTTAAATTTTTTTTTTTTAATTTTTGTGTTGTTTAGATTTTCTGTTATTTCTTGTTTTGTGCAAACAGTGCGGGTTTTCTTCTCTTTATAGCTTCATTATTTTAACATTCCTTTTATGAGGTGCGAAAAGCCAGTTTCATCCTTTCTCAAATATTTTATATTGTGCCTTCCTTAAAATCATACGTATTACGCGAAATTTCCACACAACCGTAATATTAACGCGCTGACCTTATTTACAAAGCATAACGAGATTATTTCATTTTGACCATATTTATTTTGCTTCACGAACGCTATATACGCGCGCATTAGTGATAATTTAATATAATCCTAACTTTTGCGGGATATGTATTTATTTTTTTATCTTTTTATGCAATTTCTGAAATGTTTCCCAAAGGTGTTTTCGTTTTGCTACGTAAATTTCTTAGTGGAGTTTGATATTGTGGTTTAGAAACAAGTGTGTGCGTGACCAAAAAAACTCAAAAATTGACAAAATGGCGAAGATTTCAAAAAAGTTGAAATTTACCGAAAATTGTAATATTTTTTGCCGGCTAGAATTTGAATCCGAGTAATCGGTCAACCAAAATTGAAAGTTATAGTTTTAAGAAAAACTCGTTTAAAGAGTAACTTATGAAGCTGATTTAACTGAGCAGCTATAATTAAGAAGGCTATAACTAAAAAAATAATTTTAAAATTAATTAGGTCTTTTCTAAATGCTTTTCGATTTTTTTTTTAATTTAACCTTGGTGTGACGCCTTAAATATTGCCTGTGCACGGCATAGTTTTCCCAAAGTAAAAAAACTTAGTTTACTAAATTGACAAATTTTTCGAAAATATGAATATTTTCGCTACTGAAAATTACTTTTTCGTACACTATTGTCTTTGCATCCACCAACTAAATTTTCTAAACAGCCGTTTGATATCTTCAAGTCTACAAATATTCTATAGTATATTTTATCCTGTAAGCTTTGCCTTATATGCCAGCTGTACTAATTCTTTTCTTGCTAACAATGTACTTTATGTTAACATTACGCCTGTTTTAGTTGTTAAATTGTCTACAACACACAAAATTACTTCCAAGGTAATAAATTTAATTTAAGCTTAACGGTAATACTAATATTAGGTGCTGTTATATATTAACTGTGCAAGACTACAGACAATTTCCATTAAAGTTGATTGCGCTTCTACTTAAAGGCAGACAGAGCTGAAGGAATTAGCAGACGGGCGGATGATATTGCAGAAATATACATACACATATATATATATGTATTTATATACTATCTTTCTGTATATACATGAAGCTATGTGGCAACTATGCTTTGTTATGCGCAACAATAGTTGGGGTATCGATAAAATTTTTGACCGCAAAAATCACTTTCGGCTCAGAAAAGCGAGTTTTTCCTTTTGCTGAAAAGTTTTTTGATTAAATAACGAGCTGTAGGCTACATAACTATATACATATGTTCATAGATGTCAGTCCAGCACATTTTTAGGTGTGACATTCCAACAGGTCAACAACGTGCTCACGTCACATTTGCGATGTAGTACTTGGCAAGTAATGTAGTGATATTTCAAGATAGTGGAGAACAGAGTTGATGTTGGAAGTAGTAGTTGAAAATAAACATTTTTAGTTATAGACAGCACTAGTTCTAAATAAACCATAATTGGGTCAATTGGTAAGATGGTTATTTAAATTTTCTTTCAACTCAAAAGGATTTTTCGTTTTGTCTACTACCAAACTAAAATGTACCGGTCCATTTTGAACTAGTATGAGACAATTACACTATTTTTTCTCTTTTGTGGGCGATTGCTGAACTAAAAGGTACTGGTCCATTTTGAACTAGTTTGATACTAGTACAATAATTTTTCTGTTTTTTCCATTACTGATCTAAAATGCATTAGTCAATTTAGAAATTATCTCTAGCATTTTTTCACTTTTTGGCTATTAGTGAACTAAAAGGTACTGGTCCATTTTGAACCAGTATGAGACTAGTACAATAATTTTTCTGTTTTTTCCATTACTGGTCTAAAATGCACTAGTCTATTTAGAAATTATCTTTAGCATTCTTTCACTTTTTGTGCTATTAGTGAATTATCCATTTTGAACTAGTATGAGATTAACACACGAGTTTTTTTGTTATGGTTTTTAGGGCCATTATTGAACTATAAGGCACTGATCCATTTCGAACTTGCATGAAGTATATAATTTTTTTATGTTTTCGTCCATAACTGGTCTAAAATGTACTGGTCCAATTTGAACTAATCTCAGACTAGTACACTCGTTTTTTTCTTTTTTTGGCCATCACTGAACTAAAATATACTGGTTCCTTTCGAGCTAGTAATAGACTAGGGATCGGCTGTAAGTATCCTTGTAACCACTCGTAATTCTATTCCATATTCGAAATACCATGTACTTGTTTGCACTCAAGGTTGATCTAAGTTTCATCTAGAGTAGTTTGCGACTAGTTCATTTCACTGCAACGCCAGAACGCAAATTCATTACATAGTAGATGCAGGCATATGTATGTACATAGTGCTCGTAAAACGACCGCAAAGTGAAGCGAAAAGACATGTCAATACCAACACATATGTACGCATACGTACGTTTATCAATGTTCACAAGTATGCGTCTAATTCTAACTCTGAGAGCGTGTGCTAGCGTACACGTGTTCAAATTCATTTGTACCCACAGTCATGGTTGAGAGAGCAATGCAGCAGCAATTGATAGAGGTGAGATTGTTTATGATTGCGTTAGATGGATATGTGTGTGTGAGTGTATACATGTTCACTGATTGTATATTACAGTTGCATGCAGACAACGAATGTATGTATGTGTGAGTGTTGGGTTGTTAAACTGCATACACATGCATGTAATTAGTGCCATCCAAAGTAATTGCCAACGTGACTTGGTCGCAATTGCTGTCTGAAAAGAGTGTGGTAAACTATTTCGCAAGGTAACTTGGAGCGGTTTCAGTGGAAGCACACGCACACACAAACACAAATACTAAAGTAGAAGAATGGCCGGTTCTCTACTTGTGCGAGTATTAGGTAGTGAGGCAGATATGTATAAATGTGTGTGCGTTTCATATATTTTCGAAATTGCATTTGTGACTCTGCAGGAAAAAGTTCGATAAAAATTTAATTTTTTTTTTATTTTAAATTTTATTATTTTTTTTTAATTTTTAATTTTAATTTATTTTTAATTAATTATTTTATTTTTAAAAAATTTTAAATATTGTTTTAAAATTTTATTTTATTTACTTTTTTTACTTCAATTATAATTAATTTTTAATAAATTATTTAATTTTTTGAAAATTTTAAAATTAATATTTAAAATTTATTTTTAATTCAGATTTTCGGGATTGAGAAAAATCAAAATATCGTAATCAAAAATATCGTAAAATAAAAATTATTGAAAGGTCCATTCATTTATCTTTCTTATGCATTATTTAATCTAATGCATTCCATTTATTATTATTTTTGCCCACGAAAAATTTCCTACAGGGTCAGTTTTTTCATAAATGCGATGCTATGATTGCTGCTACGTGCATCCTGCGGTAAAAATGGAAAATGACAGAAATCGAAGTGTGTCACGTAACTAATTTCAACGAGCACACTTAAAACACACCTGTGTTGTGGCAACAACAACAATAAAGTGAACGATTTAGCCAACAAGCGCCAATAAATGAGAGAGGAGATTCCTACAAAGAAAACAAAAATAAAATACTGCCACCTACAGCAAAAGTATATATTATACCCATCTATATGAAAACCAAAACATTCAACTGTCAATAGAAGTGGTTTGATTATTGCTTGTTATTGAGACATTTGTGGTGATATTTGATGGCCAATGGAGGTGCACAGTTTTACTCTTTTTATTCTATCTGTGTAAAAAGTTATATTTATGGATTCTAGTCCTAAAGTATTTAAGTTGATCAGTGAATAGAAAGAGAGAGGCATATAATTGTAGGTTAAATGTTAGTATTCCAAAAAATGGTATAGATTTTCAAGTTCAAAATACTTCGTGGAACAACATCTCGAACTCTAAAATTCGCAAAATTCGTTTGTATATTATTTTATATGAAATGTAGGCAGTTTATTTCCACAATCAATATTGCTAAAAATCCCTCTCTACACCCACCAAATCGTACCACCTTTTCTAATTTGTACCAATACCAACTTTTTGTCCACCTCTAGATGATTGCACTGCCAATTTCTGTTTTCGTGTTTTCATTACTAGATAAAACTATCAATAATAAATACAAACAAACAAATTTCGTATTCATGCATGCTTAACCGAATTGCTTTTTGGTTGTTAACCCCTGAACACCGAAGCTATCAAAACACTATTTGTTACAACTTCAACAGTTACGCAAGCACAAAGCACTCACCTGGCTTCTTTACTATATCAACTTGTGGCCACAGCAGCACAAACTCAAATTGAGGTTGCTATTTATTGTATATAACAGTTGTTGTTATTGTGTATGTGTGTGCTGGTGAATTACAAAAGGTGTCGAACTTTGTTGTAATGACCTCGTTGTCAAGTCATACAAACAATATTTCATCGCTTTGTGTTTGACTTTCAATGTATTCATATTAATGCTGGGAAACCAATATAGCTATGGCGATGACAATACTAAAATAATAATATTAAAATAATTTTTTTTGTTAGAATATGCTATTTTTTCTTACAACCTCAGATTTGCGCATCATTTTGTATTTTTTCGTATTTTTCTTGACCCACTTATTCGATTACAACACCGCGTCAGTGCAAGTAAGACAGGGCGTATGAGTTATAATTATGCGATTTATTGTGTGACTGTTTTTTCATGTTTTGTAGTCGGCGCTGCAATAATATTTTTGTTTTTCTGATATTATATGACTACTTTAGTTTTCGCGCAAATTAGTCATTACAACATTATGTTCATCATACGCACTGTAGGGCGCTTTGCTCGGTACACTGGGTAAAAATTTTTATATGTTATTGAGATAATTTATGATTGTAGAGCAATATAAAAATGTGTTTGTTTTTTGGTTTTAGAAAGCTGTGTGCACTATGGACGCCGCATTCGCTAACAATGGATCAAAAATACATTCGAATGAGACTTTCTCAGCAACATTTGGAGCATTTTAAAAAGGATAAAGTAGATTTTGTGCGTCGATTCAACAGTGATGATGATACTTGGGTCTATCACCATGATCCTGCATCAAAACAAGAGGTTAAAGAGTGGTGTGAACCTGGTTGTGCGGCTTCAAAACGAATTCGTGTCGAGAAATCGACCAAATCAGTTTTTTGGAATGCGAAAGGAATTTTGTTTGTGGATTACTTGTAAAATGGTAAAATAATTAATTCTGAACCAGTTTGCAGAAGAAAAAAAAATCCTTTTTCAATAGGACAATGCACAGAGTTACAAGAGCATTTTGACAAAGGCAAAAATCCATAAATTAAAGTTCGAATTATTGGAGCATCCATCGTTCGGACCAGATTTGGCCCCCAGCGATTTCCAGAACTCAAAAAATTTATATGTGGCAAGTGTTTTTCATCAAATGAAGAGACTTTCGGGATTCACTTCAGGGATGAAATTAACAGATGCGGGGATCACTGGAGCAAGTGTATTAATTATTGAACAATCTTGTATTTTGCTTTTTATTGATCAGCTTGTATGGCAGTTATATGACATAGTTTTCCCATCTGAACGATTTATTTGAAGACAATAGCGTTGCCTCGGTTAATAAGAAAAATATTTCTATACAAAATCTTTTGTATGATCGATCGCTGCATGCCAGCTATATGCTATATGCTTTAGTAGATAATAAGCTCCATGGAGCGAAAATATTTTTTGTAAAATTGCAGATTGATAACTCCTCAGTTCTTGGGTTATCAATCTGGAGTTTTACAAAGTTCTAGTTCACATATGAATACACAGACGTATTTGTATGACTAAATTGCTGATCATTTATATTTTGTTTGTTTTCGACTGCATGATTCCTTTCAAAGAATGTAACCTTAAAGTTTTTTCCATAAAAATATTCCTACAAAAGTAATATGCCGTTAAATTCTTGCATCAACAGACAAATGCTCTATATCAAATAGTACGCCACGTCGTATGAGTAAAACACATTTTATTAGGGACTTAAATGACTGCTCAGTACGCCTTAGTTTTAAAGAAATGCTTTTATGGCAAAAATCATAGAGGTCAAGTTCATATATGCTCCACCTAGTTGATGTCTGTTTGTCTGTATTATTGCTGTAGTGGCGTTGTCTATCACAGTTCAGCTCTAACTGATGCTGAAATAAAATAGTAAAAAGAGCACACAGTCTATGCGAAAATTTCCTCGAAAGCAGATATGTAGATGTCATAAAGGTGTAACGAAAGAAGAATGCAACGCAATGAAGTGTGCGCAAAATGTGGCACGTGGATCCGCTTAAAACGGGCCAACGATATTGTGTTCAAAAATGAAGAAAAACAATGAATGGCATAAATACGTAAAATAAACGAGCTGGCAATGGCATATATTCGCAAGAAAAATAAAAACAAAAATAAAATAACCGGTGCAACAAGTTCAACAGCATGCAACACGATAACGCGAAGGTGAAGCTATGCACACATATGCACGAAGGATGCAAAAAGAAAGTATTGTACCTGAAGGATAATGTTTCTTTCTTCGCCACAATAGCAGGTGCATGCAAATGCCGACATTGTGCGCTTTTATTTATTCGCTTACGTGTGCGCTGCTGCGAGCAGTGAGTAAAGTGCAATAAGACGTCTTCTATGTAGTCGTAAGATATGAGCTGTATCCGGAAGTAGTCTATAAAAGCACAAAACAAGCGCAAGCAGAGATAAACAAGTTGTATATGTGTATATGCTTGTAGTTTGTAAGTTGGCGATGCGGCGAAGACAACCGGCGGTGTGTAAGAAAAACAATGTGTAAGGAGCGGTAATAGAAATAAACATGAAGACAATAGACTACTAAAGTATGGCAACATACTTAGTTGCAGTCAGCGGGGTAAGGGCAGCTATTGGCAGCCAAGTGTAGCAGACTGCAACAGATTTGTGGCTGCAAGCGAGAAAGTTCATGAACACATATTCGCCCGCTGCCTTGCAACTTTAGTTTGCTGTCTGCATTTGTTTTACTTGTGACGAAGCGATGTTGGAAATTTCAACGTTCTTTGTGTGAAATTGTTGTGCGAGAAAGAAAGCAAACTTTCTAGGCTAATTTTATTACCGAGCGGTCAAAGTCAAGTTACTCATACGTCCGCTGCGCTTACAAATATTTGTGCAAGCATGTACATATGTATGTATTTATCAGCAAATGTGGTTTTAAGCATTTATAAAGTGAAAGTTTTAAGATTTTTGCTTTGAAAACAGAGATTAAAAAAGTTGTAAAATTTTTTGTGTCCAAGTATATTCGTGTATGTATGACTTGCTTTGGTTAAGTTAGAAGTGCAAACATTGCTTATGTGCTCATAATCAGTTATTTATATAATATTAGCTGACCTTTTTGATACTCTTGCAACATGTTGCAACAGAGTGTAATAGTTTTGTTTATATAACGGTTGTACGTATCACATAAGCCTAAGTGAAATAGATATAAGGTTATACGAGTATATATCTAAAGGTTAAGGATGACCCGGCAAGTTGAAATCCGAGATACTGTCTGTCTCTCAGACTGTCGGTCCACCCATGTTGTACATTTGACTTTGAGTCCTTTGTTTCTCTGTAGTTGCTTCTTGCAAGTTGCCAGAGTATAAAATGTTCGGTTGCACCCGAACTTAGCCCTTTCTTACTTGTTTAATTTTAAAGATTTTTGATGCGGTAAAAGCTTTACAATATTTATGAGCTTAAAGTTGAGCAAGAATTTTTAATACATGTTCATAGCTTTATTCCCAGGTTGGTTGAGCATTTCAAGTGTCCTGCAAAGCGAAAACTTCTGGATGACTGTGAACAGCAGTCGGCAAAGTTGTGTTAATATATTACATCTTATTTAGCTATAGAAATGGAGTTCTTTGTAGCAACACATGAATTACGGACGATGTACTTTTACTATAGTAATCTTAGATTCAATGAACGTGTTCAGAGCTGATTTACGTGATCCATATAATAGTGATATGATACGGACACATCAGACTTATGTAGTATTTAGTGTTTTACGCATTAGTGAAACTGGTTTTCAGAGGTTGGAAAATCCTTCCCCGGCAGTAGTTTGATACTCACTAGAAAAGGGTCCTTTGAAAACACATCGGTTTATATTATTATGCTTTTCATATAACCATTGATGCAGCTATCCAAAATCAGCAAACATTTTTCAAAATATTTCAATAGTGACTCATATTTAAAACGCCGGAAAATACTCTACTTTCGAATACCATAAAAGTGTTATTCATACCTAATATTAGGACGATCAGTCGAGAAAAAAATAACGTTAATTTTCCAGAAATGGCTTTAATAATTTGTACCTCGCATTCTAAAAAAACGATCGATTTACACCATATGGCGTTGGAAAGAAATGATTGTCTATTAAACATACTTCTTAGAGAGTTTTGCGTTTGCTTTATTCAGTATTGTTTGAGCAAGAGTCAAACATTAACTACAAGAAATATAGATAAGACATATTTAACAGCTTTCGATAAAGGTTAAAACGCCAGCCAAGCGGCTGAAAGTTTGAGAGGTGTATATGGCCTTGGTATTGTTTGAGTTTTAGGAATCACGGAAAATTTCGATATCATCGATTTTATTGTCAAAGTTGCACTACTCTCTGGAAGGTAAACTTTAATTTGGACCGATATTGACAACCATTGTACCGCCTGAAGGAAGCTTTCGCACAGAAACGATCAGTAATGATCAAAAGAGAGGAAATGTTTTACGTCTGGGCAATATCAAGCCCCACATATTGATAGTATCATGCCAGAAGCTACAAGTAGTCACTTGCGAATGATTTTTGCGAAAATTTGCCATATTGCTGTTTATATCGATTTTAGTAGTTTGAGTCAATTGAGAGGACGTTTCTATGAGAGAGCCATATAAAACTAAATTAGTGAGAAACAAAACAGATTAAGACAGATCATTCCTAAGTAGGTCTGTCAATTAAAAGCAAGAGTAATCGACTTCGTTTTACTCGATTTTCGATATAGTAATGGAATAAACTACGAGCGAAACGAAAGGAACAAACTTGGTTCTAAGTGGATTACCTGAAGCACTACCTATGCAGGCATAGGAAAAAAAAACTCCGGTGCATTATACTGCAGCGAAAGTAGGTCTCAAACATCGTCAAAACCGAGGAAATGCTTATCAACACCACCTATATGCAGAACTTGCAAGTCCATCGTATAGAACTGGAACATTTTAAACCCGTTTCTTATTTGGCCAATGCTCTGGATGTTACCGCTCACTACTTTGCGTACCAAAATAAAAATATCCTTTCTAAAACTTACAACATCCCCTGGCGCTTTACCGCCTCTGGCAAGGACTATTAGTCGTGCACAAATCAAACACAGCTTCTTGAAGACATGCCTCGTTCTGGACGACCTCCGATCTTTTCACCTAACGAAAACATTAAAAAAGTGAAGGATATGGTGCTCGACAATCATCAGACAGGTGTTAGAGATGGCAAGAGAGCGCGGCATATCTCGCGAGTCGAATGATTTTGGTGGATATTTTGGATACGAAATGTGTTCTTGCTGGACCCCACCCGGTAAAGCTGATTTTTTTTTTCAAAAATAGTACTGTAAGCGGGTTTCTTTAAACATGCTTGATCGTGCGAATTCCGATTCCATATTCATGGAGAGCATGCTAACTGCCGGTGAGGCATGGATTGAGGAGTTCGACATGCAAACAAGGCAAAACTCTTCGAAATGTAGCCGAAACCAAGAAAAAAAAACACCCCCAGGTCGCTCAATAATTAAAGCGTTGCTCATTTTTTCGATATTCGTGGGACAGATGTTCTATTTGGCCGTATTGAGGTGTTTGCGAGAGAACATCCATATAAAATGGCGGAAATTGTGGAAGAACAATTCATGGATTATACACGATGACAATTCATCGTGGCATCGAGCCACGATTGTGACCGTATTTAAAGCCAAAAATGCAATGAATACCATCAATCAACCACCATACTCACCAGATTGGTTCCTCGTGATGTTTTCTTGTTCCCAAAACTGGAATTGCAGCTCCGTGGAGTCGATCAAAGAGATAAAACAAAATTCGCTGAAGGAGCTGAAGGCCAACCAAAAAACTCTTATGAAAAGTGTTTCTATATATGGATAGATTGTTGCCATAAATGTATTACATCTGGTAGGGATTAGTTTGAAGGCGACAAAATAAAAACTGATGAATATTTAAATATTTTGCGTTCTATTTATTTCCGGGTATTTTTGGTCACTTTGTATGTATAGATATTATAACCTATATCTTACTTACTCTACTTAGAAATGCTGAAGAATGTTAAAATGTTGCTTTCAAAAACTTTTTCAAAAACAAATAAAGTATTTTACTTTTTTTATCAGATGACGACGAGTACCATATTAGACATATTTAGTATAACTTGAATCGAAAGTATTCATTTAACAATCATTACGGAAATTTATTATAAATTATTCTGCTGCCTGTTTATATCTATAGAGATCTCAACGCCGCACAGTGGCATTTCGGCGGAAAAAATAGGATTTTTCCTCTTTCCAATTTCAAAACTTTAATGATTTTGTTTTGTTAAAAAATATTTGGATAAGAAAAATTCAACAAGGTTTTTTATAAAAAGTGAAATTTTATAGTTAAAAAAACTAACAGAAGTCGACGGAAATTATTCAATAAAATCAGCTTAAAATTATTGTCCAAATAAAGAATTTTTTTGTGTGTAAGTTTATAGCTATGACTTTTCTTTTATTTTTTAGTGAAAACATAGCACCTACTTGTCTATAAAAAAAAAAATTATTGAAATTGGTAAAGAAAGCTAATTTCTATAATTTTTCAAAAATTATACTAAAAAATATCAACTTTTAATTTTTTGATGGAAAAAAACTTTATGTGCTTTGCCTTCCTTAGCCCTCTTACTATAAAAAAATGAAAATTCTGAGTCTGTACTTTCAATTAAAAAAAAAAACAACCGCCAATTACCGTCCCTTTTATTAACATCGATTTTAATCTTTGATGATTTGATGTCTTCAACAGACTTCTTATAACTTCGGATTCTTACATATGTAAGTAGCTTAAGGCGTCATTCGAACAAAATTTCCTTAGAACTAGATCCCATTGTTAAAGATATGGTGCTTGCATAATATTACAAATAAAAACTAACACAATTTTTCGCCTGTTACATATTCAATTAAAACATTGCCTATTATATTGGATTTTTATCAAGGTAAAGGTATAAATAACGTCACTTTGCGTTTAAGTTTAATTTTTTTTCATCAGGAGAACTCAATTAAGAAGTGTCCCGAATTTCAAGTCCCTAGGTGCAAAAATAAAAATTTTGGCAATTGCAGTTATATGGGAGGTAGGTGTGGCAGTGGGCGGTTTTCCGAGATTTTTTCAAAGTTTCTTAATTTAGTCCAGAGAAGTGTTTCTGCAAAGTTTCTTGTTGTACGACCACTCCTTCTATTTTTTTCCAAGAAATGTATGGAGCGGTGCCACTGTGCGCCGCTTCTATGGTAACAATAAGTATTTACTCCAACAACCAATAATTGCACTACGTTTACATAATAACGAATGAATTCAAGCTTGAATAATTCTTATCTATACTGCACTTTGTATAAATAATAAACTTATTGCTTAGACCACAGCAATTACATTAAACACACATACTTATCCGCCTCTATTTGCAACAAAACACTTTCGAATCAAACTCTCGCAATCGCCAGCAATTGTTAACGCTTACGAAACACTACAATGAAAGCACGATTTAAGTGCTTCCATCATATTATACCCACCAACCAACCAACCAACCCCACTGCACAATGGCATTACAGACATGCATGCGCTTGTGTTATAAATATGTATTTGCTAATGCACTTTCCGCAACTCACAATCGCATAAAGAGAACTACATGCTGCTTTCAATTATGTATGAATGGTGATACAAAACTTGCTGGGCAAGGCAGGCGAGCGATGAAATTGCATTTCATTGTAATCACGACCATTGCAATTTTGAATGCAAATCTTTTTCTACTTCTTCTTCTTCTTCCACTACTTGTTTCTTGTTTCATTGCTATTTGCTGTTATTTTATTTTCGAATTAAGCCTACAAAATTTACAAAGACCACAAAACAGCTGGATGACCCTCTTCGCCTCTTCGCCAAACAATATCAACGAGATCGCACTTTTACTTAGAAATTTGTATGTATATACTATATATGTATATATAGCATACTTGTATGTGTATGTTTAAATGTTTGAATGCATTATATTTGCTTGTTGGCCTGCTTGAGTTGGAGTATTGCATTCAAATTATGTGCATTTATCTCGAAGTGTCTTCATATTTATTTGTCTTTGAGTGTCCATTTATATGTGTATGTGTGTTTGTGTGTAGTTGCAAGGGTATTTGAGTGCTGTTCCAATACAATGTATTACAGTAAAGCACTCGTTTGTGCAAGTGCTGTATTTTGTGTTCATTATATATTTATTTTGATAGCTTTTCAAACTGCCTTTGTGTGCGCTTCAATCGTAGCTGCGAGTATTTGAAGATATTTTAAGGGCACTGGGCTTAGACGAATGCAAAATCATACAAATATTCATTGCATCTTGCATGGGAATATATACTCACTCACTTACGTATGTCGTTGCTTGAGTATTATGCTTTAGTGCAGGAGTGTAGTGGCCAATTGAAAGGTGTTACCGTTAGCTACATTTTCGGATTGAATTGCGATTGCTGCCGCCTTTCGTTTGTGTTGATATACAAATGGTGGGTATTGAAATTGTATTTAATTGGATCGCTTGCTGTGAGGTTTGAGTGAATTTGAAAGTACAAGTAATTTTTGAAGGCTTGCCTGAGCTGACAAGTAGTTGAAGATGTACTTCGCTTATACTTGACCATTTACTCGAGGGTTTTAAATAAGAATTGCGTATGCACAAAAATGCATTGAAATTTGAAAATCACTTCATTTTTCTAGTCAATTTTAATCCATTAGAACTATTTTTTCTTATCCTTTTGCCATGAATCGATCTGGATGGAAATAAAAAACTTTTCTATCCTTTGCGTCATTATCCATGCTTCTGTGCCGTGAAATAGGATAGAATTAATGAGAAACTTATACAGAAAATATTTGTATTTGTAAAAAAAATAAAATAATAAATTTTAAGGATACCGCAGTTTACGAAAAGGATATGGTACTTGGAAGTACCGTCGAATTGAAGGAGCTTAAAAATTTTCAATTGCTAATGCCATGATATTCGGAAAACAGTTCTTTTTTCATAGCAGTAAAAAACATACCGCAATGTTGGCTGCACATCTCACATTTTCCTCGGCTTCCAACAAGTTTTGGCCAATATACTCCCAAGTCGAACATCACTTGCCCACGCAGTGTAATTTTCTCATGTATTTGACAATATACGACGTAAGAATAAACAAACGTTATATTCAAAAGCCACCAAAAAATTCTATGCCACCATTTTTTAGATCGCCTGCCTATCACGTAGGTACTTCGCAGTTGATGTGCCTGGTCTACTTCTCCTTTGAAAATAAGTTTATCCTCAAACTGTCCTTTTCGATTCCTTCTATTGACAGTAGTTTGCTCAGTACCATGAAAATTAGACGCCAATAATATTGGTTTATTATCTATCCATTTATAAACAATTACTTCATTCGTTGTTGATCGTGAATCAAACTCATCTCTTTTCATATGCTTGTTTGGCTTCATGTTTGAAGGAAACTCATTAGATTGCCTCTAATTGTTCCACATTGAAACGCTTTCGGAGTTGGAGGAACTCAAGGAGTCTAACGGAGTTAAAATAATTATCAAAGTACACATATTTTGTTTGCCCCTCTCACCTTCTGTGAGTGACAAAACCACTTTTTGCCCGACCCAAATCCTTCGTGCTTTTCTTCCACATTTCATCTTTTTCTTGTAATATTTGGAACTTTTTAAACATCACAATTTATAACCACACTTCATAATTTCCATGACCCACAATTGTTTCATGGAGCTTCTAACCTTGGAAATAATTATAAATAAATATTAATTCTTTGGTTCCGTGATACACATGCTGAAAGCGTGTGTTCGGAGCGCCAATAAAAGGGCGTATTTTGAATGGCCGATCTTTGTTGTTTTCCGAGATTTTTGAATTATCATTGTGTAAAAATTTTAGTATAGAGTCGAGTCTCTTGCGGGAACTTCGAAGTTGATCGGATTGTATACCCGTGTTTGATTCATTATCTATTTCAATATAATCTTATTGGGACTCAGAAACGAAGAAACGAACGTTAGCACACACGTTTCCAGCTGTTAGTTCTATCAATTCTTTCATATAGAACTAGGTAAATATAAGAACTGGAAAGGTTAAACTACTAATGCTTACACCGATTACTCTGCTGGCATCCTTAGTTTCTAAGAGAAATTATAAATCAGAGATGCATCTCGTCATTTAAAGAAGATATAAAGAAATAAATTGGCTTCCGCTCCTCTTTCGTTTCATCTACAGATATCATGGAAACACAAGTGTTGTTACTAAAGGAGATTTGCATATCATAGTAATACATAAAATGTATTTCTTTTCTACTTACCCTTACCAGCAAAGAGCAAGCCCTCAAGTAGCAGCGGAGTAATATTTAAAAACCCGTATAAGCACATTTGAGCCAGCAGCATATGCAGGGTGCAAGTACATAAGTAAAAGATGTTGCAAGCGCAACAGTGTACAAATATTCCTAGTTTTGTTTATGCTTCATGCAATAATGCAATAAATATGTGTGTTTGTGATGTGTGCCTCAGCGATTTATTTCTGTAAGCCACTTATATGTGTCTGCATGTGTTCTGGCTTGAAACCGCGCTGCGGAATGACTTGCTTGCGCTTGATCTGTGCCAAGCTAAAGCTCCGCAACAGTACGTATGCTTATGCGCTTATATTTGAATGCATAAAGCTTATTAGAAATGCATATTTGGCTTATTTTGCGGTGAGTAGACAAGAAACGGATTTCGCTTATTTTATGAAAAATTGGATTGCCAAGTTATGCAATGTAAACATGGTCCGCTTTATACGGTGGAAGGCGTATAACAGCATTTATTGGTTCTTCAATATTTCGAAAATTTATGAGAATAGTGATGGAAGTAGCCATCAGTCCAGCGCTTTTGCTTTTTTAATCTAGTAAAGTCAAAGAGCTCAAGGAACTATCAGAGTTATTAAGAAATGTATTGGAGAAAATGAAATTATGACATTTTGATGGAAGTATACTTGAGAATATATTTTCAAAAAATTTTATAAAAATAACTCACACGCTGACCGAACGAAAAATATTATATGTAGTATTTGGGAGTGTGGGTAAATCGTCGAACAATTTTACTTATATTCGATCACTTTATGTTGCTAAAATAAATTCTATTGGAAGTTTGAAATTCCTACATTAGGTAAATGGGTAGGTGAGTTTAACAGTTCAATTGAAAAGTCGCGGGCTTGACACATATGTAGATGACGCTACTAGAATTGTATCCATATGATTTAGTTAGCACTAATCATCAAAAGGTGTGTGTTTGAATTTGACAGTTGTTCGTTCGTGTAGCTTTTTTATTGAAAAATATAGATAGAAGTGAATTTCGCGTGTTAAAAAATACTGCCTTTTGAAGGGAAAAAATACAGTTGTTGCCAAAACTTGGTTTTATGACGAGTTTCTGGACACTGCTCTAGCAAAACCAACCGTTCCTAATTGACATGCTAAGTTTGGACGCGGTGAAATGAGCAGCGACGATGACTAATGCAGCAGACGCCCAGAGGATGTTGTTTCCAATGAAATAATTCAAATGTTCACAAGTTATTAACTATCTTGACAGAAGAAAAACCGCCAACAGTGACCAGAATAAATAATATTACATGGCGTTATTGAACCGTTTGAAAGATGAAATCGCCAAAAAACGGTTACGTTTGAGAAAAAAGAAAGTGCCGTTTCACCAAGACAATGTACCATGTCACAAGATGTTAAAAAGTGGTGGCAAAATTCCATGAATTGGGCTTTAAACTGCTTCCGCATACCCAACATTCTCCAGATCTGACCTCCAGCGACTGTTTCATGTTCTCAGATCTCAAAAGAATGCTCGCTCGTAAGAATTTGTCGTTGAAAGAAGAATTGTTCGTCGGAATTGAGACTTATTTTGGGGCAAAACACTAATCGCACTACAAAAACGGTATCAAAAAGTTAGAGGGTGGCTATATCAGTGTATGATCCCTGAAGGCAACCATGTTGAATAAAGAAAACGAATTTTGCAAAAAAATGTGTTTCACTATGGTTGGCCGGTATATGTACTTGCTATATGGTATACTTTATCTTGAAAGGTTATTTGGTCCAATTTGGGGAAATTATAGATCGGAGAAGACCAACCAAATTGTGTCATACCACATATTGTACAAAAAGTGAGACTTTTAGGAGAGAGCCTGGTTTAGAGGCTTCAAAAAATCGATTTTTTTGGGAAAGAAAAAAACAAATGAATAAAACCAAACTTCTAGGGTTTATAGTTCTATATTTAAACATTATTCATAAATTTTTTTTTTTTTGGATACGAAATCTTTGATAATCCGACTTTGGGAAGCATTGCCCAATGCATCTCGCATGTGCATTTTTTGGATGGTGGGCAGGATGCAGGTCGCAATTTCTATCAGAAACAAAAAATTCAAAGATATTCACATTTTTTAATAATTTATCTTCTAGTTAGACTAAAAAAATCATTTTGAAAAAAAGTGCAAAATTTTAGAAATTTTTTATAAATTGAAAAAAGGGGTTTTTGACCAAACAAATTTTACTTTATGTTGTTTAAAAATATTTTCAAACTTGAATTTTCTTAGTTTTTTTAATTTAGCTAGAAGATAATTTAATGCCAAATATAATAAACTTTATTCCCATTCTATACGACGTTTGGTTTTTTTCTATCCTGCTCGTCAATTAAGAAAAATCGTAAAAACGAAAAATCGCGCGTCAAAGTTTTCGCTTTCTACTCAATCGCTCATATATCTGCTGGACGCCCGTCACTATTTTTATACCCTGAACAGGGTATATTAACTTTGTCACGACGTTTGTAACACCCAGAAGGAAGCGTCGGAGACCCTACAAAGTATATATATAAATGATCAGGATGTTGAGCTGAGTCGATTTAGCCATGTCCGTCTGTCTGTCCGTCTGTCCGTCTGTCTGTATATATACGAACTAGTCCCTCAGTTTTTAAGATATCCTTTTAAAATTTTGCAAACGTCATTTTCTCTTCAAGAAGCTGCTCATTTGTCGGAACGGCCGATATCGGACCACTATAGCATATAGCTGCCATATAAACTGAACAATCGGAATCAAGTTCTCATATGGAAAACTTTCGCATTTGACAATGTATCATCACCAAATTTGGTATGGATTATTTTCTAGGGAAAAAATGTAATATCCGAAAAAATTGTTCAGATCGGTTAACTATAACATATAGCTGCCATACAAACTGAACGATCGGAATCCAGTTCTTGTATGGAAAACTTTCACATTTGACAAGATATATTCACGAAATTTGGTATATAATATTTTCTAAGGCAAAAATGTAGTTTCCGAAGAAATTGTTCAGATCGGTTAACTATAGCATATAGCTGCCATACAAACTGAACGATCGGAATCAAGTTCTTGTATGGAAAACTTTCACATTTGACAAGATATATTCACGAAATTTGGTATATATTATTTTCTAAGGCAACAATGTAATATCCGAAGAAGTTGTTCAGATCGGTTAACTATAGCATATAGCTGCCATACAAACTGAACGATCGGAATCAATTCCGTGTATGGACAACTTTAACATTTGACAAGATATATTCACGAAATTTGGTATAGATTATTTTTTAAGGTAACAATGTAATCTCCGAAGAAATTGTTCAGAACGAGTTACTATAGCATATAGCTTCTATACAAACTGGACACATAGTTACTAACAGAAATGCACCTGTGAAGGGTATTTAGCTTCGGTGCAACCGAAGTTAACGTTTGTTCTTGTTTTTTCTTCTAGCTTCAAAAATATTTAATATTCTCATTTAAAACTTTGAGGGCATTTTCTTAGATTATTTTTAAAGAGATCTAAGAAAAAAATCGATTTTTTGAAGCTTCAAAATCAGGCTCCCCCCTTAAGCTTCATTTATCCAGAAAAATTAAATTCAAAAATTTCAAAATATAGTATGGACTATTTGCGTATAAAAATGGACAGCAAAAGAATATATACTAGTTATTTGTTAGAAATCTTAAGGAGGGTTAATGTTGCTACATTAGCTGTGGAAGACATTCCCTAAAAATTTTGAGACGTATTGCGGAGTTGACAGCCTCTGGTTGGATAACAATTCATATTGGTAACGAGCAATATCGGCCACAGAATGATATACACAATACAGCTTGCGGATAAGGACTAGCTTATATTTTTACAGATTGTATTATGCTATATTACTTATATTAATTTATATATAGAGAAACTTACCTAGTCTTATAGTAACTCGAATATGACTGCTTACACACGCAACACACGCTCAAACAATACTATTCTAATCCAGTACTAGTATTAACAATCGTATTTTCTAACCATAAAGCACTTATCACTAGGTTAGCACTTTGCCACTGTTATTCTACAACACAAAAACATTTTACTATTTCTTATCCAGTAGTTTCTTTTGGATAAGCCTCTTGTAATTCACTTACAGTATTTTCTTCCACAATTAGAAAAACAAATAAAACAATTTTATGCCTTCCCTTTATCTTGGTAGGACAAGGTGAGCTGAATTTAAATCCTACAAAAAAATAACTAAATTCATGCAATGCATAAATTTTCTAGAACAACGTATACAAATATTGTCTCAATTTCCAGTCGAACTTGGCCGAGCCGAAACAGAATGTTGCAGTCTCTTAAATGCAACAACAGCCTCTCATGTGTAGAACTCCTTCAGCCTTTCATGGCAATTTCACCAAAGACTTACAAGCCGCATTCGCATATTGTCGATGCATATTTGAAATTTAACTAAATAATGCAAAAAATGTTCTATATTTGTCTTGATGCTCGCTCGCATATTTGGCAAGCTACTCGATTTCGTAAAGCAAACACACGCGCTGGTTGCAAGTCGGTTATGGCTTTATTGTTTCAGCAATTCACCACTTAAATGCAAATATAAATATACAACTGTAAGCAATTTCAACTGCATTTGTGTGTGTGTGTGTGTGTGTGTGCATTTCCATTGAAATAAAATTATTCAAGAAAATCCAGCAAAGCCGCATTTTGTGCCACCAAGTGAGTGCAAAGCCAAGAATGCATTTGTTTGCGTTCTCGCATTTAATTGACTAAGGAAACAATAGTTTTTGTGGTTTGTCGAAAAATCTGCAGATTTGCAATTGTGGTGAGGCAATGCCGGCTTTGGTGGTTGCATGCAAGCAAATGCGGATTGGATAGTATCTTGTTGCCACTCAAATATGCAACATGTAATATATATTTATGAACCATGCAATTTTCTAGCAATTTTGTTGTTTTTGTAATTTTATAACCTCATGCTGTAAGCTTTTGAATCTTTGGAAATTCTCTGCATATTTTATGACACTGATTTCTAATCTCCACATAGGCAACAATGTATAAAATTTTAGTACTTTTGTAAATCAGAAATCTTTAAAAGCAAATATTATTTGTGTTTTGGCCGTAAGCCACTGGATACACTCACATTTCAACACATACAAAAATGCATATGTAATATGTATATAGATGGGCATAAATAAATGTGAAAAACCGCAATTTACGGATATAAGCGTTGGCAAATAAAGTTATCACTATGCAACTGTAAACACAAACATATGTATGCGTGTGTGATGTGCGCTATCCAAACAATTAGAGCGTATTATGTTAAATACAGGGTGTGCCACCTTGTTTTGTTGGTGGGTAAAAATTGAAAAGAAAATTAAAGTGGAAAACACCTCACAAATGCAAAATTTTCGATACAAGCACTTGACTTAGATCAATCAGTTTGTATGGCAGCTATATGCAATAGTGGCTCGATCTAAATAATTTCTTCAGAGAATATGTAGCTATCACATACAATATTCTATGTCAAATTTCGTGAAGATATTTTCTCAAATGAAAAAGTTTTTCTTACTTGAGCTCGATTCTAAAAGTTCAGTTTGTATGGCAGCTATATGTTATATTGCCTTGATCTGAAAAATTTCTTCGGATAATATAGCCATAACTTAGGCAATAGTTCGTGTCAAATTTCGTGGATATATCCTGTCAAGTAAAAATGTTTTAATACAAAGACTCGATTCTAATAGTTCAGTTTATATGGCAGCTATATGTTATATTAGTCCGATCGGAACAATTTTTTGGGAGAATATTGTAATGCCTTGGGTTATGCTCCGTGCAAAGTTTCATGAAGACATCTTGTCAGTTAGAAAAGTTTTCTGTTTAGAACTTGAATTTGATCGATGAGTTTGTATGACTTGTAGTACGAACTGAGTAATTCGCTTGCAGATTGTACCGTTGCTTTCGGCAATATACTTTGTTAAATTTCGGGAAGAAATCTCATAAAATTATTATTTCTTCATACAGTGACTAAACTTTAATCGATCAGTTCATATGTCAGTTAAATGTTTCAGTGGTACGCCATCAGCGCTTTCGATAAAAGCTGTAAGACAAGCTGTTTCTGGGAATGAAAAGGAAAATATTTCAGATTGCTTTCTCAAAAACTGACTGACATACGGACATTGCTAAATCTACTCAGTTCGACGCACTAATCATTTATGTACTTCTATACTCTATGGCGTCTCCAAAGAAAAATAAATAAAGGAGACCCAAATTTCGGTGGATAGACAATTTCATCTTTTTCAGAAACTTTTTACCATATCTCAAGCGAAATGGGCGATCTGCTTTGTATGGTATGACAACAAACTAAAATCAGTCTTTAAAATCGCAGTAAGACGGTTTCAACTCGGTTAGTAAAATGCTTTGTATATCGGTTAATATGACATAAAACTAAAACTAGGCTTTAAAATTCGCAGTAAGATGGTTAGTACATCGGTTAGTAAGACGGTTAGTATATCGGTTAATATGACAAAAAGCTAAAATCAGTCTTAAAATTCATAGCAAAGAGATTTCAAATCGGTTAGTAAATCTCAAATTTATTCAAAGCCACATTCCAACAAAGCTGTTGCCACACTCTGTACCAATCCTACGCACTTATGCAACTACTAATGTAACCTTACTTGTTCGGTCAAGCAATTATTTGTATTTGACCTTTATTTACACAGTTTCTATTTCGATTAACTCTTCGAAAATAAATATTTAATAATCTAATAATTTTCGCAAATTATGTGCGTGTTTTTATATAATATATATTTGCTCCAAGTGCTTTTTTGTTAATAAATTATATAATAATATTGCCAGCAATAATATAAAACGACAGCATGTCAACATTAAATTTGCTATAAAAACATATGCCACAGGAAAAATAATAATAATAAAAAAAATATTTCATATTTTTATAAAATAAAAATTCAAAAAGTTGAAATACGCACGCCAGCACACAATAACAATAACAATGAAAGTACAGTCGTAGTTTGCTGCGATGAAGCCAAGTAAAATGCGTTGCAGCTGCCAACAATGCGGCCATAAACTGTAGTCAACTGCATGGCTCCATAAAGCGAGCATATGTTGCGTTGCCAAAAAGCCGAAAAAAGGGCCACTCAGGAGCTTTTACAAAATATTACAAATAAACATTAAACTATAGAGTTGTAACACGAGCGAAGAGTTGGTGAAATAAAATAATTTTCGAAGGAAATTGTGAAGCGAAGTTTTCGGAAAGTAGCAAAGGCACTGCGTGACTGGCCAATGGACTTTGTACTGGAAACTTTGACCTCACGAGTGCTGGCACGACACGGCTGGCGCATGCTATTCGACCGGAACGTGGACAAGTGGGACAGCGGCAGCCAGTGGACATCATAAAAGTACATAGCTGAAGAAGAGTAAAATTCAATTGTTTCAGTTTTGAGTAGTGCGTAGGAGTAAAAGTTACGCGAAATGTGTGAGTATATTATCGATAACTTTTAATAACGATAACTATATCAATAATAAATATCGATAAATTTGAGCAATTAAATAAAACTGAACAAATAATAAAAAAAATCAAATAAATAGATAAATTTTATGAATCCTCAATAAAAAGTATCGATAAAATTATCTTTTTTTATATATCGATAACTAATAGCAATTAATTTGAATTCAAATGATGTCAACGCTTATAAACTTTTAGAAATTTTTATTTGGCAAATTCGTTCTTCCAAATTTTCGCGGAATATAGAAACTGATGAATTTTATATATTTGACCGATACATCATCAATATTAACAGAATAAATATAAATTTTTGCTACTTAAAAATGTAAACAAATTGACTAATTTATCGATATATTATCAATAACAAATAACGATAAATTTATCGTTATGAAATTTATCGATAATTAATGGTGATTAATTTTAATTTGTAATGTTTTCAATGATGACAAATTTAGTCATTTTTATTTAGTAAATTTAATATTAAATTTTTATATATATATAATATAAAATATATATATAAAATTAATAAATTCTATCAAAAATTCATAATTACAAATAAATAATTATAAATTAATTTTTTAAAAACATATTAAAAAAATCTATATTAGTTATCGATAATGTTATCGATATTAAATTTATCAATAACTATTAAATTTTTGGAGTTGCCAATGAATAAAGTTAATTAAGAAATGTTTATTTAGTAGAAATATTTTTTGGAATATGGATTCAAGAGTAATTTTTAAAATATTTGAGCAATTTATATTGCCTGCTAATAATATTACTGCTCGAAGATTGAAAATAATTACATCATACTCACTTTAAATTCAAGACTACTCGCGGCAAAGTGCACTCAGCTGGCGAATATCGAACGCCGAAAGCCCACAAAATCCCTCAATCCCCTCACACAACACGCTTATCGCGTTTACAACTTCCTCGCGCTGTTATTCAGCAACTTCCGTGTTCTGTGCGGCACACAGACACAGGCCGACAGTTAGACGCACAGATGGTGCGACGGGTTTGCTATTGGTGATTACATGCCATTGTTGCCTTGTGTTTGTGTTGTGTCACTTGTAAATGGTTTTCTCTTTGACTTCTCACAACAGCCGTTGTTCCGTTCGCTGAGCTTCAGCCATGTGCAAGTCGTTTCCAACACCACCACCACCACCACCTGACACCACCGCAAACCCCACGCTGCATTGTTGCATGTTTGTTTCAAATCCCCATTCGCCATTTTCTACACACTTGTCGCTCGTTGCTGGCGTCATGTCTTGTCTTGTTATGGCTTTGCAGCGCCAACAAACGTTTGCATGTCCTGCTTCGCATGTCTGTTGCAATTTCAATTGTCATTTTCGTCTGTCTGTTCATTTGCATTTTAATACCCACGTTAGCCGCCCACCAATGTAGTTTTGTTGAAATGCATTAGATTTGGGAATTATCGGCGATTTTTGCAACAACAGTTGTTCATGGAATAAAATTTCTCTCCGTTATGTGATTTTATTTTTAAATTCCATGGAATTTTAGATATTTGGACATGTGCCGTATTAAACCTTTGTAAAGAATTCCACTCAAATATCTATGTTTTCTAACCATGTTGACTTTTGCAGAAATTGTATTTTACGTATTTTCCTTTAGATGACTATTTTAAGTAAGGCTTTAGTTTCACTCATAAAAGCACTTATTATTTTGATTCCAAGAAGAATTAAAGGCTTTTAGCTTCCTGGCCATATAATTGTGTTTCGAATGTTTGCGATTGCCAAGAGTCACAAAGCCGCTTGTAGTTTTCAAAATGAGAATATTAAATCCTTAAATCACAATATAACTTTTTATTGTTTGTTCTCAGTTCAGGGTATTTTTGTGTCTTTTAAGAAATTACACACAAGTAAAAGGTCGAAGATAGTTGCAAATTTGGCAATTTAGTTGTTCAAACATTAGCCAAACCAGAAAAAATGAAGGACTTTGAATTTCACTAATTTCACTTACTTATTTTGGTTGCTATGTTTGTGGTAATTTTATTTAGAAATACAGAAATTTAATCCACATCGAAGTTCTGAAAAATATTAAATAATTTTGTAATATATTGAGTCAATCTGAAGAGTTAACCTGTGACCATATTATGCAGAGAGAACAGTATCGTTCTCAGTTAAATAAAAAAAAGTATTTCTGTGGATACGAAAAAAATAAAAAAGCCTTCTCTCTCTGCAATCCCTACTTTTTCCTTATTTTTTTGTACTTCCGAAATTACTTCGTGATATTTGGATATGCAACACCACTACAAAATTCACTAGATAATACGAATATACAGTCCTAAACGTCATTGTCGCATATACCATACCTAATGATAAGAAATATTAAAAGCTTTGGTGTATGCCCATCTGTACATCTCTTAATTTTAGATGAAATTGCATAAAATATCTAATTAGGCTATTAATTTATGCCAGAGGATGTCTTCTTGAAGTTTTTCCCTTACTCTTTACTAAATAATGTCACTTTTGCCATTTTCCCATATAAATGAACTAAAAACGTGATTAACTGAGACTAATTTGATACCTCAAGTGGGTGAAAATGGCATTTTGCCTTCGCTAGCGCCTATAAATTATATGCATCCTTGCGTTGGGTCACTATATATACGAAAATATAAGGTCTAGTCAAAGAAGTCCATTATGCTTTCTTTACATTGAAGGTTTAGTTTACATTGTTATAATGAATAAATTTAGATAAAATATGCAATTTTTATTTTTTTCTTTATTTTTTTTTAACTTGTTACCATTTTGAAGGTGATTTCATTATACCACTCTCAAAGAAACCCTCATATCGATAAAGAGCTTGTATAGTCGATTTTCCTAATTTTCTTTTGAGCTGAATTTTTTGCCAGCAAAATCAGTCGCCATAGACAGGAATAGGTATTAGTCATTTGGTGCCTCTTCTAGACTACAAGGTTGGTGCCTAAGAACCTTCCAGCTAAGCTTGTAGAGCTTTTACCGAATCTCTATCAATGTATACGGTCTGACATTGTCTTGTTGGAACACAATTCCTGTAATAATGGGCAAAGCTGACTGCTTCTAAGCGGGTGCTATCTTCAGACAGTCCACTTGCTGCCAGTATAGATCTTAGCAAACAGTTTGGCCGTAAGGTAGTATTTACCATTAGAGTTTTGTTTGCTAAACTCTTTCATTCCATTGAATTCAGCCTCTTTTAAAAGGTTCCAGAAGGTTTTAGGTCGATCGACGATTTTCAGTATTTTGGTATATTTTCACCAATTTAGCTCCATGAGGATACGGTAGCAGGATCTTAAACATTAGACTCACATTTTCAACTGCCTGGTATACTTTTCCACTTTGTAGAAGAAAAATTACAATATGTGGCCTATTTTCTCTTTATTGGTATTCATCTTTGAAGCATGCTCAAAGGGCACATAGTCAAACGATCACAAAACTGTCTCTATGCCACGGAAATGCCTGATAAATGAGCCAAAGCCAATCACAATGTTTTGCTGCAATCTGTTTGTGAACAAACTCATGCGACGTCTTATACTGAGAGATAAACATATACAATGAAGTAATTCCTCCCTTTTTTAATAAAAGTAGATATTTAGAAATCTATATCCCACATTGTAACAGGTTTTTCAAAAAGAGCGTTTCGAAATTTTTTTAAATAAAACAAAAACGGTTCGCGATATCAATAAACTTCATGCTTTCTATGAAAGTATATTCTATGCCATTATGTATAGAACTCGATTTCTTTTGCATGGCCACCATGGGCACGCTTGCAGAAGTCCAGACTTTGAACCCAATTTTCGACGGTTTTCAATCATAAATCAACTGTTTCATATATTTTGTTTTAGTAAATCTTGAGATTTCAAGATATGAAACCAATATTTTCATTGAAATTTCTCCAGCACCATTTTTGTTTAATATTTTTAGAGTTTTTCAATATAAAGACACTAATTGTACTAAAAATATAAGTTAAAGGCAACCTAACCATCAGCACAATAATAAAAATTGCAAAACGACTACAACGTGTACCATTGGGAATTAATTTATAAGTGTGTATAATATGTCAGTTGCACTACAATGCACAGCGGCATATCATTTGGTGATGCAACAGTCGAACGAGTGAGAATTTTCTTTTCCCCAACTTTTCTTATACTGAGAATATATATATTTGTGTGTATATGTGCAACATTTCACCGCATCAGCTTGTTGGCCATTTGTGTCAAAGGAAGGTAGAGAAAATATGTTGCCGTTGCTGTAAGCGACTTATGAGGTAATCGTTGCCGTCGCTACTTTAATACAACTCTCAGCGCTTTATTATAGCGCGCCGCTGTTGAGGCGCACACTGCTGGGCGCAACTAGCCGTGTGTGTGTGTGTTGGCATTATCGCCTTTGTTGCCATTGTTGTTGACCTCAGGAACCACAGTTGCGACGTCGAGCCGGGCGACTAAATCCAATGGAATTTACGAGACAATCACCAAAGTCATTGTCGCTGTGTCGCCGAGCCGCTGTGCCACTGAGCGTTGTGCGCTGTGTGCTGTTGTGCCATCGCTTGCCGCATAACCTCATGACTTTTGGTGTCCACTTTTACCACTTTACCATTTCACCACATCACTTTTGCTGTTGTGCGCGCTGTCTCCGCCGCACTCTTTGTTTATAAATATTTTTTTTTCGTTTTCTTTTGCATTTGCTTTTGTCCTGCTGTGCGGTTGACAGAAGACCGCTTGGCCTAAAAGGGGCGCTGTCTGCTTTCTCGCAGTGGTTGCACTAGGCGCTCTAGCCTTCATTATCTTGTGAGTAAGCGCTGGTATGTGTGCGTGCCCTTCTGCGGTTGCATGAAATCGCAAAGTGCCTCAACTCACACATATCCTGCTGCACCGATGCGTTCGCATGCGGAAATTCTTCATTGAAAATTGTTGTAATTACTGTGCTTGTTTTTGCGGTATCCTTTGTTGTTGCTCCCGCAAGTTTTGCTACCATCGCATATGCTTGGCCATCGCGCCGGTGTTTCCTCTTCATTTTCCTTGTTTTTATTATCCGCTACCGTCTTGCTTCTCTGTGCGCATGCGTATGTATGCATTTTCAAGGGACATCTAAAGATAGATTCGAGTTAAAATTTTATGCGCACTTCTTGCACTTAATCCGTAATCTTTAAAAGGCATCCACTTCAGTGCATCGCTGAGACGCTCTTCGCTTGCGCCTCTCGTCGCTGATCGCTGCGGTTGTAGTCCGGTCCTCAGCTGTGCTTATTCGCTTTTAATAGTCGCGCTCCCTTCGCCTGAGCGCCCACTCTACTACTTTCAGTTTTGCGGTCTATAAATGTCTAGTAATTTTAGTCAGAGTTTAAGTGAGTGTAGAAGTCGTTCAAGTTGTTGTTACTGGTCCGCTGCCTCTTGTCTTGCTGCTGCTGTTGCATTTTTTGATGAAGTCATTCAAGCTGCTGAGTTAATATTGATTTTATGAGGATGACGAAGAAAACTGTCGTTAATGAAGTTGCGCTTTACAGTTTCTTGCACAAATAGTAAGCAATAAGGATTAAAATATAATATTGGTTTTATATTTTGGAGTTTCTGCGATTATGGTTAAGCTGTATTAAACATTTATTCACAAGCACAGCGACTGTATTTAAGAGTAAGGATTTGAGTTTTGTCGCATAACGAGCGAACTTTTTATTAATTTTTTTATATCTGCTTTAATACTTTATATACTTACTATGATTGTTTTTTAAAGTGGACATGGCTCTTTATTTCCATCTATTTCACAAGAGGTGCCTCAAATGGATTACGCCACATTAGGTTTTGGCTGAGCTAGAGATCATAACTATTAACAACTATTTGATGTTCTATGCGCAGTCATAAAAAGGAAATCCCCTATTCGATCTTATAGGTCAGTAAAGAAATTTTTCATTTTCATTTCTGTTCCCGCTAGCTCAGTGGGAAATCTGAAAGCCTGGACACCCAAGTGTTCCAGCTCTGATCTTGCAAACGCGGGACAACTAAAAAGAAAGTGTTGAGGTGTTTCCATCTTGTTTTCCTCCATACAGCTTCTGCATTTGGCGTTTCTTAAGATTCTCAAACTTACAGCCTAGATGCATATAGATCTTTAGCCTGTTATAATCTCCACAGCTATGGAAGACTAGCCTTACTGACAGCAAAGACATCACCGGATCTCTCATGATCGCGAAGGCTGGTTATTTAGTAGCGGAACACTAGAGGAGAGGAGAAAACTAAGCTGTTCTCATTCTATTGAAAGCGGTGTTAGGGTGTCTTTCCCTGTCAGATACCCAGCCTTACATTTACCTGACTTTCAATTCCGCTTGGGCTTCACACTCATACTAGTCATATCACGAACCGACTTGATACCATTGTTACGGAAGTTAAATATTACTTAGCCAGAATTAAACGAACAGTAAGGGAGCTTAAGGCTAGTATCGTCACCTTGATATCAGAGGGGATAGGTACTTCTCTGAAGGAGACTACTTTCTAGAGCAATAACTCCACGTTTACCTTAAAGGCATCAGCCTCGGTTCAAAGGTTTCTTTGTTAGAGAGTTTCTGACAACATACCCCTCGACCAACTTTCGCATGAAGCTGTGACCCATTCTTAGAAAAGCTCACTGCCCTCCTCTCTAATATCTTCTACCCACCCAAATCTCCGTAACTGGTTGGTTCTGTCAACTCTATTTTTCAAAAGATTCTCAAACGGGTTATCAGTTTTGAATCGATATATTTACATATTTCAAAAAATACTAAAGTCCAATTGAACAAACTTGCGGAGAACAAGTGATTCGAGCATTTCTTTATACACTTAGAATGAATACAGTCGGGTAATAACCAAGTCCACTCCCAATTTAAATGTACTACTAAACGGCTCTATAGTAGCACATATAAAAATTGGATAATTTAGGTAAAATCCCATATCTGGAGACAAGTTAAAGTTACTTGCATCCCGAAGGCAAGTAGGATCTCATTATGGCCAAGGTTTCAGGCCCATCAGCATCTCCTCCTTCTTACTGAGAACTCTGGAGAGACTGATGGACGTGTCATGGTTTGAGGAGCCATTAGGGTTAAGATTTCGCTGTTGCACGCTGTGCGACAAAGCAAAGGAAAGGAAATAGGACAAGACACGTATGGTCAAAGGAAATTACAGGGGTATCTCAGCTTGGTAAAAAATTGGACAGTCGGAAGTGGTCTCGCCATCAACCTAAATACAACCGGGAGGGTTTTATTTACTAGAAGGTACAACATCGTCTGCAGAAGGTGGAACGGAAGCATTCATGAAAACTGTATGTATATCGAGAGAGAACAAAAAGGACATAATTTGATTCATACTGCTATGGATAAGCCATTGGTAAATGGTGGTACCTGTCAGCAAGAGTGGTCCTCTAGCTCTACGACACCATGGTCAAGGCCATTATATTCTATGGAATATTGGACGGCTCAAAAAAAGAGCTCACTCCAACACCATCTTGCACATAGTTCCCACAGACATCGTCGGAAGGTGTATCTATGGCTGCGGAAGCTGCTATCAGACTCAGAGGTTCCTAATAGAACACGTGTCTGAACACACGGAAATCCTCACTCACGTTGACTTCATATGGCAATATGAAGTCGGCAAACCGAACTTTGACGGTAAAATCGGTGGAATGGTTACCATCAGGGAATAATTCAAAAATTCGCATCACCTGAGGATATATGTTTGAAATTTCTTCCAGTAACTAAGTAATGCAATATTATTAGTTTAAATATGTAACTATCTGTTTATAGAGACCACACCGAAAAGTCGAAACTACAGTTCAAAAAGCTTACCTTTACAAATATGAAATAACGCTGGTAGCGTAACCCCGGAATAGCTTTGGCGACACGTGACCATTGTTGTTCAAATAATATACGAGAAAAGTTGTATACAGTTGTTGTAATAGTTTGTCACATGATTTGTTCTGGCTTCTTCATTTCACAAGTAATAATAATAATGGAGAGTTATACGTGCAACAAATTTGCAAACATATATATATCTATCAATATATAATATATGACACTCACAAGGATGTAGGAGCACCTTGCAACACTAGTATAGCGTTGGCTGTGGCAGCGGTGCTGAAAGCAATCAAAGTGGAAAGCTAAAAAACAAAACAAAAATCAACAACAACAACAACGGGAACCATAACAACCTCTGTTTCGCATTCTCCGTTCAATTCAGTTAGAAAACAATACCAACAAACACTGGCACACGCAGTTCGTTGTTGTTTTGTTTAGATCTACATGCGGCTTTCGGTTTCGCGCCACAATGGCAAGGCAAACACCAGAAATTCGTATCTCCTTTGTTAGCTTGTACCAACGGTATATTGAGTAGTATACGCATAGAAGCACAGAAGGGGAAATTTAAAATGCTCACGGGAGGGAAAAAACCTTGCTCGCTGGGTGGGATTGTTTTGATGATTGCCGGTTGCGTGTGCAACAACAGTTGGCCAATAATTCCCGTAAGGAATGAAATTTGCTTGATTTGTTGTGTTTTTTGTTGTTGTTGTTCCGAAAGTCTCTTGCACGTCTTCATCTCTTCTGCCTTTGCTTGTACCGTCCATCGCTGTGTTTCAGTTTTTATAACCGGTTCTTCCTTTGTTTCTGGCTTACTTTTGTGCACTTCAAACGCTTGACACCTGCAGCAATGCTCAATAAAACACACACACACACACACTGTGGCACGTTTGCCAATTTGCAAGTAAGGAGTGTATGTTCTATCAAAATGCTCAGTAAATTGTATTTGTGTATCTTTTTTTATTGCCATAAAATATGCGAATAAAATACAGAAGTACTTTTGAGGTTATTTCTGCTTCACTGTCACTGCATCTGCGGGGCCCTAACTCACTTTGCTTTGTTGCGCTTATTCAACTCTCTGCTCCCATTGTTGCACGGTTAGTTTTCGTTTCATTTTCGTTTTGTTGCTAAGTCGTTTTGTCTTTATGAAATCTTTGTTATTGTTTTGGGTTTACTTTACTTGTTAGATTGGCTCACTAAGGTTACTGGTAATGCACTAACTACAAGGCCACAGAATCTTTGTGTGCACTGTGTGTTGCATTGCGTTCACTTTAATCATCGTCGAAGACTGTGGGTTGTTATTTTGTAACAATGTTTTCGAATGTCTTCGCCATTTTGAAACTCTGGCCAATATCTCTGAAAAGAGATAGGTATGTTAATTTACTTATATGTTTTAAAAATTTATGTATTTATTAGGGTATTGAATTGTTTAGTCGAAGAGACCGAAACCCATGTCGTCTTCCTCGGACTCCGGCTCCTCCTTTATGGCTTCTTTCTTCTTTGTGTCAGTTTTTGTATTAAAACAGGCAAATAAGCTTCTTATTTTCAAGTTTATCATGCTTTAATCGTGCTTGTTTTCCCATATATGGAACTTTGTATTTTTTATCGTTCTAAGTAAGTATTTTTTGAAAATTTTGGAGTTGTTTCCAATTAAAAAAGAAAATGCAGTTATATGTAGATGCTGAGAAAAAAAAGGCAATTGTAAAGAAAACCCATAATCACAAAGGGGAAATTTTTTTTTCGCATTAAAAACCCATGTCGTATGAGTAACACTGAATTGACATATTAAGATATGTTGCTTCTATGAATGCTTAATATATTTGAGTTGTAACTTTAACTGCATATATTTAAAATTTGTTTTTTTAAAAAACCTATTCAAACATTTTTTGTAGAATGCTTTAAAATTTTTCCCACTAAAGCATATATTTTTTAAAATTTATTGGTATACTGCGTAATAAGTCACGAATGCGTTTTAAAAAGCGACACATAAATGAAAAGCCAACCGTTTAAAATAGTTGTCGTGGGCAAAACTTGAATTATTTGGGGAAAAAAGGTTGCCACCTATCGAAAATTTTCAAGTTGAGAAATAGTCAAATATAGAATGCGACTATTGAAAGAAAGAGGTTCAAAAACACGTACTATTGAAAATTTTGTTTAGTGGAGCTGCCACCTGCTTGAATTTTTAACTTTCAAAATTAATATGATATGTTCATAATGATAATCGGCCTGGTCTCAATTAGAATAGTTAAAGGGGTTTAAAGAGAAAATATTTTTACCAAGGTGGCCACATGTTTCAAAAATTATATTAAAAAGTTGATAAAATTATTTAATCATTTCGATATTGATATCAAAGAGTCTTAATATGTCTTAATAAAGTTGTAACATAAACTACTATATATTAAGAAATGGTGCCACCTGTTCAAAATTCAAAATTTTTTTAATTGTTCATACAAAGGAAACAAATTATTAACGATTGATAATTAATATATTTCGAAATTTTACTTGGAAAAGAGAAAAAAGGTTGCCATCTGTTCTAAAAATTTTTTCAATAAATGAAAGAAAAACAAATTTTGAAAAAGCGTGCATCTATTAAAATTTTTTATTTTAATTAAATTGATAAAGTTAAGATTAATATTGCTTAATTCTGCTAAAAAATTTAATTGATATTATATTATTAAATTATAATCATTGGTGATTGAAACAAAAAAATGAGTTCGTATTCAATATTTTTAAGATAATCAAAAATTTTCAAAAGCGCACATTAGCCCATATCTACTATATAATGTCATATTGAACACCAACAGCTTGATTAACTTTACAAAATGCAGCACCAAAATTTCTAAACAAATATTAAAATTAAAAGATGTCATCAGTCTTTCAAAAATGTGTCAAATCTAAGGATGTCCTCCTTTTCCCACGGTACGTCGGGCCTATATAACCGAAACGAGCCCGAATTTTATTCAACCAAAGATTGTCAACTAATGTAAATTTCTAAAAATTATTCCGGGAATCGTTTTTGCCTTTACAAAAACGAAAAAAACGCTAACATACTTATATATAGTTAGTTCTAAAACCTGACTGCTTAACATCAAACAATTCTCCCTTCGAAAAGATGAGATAACTCGTGTATTTTGGGCATTTTTTTATATAATATGAGAACATATTGCTTAAAATTTCCCATTAAACTTCTTCTAATGTTCATTTACATATCCGAAATAACTTATCTACAAAGTCTTGCAACCAAAACAAAAAAAAAAAAAACCAAAAGACAAGCGAAGAACTCGTTAAATTTGCCGCACACTGCGTATGAGCAACACTTTCCGAAGCAGAGTGACATATTGCTTGCAACACGGATGCATGTAAGCGCTGAACTGTGCAAGCAAGCATTTTTTGTGCGTTGTTGTAAAAGTTTAAAAACATTTCTTGCAAAAGATTATGAAATGAGCCACATAGCGGAAGTGCAAAGTCCAAAAAGCAAACTTCACAAGATTTCCTCAAGCATTGCTCCTCACTTTTGTAGCACGCACATAAAGTAACACAGTTGTGTGGTGAAGAGTTCTGACAAAAAGAAAGTTGCATGCAACATGCAGGTTGTTGTGTAAGCAAACTTGTTACTTGGTTAGGGCAAACTTATCGGCTTGGACTTTGTTGCAAGCTTGCATATCACACATTCACGTTGCAAATACCAAGGAGCTAGCGCAGAGCAATGAAAAAAAGAACATGTTATAGCAGCTGTGCTTAATTTCGCAGCATATATACATGCGTATACAAAATTTGTGCGTGTGTGTGCATGTGCTGCTTTGTGTGTGTATGCGTGGGCTAAACGTGTTATTTATATGTTTGTACACACAGTAATTGCTTTCTTACAAGTAAACTTATTTTTTGTTGCAATGCCTTGTGCTTTGGTGTTTGCATGCATGTGTTCAGTGTGCTGGCAGCCTTGCTGACCAGCAGCAGCTTCTCATAAAACAGAAATTCATGTTTTATTGACAAAATGTGACATGAATTTGGTAGCTGGTGTACATAAGCTCAAAATTATTTGTCATCCGAAGAGGCAAAAGTTGTTATTGAATATTCGATGGGTTCAATTTTAGTAGCAGAGGATATTTAGCGATAAAATCTGAGAGTTTGAGTAATGAATGTTTCCTCAAAAATATTACAAAAGCAGGATATACTTAATAATACAAGTAATACTTTTTGGAAATAAAATATATTTTTTTTCTGCTTTTTAGACTACCGGGAATTTGGTCGATAAAGTACCCGCCAGCACTAGTGGGACAAAGTACTATATTGGCTAGGTTCTAAGCCCAGTGTATGAAACATTTTCTTGATTATTACCTAAGTCACTGTAACTTACTTAACATAACACTTGTAAATTTAAAAAAAAACTTGAAAATATTCTTCACATTTCGAAGCAGATGCGAAAAATAGTTGCGGAGATATCAACGTATTTAAAGGACGCCTTGGAGCGATCGAATCTGCTCTCAAAACTCTGAACACGTTTTTCTCACTCTTTACAGCATCGGTGAAAAAATTTCATAAAAACGGCTGCACCGATTAAATTGGAAATTTCGTGCGAATTTTTTAGAAATTATTGTCAAATGTGATCGAACAAATAAGATTTCACTTTGCAGTGCCATTTTTTCACATAAACGGCCTTTTTTGGAGCCACCGTATTATCAAAAATAAATTTTTTACTAGTCCATTGATCAATACCTGCTTTTGCCTAGAGTAATAATACTTTTTTCTGGTTTTGCCATAGGATTTTTTAAGAAGAACAATTATTCTCATTTTCATGGACCTTATTTGTGGAAGTCCTCTAGCAAATTGGCAGTGAGTATTGAATGTGAAAACTTTTAAAAATAAATAGCCTATTTTTGAAGTCAATGAAATTCTGTAAATTCACTTTTTTATTTACATTTTTATTTAAATATTTAAAAAAAAAATTGTGGAACATGCCAGTTAACCCATTAATTAGATTATTAGACGTAGAAGGCTAAGAAAGCATTTCTAAATACGTATATGACATACAGAGGCATAACTAATCTGTGTTTTCGTACAACTCTTTAAGAATTGTGTTCGACACAAAATCAAAATACTAGTTTTCCAAAAGACATTATTTCAGAATCTGTTTACCTTTGCGAGACTATCGTTTTTATAAATTTTTCAATCTCTAAATATATCTAAACCCAAACTTCTCGTAGCTGCATCAATAAAAACGAGATCTTCTTATTGTTAAAATTTACACTCAAAATGGAATGAAAAATCCGAATCGAAAATAGGGAAGGGCATGCATCATATATAACAACACATAAAACTCTTGTTATTTATTAGAATTAGAAATATGCGGAAAGCTTAAAATGGCGGAAAATATAATTTCAGAAAAGTATTCCAGGAAACCTGTTAGTGTTGAAAGTAACAACCAGATTTACATATCTTAATTGATAAAATGCCTCTTTATGTTTAATATTGCGCCAGCGTGACGCTTATATCACATTGTTAGTTAACGAAGAAAGCGATAAACTCCTGAAATTGTGTTATGAAGATTTTCATATATATTGCCCATATTCAATCCCTAACTAATCAAGGTCAATATTCAAATTTTTCTCAAGTTTATACCAATATATTAAAAATATATCATAATGAGTTATGAGGGAGTATAAATTCAAGGAGAACAGCAAAACATGTCCCAGAAAGCCAAAAAAAGGGTTTGCTTTAATTGTTTGGTAGAGAAATATATTCAACTGTGACACGTTTGTATCCTTAAATGTTGATTGTTTGTGTATTGAAGTTGTTCCACAGCAATGCGGCCAATTGTATTTTATAGTCATCGATTGGGTCAGCCGTTTAGCTATCACAGCTTTCGGCAAGGGTGAAAGGTTAGCAATTTAGGGAAGCATTCGATTATTTGAGATATTGCAAACGTATAAAGCAGTTGGAATACAGTCAACAAGGAATATTATTTGAACGTTATGCGTCGTTTGCGCAACGCTATCCGCCTAAAAGGGACAGAATTTTGAAAAGAAAATTCTTATTTTTTACAACACGATAATGCACCTTCCCATATTGCCCTAGTAACTCGTGATCATTTCGCCAAAAACACAACCCATATCGTACCGCAACCACCGTATTTACCTGATCTGGCGCCGTGCGACTTCTGGCTGTTCACCAAGCTAAAAAGACCGCTCCGAAGACACCGTTTTTATACGATAGAGGAGATTCAAGCCGAAGCGAAGACGGAACTGAAGGCCATCCCGGAAAGTGACTATAACCAGTGTTTCGAAGATTGGAAAATACGTTGGCATAAGTGCATTGCATCGGGAAGGGATTAATTTGAAGGGTGTTTAATTGAGTTAAGTATCCACCCCCCCACCCGGTAAAACTACGCATCCTAATAAAACAGCGCAATTCACCACAGGATGCTACTGCAACGCAAAACCAATAACTCACCACACCTATACCAACTCAGCCAACAAAAGGGATGGACAACGGGGAAGCTGACACATTCGTTATCTACAATTCGTTCTTCACAAGCCGCACATCCACATTCGCGTATTAAAATTCGCCACCAAGATCCGCTGAAACACTGCGCCGCGTGGACACCCTTTCCACATTTACTTGGATCTGCAAGTTCGCCAGATCTCAATATAATTCGACAGCTGATTCGGTAGTTAAACCGATTCGCACATATGTTTATTCGCATATACATTTTAATTAATTTATTATTGATTGTTAGCTGATGATTAAAAAAAACTAATCCTTTTGATCGAAATTAACCGTATTTTCACTTACATATATGTAGGACACAACGAGAGTGTAAGTGAACTATTCAAAATTTAACCTCAAGTGTATGCATCCAACAAAGTTGGGCATCCAGCTAACTAAAGGGGATGAAATTTATTTGGAAGAATAAATGAAGAATTTTCAAAATAAATACAATGTCACCTTATTTTTTGGGCACGGTAGTATATCCTTACCTGAAATGCAAAATAACGTAACAACATTTTCGGAAATTTACAGTGGCATCAATGCAACACGAAATGAAATGCAACAATAGTGAAATAAAATTTTTATATTGGCTAAAACTGGATTATATCTAACCACAGACCTGAAAATGTTGAACGTATGTTATATTATGTATGTAATTTGGAGCAGTGCAGCGTAATCAATAAGACACTCAATTTCGAAATTTTTGATGATGCGTTATTTTGCATCTCAGGTGACGATATAAAAGTATATAGTTACATATGTTTCTTAGCAAGAATAACCTCTTGGAGATGAAGAGTAGGCAGCTGCTATGTGGTCTTTATACATAACAATTTCGTGTAACATTGTTTGTCCGCGATGGACTCTTAAACTACTGAACCGATTTTAGTAAAATTTAGCACACTTTGTCCGGTTTTAACTAATTTAGAAGATGAGATAGTAAAAAAATTCATAAATAAGAAATATAGTGAAAGTTGTAGTAAAAGGACGCTCTATTAGGCAAACAATCCTAATAATCTAATAACTGGAGAGAAAGGATGATACGTGAGTATCTGTCATGGCAGATTTCACTGTATACATTTCTAAATAAACGCATGTACTTACAATCCCCCCAACAAAAATATAAAACAGTATAACTTCCATATGTTCAAGTAGTTGGAGGTGAGATATGCAGTTTTTTATTTAATAATAATAAAACAATGAAAAACTGTCAAACATATAGTATAATCTCTCTTTAACAATTAACAACCTATACTGTGAGAATTTGTCTAAGACGTGTCTAAGAACCCAGTTTCAAGAATTTCTTTCCACCCTATATATTTAGCACGAGTAAACCATACTTAGTAAATGAATGAATTGAAGACTAGATTATATTTTTTCGTAAGCTTTATTATATGTCCCCTTAGTATAGTTAAGTATTCGGATTTAAAAATATGCCAAATAGTTTTGGCTAAAATAAACCTTTGCATCTACAAGAATTTGCTTCAAGCAACACACCTTTTTCAACTCTTTATTTTAGAAATCTTCATAATATTTATTCAAAATAATTACTATATTAGAAGCATAAAATTTTAAAGGAATAACCAGCCCACACATTAACTTTTATCTCCATTTAGATCTGACTTTCGTTGATATTATCTCATATTACTATAAATAAATTGAATTTCCGTGAATGACATTTCCAATTAAAATAATCACAAGTAATCAATGCAGCAAATATTTAATCAGCCCACCAATAAACACAAGCAGCAATTTATAGAAGCACATATACATACACATACACACACACACATGTATAAATGAGTAGTAAAAATAATTTTAAAATCAATTTTATATCAGCTTGCGTTTGCAGCAAATTAACTGCTTCAACAACTGTCAAAGCACACAAATATTTTGCCAAAACATTTGCTAATTGATCGCCTTATCACACACAAGCGCACGCTCCATTTGCTTAAGAGTTTTAAAATAATATTTTCCTTGCTAACAAATGACCTTCAGCCCTGTCTTCGAAGTAAAAGCTATGTAATCACTGAAAATGAATATGAAAAGGTCAGTTAAGTTTTCTTAAGGAAGTCATAAAATTATCTAACTTATTGTTTTTGCAAGTATTTTTGTGTATGATGTTGTTTTAGCTTTTGTTAATACTTGACTTAGTGTGCTAATGACACTTTCATGAGGTGTGCGGCTTTCAAATATAAACAAGTATGTGCACTTAGCTTTAAGCACAAGGAAGTTAAAGGCGATCAAAACATAAGAAAGGTCAAATTGAGATGATAATGAAGAAACCTTACGTGACCCTTTTGAGATTTATGATACACTTCAGGTCTCGTCTTTTAATCCATATGTTCTTAGTATGCATTGTGTGCTTTTTGACGTCTGAACGTATGCATAATTTTCACAACTCGTCTGTGTGTGGCATGCTGCTGTTTTCACCCGAGCTGTCGATACCCTTTTCACTAGCCCACTGCAAAGTGCTAATTGTTGTCCTGTGTTTGGTGTACGTGACGCGCTCGTCCGCCCGCTGACAGTGGTGGTCGGCGCCAAGCAATGTCATAATCAAGCCTTAACGCCTCAATTGTGGCCACTGTTTATTGCCTGTTATGTGCAAAATTGTTGCTAGCTATCCATTAGCCGACTGTCATAAATTCTCTATGCTTGATTTGTTATGTTGCGTATACGCAGCGCTGTGCCGTACGCTTGATTTCTTTATCATTTGTACGGCAACTTTTCCCAGGCGCATACTTGCTTCAAAGTATATCTTTGTATTTAGTGCTGTTTGTTTTTGTTGTTGTTGTTGCTGCCTCATTGTTTACTTTTGCTGTTATTTATGCAGACAATTTGTTGACTAGGCAAATTTTTGCGCTTGAATAAATTTGCCAAAACTCGGGCTGGCATTGTGTATTGTTTTCCTTTTCGTCTATTCGAAACTGACTTTGTTATTTTGCCGCCACTTTCGCTCTCTGCCAAAATGGTGTAAGTGTGTGTGTGTGTTTGTGGCGAGGGTAAACTTTCCACATGTCGGCTTGATTAATTTAACCTTTTGTTTGTGTTGCCATCTGTTTGCTTTGTCATTGGTTACTGTCGTTTATTAATTTTCCTTATCATGCCGACAGGACTGAAGGGGTTTGTCAAAATTGAAGAGCTCAGAGTAGATCATATTTGAAAGTGGTAGAAGCATTCTAAAGAACTGCAATGTTGATATTCTTTAGTAAATAGAGGAGCTGATACCATCTGTTCAAATTTAACTCGGACTGGTCTCTTTTAGGATGCGCGCAATTCGAATCATGAAATGTTTTACTTCCATAACCATATATAAAAAGTTATCTATGCCTTTGGGATGACGAAAAGTCTTAAGCCCTCCCCTTTGTAAAAGCGTCTTGAAAATGTCGAAGGTTTGATCAATGATAATTGATACTTCTGAATTAATTTCTAGGGCACGGTCAGTGAGCATTATTAGTTATACCCGCTTGGAAGCCGAAAAAAACGAGTTTTATATGAATTTCTTTTAAAGAATATATTGTTTAATAAATAAAACAAAAGCTGTGCGCATATATAGAATTTAATACGCTTTAATAATCGGAGATTCATTAGTAAAAATTCTGGATATTTCTGATTTGGTTGCCAATCTCCAGAAGGATATCCAAACGAAGATAGCTGATAGTCAGAAAAACTTTTTTGCTTAAAGTTTTCTCAAATCCAACAGCTAAAAACTTTTATTTAGCAACAGATGAATACAGATTATGCCCAGAATATGAATTCAGATTGATGAAATGGCGGTTTCGACACTTAAGAGTGATTTAAAAAATTGAAAGTAATACCAGAAATCATATTTATCGACAACCGGAAAATATATCTCAGCGGGTCGTTCAAATATTCAAATCGATCAGTCCAGCCGACCTGAATGAACCTTTCTCTTTGAAAACAGCGTTTGAAAAACACTCTTACCAGTACAATAATATTTCCGAAACTATTTGTCAGACTTCAAATTTTTTGAGAATTTTTTCATATATGCGTTCGATATATATCTTCTTCTTATTTTTGGGAACACAAGTAAATTTAACCGCACAGAATACAAACGCCTTGCAAGAGAAGAAGCGGTTGAACAGTCACGATTAAACTTCATATAATATTGAAATACTTGGAAAAAATGTTACTAATATATTCTGAACTCAAATCATCTAAGCTGCTACAAGCCATTTAAGTCTTTTATATGTTTTTTAAAGCATTAGAATCTAGAGGAACACTTCAGATCTTGCAAAAATAGCAACACAGGCCTACCATAAAATTGTTTTGGTGTGGTGTTGATAGTGAACAGACCAAAAAGTTTCCACTTGTAGGAAAACGGAACTTAAATATATGCAGAGCCTTATGATTCAACCTTCAGAAAATTTTTAAAAGTGCATTCCGCCAAGGATGATGAGACGCTGTAACATTACATTTGCGAATGGCCAGCCTTCTGCTGAGTGAGATACTCTACGAATTTCCTATTCAACTGAAGTCAAGTTGACAAGTGGAAAAAAATGATATTTTACCAAGTTGCTGGATAAGGTATAATTTGGTTACCTTCCGGAAGCAGAAATTCATATAAATACCTAAGTGAATTCACGTGTCAACTGGCGCTTCTTCGTCTAGTCTTTCAGTCAACCAGCCAAATATTTACCAGAATAAAATGGCAAGAAAAACGAAGGTGATTTAATAAATATAGAAGTATATATATAAAAATAATTTTAGAGTATTACATACCTGAAGTGATATCCTTTATACATTAGCCTTTCCAAAAGTTCATCAATCTCTTTATCAAAAATAAATTTATTGTTCTAAAACGGTCCTTGTGCTTAAAGCAGTACATTTAAATAGTTTATAAATGCTCGTCGTCCCTTTATGCAAATCATTCGACCTATTTTCGCACTTCACTGCGATTCGCACGTTGCCGCTGCGTATGAGCAACGTAACTAATTTAAATTCATTATTTTTAATTATTAAGTGTGCTTTAGATTTTTACAACACAGCATACTAATTGCTCTAACACAAACAACTTGTTTGCAGAATTTCACATAAAAAGAGCAACCAGCTAATTATAATAATTATTCCTGCATTATGCAAGCTCACACACAGCGCATTTGCTATACGTCCGCACAGCGGCTGTTGCCATGCTTACCACGGCGCTTCATTGTTGCAATATTTATTCATTAATGTCTTCCGGCACGTGTCGGCAATTTCATATGAGCGCCGGTATGTATGCATGTATGTTTGTTGTGAAGTAAATTATTTACAAAAGCGTCAACAATTCTACCCTTTACTGGAGAATACGAGTATAAAATGTATATGTATGTATGTAGTATGTGTAAATTATTATATATAGCACCATTTACTCTTCCGTTATAGTCATGCAAACAAACTGTTGTATTAACAAATAATTGTTGTTGCAAACGGCCGGAATAAGCTGGACACTCATGTAGGCCAAATTTAGATAAATAGCCTTAAATTTATCATAATTTCGTTGTTCATTATTGAAGACAAGAAATTTGTATTCGCTGCTTGAGCACTTAGTTATTTGTTTAGAAGTTTGTAATAAAGCAGCCGGAAAGCAAGGGAACTAAGATCTATTTGCATTAGCGCAAACAGGCGTAGAGCGCTTCCGCAGGTTTATAATTTACAACAACAACAACAACGTGACAGCATCTTCATTATTTAGTTGCAAATTTCTGTGATTTTTGGGCAGCGCAAACAGATTAGCATAAACGCCTGCGTCACTTAACAACACAATAAAAGTGCTGATTAAAATTGCAAGGATTTAAATTAGTTTATTATCAAAAATCTAAATGCATAGAAATCAAATCCACAACCTGCCACGCTGCGTGCTCTAAATACATTTACATATTTCCGACTGATTTGCATACTGAGCGTGAAAGCAAAAGAAAAAGATATGCAGACATAAATATGTTTATCCATTTAAACACTTATCTTTTGTATGCGTCAGTCGAGTGCGATTTTCGCAATCAATTTGCATGTGGAGTGCCATCAATGCTGCTTGAATGCTGGTTAATTCAATTGCAAATGTGTTTAATTATGTACACACTTGCAAATTATGCAAGAATCATTGCTGGCTGATTATCCGGCCTAGGGCGCAAGACAGTCGACACTTGAGGGTCATTGAGTAAGCTTGAATGCTATGCTCTGATAAATTTACAGCACATCGAATGAGCCTGATATCGGTAATACGCACACACACGTATATACATATATATATATATACATATATGCATATATGTATATATATATATATATACGAATATATGCTAATATGTATTGCATGTAGGCCGTTGCGTATGAGTAATGTGTGCGTAATTCAGTTGAAACACTTGAGCTGAGTGCTGGAAGTAAGCGGCACTTAGGCTGATTTGTATGCTGTAAAGCAAGTAAAGTTGATGAAAAATATTTGCAAGTTTAACAATATTAATATTAAGTTATGTTTTGTTGGCAGGGCATAAGCTGTAAGAATGTTGCTTTCAGCATAATTTCATAATTTCACTTTTATAATCACCGTTCAGTATGTGTTTGATTTACATTCGTGTTTGCTGTTCTTGTAGACACTGAAATTATTGTGAAATTATTGGAAAGTTGTATGTATAAGTATCAAGATACTTGGCTTTAATAGAAATATTGTTTCTATAGAGTTTCACTGGCTTAAAATTTTAAAGAAGAATATTTTAGTAGAATTTTCTATTTTTCCTGTTGATTATTAATCGATGTATAACCGCTAATATTATTTAAATCAGCAGTAGGCTTTAGGGAATATAACCTCATACACCCAGTATGGCTATAAGCTTTAAGGCATGAAAACTTATAAAAAGTATAACAACATAGTACTCAGAAGGACAAAACATGTCACCTCAAAACTGTTTCTAGTGAACCAACCAATAGAGCAATGTTGTATTTGCTGTATATGATACTGTTGGGCGTCAAATAGAACCAAGTGAAATATAGCGCGAACACCACTGATCTAAGATACTACGTAGTCCAGATAAATTCCCTAGAAAACTACTTCCAGTAACGGTGTTTGCTATTAAGATGTTGTATACATACAAATTTCTGGGAAATCATTTAACATTATTTATCCAAAAATTGGAGCACATACTTTTATTATGGCATTTTTTAACTGAATTTTAAGCCTAAACATTGGTTAAAATATTTATTTCTAAAGGCACTACAGCCGACCTCCGTGAGCTTCTCTTAAAAAATGCATTACAAAATACTCTGAAATTAAAAATCCAAATAGATTTCGTTAAAGTAATATTAAATATAGTAAAGTCATTTAGAGGAATAAGCAAAATATGATATAGTAATAAAATGGCGGTTTCTAAAAAAAATCGGTTTTTGACCAACATTTCGGTCTTAAATTGTTTAAATTTGTTTAGTTAGTAAAAATATATTTGAAAAATTCGTGTAAGAATTTGAGACTAATCGGTTTAGAAGTTTTCGGGGAATTTTTTTCACCGACTTGCAAACACAATTTTGAGAAAAATGCGTATAAAGTGTGGAATGCAATTTCAAGCACTCTGAAACGCCTTTTCAAATTTGCGAGTAACTTCGAAAATATTCACCGAAACGATATAAAATTTCCAAAACGATATAAGATTTTCTGTATATATCCCTAAATATGTATACACTATGAAAAAAAATCGTGAAGAAATGGATTTTTTGAAAATTGTAACTGTGTATGGTAAAACGCCTTAACGGGCAGAAAATATATGCACCCCTTTTCGTTCAAACTTGGCCTGTGAAAATGTGAAACTTCATACCAACTTAAAACTTGGTTTCTGTTATAGTTGCTGAGGAAGTTCTAGAAATGTTATATAACAAATCAGTATATAAAGAAGCAATGATGTCAAAATCTCTCTGAGTTATCGTGCTTTCAAATGCTGTGCTAAGGGCCTTTTAATCTAACGTCATGATGAAATTGGAATATATGACTTATGAAGCGCCCACGCCCACTCAGTTTTAGGGTCAGGTGGAAAGTCAGGTCCCCTTGTCATTTGTCTATCCACGAGTGGATGTCTGGTATCAGTCTGTGAGTCTATCGTCCTTTAAATGAGGACTATCATAATATGATTTGTCAAATGTCCGTATGTTTATTGTCTGTCCCTGGTTAGGTTGTCTGTCTGTATAAAATATGTGTATAAAATATGTGCTTTGGAAGTATCAATCTGAACATCGGCGCAAGAAAGCTGCTCATATAAACTGAGCAATAGAAATGTAGTACTTATGAATGACATAATGTCTGCGCGAAACTTGGCTTAGATTATTGTCGAAAACAATACTATAATTTTCGAAAAAAATGTTCAAATCATTCTGAATCTATATTAAAGGCTTCAGAAAAGATTTTTTCCTCCTTAAGTAACCCTCATTGGACCAGAAACCGGCTTTTATCAAACAATATGTCTAACTGTCTTAATTGCTGGCCTGTTACGTTGTCAAAATAAGTTATACATATAAAGGGTGATCCATTTCGAAGTTTCCTACTTTTTTAAAGAGGAAGTACAGAAACTTCCAATTTAATTGTGAATGTTTATGTTATCATTAAAAATATATATATATTTTTATTATTTTTTGAAGATTTTTTCTTTCTGCGGTTGCTGCTTCGTCTCAGATCGTACATCCGTTGAGTACAATTATCGATGATTCATTCGAGTGGTAACTAGCGAATGAAACACGTATTGTTTTGCTTCAAGGCCTGAATCAAAGTGGGATTTTCCACACAGACTGTAGACTTTACATATCCCCAGAGGAAAAAGTCTAAAGATGTGATATCACACGATCTTGGTGGCAAATCGATTGACATAAAACCGGAAATTATATGCATACCAAGGTGTGCTCTCAATAAATTTATTGATTTATATGATGTGTGAGAAGTGGCGCCGACTTGTTGAAACCAAATGTCATCGAGATCACAAACTTAGATTTCACTTATCATAAGAAATGCTGCTGTGACCTGTTTAATTAGAGTCACTACTGCTTAAAAGGTTCGTGTGAAAATAAAAAAAGTAAGAATCCATTCAATCCATCCAAAAAAAAAAAAATAATAATTACCACATAAGTAGATTTGTATATAAGAGGAAGAAGAGATTATATTAATTAACTCATGGCTCTTAGCGCCATTGATATAGGCAATATTAAGCGCCTTGACCACAAAGGTTAAACAAATAGAATTTGCAACATGTGAATATTTACTAAATCTACCAGCTATTGTTTGTCACTCTCGTGTTTACACTTCGCTCTATGAGATTTCAGGCATTCCGACCACATTTGCCATGCCTCCGCTCAAGTAAATTTCAACACCAAGCACACACAAAGGGCACATGTGACGTAATATCTGCAAGTTAGGCGAATTGCTGCGTAAAAACATTTGAAGCGCGCATAAATATGTCTACAATTACACATGAGCAGTGCCGCATAGACAACAAGTGAGCTGCTGGCATATGGCGCACACAAAAATATATAAGTAAATATATATAAAACTATAATATATATTCAGTAACATATTTACTTTGAGTGTCTGTCAGTGTTGTTTGCTTAAGCGACCTCAAGAGGCGACACCGCGAACCGCACAGCAGCGCGGCCGCTGACCGCAGCCGCAAACGTCCATTATTGCCACATACACTTGAGTACTTTTAAGGGAGTGTAAGTGTGTGTGCGTGTGCGGTAAACTTTTGCTGGCATTGTGACGCCAGCGCAGTCACCGACGCCGAAGTTGTCATAGTCGTCTATCGCCTAATGGCGGCGTCACTTTTAGTTATTAGTTTTCGTGTTTACTCGCGCCTGACGCTCACACACACACAATCGCACTGCCCTTTTAATTGCATATTTGTACAGATTGTAGATCTCTGGATGGTAACGGGTCTGCGCGGATACATCCATGCGCACACACCGAGTCGAGTTCATTTAATTTTATTGTTTTTAGAGCTTTCGGCGCGCAATTTATGGCAATAGCAATATTTTCTTTCGTACTTTTCCAACTTTATTTTCTTATTTCGCCTTTGCTCTGGCATTCTTAATGCCAGCCGGCAGTTTGACGCTTTTGTTTTAGCCAAAGGCATAGTTAGATAGCACACCCATACACACATCCACACATACATAGTTGTAGTGTGTACACAATCTCCTTTAATGCGCCCAAATGCGATCATAGATTTCCTTGAATGAGGCACATAATACCGTAGCGCTGGACGAAAAAAGGTTAGGAAAAATCGCAAAGGTCCTTAGCTGGCAAGCGCGCAAAGTTGCGAAAAAAATGCCGAATAAATAGAAAACATTTTTGCAAAAATTTAATAATTTACTTGGAGCAAAGCTTACTTTACACTCTTTTGTCACTTGTAATTCCACGCAGTGCCCTTTGTGCAGTGCGCTTGTGTGCGTGGCAGCTATGACTGTGACCAGCCTGTGCAAACAATTTAGCAGGGCATAGATTTCTACAAAAATATATGCAGACGTATGTATATTCATATATATATTTATACTCATGTACACATACTTACCAGCGTGATTTGTTGCGTCCAGCTGTCTTCTTTGTTGCCGCGGCGCTCGGCACTGTGTAACTAGTATTTGGATGAGCTGGGCGTTAGGCATTACACATAACTGTATAACAGATACTTGTATGTGTATGTATATATGCTCATGGTAGAGCAGATCATAAATAAATTTCATAAATCTTTGGCACTTTAGCGCTTCCTTGCATGCTATTTGAACTTCCGAAGCGGGCTTTTAGAGGCAGCTAAAATATGACCAGAAAGGATTAAGGTTGTCTTTTCTTTCACTATTTCATGCTCACACTTTGGCAGTATTTTTTCGGCCATAAACGAAATTACATTTTCGAAATTACGAATATTTGGAAATATTCTTTCTTATATTGTAATATGTTTGCGTCTCCATTGAATGTAAATAACTGCACAAAGCTCTTTCTCCCTTGTGAAATTGTATTACTTTTATAGTTTTATTTTCTGAGAAATAATATTAAGGGTGTTTTGTTCCATCACATTTTTTCGGTTTTAAGGGTATAAAAAAGTGAAGTAAGCTCTAAACCATAATAAAGGATGGTCCATATAGAGCTTCCCTACTTTTTTAAAGAAACAACACAGAAATTTCAAACTTAATGGGGAATGTGCATTATTTTTCGAAAGAACATTCTTTGGCATTTATTTTTTGAAGATTACACTGGTAAACAAAAATTCACTTTTGTGACATGAACACAACAAAGTATTATGTAAAAATTGCCACCAATGCAGAAAACAGCTACAGATTTCTTGTATCACCTATAGTTTTTTTGTTATGAGGTTTTATATAAAAAAAAAACACTGTCATATTATTTTCTTAACCAAAGAGTACCCTAAAATGCTACTGTCGAGGTTTTTCGATGATATTTTGTTTTTTGGAGTATCCCTTAACAATGTCCAGCAGTAAACGGCAATCAAACTGCCCCTCCCACTTGCTTGGTACCGTTTCTCCATAGCAAAAATGTCTTGGTAGAACCTTTCCCTATGTTCGTCACAAGGCCCCTAAATTTTCGGGGAAAAAATTCAGATGAGAGTCCAGGAAGTAAATTTTAAGGGATAAGATATCATAAGATTATCACTTTACTATTATTTCCTTTATTTGCGTACCCACAAATAAGTCCCCTTTAATTGTGGCTTCCCTGAATTTTGGAACATTTTGTTTCATATAAAGGGTGATTTTTTAAGAGCTTGATAACTTTTTTAAAAAAAAAAACGCATAAAATTTGCAAACGTTAGATTGGTTCATGACATTTACTTTTTGAAGATAATTTCATTTAAATGTTGACCGCGGCTGCGTCTTAGGTGGTCCATTCGGAAAGTCCAATTTTGGGCAACTTTTTCGAGCATTTCGGCCGGAATAGCCCGAATTTCTTCGGAAATGTTGTCTTCCAAAGCTGGAATAGTTGCTGGCTTATTTCTGTAGACTTTAGACTTGACGTAGCCCCACAAAAAATAGTCTAAAGGCGTTAAATCGCATGATCTTGGTGGCCAACTTACGGGTCCATTTCTTGAGATGAATTGTTGTCCGAAGTTTTCCCTCAAAATGGCAATAGAATCGCGAGCTGTGTGGCATGTAGCGCCATCTTGTTGAAACCACATGTCAACCAAGTTCAGTTCTTCCATTTTTGGCAACAAAAAGTTTGTTAGCATCGAACGATAGCGATCGCCATTCACCGTAACGTTGCGTCCAACAGCATCTTTGAAAAAATACGGTCCAATGATTCCACCAGCGTACAAACCACACCAAACAGTGCATTTTTCGGGATGCATGGGCAGTTCTTGAACGGCTTCTGGTTGCTCTTCACCCCAAATGCGGCAATTTTGCTTATTTACGTAGCCATTCAACCAGAAATGAGCCTCATCGCTGAACAAAATTTGTCGATAAAACACATTTCGAACCGAACACTGATTTTGGTAATAAAATTCAATGATTTGCAAGCGTTGCTCGTTAGTAAGTCTATTCATGATGAAATGTCAAAGCATACTGAGCATCTTTCTCTTTGACACCATGTCTGAAATCCCACGTAATCTGTCAAATACTAATGCATGAAAATCCTAACCTCAAAAAAATCACCCTATACAAGAACCCTCTTCAATTTCTGTCCACTGCCTTAACAAAATTCTTCATTAAACCCAATTTAATATATAAAAGTGGTAATAATATCTTTTTGGGATCAGTTATAGATTCACTGGTAACGTTTTTTTTTATCCCAGAGTGAGTGCCTGACGTACTGGCCACTGCTTGTGTACATAATGACAGTTTCACGCACGGCTGTCACATTCGCAAAGGAAGCAACAATATTTCGTATTCCTAGAAGAAGGACTATTATAACGCCTTTAAACTAAATTTAGAGGAATCAATGAATAGACGCCAATCACGTGGATCATGTTTCTGTCTTTGTGCGTTAAACAAAGGATTAACTTCTGAACAGTATACTACTGCCTTCTTCAGTAAAAAGTAATATTTACAGCACTTTGGAGAAGGCTTCAACCTTTTAGTCTGGATAAAAGTTCGGACTACGATTTTGAAAGATTTATATCTCGAACTAAGTCATTAAGTTCACCCTGTAAAATTAGATCCGGCACTGCTATATAAAATTTAAAGCCACAGGTTACAGCACATCTGTTGGTGACAGAAAAATTCTGTTTTCAAATTGACTTCAGGGTATCAAACTGCATTAGAAACAACTAAGAATTCACATGTCACAAATTATGTGTCTACCAGTGTTATTGAAAAAAGTAGCTCTACTTGGATCAACCGTTACAATACTGTAGTTCGACAGTCAACGAGTTGTAGCAAAAAAGCAGCATTACCTCTCCACAGCGAATGCGTTCCACGCAAGTTTCCAACCAACATCAATCAAGCTCTTTTATAACAGCAGCCAATTTTCGATACCTATGCTCGTCAAATTCGGTAGCCAGGTTCACTTTTACACTTACTGATGACCTCATTATATATAATTGAGCACACTTTCGACAGACGAATTTTTTTATGCAGAAATGTTGAAGCATAAGATCGGAACAGAGCTTCTCCCAGAACGTTTGAGAAAAATAAACTTTGCAGCGTTCACTACAACTCAGCTGGAAACTAATCCAAAAAATCCAAGAAAAATTAAAAAAATTATAATATCTTCTCTACATTGTTCTCTGATATATATTTTCTTTTAAAAATGTTTGGGGGCCATTTAAAGTTAAAACTGTTATTTTCCACTAAAAAAGTCTGCCATTTTGTGGATGGGAAGCGCCCCTAATATAAACGAAATTGATTAACAAGGGGGGAGGTATTTTATATGTCAAAAATGTGTACAAAATTGGAAATGAATGGGTCAAGTAGTTTTAAAATGATAGTGAGCACGGACTTTGAAAAAGTAGGTTCGAGAAAAACGCGTCAAAAGTTTATGAACTAAAAAAATGTTGAAAAAATTAACCTACATTGTTAAAAGTGTACTCAATAATGTGAAAAAGGTCCGAATAAAATTAGTCAATTTATATTTAAAAGAAAATCGGAAAAAGGTAATTTTTTTTACCATGAAACCCTTTAAGGACTTAAAGGAACATAAAATGCCAATGGACAAAAAGATACCTTCTTGTTTCATATGAAACAGGAAAACTTGCTCTGCAAGATATATAGTATATCTTTTTATATATAAATAATTCAATATATATGCATACCCTAAATCATAATCCAATTTCATAAATATAATCACCAAACTGATTTATAAAAGCTTAAGTCCTTCCAATAAATTCAAAGTACATTCACTGCTTCACTAAAATCTACAATCCATCAAGTGCACTACACACAACAGCTCAACTTGAAAGGCATAATCAATAAACCAGAAAAACGAAAACGATTTATATTCAAAAGCATAAATGGATAAATAATCACAGCTACCACAAACAGCATTTACATAAGTATTTATCATATTTATTTTGAGTGTGGCATTCAAGTCTGAATGAGTAGTGGATAAAAAGTGCAATGATATTGGTGAAGCACATTTATTAGGTGAACAATGCCAGCATATTCGCAATAATAATGATGTCACACGACGCAATTCATTGATTTGTGTGCAACAATAAATGATAAATAATTTATGTGACCTCAATTGCTTACCATGCTAGTTTCTAACTAACCCAAAGAGCTGTATATATTCTTTCGATTGCGAATAACTTGTTTCTCAGATAAATATTATATATACTTGATCAGTTTGACCGCAGAGCACATATGGACTTGTGCAGTATATTTGTGTGCTTGGAAAGTTTTGCATTTGACATTCAATTGATTTGGAAATCGGTGCATTCTACTAACCCTTTGATGTCGAAACATTTGGTGAAAGCCAGTGAAATGTTATTCGATATTTCAAAGCATCTCTAACCTTGATTGTCAACTAGAGCTATTTGATTTCGTAAAACAAGTGTCAACTCTTTCTCTGTACAAAGTGCAGTTGACATTTGAAGATATTTAAAATGGAAAGTAGAGCCAAGAACACCATGTGTGCCTCTGTTCGAAGTGAACATATTAAAAGATATTACATTCCAACATATTGTATAACTTTATTGAAGACTTTGAAATGAATTAGGTATTCATATTTTATATATGCAATATACTCACTTGGAAGCGTTCATTATGAATCATTAATTCCTGAGAACACAGGCAGAGCAGATGCAGTGCCCATTTATGTATCCTTTTTATAAATGAGACAATTTTCACTATTGAAGAAATTTTCAGCAAGCAACATGAAAAAATATTTGCAAAAACTTCCAAAGATGAAAAAAAATTTTATTCAAAATTTCAAAGGGAATTGGACGAGAGCTAGGCCCAAAGTATGTTGGCAGAATGCTATAAAGACGGTTAAGCACAGTACACAGGCTGTCGGCACTAAGAGTTATCAGTGCTTTACGATATATCAAGCGATGCTGCTGAAGTAGTAAGCAGTATGACCCCGATTGACATCCAGGGAGACGAATCCGAGCGGGTACACAAGCTGTCAGAGCGGTCTATAGTAACGAAAAGAGAATAGAGAGTTAAAAGCTTAACAATATGGCAGCAGCAATGACAAGCCTCACTCAAAGGACGGCGGAACCGTAGACTGATACCGGACATCCATCCGTGGGTAGACAGACGACCCTTGGGCTTGAAGACTTAAATACTTAGTGGACATGAATGCGTTAGAAGCTGCCTATACAGATTTCATCACAACATTAGTTCGAACTGTCCGACGTATTCAGAGTGCTCTGAAGACTCTGAGCATGTATTATTTTATTGCCTTCGCTTTTTTAAGCACAAAGTAAAAACGTAAAACTATACTCGGTTGAAGTTTGTCAGTGGAAATTTCGACGAAACTTATATGTCAGTCCACTGCCAACTGGAAAGCTGTCAGCGAAATGGCAGCCTCAATAGTTGGTTCCGTGGTAGAGTCTGGTGTTAGGAGCCGCACTACGGCTTTTGATTCTCCATACTTAAAAAAAAACAAATAAAACTAAAAGGGCGTGTTACAGTAGTTAAGTAATACTATGTATGTATTTTCGAAGCAAAGCATTGGAACTTCCAGCATGAAAAAGAACCGTTAAAAAATTGCTTTAGTAGATTTGTTGGATTTACCATAGAGCTGTTAAATAGCATCATTCATTTATAGAACGGAAAGACATTTTTTTAAGTATTTTACAGAAATATTATGCCCTTATAGCAATGAAATAAGGTGTTATAGCCGGAACATGTAACAGAACTTACGCAGGACTTGGTGTAATATGATCTATCAATACTATTTGGAAAATTTCTTAACTATATATATATTTCGATGGGCATTAAACCTTGATTACATTTTGTTTTACCTTTTTAACAACGATTAGGTTTAAGTTTCGGAGTTAAGATGTCTAATAACCAATTTGAGCTGGTACCTGCCCTTGTATTAATGATAGAAATTTAAATGTATAAATCAAAAGACCTTCATCTATCAGCAAACCCTTCAGCTTATCGCAAATATGTTAAGACAGCTAATATTTCCTGAATCCCCGATTGTATGATATCAGAGGCATTTCAATTTCAGCCTATTGAAAGTTTGCTAGCCGAGATGAAGGTGTCCACCTCCCCTTCTTCGAGAAACTCTTAAAACGTTTATGTTCACCTCATGCGTTCCTATTAAACAGTGCCTAATTACAAACGCCTATAATTGAGGCAAAATGATAATACTGTGGTCCAATAATCAACTTTCACAATACAATATATACATACATCCTCGTACTATACATATGTGTTCAAGGTTTGCAAAAGTATGAAGAAAATGTTTACACTTTGGAAAAAATTCGATCATTGCATCTTTTCCTAAAAAAAAAGAATTTTTTCAAACTACGAAAGTTTTGGCGCGAACTAACAGCTACTTTCGAATCGATACCTGAGTTTAAAAACTGTGCAGGGACGATGATTACGCACGAACTGCCAACTGAAAGCGTGGGCAACTGAGTGTTGCTTACAGCTCTGACAACTACTCAATAAAATCATTGCTCACTGGCACCTTCTCTTACTTCCAAACTAAGACTTCCACTAAAATACTAACACAATTGACTGCAACATAACCCTCTCAGTGAATTCGAGACGAAATGAGCAAAGTAAATTCAGAAATTAAATTTGTAATGTGTAACTCAGCAACTATCCAAGACTCAGTTCTTTTACAACTCGTAATACCTTATATTGCAAGCCATTTACTAAACGACTTCAGGTATGTAAATGCCACTACTAAAAGTAACCCGATTTGCGCTATAAATCAGCGAATTTCACTGAATCAGATTTCAGCGCCAAATTGCGTTTGAAGAAAATGAAAAAGTTTAAAGATATGACAACGAGGGAATAACGGCGCGCAGAACTTTTTCAACTTCAATTCGTTAAGCGTTCAAAACAAGTTTGGCACATGTCACACGAAGTGAAATATAAAACACACGGCGACAGTCGCCGAGTGCCAAAAGGCAGGTAAAACACCCACACAACGCCTCTCCCTCTTTCATATTCTTTCAGGTACATACACACAGGCAGGCAGCCACAAAGTCAGCAGCGCCGTGCGCCTAAGGCTAAGCAGTAAGCGAGCGAGCTGGTTAGGCAAGCATAAAGGCAGAAGCGCAGAAGGAATGGCGAAATTAAAATATCACTTCTCAACAGATGAAATCGGAAACTTATCTGACAACATTATAACGAGCAAACGAAACGTGTGAGCAGTCGCCCGCATAACAAACGTCAAGCGTTAGTACACATATACATACTTACAAGCATATATCATGCATTAGGCTGGCGGGTAGAGGCAGCGTCTCGCCTATCTGTAATCACTCCGCTGATGCTGCCCTGCAGGATATTTGCTTGCGCATACACACACAGCCAAAAGCAAATGTAAGTACGTACTTTTGCGGCTGTAAGTGCTCCTGAGTATGTAAGTATGTCTGTAAAAGCTTGCTTACACAGGTAAAAGGGATGCAAAGCGCGCGCTGTGGAGCGTGCAGCGCAAACGCCAAGGAACTTTCCAAGTATTTTGTATGTGTTGTTTGTGTGTGTCACAGGTAAGTTTGTAAGCAATCTCCTGTGTGAAAAAATTGGCAAATGCATGGGGGAATATTGCTGAAACTCGCTGCAAATTGACAAATTTTTCTCAAGAGTGTAATGGGGTATGCTTCATATGAATATTAAAATCTCAGTGCTTCCAACGTAAAACCTTCAGCCAAACGATAAAGCATTCCGAGAGTATTGTGAGGTCACTTAAATGAGGGTGAGTTTATTTCTTCTTATTTCTCTGGGCGGTATGAATTTATGTGGAAAAGTGTGGCAGAAAAAGTTTATGGTAGTTAAATATTCCTTTAAATAAATACCCAGTTAGAGAGTACTCAAGGTTCAAATTAATTCTGCACAACATATAAGTTCTCCTCAAAGGCTAGGAGAACTACAGTGATACCCGTAAGGAACGCAAAAAAGTTAAGCCAGTAAGCATCTCAAAAGTCTTCTGCATGAAAAAGACCATAAGCCTAACAGTGAGAAAAATTCTGGATCGTTTCAAGACGTGAACTTATAGCTACACACCAGAGACCAAGGATCAATGAAGGTAGTAGATCTTTTCTATAAGCCTAAACGTGAGATCTTTCAAAGGTAGAGTCTGATGTGGTTTAAGGTCAATCTGAAAAAATTTCTTGATCGATTCAATCGTCCAAATAGTAGATATTTTCTGTTATGTTATTAAAAGTTCGGATTTATTGGATGATAACCACAGATTTTTGAGACTTACAAGATGCCATCTACGCTGAATGATTGAGTCGATTCGACGCTCCATTGCTAGAAAAAAATCTCTGCCATCGTTATATCTAAACTGATCAAATTAGTTTAGGAACTCCTGTCCAGTGCACTGTATTCTCCGAATGTAGCCTCGAGTTCAATAAGGAGAAAATTACGATTAGGCTGGTCAACTTTTTACATCCAAAAACCTATTTTTCGGGCCTGCTAAGCGAAGTCTATGTTGAGAAATAAAATTCTTAAATATTTTCCGTTTTTCTTATAGAAACTAAGCACATATCGGACTACCGTCATATAAAAATATATTCGTTCAACATCTCACACCCTGCAGAGTCATCACTACAGCAAATGACCTACAGAAACTACTAATTCAAATTCTATTTGAGAACCGTCAAGATACACACACCCATTTGCTGGCGACCATGCAGCGATAAAAGTCAGCGAAAGCAACACTGAAACTTTTATTTCCACTCACTAAGCTTTGACAGTACAGGAGCACAAGAGTTTAGTGTCCGAAGTGTAACTATTAATTTGCACACTTACTTACACATCAGCAAATAAGCATTTGCGCGCAGTTACGCCATGTTGCCTGGCCTTTCCCCAAACACAAACAAATAAATAAATGTGATTTGACAATTTGTAAATAAAATGTTCACTTTCGGAATCGAGTTAAAATTGCAGTCAAACATTGAACGCATGAGCGAGCGAGCGAAGGGCAAAATATAAGAATTTTATATGAGAGAGCGCAGGTAAGTGGCAACCTGGCAGCTGGTCATATAGCCAGTCATTGAGGCACACAAGCAGTTAGACAGCAAACGCTCTGTGCATTTTAAATTGACACATACATGCATGCCTGCACACAGACACATACAAATGTGCTTGAGTTGAAGGGGACAGCGAAGGACTTAGGAGGAAGGTATAAAGTTATGCTCATAGAAGGGCCAGTCATCGGTTTGTTATAGCTGCCGCTGTTGCGATGACTAAGAGGTAAATAAAAATCTAAAACACGAGATTTAGTACATGTGTATATCCGCCGTTTGAAGCGCATCCTTAGGCGATCATTTGTTTGGCATTTGCGTCTCACGCGTGCGACAGTACGCATGAAACTGACTCATGTGTGTTAAGTTATTCCAAACGAGCTGCTTGTCTATGTCACTTCTAAGAATTTGCATACAAAGTCGCAGAGTTGCATGTACATTTGTGAATTTTTTCTTCCTCTTCTTCATATATTTTTCCTTCATTTACTGGAAAATTTCGCACTAAAACTCATGCCATCTGCATTTGGCCTCACAAATGACTCTTCATATGTGCATAAGTACAACAAAAACACATACACAAACAAGCATCCGTTATTCGTTAGCAGCATATGTCTATAAGTACCTGTCTCATGTGCTTCCGCCGCCTCCTCACCGACTTACAACTTGCCGGCAAAAGGTCATTCCGTGCATTTTTAGTACTTTGTTGGCGCTGCTCTGTTTATACAGCAAATGCGCAAATATGCCACAGCTCACAAGCAGATATCTCAGCGCAGAGTCGTCCGTATAAATATGTACAGTCATATGTAACGTTATGCGCATTCGTTTTTATGCCTGAGCACATATAATGCGTGGGTTTTACGATGCTGAGCTCACCAGCTCACCAGCTCACCGGCTCACGAATAGCCCAGCACACCTGCCCAGTGGCCCTGGTGCTCGCTGTCGCTTGCCACTGCATAAACGCTTCGATATGAAATATTCATCGTCCCTTCGGGTTCAAAGCGGTTAAATATCTAACGTAAAACAGATTTGTGTTCATGTGCAAAGCGGAAAGCGGAACGTAAGACGGGCGAGATGAGCATGCGAGACGCCAAAGATAAACGACTAGTGTCATAAGTCAAAGCGGAAGTCTATTTATACACAGTTGTACGAGGGCTGTTTGTGGAGTCAGTGATTCGAATTAAATATATCAGTTTTGTAGGAAAACAGATGTTGCATTTTCTGCACAGAATTTTATTTCAGTTGGTTTGGTGTGGGAGGATAGCACCGCAGTACTGCATTGAGCGTTTAATTAAATTTTTTATTGTAGTAATGAACTTTTTTATCGATCAAAAAATTTTTACCACTTTTGTTTCATGTTATACAATCCTGAAAAACTCTTTAAGTTGAAATTCAAAACCCAAAGAATTAATGTCTCAATGTCAGTGACTTATCAAGCTTACTTTGTTTGATGTGAGGTGGGATAAAGTCATGTGAAATACACTTAGTTACGCAAACAAAGTAGCATTTTTTTTTTAAATAAATCACCTAAGCCACAATTTTTAAATTTAAGCTCATTGAAGGGGGGAGCTCTGTTGCTCTATCACAACTGAAAATTTTTTTACAATCAGGAGTTTGGGGATAAAGTCTCAGAGACAGGTTGTTCTGTTTTAAATAATATAACTGTAATTTTCACTCACTCGAATTTATTTTTTGGTTTTTTCACCACAAGCAGCACCCCAAAGTAACTCCATTCCTAAGATAAGGTTACTTTGTCTGGAGATGTCTGACAATATATAGTATATTAAAGTTGATCCACTTGACTGGACCTTACTTACTTATTTACTTTTAACATATATAAGTTAGCACCCCATACATTCAAAAGTATCATATGATGCATTAATATCATATGATACAAAGTAATATAATATGACACCACTAAATCGCGACACGTGTAGTGGCATCCTGTGGGAAGCGCAGCGGCAGCAAACTCCGTACCCGTTGCAGCGGCAAATATAGGTCTAGAGTTAAGTATAATTAATTGTAAACTTTAGTTCTTAAGTAAAATTCAATAAACGAGCATAGCTCCAGGATAACATTTTTTTTAATAAAAAATAACAAAACGTTTTTTAACTTATGTCCAAATAACTAATGTTCAACTGTACTCCTTCGTTAGATTTTAAGTTCATACAGAAATATCCTTACATTTGCTGGACGATCGATAAACAACTGCCACTGTGAGTCTCAGAATAATCATCCCTCAGCCTTTCGCAATACGAGTAGTGGTAACTAATGCTTTCGAGGATGAATATTTTTTTTTTTCAAATTGTTATTCTTGTCTGAGTCGTTGCCTGCTTTTGGTAACTTAAATTTATCAAAAAGTATTTCTAAATTTGCTTAGGTCTTTTGTAATCTACAAGTATGTATTTGATACAGCGGTTATAACGGGTGATTTTTTAAGAGCTTGATAACTTTTTTAAAAAAAAAAACGCATAAAATTTGCAAAATCTCATCGGGTTCTTTATTTGAAACGTTAGATTGGTTCATGACATTTACTTTTTGAAGATAATTTCATTTAAATGTTGACCGCGGCTGCGTCTTAGGTGGTCCATTCGGAAAGTCCAATTTTGGGCAACTTTTTCGAGCATTTCGGCCGGAATAGCCCGAATTTCTTCGGAAATGTTGTCTTCCAAAGCTGGAATAGTTGCTGGCTTATTTCTGTAGACTTTAGACTTGACGTAGCCCCACAAAAAATAGTCTAAAGGGCGTTAAATCGCATGATCTTGGTGGCCAACTTACGGGTCCATTTCTTGAGATGAATTGTTGTCCGAAGTTTTCCCTCAAAAATGGCAATAGAATCGCGAGCTGTGTGGCATGTAGCGCCATCTTGTTGAAACCACATGTCAACCAAGTTCAGTTCTTCCATTTTTGGCAACAAAAAGTTTGTTAGCATCGAACGATAGCGATCGCCCATTCACCGTAACGTTGCGTCCAACAGCATCTTTGAAAAAAATACGGTCCAATGATTCCACCAGCGTACAAACCACACCAAACAGTGCATTTTTCGGGATGCATGGGCAGTTCTTGAACGGCTTCTGGTTGCTCTTCACCCCAAATGCGGCAATTTTGCTTATTTACGTAGCCATTCAACCAGAAATGAGCCTCATCGCTCATCGGACACGGACGCGAAACACATTTCGAACCGAACACTGATTTTGGTAATAAAATTCAATGATTTGCAAGCGTTGCTCGTTAGTAAGTCTATTCATGATGAAATGTCAAAGCATACTGAGCATCTTTCTCTTTGACACCATGTCTGACATCCCACGTGATCTGTCAAATACTTACTGCATGAAAATCCTAACCTCAAAAAAAATCACCCGTTACTTGTATTGAGCTTTTCTAGGACTTTGTTAGATACTGTTTACGCCCATAATTATTAAAAAAAATTAAAAATGTATGTATATTTTTTTTTAATTTTCTCTGTTAAAACTATTTATACATATTTCGACTTCTTTAAAACAAAATTCGGATAAATGGGTATTTGCCTATTATATCAAATTATCCAAGGAACATTTATAAGTTCGAAAATGAGCATACCAAAAATATACAGGAAATAGGACAATAGGGGCATCCGTCAGTTAAGTCTTTCACAAAATTTTTTGAATATTTGCTGATAAAATAATGATGAAAATATTTATATATTTTCTCTATTTTTATTCAGTTTAGTTAAATGGTTGTTAAAGACAATCCTTTGTGAAGTCCTAAAACCATTTTATTTGATAACGTTGTATCAAAAAAGCTACTTGTCTCCAAAACAAATGTAACCATGAGCTCAATTTTTTAATCTAATAATAACTGACATATGTCAGTGGGCTGAGCATTCGAGGTGAGTAAAAAATAGTAAGACATTTTAATTTAAATTTTGCGAGAAAGCTCATTCTTCGAAGCATTTGTTTTTGGATTGGTATAACTGTCAGTGTCAGCTGTGCTAGATGCCAGACCAAAATAATACTTATTGTTTACTATACGCTTGTCTTCTTGAAATACACAAAGTGCATTCGGCGGCGACTCTTGCGATAAGTGTACTTGTTCAACAAAAAGTTCCAACAAAAATTGTGTGCGAAAACAAAATTCTAGTGCTAAAACATTCAGAGTGATGAAAAAGGCTTTCGGTGGTAATTGTTTGTCGCAAGCAAGTGTTTTCGATTGGTACAAATTATTGAAACACGGTCGAGTTCGCGTTAACGACGAATCACTTACAGTACTGCCATCATATCAAGTGATGATCAACAAAGATCTTACTCGTATTAGCATTGTTGGAATATCAGAAAAATCACTGAAAACCATTTTGAAAGATTATTTGGGCCCATGAAAGGTCGATTGATTCCTAACCATTCAATTTTCACTTTAAGGTTTTTCCGACAACAAGTAATACTATTTCAGTGTTACACGTCGAAGACATTTGTAAAAGGAGGCCGGGTCGAAAACTCTTGGTTTTTACACCACGATGATCGCATACCACAGTCATTCTGTTTACCTAATTTAGCCGTCAGACTTCTGGCTATTCAGCAAACTCAAAGTAGATCAAACTATCGCTCCAGGCAAATCGTTTTGAAAAAATTGAAGTCATTAAACGTATATGACTACGCGCTTTGAAGGCTATTCCGGAAATCGACTTTCACAAGTGTTTCGAGGACGTCGATTTTAAAGAAAAAACTAAGAATTTTAAAATTACTAATACTCATACTACAGTCATACTATCTTTCACTCAAAGTAGTAATCTTTACTCCTTAAAAGGGGTAACATCCTTTGCTAGTAGTAAATTGGATCTGAATGTCTACAAACACATACAATTATGAAAATGAATTTATTTAGATGAAGAGAGAAGCTTTAAGGGGACTACACCAGTGCATGCACTAAAAATTAGGCAATTTGAATTTTTAAAAGGAAAAGTACGCGATTGAACATTTGGAACTTCTTTAAAACGTAAAAAGCTATATTTTCAGCTACATTTTAAGATATTCTTTTCAAAAATGTTGAAAAATATCTGAGTTATGAGCTGTCTTCAGAAGTGGCCAAAAAAGTGTCCCAACAGCTGACATGATTCTGGCCGAATGAGTAGCTGAAACAAAAAATTCAAAACTTTATTATAACCTAAAGATATTTGCTATATGTACAATGGCCTACAATTTTTGAAAAATATCAAAACTTAACAAAATGGCGTAATATTGAAAAATAAATTCGTTTTTTTTAGGTAAAAAATGGTAATTTTTTATGCCAAATTGATACCAAGCAAAAAGATCGCAAATCATTGTATAGAAAATGTATTCAACAATACTTAGTTTGCATTTAAAGTTGATCGGTTAATTTCTTGTTGAGTTAAGATGTCAGAAATTTTGAAAAATGTCGTTTCGAGAAAAACGCGTTTAAATTTTTACTCATATATGATTATACCTCTTTAGAACGCTGCCAACCGAAAACTATTCAAGATACGACCTTGCCGATGTCACAGGATATTTTTGGAAATATACGCTATCGAAAAAGCAAATAATTGGTATAGCCTCTTAAGAATTTTTTCCATGGCTAAAGTAGTTTAGGACTAATTTCTATTCATTTTTATTGATTTTTTTGAGATACTTGTACCTTATCTCTTATGACGTCATACATTTTACGCAACATTTAAAGTTAAAACCATGGAAAAATAAGCAAAATTTGCAAAAATTTCAAAAAAAAAATTGCTATATTTAAGTCAACAATTTGATTTCTGACTATTTGATATCTTCGTCCTTGCTGCTCGTCATTATTCAAATTTATTAATTACTTATAAGACGCACATTAGGAGCATTATCATTGCGTAAATGAAAAAAATAAAATACAAATAGTTCCAATGGGGACCATGTATAGTATATATCCTGGTGTACAAGGGCATATCACATAAATATACCGTACATATATAATACGTCCATGAGCTTAAGCGTGTCATGTTGCCAAAATGTCTGGCGAGATGAAACAAAATTAGCATACTTAATGTATGGCACGTTATGTCATTAGCACGACACACTTACCTTGATGGCTGTTGGTGAGTAGTATAAAGCACAAGCATATATACCTGCTCACATACCACCACACAACACACTCATGCTTCTTCTTTGTATGGGTGTCTTAACTAGAAATCTTTCGACAGCTTCACCCAGATATGCGGCACGAGCAAATATTTTGATTGCAAAGCAGCGTTCATAGATTTTTGTTTGTGTATACCGAAAAATATAAATAAATGCGAATAGCCCGACCGACACATACAAACATCCACATGGGCGAATTTGACAAGAGCAGCGCTTTGCATAATGACAAGCGTGGCAGGGCTTACGGTACGGTTGCTGCAACGTCGGCGAAGGTGCTGACGTATTGAGGCTTGCCAAGCGCTAACTGTTCGCGCCCAGCAAGGATGCTAATGATGAGCGTAAAAAAGCTCGTTGACAATGGCAACAACAACAGCAACAACAACACCATATTAGCGTAGCAGGAGTTGCTGCATGGTGATAGCGGCAGCAACTAGAACTCGTGCCTCGGTGGCAGCCGCTCACCTGCAATCACTGTTGCATGTCACGCCGCTTTTGTTTCTCCCGTTATATATTTGTTCATTCCTTCAGTGTTTTAAATTTCTGTTTATTTTTGCTGCTTGCTCTTTCTCTACCGTTCTTTAGCTCTTCTGTTTTCTTGATTTTTTTTCTTTTCGTTTCGGTTGTGTTTATGTATGTGTACATGTTAACGGTATTCATGTGTGTTGTTTGCATACTAAATTTTCATGACACTTAAATTATGCTAAAATATGTTGTCAACGTTGTTGATGCTCATTTATATACTCGTTTATTGCTGTTTTTGTCGCTGATTTCTAAGCTGTTTAAGCTCTTGTTAATGTTCACGTTGCCGTTATGGTAACCAAAACTAAACGTGTCTCGAATCACTTGCTACACGTGTAATTTACATTTTGCATACTCAGAAAAAATCTTTTTCGAGACTCTGGTGCATGACAATGATTTTTTGTATTAAAGCTTCTACTACCTACTATAAGGTAGAAGAAGCAGAATGATGATTATCTATATTTTGGGTCGTGTCCTTTATCACGAACACAAGTTTTCAGTAGAAAGGTGAGGTCATCGAAAATGTGTCTCATCCGTGTCCTCCAACCACCTCTGTTAATGACGATAACGTCGCAAAAGTTGATTGAACTTCTTCTTGTTACAGAAGTATTAACAGCAGCAAGTCAGTCGTTTCTTCTTTTCGCTATTTGGATTCAATTCAAGAGACCAAGTGTAGCAAGACGCAAAACATCAGAGATCTCTCAGAGGTGGAGTGTTTTTGATCATTCGGACAATATGGTCTAGCCACTGTTGCAGTTGTCAATGCTCAAGCACTATAAATCTTAAGCAGAATCTTTTTCTCGAAAACTCTTAAGTCCGATTCATCAGATAATGTCTTTGTACATGCTTTCGCACCATAAAGCAGGACGGTATATCTCATTACACTCCAAGGGCACAGTGCTTCGAGAACGTCGTGTTAGCATCAGATAGACAGCAAAAGATCACCACCATCAAAATGCTCGAATCGTTTTCAAAAACTGACTCGAGTAGATATCGAAAACAAAATGGTTGACAACGGCGGAATGCCGAATATTCATCATCACAACACCTATTAACAAACTTAAGAATTTTTAAGTTTTAATCAAACCCAAAGCCGTCAGTTTAAACTGATTTTGCTTATCGTTCATCTATTAATCTAATTCTGGGCAAAAGCAAAATTTGCAGTTAAATATGTTTTTTATTTGAAGGTGTCAGCTCAAGACAAGCACTCCGACAATGAAGAAAGAAAATACCTTATCTGCTTCAATGAAAAAATACGCGGAATCGCTGATGGTTATCATAATATTGATGGTGCTGTGAACTTCAATTCAATGGTCGTATTTGCTTACTTAGGAATCAGCATTAATACCTTATGATATACCAAATACGTTTAGATAAGGTTACCGTGAGTCTTAGTGAGTTTAGTATAAATATCAGCGTGATACGGTGGTTTCTCTTTTAATTTATGATGAAGAAAGCCTATGAAAATACACAAACCATAATAATCAACAGGCGTTAGCAACGCAAGATCTTTTTTCACACCGAAATAATTTTGAATTGGCTGACGACTGGCGGCTTTTTACGAAAGAGAGAAAGGTGAAAAAAGAAGTTCTCAAAATATACTTCAGTAATGATCATATTCAGAACACAGTCACCACTTGTTATTTGAACATTTTTTTAATATTAAAAATTCAAATAATAATTTATAATTAATAATTATTTAATATATGTATCTACCTACTAGATTATATTTAATTTATGTATTTTTGTGGAAAAAAAGTACTCACAAGTAATTGCATACAAGCATGTTCTTCCAGAATGTTCATCGTAAGTATAGTCTTTCACATATGTATTTGCATATAAAAGTAACATCACTTAAGAGAGAGAGAGCAATGAGACTGCTACTACATGTAACCAACAAGCAGCTGTGACAGTTACAATTGCTGGCAATTTGTTCGCGCGACAATACACTCGAGATGTTGGTGGCAGCGAAAGGCCACAATACTCCACGGAAATTTGAAATGTGCACACATTTCTTTCTACAAACAAATATACATGCTTACTTAAAGCTGAACTGAGGTAATAGGTACATACATGATCGGCATATTTATCAGCGAACTCCGCTATTAAGTTTTGATATATTAAGTAAAATGTACTTAAAATGGATTTAATAGAACTCCCAAGCAATTTTTCCAAGCTATTGATTAAAAAGCTTCCCAAAAGGAATTATTGGATTTATTGAGTATAAATAAATTAAATAAAATTTGTTAAACTTCGTTTTTCAAGTTGGAATTTCCACTTTAAAATAATGGGAACTATATCTTTATCGGAATATCATTGACCTTTTTATAATAAATTTATATGGCACTGATGAATTTTAATGAACCAATTCTGTACCCTGTTGGTCGACCACTTTTTACAATTTTTCTCTCATCAGTGTAAAACTTTTCTGTTTTCTCGGCGAAAAGCTGCGACAAGTAATTTTCATAGGCTTCTCTTGAAGCCAACTTTACTCCATTAAGCGAGCTCTGCATTGACCGAAACAAATGGTAGATGCTAAAAGGACAGGGCTCTATGGTGGATGCATCAAAATTTCATATGTCAAGCTCTCCCAGATTTTGCCGAGTCATCAAACATGTGTTCCTGCTGGAAAAGGAGGCCTTCTATCTAGATAGTTCTGGCCGTTTTTATCGATTGCTTGCTTCAATCTCATCAGTTGTTGATGGATTTGAGTCGTCACGAAGTAAGTAGAAAATTGCGAAGAGTTTAATACCGTTACCTAAGATATTATGGTACAGAGAAATCAAACCGGTGAATAAGGAGCTCTTAGAAAAGTTCTATAACCAAAAATAAAGTTGAGGAAGCATATAACTAATGGAGTATTATAGTCTGTTTTCATTTCTCGATAGTTTAGATATTGATAAAAAAGATATATATTAAAGAATTTTTATAAGAATGGTATACCCTTTTAAAGAAATGTAACTAGAAAGTGTCAAAAAATTTAGATTTTGAGAATGGTGAATAACATATAGTCAACATTTTTTCGATTTATATTCCTTTCCTTGCAAATTAGGCTTTTCCAAATCAATACAAATGGTACTAGTACTATTTCCAAAGCCTTAATTTAATCGAAATTTTATCCCGAATACTGAAAACCTTTGAAAAATTAGCTGAGACCGCATAAACTTAAAAGCTCTCAGATGATATCAAATATATTAAAACCATTGTCACTTCGACAGAGCAAGCAAAGTTAGTATTGCTGCAAAAGGAACGGATATGTTCTTAGAGTACATTACAACAGTCATACGCCGTCTTGGGGCCTATTTGTCGGCTACGATGGGTCAAAGTTTTTACAAGTGAAAGAAGTTGGCTTGAAAAAAAATGTTTGCACCAAGATGGGAGGCGTACCCATAATATGAAGTGTAAAGTGATGCAAAAGAAGGAAGCAACAGGAAATGAGACAAAAGTAAGGCGAACAAGGAGTGACAATATGGAGTGCCACTAAGACACGATAAAGGAGTGGAAAGTAGCAACACTAGAGTAGACAATCGCAATGTTAGTGCATTGGTCGACGGATGCAGGCAATTGCAGTTAAAGCAGAAACAATGTACTCACAAGGAAACACACACATACAGACATATGCAACAAAAGCTATGTTTGTAGAATAAGTAAGCCAACCCACACACCCACAACATACACAGAGACTCAGTGCAACACCAGCTGCTGCACAAAACATTGCTGTCGAGTCAAGTGGGAAACACGGCATTGCCTCGGACAGCAAGAATAACAGTACGGGCGAGGCACCGACATTGCTGAGTAAAGCAACCGGCGCTTGCAAGCAGGTAAAGAGATAATGGTCAAATGTGGCGGCGGCAGTTGGCTTCGGGCTCTCGAGAATTCCAACTGCGAAATTTCTGTGTTGCTATTTTCCAAAACGAAGAAGATGAAGAAGAGCGCACAATTTCCACAACGAAGTGCAGAACTCGCTGCGAGTTGCCTTCAACTTGGCATTTTTTCTCGTACAACATGGGCACATTGCAACAATGCTAAAAGCATTATGTTGCTACAACAACAACGACACAACAATCCTGCCGTGCAACATGTAATTGAGTGTGTGTGTTGGTGTGCGTGTGGCAGTAGAGCAAAGGAAGCAAGCAAGTGTAGCATTAAGTGGCGCATTGGCCTCAAATGGGCCAATGAACGGAAAAAGCACAAATCAGCAGCATTGCAAGCAGAAGGCGTTGGCTATATGCGGGTGACAATGGCAGCATTGAGAAAATAGCTCAAATGCTACTTCACCATTGCAGCTGCAATTGTTGGCGGAATGTACGCATTGCTGGCAGTGGACGTGTTTCCTGTTGGCATAACATTGTCCAAGGGGAGCAGCATGCAGGCGCGTCTCCAGTTACCATGTACCGAGTGTGTCTGTTCCATTTCGCAATCGGACAGCGTAAAAAGCGATTTGAAGTGTGCGTTACTCCGTAACAATATTTATTAGAATTAGTGTGTATCTGCGTGAAGAAAGACGAGTGCGGACGGGTAAAAGGTAGAAAAACTCTTGCAAAGCCGTAAGCGCACTGTACTGGCATATTTTATAATAATACATACACAATACTGTATGTGAGAACTGTTAATCGATTAATCTAAAAATTTAATTTCGTATACACCAAAGTCATAACACGCTTCAGGCTTCGTTCTGGATACCGTAGCAGGTTAAACTCCTACTTGTCCAGAATAAACCCTGACACATCAAACATATATCCGGCGTGCAATGAGTTCTCGCATGACAATATCCACCTCTTTGCAAGTCCTGCTAAACCTACACATCTGATGCCATTATCTCTTTGGTCCGAGCTGGTCAAAACATCACGTTCCCTGGGTCTGCCGTTGGATAACGTCGATGACAACTTATTTTATCCTTACCATCCTAATGTGGATTAGGTACGAGTAACAAAAACAACAACGACACACTTTACAAAAAACTTTTCAAACATGAAGTCGACTTTGATTGGTAGTTTTGTACGACAGCTATATGCTAAAGTTTTCCAATGTCAACAATTTCTGCAGAGAATATTGCACTGTTGGAGGTTATAATTCATGCTAAATTTCGTGAAGATAGATACTCAAATAAAAAAGTTTACCATACAAGCGTATGATTTTGATCGAACTATTTGTATGACAGCTATATGCTCTAGTGGTCGGATATAGTCGGTTCCGACAAGTAAACAACTTCTTGAGGTGAAAAGGACGTGTGCATAATTTCAGATCGATATCTGAAAGATTAAGGGACTAAATAGTTCACTTACGTATATACAGATATATGGATCTGGCTAAATCTAGTCAGCTCGTTTAATTGATGATTTACAAATATATTTTATGGGATCTTTGTCGTATCCTTTGGAAGTTTAAATCATCGTGGCAAACTCAATAAGCCCTGTATGGGATATTTTTTAACAATTGAAGGAGATAATGTTGGTAAAAGTTGAACAGTGATCCTTTTTGGTACAAAAATCTACTTGGTTTGGTTCTAGGGACCACAAAAACTATTAAATTATCAAAAGCTAATTGAGGTGACTAAATTACAATTCCCGATTGACTTCCAAAGCGTGCTAACTTCACCCTAGCGTGACCACTAGCAAAGTCGGGTAGAAAGTATTGAGATATTACCATTACTTATTTCTTCAGACAACTTTGACAATAAATGTTCGTCCAATTTTTTAGCCCACCGTATGTTTATCTTCTAGAAAGTGTTAACTCGAAGCCCTTCAAAAATGAACTTTACCTTGAATAAATAATTTATTGGAACTCTGGCATATTGCTCTGTGCCTAAGCTTCTTGCTACCACTTATGACTAACATGCAACGAGCTCAGGCTATATCTCAAGTAAACAAAGGAAACATTTTGGAAAGAATTAGACATTATTTGCTGTCTCATTGGCTCTAGAGTGTCCAGCGATCCCGCTATGCTTTATAAAAATTGCACTGAAAAGTTCTTATTCCTGATAAGTTGACTCCCGATAGGCTATGTAATCGTCCAAAGCACTTCAAAGGATATGACTCTGAGTGTAATGTGATTGCTCCAAGACAGTCGGCTGCTTCCACTTCGTCTTCTTTATTGGCGTAGACACCGCTTACGCAGTATTATTTCATACCATGTATACCTCCTTCATGTCTTATTAAGCTTAAACAGTAAGAATTGGTCCAAAACACGACAAAGCTTTACTTTTTCACAGAAAATTATTTAGGTCGGATTTTTTTTCTTTGAGTGTGCTTTTATTTCTTCTTACTACATACATGCGATCTATGCTTTCTGTTTGTGGTTTCAATAATCATATATTTTAAGGTGGGCTCATCACAGCTGGTCAACGTTGTCCCTTAGAAAGGAGAAACTACATATACACTTCACTTCCCATTAGAAGAACGAAAATGAATAAAAACATGTATTTATATAAACAAGTCTTTTACTTTATGTGAGACTCTTACTTCTATAAAGGTAGCCTAAGAAATTTGTCCCATAATAATCATAACTAAACCACATCAATATTGCAAATTGCTATCTAATATACACACAGCTTGAATATACCCAACGGTAGTCGGTGTTACTGAATTTATCAACGAGCTGCTTAACCTCCAGCACTCAATGCCTGAAAGTTCACTACCGCCTCTACAACAAGCTCAACACTTCATTATGCATTTGATGAGTTTCATTGCCGCTCGCCACCGCCAACAATTTCGAGCATGCAATTCAAGTGAGTCAAGCCGAACCAGCCACAGCCGCACACACACACCCCCACACTTCATAGAAGGGAAATTATGTGAATGCCACAACAAAGTGTACTTGCCATAGACTACACGACATCCTTGGCTGCTAACCATGCTTTATCCCGTAATCGAGCGCATCACCAGCTCCAGCGCCGCGCACCGCACAAAAGCGGCAAAGTCAGAAGTAGTAAATAATTGTTTAGCTTTATGACTGAAGGCAGCAATGCGGTGACTGCAGGAGTGCAGAGCGGCAGTGGCAGCGCTGCCCCGGTGGAAGAGGTGCATGGCATTTTTTAGTTGCAATGCAGCAGAAGAAGCGCATAATTTGCGGCATTTTTCGCTCCAAGTGGAATATTAACACCGCATACTTAACATGTATGTATGTATATGTACCAGTGTGTACAACTGTGTGTTTGCTTGTGTTTGTTTGCATATATTTAAAGGTTCATTGGTTCAGTGGCACGCAGACTGCATTGACGCTGTTCGCCATTCATGATGAGGAGCTGATAAGCATAATGCATGCGGCTAGACAGCATAGCCCTTGCATAGATGCATACATACATATATATACACACATATATACACACTTACACGCGTAAACATAAATAACACACAAGCGATTCGCTATACAAAGTAAGAGCCAATTAATTTAAGCATTTATGTGCGAGTGTGTGTGTGTGTCTTTCTTTATTCCGCATATATGTATGAGTGTGGAGCAAAATATTGCTCCTCGGCTGCCACGGTCCAAGCATCATTTAATTAAGTTGCTCACCAAGCATTTTACGCGGCAATAAGCCGAGTCGCAGTCTTCACGGCGTCTCAGTCTTCCGCTGGCTCATTTGCCTTGCTCTACTTTATGAGCCGAGCCCAACTACGCCTCAGCGTCTTATCAACTAAACGGCTCATTTACTGTCTGTTCGCTTATTCTTCGCCGTGCCTTATTTACTACTTTGCCTTACGTTCCTTCAGCATTGTCCATGGCGGTCTCGGTGTCTTATCGCTTTCAATAAACATAAAAATAAAGTTGCTTAGGTAATTTTCTTTGAGCAGCAAGCGAATTTATTTATTTTCAAATAATTATTCTTCACGCTCATAGTCGAAGTGTTAGAGCGTAAGTAGATAGATATTAGGTTTTAATTAAGTGCAGCAAGTTCACGAAGTGTTAAAGTGAAGCTTAGCCAAGTTGGTATATTAGTAGATAGCTGGACTTAGCTAAAATATGTGTTTCGAGCAAACAGAAATAAGAGTTGGAGTTTGGGAATGATCGAAGTAACTTAAGAATTTCATATTGCAAAGACATAACTACAAATCTTGGATTAATTTGAGGAGGATTTTTGAAAAAACACATTCGAGGTTAATAAGCAAATTTTGTGAGGCAAATGCTATTAGATATGGAACACTAAAATAAAGTAGTGAAGGAGCAGCACATTTTGAAAAGACTTTCCCTTCTGTGGCTTGATATTTTCGCATATAATTAATGTATATAGGCTCATTGTGAACCGAAGTCCCAATTAATCTATGTTAGATTATATAAGAGAACTGTCCTACCATCTCGTTGAAAAATTTAAGCTCGATTCTGATTTTGTGCTTTCAATTTCTCTTTCATACCAAAACGTATGTTACGATCATAAATTTAGAAGCTTTACCGCTCTCCAATAAAACTTCAAATCCCCACAGAGTATTAAAATTGCTTTCTAATTATCTGCATTACTATTTACTGTAATTATAAGTTATATAAATCTTGATTTATTTCGTTTTAAACCTGTCTCCTCGGCCTTCTGTTTCCATCTCCGATTGAATGAGTTGGGAGGCTTGCATTTCTATGTCAACATAAAAAGCGCGAAGCATAAAATGCGTTATGAAGTCAGAGAATAATCTAAGTCTGCCTTTTAAATTTAAAATACTTATACATACAAACAATTTGAGATTACCAACTACTTTAGCTTGAAAAATGTATAAGAAGACCACTTTGGTAGTTTCAAACATAGTTGTTGAGCGTTCTTGTTCGATAATTTGTTTTTTAGGAGAACAACTGCTTTCTATACTCTTACAACCTTTTTCTAAAGAGCAATGCAGTTTTGTAATTTGTTACTTATTATGATGAAATGCATATTATACCCTGAGGTGTATTAAGTTTGTAACGAAGACCCTACAAATATATATAAGATCAGTATGATGAGCTATGCCCGTCTATATATACCCGAACTATTCCCTTCGTTTTTGAGACATCGATCAGAAATTTTCCAGGTGTTCTTTTCTCCCCGTAAAAGTCGGTATCGGATCCCTATAGCACACAGCTGACATACAAACTGAAGGATCGAAATCAAGTGCTTGAAAGGAAAATTTTGTATTTGACGAATATCATCAAGACATTTGACCGCAGATTGGAACGCTGTAACAAGAAGTTGTCATACTTTGTCTTTGTTAGCAGCTGGAAAGTCATCTTCAGTATCTAGACGACGAGCGCAGACAACAGTCAATGCAATTACTGAGTGGGGATCTTAGTGGCACAGAAAATTAAATGATACCAAATCAATTCAAGCCGACTTTACCTTGAAAAATCGACAAATCGTCCGATTGATAAAAATAATACTCTTCGTACCATCAAAGATGCTACGCTATGCTGGAAAGAGCATGTCAATAAAAAGGAGTGGGCTTAATATGAAATTTGTCCAACTTTGCCCCCAAGTTGGCATGAAGTCCACTCTAGAAATCGAAAACCCGCTGTTAATATACAATCTCGTTTTAAAACCAGTTTGGGCTTACGGAATCCAACAGTAGGGTTGCTCAAGTCAAAGCTTCATTGCCAGCATTCAACGCTTTCAAAGTAAGGTAATAATGACTTTAGTTAATGCTCCTTGGCACGTTAGATCTGCTGACCTGCACCGTGATCTAGGCGTGAATTCAGTAATAAATGAAATATCCAAACTGAGGCTTAGACAATACGTTAATAAGCTGGATGAGAAATCCGTTTGAAACACAAGAAGCCTTCCGACCAAGTAAGAGAACAGTAGCAGCAAGTGCATTTATTAAAATTTAGCATTTAAGTATTTCTTCTAATTAATTAGAAAATAATTGCTTGTTAGTATTTTAACTTTATATACTAGGGACAGATGTAAAATAATAAATAAAAAAAAGCTAACATACGCTTAAGATCGAGTTCTTTAAGGAATGTTTAAATAATGGGTTGTCAAAAAAGTCTTGCGGTATTTTTATTGAATCAATTCGTGTGCCACCCATACATCGAGCTTCTTAGTGACTCCAAGCTTCTTCAAATGGTTTATAACGGTTTGATGACTACTATGCCAGTCTCTTTCGACCAATTCAGCGATTTTATTGCAATTTTCGACGACAGGCCTTCCGGAGCATAGCGCATCTTCGACCATCTCTACACCAGAACGAAAACGTTGAAACCATTGTTGTGCGGTGGAAATGGAAACTGTATCGGCTCCATAAACTGCACAAATTTTATCGGCAGCTTGAGTTGCGATTTCGTCTTATTGTAGTAGTACTGTAAAATATGCCGTATTTTCTCTTTATTTTGCTCCATGTTTGCGACGCTTTAACTCACGAACGACTTAAAAGAAACGGCAGTCAATCAGACACATGTAAGCGAGTGAAATGAGCTTTCCAAAAAGGTACAGCATGACCCGATGTGACGAATAAAACTAGAACTACGCGCTTTCAGCGCCCACTAGCGAAAATACCGCAAGACTTTTTTGACAACCTAATATATAGCTTTTATGCAAAGTAAGTTAACTTTTTGTCTTGTTTTCATGAATGTTTAATTTTTGTTATATATATTAATTACATAAACTCCTCGAAATCTGCTTCGTAATGTTCAGAGCAGTATTTTACGATTGGATTCACAAATGGACTTTTTTGTAGCTCATTACGGATAATTTTGGTGTCGCTCATTGTGTTAACACGGTCAACATGAATCCAACAATTCAGGTCGGGTAACTTACCATATTATCACTCACAATACATCTTCAATTTATGCTTTGTATTTTTCCACGTCGTCCTCTTGTTTACAAAGAAAGCAGTTTGGGCGCCAAAACGTCTATGAGTGAACCATCACCTATTCTTCAAAGTTGGTAACCAAGCTCTAATCATATGTAGTTTGCTGTTTCCTGTTTAAGGAAAATTTTGAAATATACTATGCCTAGTCTTTCCAGGTATTATATGATTGGAAGTTGTAGGTATGTTTACTAATTGATGCGAGAGTTTTCAAATAAGCATGCTAGGCATTTAAGCGTTTGTAACGTCACAAAAGGCCACATGGAATTTATATATTGACTTAAATTTGTTTCGGTTTATATTTCTGATGACAAAATTAGCGTCAGTAATAAAATTTGGAAAGGCAGTTTTAAGATTTTTTTCTTATACAAAAATATGCAGAATACCTGATCCATTTCTTGCTATGTTTAAATGCTTGGCCTCCCGTGGACTGAAGTGCTTTGTTAGTCTGACTCATCATGAGTTTAATCGAATATGTTCGTAATTCTAAAAAAAAAGAACTGAGTCAGTACATTACCACAAATTATTTTTGAGGTGAATTTTTTCCCTGCAAAGTCATTTTCCTTAGGTGGAAGCAGGCACTTGTCACTTCGTGCCAGCTTCGGATTATAAAGGGGATGTATTAGAGGTTCCCAACCAACTCTCGAAGCTTCTGCCAAGGCACTAGCGTTATTTTGCTTTCATTAGCTAAAACTGACCGTTTCGGGGCAATTACTTTTGTTGCATATAGTTTGTGAGGCTTGTTTTGACAGCTGTATTCATATAAATAGAAATTATAGCAACACTTCAAGAATTTCGGGCAAAATGTTTAATTTGTTATTATTTAAATAACAAATTGTGAAATTCCATTGCTTAAGTCGTCGAAAGCTCTCAGCCTATTTAATAAATATAAGATCATTGAAATTATTCATTAGGAATTAGCTTAATTACTAATAATTTAAACACCAGCAAGCTTTAAAATGTTTCAAGAAATATTCAATGTGATTTAAACCTATACATTTTAGCACATATAAGTTCTTTAATATGCACAACTTGAATTCTTAAATGTGTATATTTATGTGTGGAAATTAATTACATATAAACATGCGTCATTAGAGTGTATTAATTAAGAATTTGTGCAGAAATATATATAAGCAAATGCCTAAGAATTTTCGGTTATGCAGATATGTGAACTCAAAAACATACATCTAAACAGTGCTTGCATGATTTTATACATTTTAAGCCCAGCTTAATCTTAAGAGCCTAAAGAAACCTCATAAGTAAAACCGCAATAAACTTGTGAGCAGATTTTCAGACAGCCTTGACAGCAGATTTGCTTGCCGAACACGCATTTACACAGCAGCATGTAAATACTGGAATACTTATATACTATCTATATATGAAATGTATATCCACAGATATGAACATTAGGGTGTAAAGGCCACTAAAGTTTCAGTTTGACTTTCCAGTACAAAATTTTATGCTCTATAAAAAGGGCTCCAATGATTTTTTCCATAAATGCACTGAGGCTCAGTAATTTTGTATGTGAGTAATCCACATCGTATGAGCAACACATAATTTGTTGGGCACTTGTATGTCAATGCATTTGTTGCTCAACTTCAGCTGCGTATTACTTTTAAAGGAAGGAGGAAGGAAAAAAATCATTAAGACCTTTTTTTATAGAGAGTAAAATTTTTTATTATAATATCGCCTTTTGAAAGTTGTGAGATTATCTGCTTTGGAGATAAAATACTTATGGCAAAAGATAAAAAAAAAAAACCATAATAATTACTTGAGAAAAATAAAATGATTTCTTTTTTATGAAGAAAACACTTCGAATGTATATTTTTAATTCTACAACTAAAGCAAAAGGTGGCGTTTGCAAAAAAAACATCAACTTGTGAAATAAGAAACACCTTAATGCGTATATATACTTCTGAATATTTATTCAAATGTTCAGTTGAAAGGATTAGTGTAATTGTTTTTCGGGTGGGGGGCGTCACTGAGACATGCATAGCATAGTAATTTTGTATACAACAAAAAACCCCAAAGCGATTACAAGAAGAAGCAACATTTCAATACAATAGTAAGAACAATGCAAAATAATATCAATAAAAAAGGCGACAAGACTGCTGGCAGCAATTCGCAAAAACAAAAAATATGCAGAATAAAAAGAAAAGTTGATTAGAAAAGTCATTGCTAGAATTACGCGTACCAGCTGTGTTTTGCTATTATTCGTCTGCTGCAGGCTTGTTGCTCTCTTTTTAGCACTTTTTAGGGTTAAGCAACATTTTTGTTTCAGTCTTTTATTATTGTTGTGGTCTGTTGTAAACCTGACTGAAATACAGAAGTGCGAAATCTCCAGCCAAAGCCTGCTTTTAGCAAAGCAACTATGCAACAACAACTATAATCAACTTTGTGGAGGCATTATATAAAATAATAATAAATATGTGGACACAAAAACGTTCAGACGGTAGCCAAATATTATTTTCAAGGTCAGCTTAACCACAAACAAAGTTGATTTTCTTCAATTGCATTTCATAAGTACATATTGAGTACGTATGTGAATGAATTTGTCACGCTTGAATGCCTTCTAACTGATAATATGTCAAGCCTTTGTGGTTTTGCGAACAATTTTCTAATTTCATTCAGTTGACTGCCAAAAATATTTATTTTGTTATTAACGAATTTAATTGAGCTTAATTGAATATTAATCGCGAATAGATTTGCTGATGCTTAAATTTTCTAGTAGTAAAACATTTCAATGACAGGACTCAATGGCAAAGAAAAGTTAAATTTTTTTCAAATTGAAATTATATAAAAAAGCGTAAATTTGGGTGGTTAGTTTTTGATATAAAAATTTTTAAAAATTTATTTCAGGCTAAATTAAAATCTCGCATGTATTTCTATTTTGTGAAAGGCACTTGCTTGGTACTGATAGCAAATTAGCAAAAATGTAACCTTTTATCAGAAAATATAGGTTTCACCAAATAAAAAACTTTAGATTTTTAAAACAATTTGTTATTTGACTTGAAATTTTTTATTGAAAACTGTGTTTTTCGATATTAGGTCAACATAAGGAGAAATAATAAAATTACAGTATATTTGGAACATAGGAGAATAGAAGTAAAAAAACCTAAAACTCTGTGAATTGCATTTTTGATATAAATTTTGAGCTTATATGAAAAGAGTCTAGAAGCAAAAGTTGTAGATATTTTCATTGTCTTCAATATTGCCACATAAAATTTTTCTATAGAAATCATAGTTTAGCCAAAAATGAAGATAAACGATTCTTAGCTCTTAAAGATTCAGCTACGCCTGTCTCCTTTTTTCAAACTTTCGATCGCCCAGAAATTATTTGTAACTTTAACACTTAATTTCTATTATTAAATCTTCCATTTCTGTTGAGTTTCATCCTTCTCTAATTTCTTTTTGTTTTTTAAGTGATCCATAAGCACTGTGTGATTGGTAAAATAAGTGAACTTGGTAATTGCTTTCCTAAACATTTATTTTTCATTCTGTTTGGCATTAAAATGAATTTCCAAAATGATATAATATAATGAAAAAAATTTCAAAATTTCAACATTTATGTATTTAAGTGAGACATAAGCAATCGTAATACTCAAAGAGTAGTCCGCCTTGTTTCGTCCCAAAAAAACTTCACCGGATTAGCGGCCAAGGATCGATGAAGTCAGTCTCTGTTGCTCTGTTCTGATAAGAACCATATTCTAGTTAGGACGTACCTCGTCCATCCATCGTAATAGTGCATGCCCTCTTAAGACCGCCGTTTCAATTCACAAAATAGAGAGCATTTGGTTGGTTGGTCAGGTTTCACATTCGATTATATGGGTTTACAGTATAATTCTTCATCACAAGTCACAAGCCCATGAAAAAGCGTAAAGCAACCTTCCTAATATGCAAAATCGTCTTTCAATTTCAGTTCACGATCCCAGTTCCTCATCTCCAAACCTTTTTGACCGTCCCGGAAACTCTTCCTCTTTAAAGCCAAAAACCACTTTTTAATTGAGCAAATCTTTTTTGGCGCATTTCCCCAGCTGGATGATGTTCAGCATATACATCCACCATAATACGATGACTTTCTGCTGTTGTTTTCCTCACGAAGTCCGACATATCCGAGTGAAAAAATATCGTCTTTTACACTTCAGAAAAAGCACAGGAACAATCACTTTTGTTACCTGAAATTGAAGCTCGTGATCTCAGCGAAATTTGGTTTCAATAAGACAGCGCTGTTTTCCATACATTACATCAATCAATGCATTTTTTGAGAGAGCACTTCGGTCAGCAGATAATTTCACATTTCCGGCCGGTCGTTTGGCTACCAAAACCCTTTGATATCACTCCTTTAGACTTTTTCCTGTGGAGAAATGTAAGGCCAAAATCTATACGGACAATCCCGCTTCAATTCAAGCCTTGAAGCAAGTCATCACGTGTGTCATTCGCCGGTTACCAGTCGAAATGCTCGAACGAGTCATCGAAAATTGCACCCAACGGATGGAGCATCTAACACGTAGCGGAGGCAAATATTTGATGGAGATGCTCTTCAATAAGTAAATGTCAAAAAATGTTCTATCGAATGATAACAAAAACACTCCACATTTATTCTAAAGTTTCTAAACATTTTCTTTAAAAAATTAGGGAACCTCGTAATGGATAACCCTTTCTTTGCAACTTGCTAGGCAAAATATTTTCCAAATTCAAAAAATTTAAACAAATTTTCGATTTTAGATATAAAACCTACCCCTTATGCAACACAATGTAATTATTCCCTAATAAATTTGTTCTGCCTCTGCATGAAACTTTGCTTTAAATTTTGCTAAAATTCCATTAATTTTCTCTATTTTATTTTCTTCTCACTAAGTTATTCTAAACATTTGCCTGTTTTTGTTTTCCATTCACTGCAAATACATTTGTTCTGTGGCATACCTCATTACACATTTATTCGTGTTATTATTGTCACGCTTCGTGCGTCCGTTCATCGCTTTATGGCTTTGTACCGTTGTATTCTAATTTATTTCTTCCTCTTTTATTATGGCATTTATGTTTCATATTTTTGCCATTTTGCGTTTTGTTTATGCTTTTCAGCTGAGTTTGGTTTATTTATTTATTTATTTTCCCTTTCAGCACAAACAATGGTTGGCAACGCACATCTCACCGCATAGCCAGCCGCAGAGCCATGCATAGTTCAGGGTTAAGTTTATTTACTCCGCACATATTTTAATGTAATAAGCAAGCTTGTTTAGCAGCGACATATGCACACACATATGCGCAATTTATGCACGCATACACACATATGTACTATATTTACATACATATATATTTCTATATGCTTATACAATAAACACATTGTTTGCGGATCTAGTTTAGCTCACATGAACGCACCGACCTTAACCGAACTATTGCCAACTAAGCACGCTTTATTGTTTGTGTTTGTGTTGTTGTAAAAGTAAATGAGCCGGCAGCACAGCTTGTTAAACACATATATTAAATGTACATATTTTTGTATGCATATGTGTGTGAGAGCACATTTAAGAAACACATATTAAACAAAATTTTGCACATTTAAGCGTTCGTGTGAGTGTGTAGGTGCTCTCTAGCTCATTTTGCTGCGCACTGTGGTAATTTCTTCTTCTCTGTTTTATTGCGAATTTATGTAAATACAGCGTAAAGGCACATTACTGATAAAATATACACTTTTGCCACAATTGCCTATTCACATGTCTGAATGTGTGTGATCTTTTGCACTTGTTTGAGTTACTATGTGCATAAAAATGTATACATGTATATATATATATATATATATAATTTTATGCTTTGCTGATTTCCATGTTTGCTTTTTGGAATACATTTCTTTTTCCCTCACATATCTACGTTTCCTTTTTTTGTTTTGGTTTCTTTTTTCATTATTCAGGCTGCGCTAATCCCTTTGTTTTATTTCACTTAATTTGCTTTTAAAACCTCTTTTGGTATTTCGCATGCCAATTTGTGTGTTTCTTTTCCTTTGTATATGGCGTTCGCTCAGCCTAATATCCTCATTAATCTGTTAAGCGCTGTTTTTTTTCTTAGTTTGAGTGTATGTGCTTGCGGCTATTTGTAGATGTTCACCCATCCGCCTGTCTATATACACATAAACTCGTGAATTTATGTTGTACTTACATATGTATATTTGTATTTGCTCTTTTGTCTTCATTTTGCCAGCTTTTGGTGTTAAATATTTTGTAAGATTCTTATCTTTTTAAACTGGAATTTTAATTTGTGCAAATATATTAATGGAAAATGTATTTCTTTAATTCTATGGCTACTATTTTAGTAATACGATTTGCCTTTTCCTCGATATTGGCTTCAGCTGCAGCGATTGTCCTTTCATTGCCGCTAAATTTCTTTCAAGCGAGCATCCTATTGAGTTAACTTTATTCTTCTTCACAACTCTTATCAAGGTTTCACGGAACGCACCACTACCGAAGAGTGGTTGCGCAAAGCGCGAACAATATACGGGAAGCCTCTTTGGTGTTAACAGAATTTGTTTTCCAAAATTGTTTTTCATTAATATACCATATTTAATCTAGTAAAAAGCAAGAAGAAATCCACTATTTTTCCAATAGACAGCTTTAGTATTCTGTATTTCGCGTTGTATAAGCTCGGTCCAGAAAAACTTCTCAGTATTGCTAAAGCTTGTGTCAAAGATGGACACCAGCAAAGAGAAAGTATTCTATATATTACAGGTCGACATTTGGGTGCCACACGAGTTTACGCAGAAATTTCATATACCAAATAACCATATGCGAACCGCTGCTGAATTGCAACAAATTAAATTCGATTAATTGATGTGTGTTCGAATCGCTGTGAATCGGCACAAATGATATCAAAGCCTGGATTGACTGTCAGGAAGATTTTGCTATATGTTTGGTTTGATTGGCAGAGGATCATCTGTTGGGAGCTGCTCGTCTACAGCCAAGTTCTTAATTTGGATCTTGACTGTCAACAACTGGACCAGGAGCTTAGTTGGAAGGTGCCTTTAATACCATTATATAGTCTTGGCCTTGAACTAAGTCATTACTCTCCGTTCTTGTCTTTGGCGAATTATTTTGCTTCGAGAGAAACTTGTAATATCAGCTGTTCCACTATTTTTTCCATTAGAGGCGAGAGCTTCTAGGCAACTGGTATAAAATTACAGTCAAAATGGCAGCACATTTTCGGTGCATATTTGGCCAAAGCGGATCATTCTAACTATGCTAAATAAAATATTCAGTTAAACGCGAAAATTTATGACATTGTAGGACATTCCTTCTTATCAATAGAGTTACTTACTGTTGAGCCATATTTCTTAGTTAGGTTAGGTCCAAATATGAAACCTATGAGTTCACTTTTTGTGGCACTCTATCTCAGAAAAAGCTTTCGGCTTGCCTAGTATGTAACTTTATAATCAATATAGCTACGAGAGATATAACAGTCGGGTCGAAGCGTGACTCTATACGTAAATAACGGATTTGTTTAATTCATACAAAATTTGATATACTTGTATGTGACTTTTTTACAAAACATTTACTTTCAGCTCCCTTACCCCAAACTGAACGGTATTAATTTTACTCTTTTTTGGCATTAAAACCATGTGTTGATCTCGACCGTGAACACAAAACTTCGCTAGTTGCCTCTATTCTTTGCCAAGTCACGCCAGTTGTACATCTAAGCTCATTGTCCTTTCGTTGCGTAGTTGGGCGCTCTTGCTTCCGTTTTTCATCTTTAGGTCTCGAATTTAAATAGCATTTCGCTGAAGCATCATTTTCCAAAGGAACGACTTTACCTAACCAGTGCATTCGTTGAATTTTTATGCGCTTTACTATATCCATGTTGTCGCAGAGCTCATATAACGGGTGATTTTTTTGAGGTTAGGATTTTCATGCATTAGTATTTGACAGATTACGTGGGATTTCAGACATGGTGTCAAAGAGAAAGATGCTCAGTATGCTTTGACATTTCATCATGAATAGACTTACTAACGAGCAACGCTTGCAAATCATTGAATTTTATTACCAAAATCAGTGTTCGGTTCGAAATGTGTTTCGCGCTTTACGTCCGATTTATGGTCTACATAATCGACCAAGTGAGCAAACAATTAATGCGATTGTGACCAAGTTTCGCACTCAGTTTACTTTATTGGACATTAAACCAACCACACGAATGCGTACAGTGCGTACAGAAGAGAATATTGCGTCTGTTTCTGAGAGTGTGGCTGAAGACCGTGAAATGTCGATTCGTCGCCGTTCGCAGCAATTGGGTTTGCGTTATTCGACCACATGGAAGATTTTACGCAAAGATCTTGGTGTAAAACCGTATAAAATACAGCTCGTGCAAGAACTGAAGCCGAACGATCTGCCACAACGTCGAATTTTCAGTGAATGGGCCCTAGAAAAGTTGGCAGAAAATCCGCTTTTTTATCGACAAATTTTGTTCAGCGATGAGGCTCATTTCTGGTTGAATGGCTACGTAAATAAGCAAAATTGCCGCATTTGGGGTGAAGAGCAACCAGAAGCCGTTCAAGAACTGCCCATGCATCCCGAAAAATGCACTGTTTGGTGTGGTTTGTACGCTGGTGGAATCATTGGACCGTATTTTTTCAAAGATGCTGTTGGACGCAACGTTACGGTGAATGGCGATCGCTATCGTTCGATGCTAACAAACTTTTTGTTGCCAAAAATGGAAGAACTGAACTTGGTTGACATGTGGTTTCAACAAGATGGCGCTACATGCCACACAGCTCGCGATTCTATTGCCATTTTGAGGGAAAACTTCGGACAACAATTCATCTCAAGAAATGGACCCGTAAGTTGGCCACCAAGATCATGCGATTTAACGCCTTTAGACTATTTTTTGTGGGGCTACGTCAAGTCTAAAGTCTACAGAAATAAGCCAGCAACTATTCCAGCTTTGGAAGACAACATTTCCGAAGAAATTCGGGCTATTCCGGCCGAAATGCTCGAAAAAGTTGCCCAAAATTGGACTTTCCGAATGGACCACCTAAGACGCAGCCGCGGTCAACATTTAAATGAAATTATCTTCAAAAAGTAAATGTCATGAACCAATCTAACGTTTCAAATAAAGAACCGATGAGATTTTGCAAATTTTATGCGTTTTTTTTTTAAAAAAAGTTATCAAGCTCTTAAAAAATCACCCTTTAGTTTGTGTTCCATCTTCACCGATATTCATCAAATACGCAAACGGCTCCAAAGACCTTCCAAAAAAAAAGTCTCACAAATGCTTTAAGTGCTGTCAATCTCGGTTCGTCATCGTGCGTGTTTCTGCGACAGGAATAATGAGAGACTAATAAAGCGTAATTTTTGTTTATCCAGACAGAAATATACTTCTCAATTGCTGCCTAATGTCAAGAGTTATTCTGCGCTTACTCTACAGGATCATTGTTATTTTTGGTAAATTAAATGCTGATTTCTAGATGTACAAATTCCAGCACTTTTTCAAGTTTATAGTTGCCAACAGTGACGTAGTTCTCAAACCACGAGGAATAATTGGGTGTGGCCAGGTACTTTGTCTTGCCTCCTTTCCAACAAGGCCAACCTTTTTCGCTCTTTATAACAGAGAAAGGGCTGTACGGTTTGCTCTGTTGTAGAAGCTTATGCGATCAATACCATCTGCGTAATCCAAATATAGCCACTGCGGTCCAGATTTGAGACACGTATCACTTTTTCCAATCTTATATTGATGAAAGTACAGGGAATCATCGTATCGTGGATCTTCACTGGGATTCGTTTCTTTTACAAAAGCTAACTAAGGCATAAATTTAAATTCTAATACAGTTCTTAGTATGTATAAATGCATAGTAATAGTGATGTATTGTAATGAGCTGCCTAAATGAAGTATAAATCAATAAACAAGTGTATATGCCCTGTCTTCCATGAAGGAAGTTCCATAACCGATACATTCTTTGTCGACTTCTCGAAATGAAAATCTAGTTATACCCCCGGGTTTTTTGATTTGAAATCTACTATCGCAGAATCCACTTTTTTGGTATGAATCAAATAATGCAAACATACTTCCTTAGTTTTATTGATATTTGGTCGTTGACACCCACTCCCACTTCTGATTTGACGCTTAGTGGTTTCAATGACATAAATAATATGTAGTATCTCTTCCAGGGGAATAAGAAGATACTTAGCACAATCATTTGAAAAATTTAACTGTGTTATCCTCAGAAGACTTTTTCTAGGTCCATGCAGTACGTTCATGAGAATATGTATATCCAACAATACAACAACCCAGTTGGTAAATTTATATTCAAATAGATACGCTATCACTTTATTACCCTTGCATATTTCACGATTTCACTATACCAATGCAACTATCTTTATTTATTAATGGAAATGTGCTGTCAGAATGAAATATGCTTCCCAATGTGTTATGTCAATTTTTATCGGATGCGCTGTTAGTCAAAAATTCGTCAGCGCTTTTGGCCAAGCAATGGATTATGTGCGTCGCACCGTTTCGCTTGATTTTCTCTACCATTTGTTCAATCAAAAATCAATTTGTGCATTTAGTAGTGAAATTCCAATTTGTTTTAGCAAACACACACACTTACAGCGCCACTCTATATATACATATATATGTATATGTGTGTGTGTGTGATAGAGCACTATTGCAATGAATTCTTTTATATGTATGTACGCTTGTGCACGCCAGCGATTCCCCGGTTGGCTGCATTTTTGACGAATGGAACATTATCAGTTTTTTGGCCATCTTTCCGCATTTTATTCATATACTCTCACTTGAAAATATTTTACGCATTTTTTATGCGCATTTGTAATTTTTTCCTCTCTCTCTTTTCGGCTGCGCTGCTGCTTTGTATGCATTATAAATTATTCAATCAATCGGCATTTAAAAACAATGTTTTTTCCAAAGCATTTTTCAACACGCTGCCCATGCAGTATTTACGAATTTAATTTGGAAGTTGGCAAATCGCTTTCGTTGCGAAATTTCAATATTCAATTATATTATTATCGCGGCATTGGATGCAACGAGTATGCACTATTAAAATGAAGCGAGGCAATGACAATTGCATGGAATAAATTACGAAATAAATAAGTAAGGTGTTGGCTGCTTGCGAATGGGATTCAAAAATTCTCACAACAACCAGTTCTGTGTTATTGATATTGAACCGGATTTTATCGGCTCCCAAACTGTTATTTCCATGATCGAACCAAATTTGAATTGGTAAGTAATGGGAATAAAAAGTTGGATGCATAAGAAAGAGGAACTACCTAGTCGACCTATTGTTGAAAAAGTCGATGAAATTATGGAAAAGATTGACCAGAACCATCACATAATATTCATCATCAAACGGTTTTGAACCATTTAAGAAAGTCTGGCTACAAAAAGAAGCGCGATGTTTGGGCACCACATGAAATTTCTGTGAGAAATTTAATGGACCGAATTAACATCTGCGATTCTTTGCTGAAACGAAATGTAATCGAATCACTTCTGAAGCAAATGATAGCAGGTGACGAAAAGTGGATCAAATACGACAATAATGTGCGAAAAAAATCAGTGTCCAAGCGTGGTGAAGGTCAACAAATGGTCGCAAAGACAGGATTGACGCCTCGAAAGGTTATGCTGAGTGTTTGGTGGGATTGATAAGAAATCATCCACTATGAGCTGCTCCGGCATGGTCGAACGATTAATGCTACATTTTACTGTTAACAGCTGATGAGATTGAACTAAACAATCAAAAAAAATTGTCAGAACTGATGAACAGAAAGAGCTTCGTCTTCCCTCAGGACAACGCTAGACCACACATATCTTTGATGACTCGACAAAAACTGGCAGAGCTTGGCTGGAAAGTTTTGATGCATCCACCATATAGCACTGACCCTGCACCATCGGACTACTATGTATTTCGGCCAATGCAGAGTTCCCTTAATGGAATCAAGTTGGCTTCAACAGAAGATTGTGAAAATTACTTGTCGCAGTTTTTCGTCGAGCAATCAGATATGTTTTAATATACACTAATGGAATAATTTCTCTAGCGGAAAAATTGCAAAAAGTGGTCGAAGCTCATTATAAATATAAAAAAAGTGAAGTGAAGTGAAGTGTGATTAGAAATATGAAAACACTTTTTCGACTACCCTATTTTTTAAGCTTGTAATTCCATAAAAATTTCCTAATCTTCAAAATTTATCTAAAAGCTAAGAATGACATATTTTTGTCAGGCACATAAGCCTGGTCATTCATCTCTCTGGCGGCTTAAACGATTTGGTTATTTTCAACAAAATTTAATACGCGATTAAATGCTCTGCTCTCATGTATAAAAAAAGTACTCGGTGTTTTTGCAAGTGAGTAAACAATATTAAAAATTCTTGCAAACTTGATTGAGTTATTTGAGTGGCGTAAAAAGTGTAAATAATCACAATAAACTTTTCCGCAAAAAGTTGTAATTGTTTGCACAGTTTTTCTACGAAAACTGATTTGTAAAATACTCATGATACATATATTATTTATAGTGAGTTATTTAGATAGTTTTAGCAAATTCATTCATTAAATGGAATTTCGTATTAAATTTGCGCACGTAAATGGCTTCAATGTAATTTGCTTACGATCGATTATTTATATTATATTGTGAGGGATATAAACATGAATGAGTTTGAGCTCGATATTTTGCTGAGTTTTAATAAAAATATGAATGGTGTACATATGTATATACTCATATATTATACTATATAAATATTACTATAAGTTGAGGTAAAATTTAAGGCATTCGGTTAAGCTGAAAACTCTTTAAAAGCATAGCTATAATGTGGACAAATTTAAAAATCCAAGACAAATTACTTTAAATTATCAATTTCATTATTTTTTTTTTGTAAACCACAAATAATTGTTTATATTTATTTATTTACAACGTCTCTGAACCCATTTGACACTCAATATACGACAAAACTTGTGAAGCCTGCGTGTGCCAAATGATGCCTAAAATAAACCAAACTAACAAGGTACTTAATGCCACACAAACATACACACACTTACACATGTTCATTTGCACATAGACCGCTTGTACGGCTTTGTGAACGGCCTCTTAGGCCTATGGCTCGAGCGCACAAGTGTTCCGTAAACAGAAATAGAAATAGACTATAAATGCGGAACATGCAAATCTGTCCGCCTGTCGACGATAAGTGGTGTTTAATTGTGGCATTGCAGTTGGCAGAAGCAGCAGTTGTTGCCTGAGCATAAATGAATGAATGGCAGTCAATACAATAGGCGAGCGTTATTTGACAACAACAAATGCAGACGATTATTTGAGGACAAATCACAGGATGAATTACAAATTTATGAACAGTAAGTGTGCGAAAGAAGCAAACTACATATGTATGTGTACAGTTGAATGGTAATGCATGGACAGGCAAAGATGCATAGTGCAACTGTGTGAAGAATGGAATGCGGCGCGTATATGAAGCGACTAGTTCCAGAGCGACCAGTTGGACGTTACTTGAAATTTACCTTGAAGTTTTTTGATATTTTTTTTAACTTTTGAGTATGCTAAAATACATTTATTAAGTCGGGAATTTTTTTTTTTCATTAAAGACCACAACAATGAACTGCAATTAAAACCAAACCGTGTTACTAAGGAAGTTTCAACATCGAATCGTTAATAATTCCACTTTTCGATGAGAATTTTATAAACTTAACACGTTGGCATTCAGTGTGGCATCGGTGATCACGACAAAAATCTACTTCCAGTTGCCAAGTAAAAAAATAAATGTTGTGCCTTGGCCTAGGTATGTATCACCGGCGATACAGTGGCAGCCAACGTGTAATTCGAAAACCTAAAAGAGTAATTAGTGTTCAGTTCTCGCTGCAGATTTGAATCAGGTGACCGAACAATAACGAACTAAGCCGCAAAATTTGGAATATGTACAATATTAATCTGAAGTATCATCTGCTTCAGGTGTCTGATTCATTTTTGATAATATTAAACCAAGTAGGGTATCCCAAGCATTAAAAAAGAACTCAATTTAAGTGCATAGAAATGTTTACTAGTGATTTTTGTTAGAAAAAATATTTAATGTTGTTAAAAATGATACTGTCGGAAGGTCTAGAAGCGAGAGGGAACTCTCTTTCTATCATTGTATCATTGTTTCGAACAACAGAGGCTCCAAAGAAGTTCCTTGAATCACAAAATTCACATCAGCTGATGTTGCGCTCAACCCTGGGTAGGAATGTTTCATTTTCTCACTTTAGCTCGCCTTCTAACAGATGATTTTTGGCTACCCAGAGAATATTTGGAAATCGTGAGCTGCTTGAGCCATATTTAAAAGGAACGTTGCTGGCCACTCCCAAGTGGATGGTGCTCAGAGAACTTTCCTCACTTGCGTGAACTTCCACACATGACTCCATCCTTCCAACACATATTAAGTAAGGAAAAATACATTTGAAGAAAATATTTCTTCTTCTTTTCCTACTTTCTACCCTTTCGCAAAATTTCTCAACACCAGACTGCTTTCATGCCAATTCTGAGCAGTTGCCATTTGCCGATGAAATGCCTACCAATTAACTGATGGTTAAAGTGCAGAGACTTGAAATGAATTGTGCCTAAGCAGCATTTACTTGAGATTGCCAAGCACCAAAGATGAACACTTTTGCATGCTCAAAGCCTTGTTTATTCTATTTGTACACGAAAAGTTTGCACGCTGAATAATTGGAGAGCCGGCTTATCTTTATCTGCGTGTGAGTGTATGTGTGTAGACTTACAAAGGCGCATATATTTACTTTACAAAACACTTTTAGTTCATGCTCAAGGTGTATGCGTGTGTATAGCTCTAAATGCGTGTGTGTGTGTGTGTGTGTGTGAATGTTTGACTATATTTGAAGTGTTGCAGAACGAATGAACTGCTGAAACAAATTGTAGGCCTGTCAAAGTGTCATGCAGTTGCTAATTGCTTTACGCCTAAATAAACACACAAACAAACACTTAAACGCCAACGCATACATACACATACATACATACATTTTGAAGTTTGGTATATAGAATACGAACAACAACAAGCAACTAGACTAGTACAATGCAAGCTTCAACTGCGACAGTTAACTAGCACAGACTGCATGTATGGGTGGTATGCACATACACATATAATATACATATGTATGTATGTATGAAAGTATGTATTCACAGTTAAATTTGAATTTGCTGGCTGACTGCATATACACTAGCTTGGTTACTTATGTGTGTGTATGTGTGCGCGTGCAGGCAGTCAAGCAAACACTAAGCGTCGACAAATAATCTCTAACTATTGGAATTGGGCTGCGAGAGTATATTGGCCTAGTTAGTGCGCTGACTGTGGTTGAGTGGACTAAATTGCATGTCATACTGTCACGCTAGCAAAGCCGCTCATATGTGCTTACATACATACATACATATGTATATATGTGTTTTTGTGTGTAGAAATTTACGCATATTTAAACTTGAACATGCCGCAAATACATGCACTTGCGATTTGGCTGGGCTTAGCTTATGCACACATACACGTATGTTGCGATTTGCATATGTGTGTGCGTTCGCTTTAATTGTTTTTCTTACATTTTACTTGCACGGTTTTCTTTTCAGTGTATTTACATTTTTAGTGCCACACAATTGCTCGCTGAATTTCTTATTGGAAAATGAATAAGTTCTTATTGAATATAAAATATGTATGAAAAATTTTATGTTCTTATCTTTATTATTAATAAATACATGCTTAAGAATTCGGCTATAAATATCTTCAGCAAAAAGCTGCTTTTTTTTAATACAGTCGTTAGTACTAGTATTTAGTACTTTTGTTAAAAAGTAAAGCAAGTTAAATTAAGCTTTTCTTACGAGTTTTAAAAGCGAGAGCATTTAAGCGTTATGAAGTAGAAAATTCAATAGAATATAGAATACTGAACGACATAAAGGCTTAGGAGATTATGTAGAATTTTTATATGTGTATTGCAAGTACATAAATATATAAGAAATAATTCTCTGAAAGTTGGAATTTGCAAACAGTTGCAAAGTTTTGACCGTATTTGCAAGAATTTTTTAGTTAGCGTAATCGGCTCTTAAAATTATGAATGCATTTTTCCTCGAAATATTGCTTTTATAGTTGCTGAGCGATCAACTTTGAACTTCCTTTGTAATAACAGTGGATTGAAGAGTTATGATTTTTGAAAAATTTTTTTTTTTTTGCCATCAACGAAATCCAAAATTTTACAAAATGAATCACTGATTAGTAATACACACTGATTACTGTAAATGCACATTTTTATAATCTTGCAACATGTTGTTTTTGTTGTTGCTGCCCTCAATTAAGTTCAATGTACATATCTCTTAAACCACTTAAGCTACAACAACCAAATTTTCCTATCGCATATATCATAAGAACTTCTCTACAGTATAAAAATCGGATGTTACCCCCATACACATGAAGTTTTACCCACAAGGGGGAAGAGGAGACTTTATGCGAGCTGGTGTTAAGAAGGGACGACAGGCGTAGCACTCACCCACTTTTAAGTAAAATCATATATGTATCTTAGGATCCACTTTGATTGATTGCAATCTATATGTGACAATTCTCTGATATTTAATGTATACCTCCTTATGGTCAAAAAGCCCCTAGGCACCGAATATTTGGAACTCAGTACATTTAGTTAACTCTTTGCCAAAAATGTTGGTCAGTGTGTTAAATTTATAAGTAAAATTCAGAGAAAATCCTCTTCCGAAAGAGGTATGTCTGGGTGCTACAAATGGGTTGAACCGGGTCAATACTTCCCTTAGATCTAATAATCTTTATGTGTGACCTGATCTACGGAAAGGGGGCTTAGGTGTCAAAAAATCAATTTTTTACTTTTAAGTTGATTCGGATGCAAGATGAGATGCTTTTTCATCATGTGAAAGTCATAACTTAATTGAAAGTTCCCTAAAAATGTAGAGAAAGAAGAGTAAAAATACGAAAAAATATAATTTTTTTTGTAATGAACAAAATACATTGAATTATAAGCTATAAAGACATGATTATACACTAGAAAAACGTATTATGGGCCAAAAATAATAATGCTGAGTATTTTATGTATTTTTCTTTGTTGTCGTTTTCCTTGAGATCTTTTTGCGTGTTGATCCTGAGGAAGATACTCCGTCTTCATCATAATCGCTCTTTTCATTGTTTTCATCATCCTCTTCATGGAAATATTGTCCATATACGGCACTGAACACCTCATCAGCACTCATGTTTCATTTCATGCGAAATGCGAAGACGATAATCAACAGAAACACTTACACAAATGTGATAACAGAACATCCGGAAAGAGAGACGAATGAAAACAAGACAACAGCAGCTGCGCGGTATTAAAGTAAACGTCACTTCTTCAGTGTTACTTTTTTAAATGTTCCACACAAGCAACTTACACGATGAACTATAATAATATTCCGACCAAAAACAACACTTACTGGAACAATTAATAAGAAAACGAGAAACTGATGAAACGAGTTGTTTATTTTTAACAACTGTTTCCCAGAAAACTAGTTTTCGCACGTTAGCTCCCTTTTCGTAGACCAGGTCACATATAACGATTTTCAAACTTTCGGCCAACACATGTATGAGTTCTCTTAATAAAATTGAGATAGCATGTTTTTCTTATGACAGTGCAGAATTAGAATGAATAAATTCTGTGAAAACTCGTCCTAGACTTTATATGTCTGAGGTACTTCCTTAGTTTTATTCCGTGCAAGTTGCAAATTTATGAAATATTCACTTATCTACGAAATTAGCATTCCCTTACTTGTTGTTGTCACATCTTGAACCAGTAGTTTGTTATATGGTTTAATCATAACCGTCTGTCTGCATACTAACTAATCCCTCAGTTTTAAATATATCTGCCTGCAATTTCACGCCCGTCCTTTTCTCAGCAATGCTCGTTTGGTGGAATGGCCGATATATGAAAATACCACACTCCCAATTACGCTGCAATGAAGGAAAAACCCTTAGCTATGTTGCCAAACATGTCTTTCTCCCCCTTTACTCGGCCTCATTTTTTAGAAAGGATCACGTATTTTGGCAGAATCTAATAGTGAAGCGCCTCGTACCAAAAAAAAAAGTCAAAAACGTTACCACAACGTGTTGTGTCGATTCATAGGATATGCTGAGATTCGCTGCTATCTCTCTGGTTTAGATATCATCGTCTTCAGCAGAGCGGGATGGATGTACTTCACGACTTTCACTGATTTCTTTACGCCAATTAATCATTTGAAAGATTTCATAACCGTGATGACATTCGAAACACAAAATTCCAATCAAAGTATATTCTGCTTATAATTGTAAGCAAATCCATGCGAGAAAGGTTGTCTATGAGTCGAAAATATTTGATTTTTGACCATTTTTGGTTGTCGCGCCCATATAGTGTCGGTCTTCGCATACATTTCGAAATTGATTCCTAACTATGAAAAAATAAAACAGTGTTAATAGTATCGGAAATAAAATAATTTGATTTACTAAATTCTGATATTCGAATATCCCACTAAAAAAATCGTGAAAAATTTTCTTGTTGCATCAGTAAGCTAGAGGGACTCTGCTTTTGAAGAAATTGCTTCTTCCAAAATACTACTATCGAATTTTTAATTATTTGGAATACATATTGGAGACTTCAATATGGTTTGTTTTTTGTCTCCAGTGTAAGGTCTATATACTAACTGTTACTCATGTTATCTTTGCTTTGCTGACTACCCCAACAAACATTGGCCGGTATCTACCTGCGAGTATAGAATTAAACTAATTAAAAAATTGGGTCTTAAATATTTAAAAATATTTAAAAGAATCCTAATTGTGAGTCCGAAGCTTTGAAAAAGTTTTTTTTTTTTTAAGTCTTCAGAGACGAAAATAAAAGTTGGAATTTTTTGAAAATATTTCAATTAATATTAAAAAAAGTATAGATAGAAAAGCCTGAAAAACATGCCACTATCAAATGTTTTCGTTGGTTTTTTGGCCAGTTGTTCACAAAATCATCAATCCTTTCAGAAAGATTTAAAATCGTTTGCGATCCTGATCACCCACTTTTCTCAGAAAGTTTTATTGATCCTTCCTGAAAAGGTCACTTCATAATTCTACCTGTATAGAAATGTTTTTGCCTTTCAAGACGGCCATTTAAAATTAAGCAGGTGATTTAATAATACCATATACATATTTCTTGAATTAAAATTACTATCATGGCCCAACGAGCTGTAAGATTTTAGTTATGATCGGATATAATTTTCCTGAAGAATGTTTGCGATTTATAGGTACGTTCATCCGAAAAATTTTTATCTACCATCTCCGAAGGAATTCAAGTAATCTAGAAGTCCCATTGGTGCTAAATGAGATGGAGGAGCAGTTTAATTTGAATATAAATATTTCCCATACAAGGCGTTAACTCTGACTGTGAAATTTACATATAATTTTCTATATTTAGATATAAAAACTTAAAAAGCTTCAAATATCAAATTTTCCTAAACCTGTAACTATATGTAAAATTTAAACTCAATTCGTTACAATGTAGCATTGAGTACGAATGCGAATCGAACCTTAATTCGGCACAATTATTCTTGCTAACATTTCAGCTGCAACAACCGGCGACGGCTGCCACAAATGAGTTCACTTGCCTCGCTAAAACACCAAATCTCAGTCGCAAAATGTCGTACATATATATTTATACATATGTTTATTGAATTTTTTTATTTAGCATTTTCAGAATTATTGCTTTAGTTTAGCACTTCTTGTTTCGAAATGAAATTGCAAACAGTTAGATTGTATGTTTGTATGTAATGTGTGGCGCGTTGTCGTTAAACAAAGTGCAATTGTCGAATGAAAATCGCACAAATTGCACAGGTGATTGGAAAAGTTTTTCAATTTCACTAATAATGCCGGAGCTTAATGCTTTGGCCTGTTAGGCGGCCACTACGCTCCACAGCGCGCTTGCACAGTGGCAATAGCAACAAAAGCAACAACAAATGGCCATGCATTAATGCTACTTTGTTTACGGCGCGCATGTAGCAAGTAAAAAAAAAGAAATTAAATTAAAACACAAATAAAAAGAAACGGAAAAAAGTGAGGACTGAAGTGGGAGTGAGAAAAACCATTGGCAAAAGCAAACTTTAGCAACAAATGCTAGTGGCAAGCCGGAGAAAAGTAAATGCTTTGCACCTTTGCTGCTATGCAAAGCGGCGCTGTATACTTGCCACACATAAATGAATGTGTGAGTGTGTGAGTATGTGGGCGTTGTGCTTGTGTGTAGCGCTTGCGGGCGCATAAAAGTGTTTGTTTAACTTTTCTTTGGTGCTAAGCAATTTGCATGCCATTTGTGCAACGAATCAGACGCAGACCGCAACCTTTTTGGCCTTGCATGTTGCATGTTGCGCGTTGAAATTTCACTTTTCACTTTGCAACTCCTACACTTTGGCTTTTAGTCGGCACCTATGCTTCCATGTAAGTGTTTGTGTGAGTGTGTGGTATTATGTGCTTAGTTATTTATAGCCAAAAGCCCGTGAGACCTCTGTGTTTGTGTGGCTGTGTGTGTTGTAAGCAAGTTTTTTGCCAGCTTTTAATTTTTTGTTTGCCTGACACATAAAAACGCTTGTACACACATGTAAACATATGCTGCTGAGTGTGCGCCTGTGTGTGGGTACTTTGTTTACACATCAATTTCACCAGCTTGCAACCTTTCACACGCAGCGCTTGCTTGCTCTTCCTTCACACACTTACAAGCTTGTGCAGTTGCATAGCTTTCTATGCCCCGGGCAGTTGCTGTTTGTTGCAAGGTAAACAATGTTTGCATGTATGAGTGTGTGTGTGTATGTATGAGCGGGTGTCGACATCAACCGGCTTTAGAATTTTGCACTCGCATCATTCAACCGCATCAATTGCTTCGAATTTTTGCTTGCCATGCAAATGCACAGCATAAAATGTGTACTTACCGACACGCCACATATGTTCGCGCATACGGAGGAGTCCTTTGATGAGCACAGCTTGTGTGCGAATAGCTAAAATATTGTTGCAACATTTCAAGTGTTGCTGGCAGTGTGGGTGACAAAAAATGCTGTAAAGCCGTCGTTGCAAAGCTGTGACTATGCGTTCGAGATCTAGTCCGAGGGAAAGTGAGTAGTCAGCGGGGCTCCTTGTTGCCTGTTATGCGACTGAGTGAGTATTTTCTTTTATGCACTGATACTCGGCGCCGCATGCTTGTGTATTGTATGTGACATGCCGCTGGATGCTTTCAATGCAGTTATGTTGATGCTTGGCAACAAAAAATGTTGTGCAACAATGAGGTTTGTGGAAGAGTATGCCTGAATGTGAGTTCTAATGTGGGTGTGATATGAATATTGATTAAAATATGTGTATGAATGTGAAAAGAAATATGAATATGAGTATCAATACGAATGTGAAGATGAGTGTGAGTGTGAATATGAATATGAGTATGAGTGTAAGTGTGAGTATGAGTATGAGTGTGAGCATCACTATGGGTGTAAGTATTACTATGAGTGTGAATATGAGTTTGAATATGAGTATAAGTATGAATATGAGTATGAGTATGAGTATTAATATGGATATGAGTATGAAAATGAGTATGAGTGTGAGTGGGAGTGTGAAACTGGGTATGAATATGAATATGACTATGAATATGGGTATGAGTAGGGAAATGAATATGAGTGTGAATATGAGTATGAGTGTGAAACTCAGTATATGAATATGGGTGTGAGTATGAGTATGGATATGAATATGGATATGAGTATGAATATGAGTATGAGTATGAATATGAATATGAGTGTGAATATGAGTATGAGTATGAGTATGAATATGAATATGAGTGTGAATATGAGTATGAGTGGGAGTGTAAAACTGATTATGAATATGAATATGAGTATGAGTGCGAATATGAGTGTGAGTATGAGTATGAATATGAATATGAGTGTGAATATGAGTATGAGTGGGAGTGCGAAACTGAGTATGAATATCAATATGAGTATGAGTGCGAATATGAGTGTGAGTTGACTATGGATATGAAGATGAGTGTGAATATGAGTGTGAGTATGATCGTGAATATGAATGCGATTTTGAACGTGAAAATGAAAGCTATGAAAACGAGTGAGATTATAAATATGAGTCAAAAGTGAGCATGACTACAAGAATGGATCTATGAATACTAAAATTAATAAAAATTAATGAAAAAATGAAAAAATGTATGAACTATGAATTTTTACCCCACATTTAATTATACAAATATTGAATAAAGCCAGCTTAAATGCATGACTGCTATTTTTTTTATGTGAACATTCATAAATAAATCTGCACCTGAGTTGACCCAGTTAAAGTTTTTACCATTTGCTTACACACTTACATAAACCAAAGTGAATAAATTTGCATTTGAAATGTTGCTGGCATTTGTGTGGTCATTTGTTATATATTTACCGCCAACACTGTGTCATGGTCACTAGTTGCTTTTCTGCGTCGTTGAACTCGAATTTGTGGCAAAAAATGAAGAAAAGATAACCACGTCTGTACATTTCACAGCACACACTTGCACGCAGCTTCCAATTATGCAACATTCGTGGCAACAAATGAGGTTGCCTGTTTGCCAGTGTGTGTGTGTATGTTTGCGGGTACTTAGTAACGAGTAACACGGTTAACCGCAAGCAACAACAACAAACCGCAGCCTACAACCACCACCCCGCAAATATGCAGGAGATACACGCTAACGAATTAACTTTTCACACCCGACGCAAGGCCACCAGGGCGTATGCGTGATTTATTCGCCATGCCTGTGTAATTTTTATGTCACTCGTTTTTGCGGTTAAATAAATGAAACGCTCTGCATGCCCGACATTAACGCAAATAAAATAAAAATCATGCAATGCACACGGCACGCATGTGCATATATATGTATATATATATATAAAATTGACTGAATGAAAGTTAAATTTTCTGCCTGTTACGAGCACAGTCAGTTTCTTTATTCATGCGAGTAGCGACGATTGACGACTGTTGATGGGCGGCAAATAAGATTTGATGAAAAAGTTCGATTGCTGCCTTTTCATATGCACATAAACACTAAAGCGCACAATCATGGGTCACAAGCTGCAATCCGCAAGCCGCATGACGAACGCACTCTCGATTAGCACTTTACCGTTGTGACGCGTCCGTTCAGCAAAAGCGACCTATAATTGGTTGCATAACAGACATTTCGACTCGTTAGCCTTTTTTAATCTCCCTGTGTGCATGCAGCGCTTGACTTGAGTGCGTCATTTAAGTATGATGTGTGCAATTATGTGCCATAAAGCTAACATTTATGGAGAGCGTGTCAAATCCAAAGCGCTTTCTTCCTCAGATTTAGTGCCCACAATTAATTTTTGTATAAAAATAGAATTACCAGTATTTTGTGAAATAACCAGATGAAATGCTAAGTTCGGCATAATCTAAAAAAAAGTTTCCACATAAGAATTGGGTTTGGCGTGGCTATTTTTATGGGAACTATATGCTTTGGTCCGATCTAACCAATTTTTTCGGAGATTATAACGTTGCTTTTAACAACAGTCCTTGCTGAATCGCGAAGATTTTTCGTAAAAAAAGCTTGTCTATGCAAGAACCTGCTTTTGATAGCTGAGTCTATGTGGCAGCTAAATGTTATGAGGATCTGATCTGAACAATTTGTTCGAAGATTGTAGCCTTGTTTAAGACAATAAGCTATGCCAAATTTGATGAAGACAAATTGTCAACCTCAAAAGATTTTCATATCAGTGATTGCATTTGCTTTTTCAGTTTGTATGACAACTAAGTGCTATAGTGATCCAATCTTGATGGTTTATTCGAAGATTATACTGAGGACTTAGGTAACCTTCTGTGCCAAATTTCGTGTAGATATCTTGAAAAAAAAATGATTCCTGGAAAAACTTAGAATTTTGATCATTCAGTTTGTAAAATAGTAATGTGATATAATGGCTTGATATGGACAGTTTCGACAAAGGAAGTAAGTATAAAAAGGCTAACTTGCTAATAAAAAAAGCTACTACTTTAAAATCTCTACTTCAAAACTTCTGAAAAAGCTTTAAAAAAGCTCTAAAAAAGCTTTGAAAAGCTGACCACAGAACTGACCCTTTCTTTATGACAAAACACACTTAATGCCACCTTTCAGCCATTCTTTCTACTCGTAATTAGAAATAATTGTTGCAATTTCGTGTAATACTCAGTGGTTTCATTTAATCCACTTACTTTCAATTATCGCTTACGCTTTTAATTATTCTCCATATTAAATATTAACTCATGACACTCATTATGTAGGCGATCTCTTAAACAAACTATTCTCCAATTAAGTAATAAAACACTACAAACGACACCTGCAAACGTACCATATGCACTTACAACAACAACAACATATAGCATTTATTGTATTTATCCATTAACAGGTAGAAAATTGCATAAAATAGCTGTAATTAAGCGAAAGAAAATTGAATTTAATCAGCTTACCTATAGACTTGTATGTTAGCATGAAAAGTCAACAGTGGCGATTGCTCGAGTGGCCACAGACAGCAGAAAGTGACATAAGTAGCGACAAAGTCAACAACTGGCATTCACTTACCATATTTAATACATGAATGTACGCTTGTTGCTGTTGTAATTGCAAGTTAGTAGTGGCTAACACATACATTCCAATGCATAGATTGCCATAATTACGAAAGCAGATCAGCTGGACAAACTCAACGAACCGCAAGTCAAATGGCTGTCAGACACTCAAAAGCACAGACACAGTTATTGTAACGGACATGTTGATAGACAGACAGCAATGCGTTAGTGAGTGTGTGTGTGTGTAGCGCACACAGTCGAGCAATTACTTTAATTAAGAAAATCAATTTTCTAATTAAAACATTGTAATGCTAACAGTGGCAACACCTTGTACAACTACAGAGGAGCATATTAATGACAGCTAACGGTGAACTGCTGATTTGTGCTGCATTTCTATGCACGCGTTGAAATGAAACCCAGTCAACGGGAAAGTTTAGAAATAATTTCAGCACGTGTAACGGGAGTTAACTGAACTCAGAGTTCGCGGGCATAAATACGGGCCCAAAACACTTTGTAGATTGATTTTTATATGGGTTAGTTCAAATCGTATAGAAGCTTTGTGTTTGCATTTCTTATACTCTGCATGCATATAGCGTGTCTGTATCCAAAACCTTTAATGAAGTACATCTAACTAGATCTTAACTGAGATATCGTTGGAAGTAGAAAATTGTGTTGCGAATACATTTCCTGTTAAGTCAATCGAATTTACTTTATTTAGTTCTACTTGAAGTCTTCAAACCCAAGGCTTAGTTTGTCGACATACATATATTAAAAGCTGTTGTAATCCCTTTCACTCCATCACACTTGACATTGAAGCCTTGGAATCCATCGTCGGAGAGAAGTTAAGTTGCTTTAGCGTCAATGGCTTCTGGCTTAGCCTGAAGTAAATAAGTAGAGGCATATTGACCCGCATTGAGTAAGGATTTTTAGTAATACATAAAACTACTATAGATACCGACAGGACCAACAATGCTTCAAATCAAGATTTTCAATTCATTTATCGATAATTATTTCATTTAAGTATTTATCATTCATTTTAATGTTTAAAGCTATGAAAACATACATTTTTAAACTTTCATAGAAATAATCAAAGTGCCATCGAAAATCATCAAATAATTGTGCTCACTGGTCTGGCAGCTTTCTGCACATTTATACACATATACATATTTTTGTACATTGTATACATCTATTAGACTAGTTGGCTTCCTTACACATGCAAACACTGTCTCCCACATATACTTAGGTACTGTAAGATTATACAAATGTTGCTCTTTTCACAGTCATGAAATTTTTATGCAGTCTAGTGTGAACCGCACAATAGCAGACAATCACGTGATTATACAATCTCGTCTCCAAACACACACGACACGCACGACAACATTGTAGTATACGCCTTTCATTTGAGTTGATGCTACTCTTACATGAACATTCGCTTCACTCACTATTGAAGGTCTGCAACTTCCGTAATATATTATATCATTTGGTAGGATAAATGCTAGTTCAGTCAAGATATTGTATTATTGCTTATATAAAATCTTCTTATTATCTTATATAAAAGCTACATAGACAACTGCTTTTAGGGATTAAAAAAACGAATATCATTTTAGAATTATTTCGAAAAAAAAAAATTATTATTAAGTTGTACAAATTTCATAATTTCTTCTCCATAAATTATATAAGAACTATTATTTTAAGCATTCGGATTATGAGAATTAATAAAAGACATATAATTTAATGTTATTGCCAAGACTTAAGCTTTATTATAAGGACGAAAGTTTGACAAAAAAAAAGTTTAATGAAAATAAAATAATTACCAATATTTTAACATAATTTTATAACTTTCAGGCCAGTGAGCGGTGCGACTTGCTCGAATAAATTTCAGCCGAGATGCCCAATTCTCGATCACTTTTTGCAGCAATTATTAGCAATAACATTAAATAACCTCACAAAAAATAGTGTAAGGGTATTAAGTAGTACGATCTTGGAGACCTCGCTATAACCATGTTGACTATTTGGCACCTAGTACAGTCTCTTGGAATCAAAGTTTGTCCATTCTAACATATTCACGCAGGAAAACGTCATTAGTCATGGCTTCATGGAGTTCTCCTTAGACTGTGATATTCTAGCCATTTGATACTTCATTTTTAACAGAAACTGGATAAATGTTTTTCTGTTAAACTGGGTATAAACTAAGTAACAGCTGTCAAAAGTACCAACTCCCATAAAAGTATTGCGTCTTTAAAAAACATATATTGAAAGGAACATCCTGTAATTTGTATGAAAATCTATAGATTCTCTAGGTATCATTTGAAATTGAAAGAAGTTGATGCAGAAAAGTCATTTCCTCTGGTGACTAATATCTGGCAATCTTCAAGGACTTCATCATTTCGATCATTCAAAATTACAATATTTTCAGAGTAGTACATCTCCCTCTGCATCAGTCTTCCATCCCAAATAAACTGAGACCAGGAATTCACCAATAAATTTTGATAACCCTTTTTGATATAAAACGTAAGCGTGGGTCGGGTTCTGCATCGACCAAAAAAAATTTTTGGGCAAAATTGTAAAGTAGCTGTTTTTCAAATGGATTTTTAACGATCTAGTAAAACGAGACCGATCGTTGTTACGATGTAAAATCATAGCCACGTGTCTAGCTGTAATCGTTGTTTCTCAGCAATCGCTCAATGTGATGAATTGTTGGCGGTAGCGTATTTATGGTTTAATATCAGATACAAAAGCAATATATTTTTGTAGCCTTATAACTGCTTGACAAATCATCTTTCGAGGCTTCTTGACTTCAAACCATATCGCGGTCAATTTCTTAATTTTTAGTGCATCAGGCACCACTTTTAAGCGTCTCGAAATGTATGCGAGTAACTCTCAAAGTTTTTGCGAGCTCTTCTTGTGTTTGGTAACAATTTTCTTAGAGTTCCTCATCTTCTTCAACCACTACGTTCTTCGTCTCCCAAGCCAAAACCAAAAATTTTTAATCTTAATCGAGTAGATTTGGCAACATATGTTTTCAGTAGGATGTATCCAAAATTTTCTCAATCCTTAGACATCATTTTCCTTCATAGATTACAGGCATACTAAACTAATTTAGTCCATATGATCACAGCGTGATATTTTCTGCAATTCGTGCACCCACATTTGGCTTAAAGCAATTTCTTATAATCTTCGAAGCAGTATTCATCATAAAATGTTCAACTTTCATTTCACAAAAAGCAAAAGCTTTTAGTTTTTCGAAACATTTAAACAATTTTTTTTATGGCTAAAACTTTCTAGCTGATTATTTTCACTAAACCCCATTAAAAGTTTATAAGCCAGCACAAGCTTGCTGCATATCATGAAGCAAAGGAGCAGCAGAAGAGAGACCAACACAGGCGCCAACAGCAATAACAACTTTATGGTGTTGCAATGACATCAGCAACAATTGAGCAAATATTATAGAGGCAGTTAAGAAATTTACCGCAATTTTTTTCCCCTAACTAAATGATATAGAAATGATAGTTTGCGCACAAGCTAGAGAAAAGAAGAAAATCTTCAACAAGTAAATTGTATAATCGTAAAATTCATAATAGTTTGTGTACGCGCTTATAAAGCAATAATACCGCGAGCAACAACTATGTAATACTAATGAAGGCAATAGCAACAGATAAGGCGAGCTGGCTCTTGCCACTTTCATGCCGCGGACGCCACGGCGGATGAGTGGTATTTGAAATGCCACTCACTAACGCAAGTACGCCGCTAAGCCGTAGGACTGACGAACCAAATGCTGTTGATAGTGAGGCTTCCGCCACGAGCGCACGAGGCAAGACAAGTGTATACCCAAGAAGCTATTTAACAGTTAGAAATTTGCCGCGCCGGCATGTAGGTATGTATCTATCTATTTAGTATGAGTACGGCACAATCTTAGCGTATAGACTTTTTATAATTTCTAAACTCAGCCAGGGCCAAGGCGCCGTACGCAAGGAGGACTACTTAGCTAATGAAAGGCAGCGGAAGTGATAATGAGACGTTGTGAAGACATATAAGGCGTTAGATGGAAGAAGAGGTGGGCGGTGGGAAGGAGGCGACTTAATGAAATGTTACGAAAAACTGCAATGACTTCACAAATGAGGCTGCTGGTATGCCAACGCTATTGGAAACCAGGATATCGGGTTTCAAGACAATCAACGAGGCTCTGCGAGACGTGACGCTAAACGTCAGGAGGCAAAGCAGTTTTTGCTGATTACCAGCCGTGTCTACTAGCCGTCACTGATGAGGTGGAAAGTTGTCGAAGTAGCAACGAGACAAAAACAAAGAAAAGCAAATTTTAATACAAAAGTTGCTGGTGACAATGAGTTTAAGCGCTGGCATTAGGAAATTAGAGTTGACGTAAGCGCGGATGGAAAATGGATGTGCAAATGATTCTGTCACCAACGCTAATACCCGTCACACGATGACAGTGTGAAGCAGGATGGACGCGCAGACAGCGGTATGGTGGACGCAGTTGTTGAGAGCAGAGAAAAATTGGTTGCTAGTAAGCGCTGCCTCTTGGCAATCGCCGGTAATTGAAAAACGAATAAATAGCTGGGCGGACGTGTTGAGCGTATAAAAGCGGAGTTCTTGAAGAACGAAGAAAGAGGGCGAAACTAACGTGGAATGAGTTTAGTTGAGTGGAGAATTTATGCCTGTATTTGGTGAGCAGCGAGTTTTAAATGCTTGAAAGAGGGTTGGTTGGAGGAAAGTGGAAACTTTAATAATTTATATAAAACTAGATAAGTAGAAATAATCGAATAAGGAACTCGAAATTTTCATAGATAAGCTGCGCAATTAATTCCCAAGAGACGAGTGTACCAGGTAAGCTGTAAAGTTTTTACTTGCAATTAGTGGACATAAGGAGTTAAAAAGAAAACTTCAAAAATATTTATATTTTGGTGAAACTTAACTAAATTTTAAATTTCAATATAGAAATCATTCTTTTAATTTTTACATACTGAAACTGGGTTACTGTAAAGTTTCTTAAATAGGTACTGCCGTAATAAAGAGTAAAAGCTCAATATATAATTATTTTAAGATCTTAAGCTGTCGTTGTCCACTTTTCATATTTCCGATATGTGAAATCGGATGATGATGATAATTCCACTACTCAAACCTGAAAAACCCGCTGACCAAGTGGGTAACTCTCTTTTTCTTAGTAGTGGAGACGCTTGTGGCCTTGTAACTGGCGTATTTCACTTTTAACCTGAGACTAACAGCTCACCAGCATGGTTTCTATAAAGAGCACAGTACCAAATCAAAAACCACCTTGTGTAAGGACGTTTCTAGCAGCGTTGAACATGTCAAAAGATTTTGACTGAGTCCATGCATATAATGATAAGAGAAATCGAACAATTCTCTCTCCCTTTAGGTATGAAGCAGTGGACAATGGACTATCTGAGCGCTCGGTAATCAGCTTTAATATTTCGAAGTTAAAATTCTAACTTAAGACGAATAAAATTCTCCCACTATGGTTTTACTATTATATCTTGACAATCTCTCAACCACTAGCTTCCCTTTTTATCATCTTATACGCAAATGATTGTATGATATTGATATTGGAAAATGGAATGGATAGCATAGCATACTGCTACCTCACCGATCATTCCTTTTGTTTTCAGTTTCTTAAAAAGCTCAATACTTGACCTTTCGAAATGGTCAGTAAATCTCGCGAGTTTAAAGAGATTTATGCACTAATTCGTTCTTATACTTATCAAGAACTAAGTTCAATATATTAAGCATATATTTTGCAAGCTTTGAGTTCATCTATGACTTTAACAACTCCTTCGTATGCCCTATTAAACCACCTTACGTAGCACTCCACTTTCTATGGCGCGACCACGTCGAAACAGCAAGTTTCCTGGGCTACACGTTGATAATCTTAGTGACAATTAACTTAAACCTCGTCGACCAAACAGGTTCTGGATAATCTCTTCAACAACAACGATAGCAAGGAGAAATTTCAAAGGGGCAGAAAAACTGAATTACCCAGAGCGTTATGAGATTCCAGAATATTTCACAAAAGCTACTACAAGTAGTACAGATAAGTTATGTGACTCTTCGGAGAATCCAATCGACTTTCGAATTTCTATGTACGCTCAGAACGGAATTAAGCACTAAAGAAATCAACTCAATCGAAATATTTATTAAACAGTCCTACAAAAAATACTTAAAGAGACTCCTCCAGAACTCAATCCTCAAAAGATAATTTTCTCCATAGACATAAACATAGACGCTCTCACTTATCCTGCTGCTATAATAAGTAGCCATAATTAGCATAAGTGTGTGCATACATTCGAGTGCGTAAACTTCGAGAGGCACTGTGGCGATACTCGAGCAGATTAAGTTTCAATAAGCCTCTAAGTGCTTGCAACATATTGCGGCAATTTCACTAACTGTCTGTGACGCGGCGTAGAAAAGTGGAGGGGACTTCGTCAGACGACTAATGACATTGCGAAAAATGAAGAAAAGAGTATAATACAGTAGAATCCGGTTATAACGACTCCGCTTATAGTGTCCGTCCGGTTATTGCGACGAAAACTCGATGTCTTGGTTGGTCCCCATACAAACTTATATGAAAGGGCCTCCGCTTAGTACGTCTCCGCTTTTAGCGACTAACCGCTTATACCGACGAAATTTTTCAGAATTCAACGGGATATAGCGACGAAAAAAAAAATTCATCGAAATAATGTCAACAAATTTAAGCATCAAACGACGTAATTAGAAATGTATTTATTTATCAGTGATCGGCACCTTTGCTTGTGTGCGTAGCAACGACACAAAAGCTCTTATGAAAGGCATACACGCACCAATTATTGTACCAATTTCATCGAATTGTACAACTGATTGTTACGTATGTACTTATATGGGGCAGTTGTATGAGTTGTACCAACTGATTGGATGAACATCAAATTTTTTATGATATTTTGTCAATTTGGTTGTGTTAGTTGGATTGTGTTTGGGTTGGTCGTATGATTTCAAACGATTTCGCCATTTAATTTCGGCTATCGAAGAGAGCGCATCATATATGTATAATAAGTAAAGCAACAACTTTCGAACTCATGTTTAAGCAACGAAGTGAATATTCAAAATGAAGTTGACCTCAAAATTGTATTAAAAGTTGTGTCGTATGTAGCGACAAGGGCAATTTCTAGCCCAACTCAATCAACCAACTAATTGGTGCGTGTATGGCTTCCATTACACTCTCACTACTCTCTGCCAGTTTTAGCCGTCGCCTTAGCAACGCTGCTGCTAGAGAGACGTCACACAAATGTTTACAGCGTGCGTGTGCAGACCACATAGCCTATTCGATAGGATGTCCCGTTATATTTCTAGTTGTTTCTGCTTTTTTACAAGTTTCCATTTTTTTGAATGCAAAATGCGCAATAAGGAAGTTATTCAGTTTAAGCTCGACACTTGTGCATTACACCCGCAAAATGTCTCAAAAACGAAAGTGCTTCTCTGTTGAAGAAAAAATGCAAATTATACGGCGCCTGGAAGCCGGTGAGCGCAACGTTACTCTGGCAAAAGAATTCTGCGTGGGCCACACAACAATTGCCACAATCAAAAAATATAAAGAAAAAATTAAAACGTTATTTAATAGTAATATCTTAAAGCCGAAACGTGTCAGAGCTTCAACTCAAGATCAAGTGGACAAAGCATTGTTACAGTGGTTCATATTGCAACGCAGTCGAGGAATCCCATTAAGTGGTCCACTGCTTCAAGAAAAAGCTAATTTTTTCGCTAAGCAATTTAAAATTGAAAATTTTAATTGTACCGTGAGTTGGATAAGCCGCTTTAAGGTCAGGCATAATATTGTCGGCGGTACAGTCAGTGGAGAATCTTTGTCTGTACACAAAATCGATGTTAGCGAGTGGCTTACAAAGGTTTGGCCTATACTACGAAAAGATTTCAGTGATGAGGAAATTTTTAATGCCGACGAAACTGGACTATTCTACAAATTAACTCCAGACAAAACATTAAAATTTAAAGGTGAGAAGGAAAATTATTTTGAAGAAATCTGTTTATTGAAATTTTAATTTATAGGTGAAAAATGCACTGGAGGGAAGCTGTCCAAGGAAAGGATAACTGTGCTTGTTGCAGCCAATATGAGTGGTAGTATTAAAAAGCATTTATTAGTTATTGGAAAATCAAAGCGACCTAGATGCTTTAAAAATGTTCAGTCTTTGCCTGTTGACTACTATAGTAATCGCCGGGCATGGATGACATCTACAATTTTTATTAATTGGGTACTGGATTGGGATACTGAACTAAAAAAGCAGAAAAAGAAGATATTGTTATTAGTTGATAATTGTCCAGCCCATCCCCAAATTAGTAACCTAACGAATATCACATTAGTTTTCCTTCCACCAAATACGACATCTGTATTACAACCAATGGATCAAGGCATAATTCGAGTGATTAAATCAACTTTTCGGAAAAATCTTGTTCTTAAAATAATCAGCAATATGGATGAAAACAAAGATGAAAATTACCCGAAAATAACCATACTTGATGCCATTTTAATGATAAATGATGCATGGCAACAACTTTCACCATTGACAATTGCGAATTGTTTTAAGCATTCTGGGCTTGCAGAAGAAAATTTAGATGGTTCCAGCAACTCATGCTCAATTGATATTGAAATCGAAGATGACATTCCTCTATCGGTTTGGGCAAGAGCTCTAAAAAATCAGCTACCGATTTCAAAGGAAGAACTGGATGAATATGTTTTTATTGACAATGGTGTGGCGACTTGTGAGGAACCTTCCGAAGACAGAATTGTTGAAAACATATTAGATGATGGACAGGATAGCGACGACAACGTGGAAGATCAAAATGAAGATGAGTCAGCACCTAGCGTTTTGGAGGCACTGAAAGCTGCAGAACTACTAAATAGATTTGTCCATTCGAATTTTAATGACGAGAGTTTAACGCACAGCATCTCTCGTTTAAATAATGCGGTGCGCGACTGTTTTTACATGTCAAAAACGACTGCAAAACAATCAAAAATTACTGATTATTTAAATTAAGAATAAAAAGTAGAAGAAAAGAAATTAATCTAGTTATATTAAGTTTATGAATATCCCTTATATGTATACGACCTATTTTGAAATACCAAGGTTATTGAATTAAATTTTTGGTTTTGATTTAAAAATTAATTTGTTTTATTTTAAAAGCCTATTACGAACATGGCAACCATAAAATAAACAAAAAAAATTTTTTTTTACTCCTTCTGGTTATTGCGTCCTCCGGATATAACGACGTAAAATCGTCGGTCCCTTGAAAGTCGTTATAACCGGAATCTACTGTATTGCAATTAGATGGCATTAAAGTTTGAGTGGCATAACTATTAGAATTAGGCAAGCGTAACGACGATAATGCGCGAAGAAGAAATGAAACGAAGAAGCGAAGACAGACGAATTCAGTTAGGCGGAACAGAAATTCGGTTAAGTGGCTGCACATACATTATTTAAATGGCAACTTGAAGAGTTGGCAGTTTAATGCCAGAAATTTCCATACATTTTTTTTTTATGTTTTACGCTTACCTCTTCTCTTCTTCTTCCTCTACCTTTCAATAGAGCTCTTAAGAAAACATTTAGTTTTTTTTCTTTGAAATTACAATTTTATATTTATTTATCTTAGTCTTACTTTTTACACATTTCTCTTGACTTATGTCTTATTTACTTGGAAATTTAACTACACAAATGTTAAAGTGCTTCAGTTAGACACTTTTCTATTGCCCACAACAGGCTCTTACATTCTTACTTAGAAAGTTTAGTCTATTTACAATGTTTGCCTCTAGGCATATCTATTAAGTTAAGTATAGTAGTTATAGATAAAGTTTAGTAGTGTGTATAAATTTTATATATGTATGTGTGTTTTTTTCTCAAAATTATAAACAGTTTTTGTTGAAAGTCATTAAGCATGAGTTTAATAATTTAAATAATTTTTTAAAGCGAATTTTACGACAACAAACGTGAACATTTTGTTATGAAAAATATACCAATAATTTGTTTTAAATTAACTAAATTTTTATGTTATTGAATTATATATAATTTGCGATTAAAAATAATTTTTAATTGTCTCTAAAATTACTTATAAAATTTTCGGCAAAAGTCGGAAGCGAAAAAATAACAAAAATTTTTAAGAAAAACAGATAAAAAATTTCTTGTAGTTTATTTAGCTAACTTTTATGTTATAAAATTATATCTATTAGGAGCTCAAAATGTTAATAATTATTTATAAAATTTATCGCGATTTGGACAAAAATATTAAAACTGGGATGCGAGAAAAATTAAAAAATAAATAAAACCTTTAAATCAATATATTTTTTTATATAAATTTGCAGAAAAAAATTTATTTGTAGTTATGTTTAAAATTAATTTTAAAATTGTTTAAAAAGTGGAATTGCAATTCGGTGCAAATTAAGTGAAGTCGGAAGTGAAGAAAAGCTAAGAAAGCTAGAAAATAAGAGCCCATTTTTTTTGGTAAAAAAAAAATAATTAGCGATAAAAAAATGTATAAATATTCATAAAATTATTTTACAAATAGAATATTTGAAGTATTGAATACATTAATTAATAGTGTAATATTTACAGTTTTAATTAAATTTTTTTTTCATAATATCATAAATTACAATATAATTAACATTTTTTTATTTCGTATTATTTAATATAATTTTATTAAATGTTATTGTTTTATATTATTTGTTTTTTTTTTAATATTTTTAATGTAATTATTTTTTATTTAATTTAATTTAAATAAATTTATTTTATTTTTATTTTAATTAAATTTTTTTTTATTATTTTATTTTATTTTTTTATTATTTATTTTATTTTATTTTATTTTATTTTATTTTATTTTATTTTATTTTATTTTATTTTATTTTACTTTGTTTTATTTTATTTTTAATTTAATTTAATTTAAGTTTTTTTATTTTATTTTATGTCATTTAATATTATTTTATTTTATATTATTTTATTTCAATTAATTTATTTATACGCATTTAGTTATCTTTAACGTTTTTGTTTGTCTATAAAATTTTTCGTTTTGCATCAAGTATTTCATACATTTTCTTTTTAATTTGTTTGCGTATTTAGTATTTTTTTAATCACTACACTGCACATTATATTACTAAATTATATAAATATTTATTATCTAAGGAGCTTAACTCGATATTAAAAAGTTTTGAATTTTTGCTTTTTATTTTGATTTTTTTTTTTAATATTTAATATTTTGATTATTGATTTTTTATTTACATACATATTTTTTAAGGATAAATATAATTAGCTAAGGATTTTTGCAAGTTTTGAAGCAAATTATTTTTAATTATTATTTTTTTTTTTTTGTATTTCTTTCTTCATAAATATATATGTACAATAAACATTTACAAAATGCAAGATTTTCCAAAATTGTTCTTGTTGTGTGAATCATAAGGAAATAAAAATATATTTTTTATATCAAAAAATCTTAACCTAAAATATTTCGAAGTTAAAAAAAAAATATTAAAAAATACTGTTTTTCTGCTAAATTTGATTTTAAATTTTTCTATAACTATAATCTTTAGAAAAGCACTAACTTCACACACACAGAAACTTGCAATAATTTTCATTTTTTACCATTTTCCTTTAATTAATTTGCTACAATTTCGCACACTCAAATTTTATACCGACACTCGGTATATATGTTTATATTAACTAAGTTCGCTTTTAAGTATAATATATTCAGATCTCATCGCTAAATCGCCTACTTCATATCATTTCTTTTTACTATACCACTTTCTTTGCTTACATTTATCGCGCACACCCATACCACCACACATGCAATATAATTGAACCACATTCACACTCCCAAACGCCAAAGCACCTGTGAACTCATGACCAACTAACATTATGCCCGCTTACATTATGCCTTATTAGATGCTTTATTCAACTTAAATGCCTAGCCATATAAATACCTACAGTATGTATGTATGTGTGTACTCGTATATACTCATGTGTGTTTTTATTAGTAAATACGTGTTATTTATGTGCAGCAGCGTCGAAATGTTTTCGTGCACCAAAATGCCGCTTCGCTCCCCTGAACTGCTGTGTGTTCCTCGCTGTTGCTGTTTTTGTGGCGCTTTTTGTTGTTGCCGCCCGTCAGCGTAATTATGCCAGGTTAACATGCACATATGTTTGTATTATTCGGTAAGCCATGGCTATTATGGCCGTAATGCCATGCAAATGCGTTTGATATGATTTAGTCGATCCGCCCACATGACCGTGATACATCGCTGCTGGATTATCACCTGTTGATACAAAACATAAGATAAAGCGGTATTAAAATTTGAAATTTGTTTAGTAACACAGCAAAGCAGATTAGTAGTTGCTATATGTAAAAGTGGCTGGTAAATGAAGGGAATTATAACTATACTAAATAATTTGTTTTTGTTTGTGTGAAATTTTAGGAAATATTTTGGGCTAGCTTAATTTTGAAAGAATTACATTAATTACAGCTATTAGTTGTTATTTGGAAAATTTTGGGGGAAATATATGTTTATATAGACATAGGGGATATTTTGATTATCACGAACGAAACTTTCAAAATGTAAAACATCTATGAACGGCTTGAGCGTTAAATAGAACTTGATTTAAGTACTCTTGAATAAAAATTGCCACTTCATTTCATATTCCTTATACAGTGATTTAGCGCTGGAATTGTTATTATTGTATTACAAGGCAGCACGAAACTTCTCCACTGTCTTCGCTTACTTCTTTCACGCCTTAAGAATAACTAACTAAGTAACTAAAAATACAAAAAAAAAAAAAACAAACAAAACTGAAAACACTTCTTAAGGATTTGGAATTCCGATTCGAATTTTTAACACATTTTGCAGCAATTCGTTGAAAAGTATAATACTTTTTTCACCTAACGGTTGTATATATCACGTGAACGTAATCGAGATAGATATAGGGTTATAACATGATGAAGATACTAGTCGAAATCAGGGAAAGTAGTCTGTCTGTTCATCCGCTAGTCCGTCAATCCATGCACGCTGTAACTTGAGTAAGAAATGAGATGTCTTTATGAAACTTTGTACGCGCAATCCTTGGCGAAAAAAGTATGAGTAGGTAGATGATCGTAATCGGATCACTGCCAAAAATCTACAGAGTGCCATAAATAAGCATTAAATTAAGAAATTTAAATGTACCTATAATTTGGCACTGAAAATAGCAATAGTGGAAAAAAATGTTTTAAAAATGGGCGTGGCTCGCCCTCTAACAACTTTAATGTAGATATCTCCTAATCCACTAAAGCTACAACAAGCAAATATGCCCAGCGCAAATCTTATTAGAACTCCTACTGACAGTATACTGTTGAAAACTGCTAAAAGCGCAACAAATCAATAACTAAATACGCCAGAGTCATTATATTTTACTTTCGAGATGGTATGAGAAGCGTGAAAATTGGACGATGGGCATGGCATCGCCACTTTTAGGGAAAATGTCATATCTCGGGAGACGACTACCCAATTTCGACTAAATTTAGTACCATGTCGAGTAGAGTCAGTATATCCCTTAGCCCCCATATTCGTACCCAGTTCATCAGTCGTCACGGGCTTGTTGGCATAAACCATAGACTTGACGTAGCTCAACAGCAAATAGTCTAACAGCGCCAAATCGTAGAATCAGTCGGCCAATTGACTGAGCCATTTCGTGAAATAACACGTTCACCAAACTTGGTTTTCAATCAATTTATTGTGACATTCGCTGTGTGGCTTGTGGCGTCGTTTAGTTGGAACCACCTATTGCCCAAGTCCATATAATCCAATTCGGGTCAAAAATTATTGGTTATCACTGAGCGGTAGCGATTCCCATTCACATTAAGTTGCCAATGACGCCACCGGCCCATAAGCCGCACCAAACCGTAATTTTTTCTAGATCATGGAGTGCGTACGAATGTGTTTTCACAGTAATAAAGCATTTCATTGATATCGTAAGCCGTTTTTGTTTTATTTAAAAACACTTTTGTTGCGCTCTTATTGAAATTACTGCACTACATATGCACTTTCAAGTGACTTGGTGATTGAGTATGCTCTTCTAGAAGTTCAAGGAACGACATATTTGTCTGAGGGTGCTTCACCAATTTGCAGCTCAATATCAAAAAACATCTTATATACTCCAAATTTTGTTAGCATAAATTGCATGTTGCCAAATATTTAAAAAATAGAGACAACTGACATATATATAAATATATAGGACAAAAGCACTAATTTTCACCTTTTTACATACTAAGTTAATACAAAATTAAAAAGAAGATAAAAGTGTCTTTCAGTTTATCTCATTTTCTACCTATGGTCATCATAATCAGCTACTGAGCGTACTGTTCGCAACACCATCGCCGATCTTGAGACCCAATCATTGCTGGATAACATTCGACTGAATAGATCACGTTCAACACGCAGTGAAGAAAATATAGCAGCCGTAGCGAGAGTGTGCACGAAGATCATAGAGAGTCGATTCAGCGCCGTTCGCAACAACTCGAACTGACGTTTGGAACGGTTTGGTGGATTTTACGTCGGGATCTCAAATTGGACGCATACGAGAAACTGCTTGTGCAAGAACTGAAGTCGCTCGACCTTCCCAAGCAACACTGATTCCTTTTATGGGTACTAGAACAGTTTTGAGAAGATTTGACGTTTTCGAGCCAAATTTTGTTCAGTAATGAGACCCATTTCTGGCTCAAAGGGTATGTAAACAAGAAAAATTTGCGCATTTGGGGCGAAGAGCAACTTGAAGACCGTTACCGATCCATGATAATTATAGATAGATTTATTCAGAGAACACTTCGGTGGGCAGCTATTTTGTCATTCACCAGTTGAAATGTTCGAGTGTGTCATCGAAAATTGAACTCAACAAATGAGCCACCTGAGACGGAGCCACGGCCAAAATTTGAAAGGGATAATCTTCAAAAAATGAAGGCCAAATAATGTTATTTCGAATAATAATGAACATTCCCCCTTAAATTTGAAGTTGCTGTGTTTTTTTTTTTTTTTTTTTTTTGTTAAGTAGGAAGCCTCGAAATGGATCACCTTTCACATTAAGCCGTTTAAAAGCCTAAGGCCAATGCTATTCTACTTTGCTCTGTGACCCTTCGCCAAATTTCAGCATTCTAGTTTGGTTTAGTTCACAACGAGGAATATCAAATGTCATCAATATAAATCGATGTAAAGATTTCAGGTTATTGCTTGAGCGACAGTCGAACGGACGCTTATTGCAAGGTGTTAGAAACGACTACAGAGTACTTAGTAGCACAAAGAAAACTATTATGCCTGCCGTGACATATAAATTTAAAAAATTGAACTTCGAAAGCCAAGCATTCTCAACTCGTCGTGCGCAGTATAGGCCAAAATGTTTTAAGTATTTAATAAGAATCTGCAAATATTTAAGTCACAAGCGGCAAACGAATACTAAACCAACCCAATATTTACTTGAAACCAGAATATATCACACACACAGTGTCTGCTCCGCAGCTGCCGCTGTGTGCGTGCAAATATTTCGCAGCAACGCTGTTGTCATTGTGGTTTTGTCAATCGCCAATGTATGGCAAGCAAAGTGTAAAATTATGCACACACAGATACAATTATACAAATATATACATGTATACGAATGTGTGTGTGCATATCGATTACACGTGTATACACTTTTGAGAGTAATTTGCGCCGTTGTTGTCAGCACTGTCGCGTTTGCTCGCCATCAACGCCGATGTCAATGCTTTGAACAAATATGTACGTTGCTGTGTATATGTGACGTATGTAATGGTATGCGTACTTACATGTGTGCGTTTATTATACAGCAAAGTGACTGACTGACTGACTGCGGTGGCTGGTGTAGCACGCAGCATCATCACACGCCACAGACGCAGACAGACAACGCCGGGCTGCCGAGCATTTGCATTTGCACTCTTACGCAGCAACAACAACCACACACACACACACAAGTAGGCATATCTGCTTAATGTAAGTTTTTCAGTTAGTGCGACATGGTCGCCGTAGGCTTAGGTATTTGTGGCACGTGGCATGGCGTTAGCGCAGTTCATGGTTTTGCAATTTTCATAAATAACTTTTATTACTCGCGCAAGGAATGCGCGCTGAATGATGCTGGCTACGTGCATGTGGCAAGCAATTGCCGTAGCAAACATCAACGACCGCAGCGGGCCGACGCGCAGCAGCAACAGCATTACAATAAGCGCATATGCAAACAACAGAAAAAATTCAATTCTCCTAAATATCCACCAACCACCGTTGCTGACATTTTAGCCTTTTCAACAACCGAAGCGCTCGCCACCGCTTTGCCACAACCGCAAACAACGTGCAACATTTAATATTTTAGTATTATTTTTATGTTGAACGTTTTATGTTGCCACATTTTATGTCACACAGATATGCGTAAGTTACTCAAAGTGTATGTCAATGTATTTGTAAGTGCACAACGATACTTATACGTATTTATAAGTACGGGCAAACATTACATATCATATCATTAATGACAGCAAAATTTACGAGCCAAGTTTTTATAACAAATTTACCTTCGCTCTGCGGAAACTAAAGGTAATCTATTATTGATTTAAGAAGACGACTTTTAGAGAACTGATTGAGCTTGCTGCGCAAAGGCTGTAAAACATTGTACTTAAATTGCAAAATGTATGCTTAACTAAATTTGCGGTTACTTGCGCAAAGTGCATCGATTGTTGTCAGTATGGTAGATATGTATATGCTTGAATAGTCCGATTTCTTCGAAAGCTGTCTGCTTTTCTCCGAAAATTATCTGGAGAACTTGAGTTTAGTCGATCAATCCTATTTATCCTATAGTGATCCGATATCGACGTTTAAAATATACAGCTTGTATACTTGTATAAGATGCTGCATGGGGAAAAAATGGCATGGGAAAACTTTCTGAACGATATCTCAAAAATTGAGTGACCATATCGTGTACAACCGTGCATGGCCAAACCCACTCAACTTTTCATGCAAGAAATCTAATCCCAAGAAATATAAACCGAAAATATAGAAATGGGTTCCCCTACTAGTTGCCGAATAATTTACCAACAACTAGAACCATACCACTTTCAGAGATCTATGCCAGTCAAGTTCATTGCAGTGAGACTACTTTGGCCAGACTTATCTTAAGAGAAGTTTCAAACTCCCGTTTTACAACGCAGTACTTTTTAAATATTGAGAGTAATCTTTACTCCTACTAGAATAGTGAAACTAAAACGTTGATCGGCCATAGCATTGTCGGAATCTAATTAAACACAGATCAAGCTAGACGCTTGGAACGCTTCTGATATTTCTTGAAAAGTGCACAAAGAACACCACATAAACTTTACTAAGGTAAATACCATACCATGGAAAATCAATATCTGCTGGCAGAAATATTTTCTAAAATTCAGCAACAATAGTACAGTGGTTTAGAAAAGAAATGTGATCATATTTGATATATATAGAGTCAAGTTAGGTTAAGTTAGGTTAGACGGCTGATCAAAGATCGCACGTGGACTGCTATGTAAGCCTTTGTGAAGCACAGACAAGAAAAGTTTCTGTTTTCGCACTTATAAATTAACAAAACGCTTAGCAAGCACCACAAATTTGCACACGCGTTTAATTTCCATTCCCGCCAATTTGGTGGGATGTCTGAGGGTAAGCGCTCCCAAGTGTTCAAGTTTTGACGTACCAAAAGCGAACAGTCAAGAAGGAACTGAAGGAACTGGAACTCATTTTCTTCCATACACTCCCAGCCCAGCCTTACTGCGTGGGCGCCAATAGGTCAATGACATGTTAAAAGGCTAACCTTAAGTGTTAGAAAGAGGCTAACCTTACTGAGGGCAAAGAGATCACCTGATATTTTTCCAACGATCTTGGGTCAAAAGGATTTTGCGACAACTTTTGCCCAGCACTGGCCAATCCTCCGCGAAGCCCAGTTATCAAGTAGTAGAACGCAAGTGGATACGGGAGTACCGACCCGCTTCAATTCTACCGAAAGCGGTTCTAGACTGCCTTTTCTTGCTAACTCGTCAGATTTACAATTTTCTGTGATTTCGTTGTGGCCGAGCATGGCACTCATACAAGTCTTAACACAAAGACACTCAATGGTACTAAAAGCGAGGTTAGGCATTATTTGACTAACCTTGAACGTGTTTAATGCCGTCGAAGAATTTTAATAAAATTTTTTGGCTTTCAAATAATTTCTCAAGACTAAATATAACATTTCCATAAATTTCTTCGAATTACTTATTACTTAGATCATATACTTTGAAAGTAACGAATTTATAAAATATATTAGGAACCTGTACTCGCCCATAGCCCCTATTGAATAATTAGTTCTATTCCTACCATATGCATTCCAAAAATAAATGACTTTGCAAAATAATCATCCTGTGTGGGTGACGATTATTGAAGGACATATTCTGATTAGCAAGAGCTATGAATAGTCAATAATCACTCTTGAATACACATTAATAAGTCCATTAAGGCAGCTTCTCATATGGCCAAAAGCTAAAACAGCTTGTTAGAATATCTGAGAAGAATATCTCATTAATGCTGCTTTTGTAGGGTTCTCTATTGTCTTACTTACTTTAAACTCACTCCCACACATGCACACACACTATATGAATGTAGAGCGTGCCCAGCAGACCCGAAGCCTTCCCTTGTGGTTAGGAATTCATACGCGTCCTGCCATCATGCGTTGCACTACACACGTTCTATTGTCGTTGAGACAGCTTGGACTCGCATGTTTGGTTTTATTCTGGCATTTCTTGGTATTTTTTTTTATTTTATATGTCCATTATGTATGTTGACTGCAAAAAGGTTGTCTAACTTTCAATATACAAGTATGTATAGGGATCTATGGCAAAAATTACTTATTAAGGAAGTGTTTTTAGAGGCTCAGACGACTTATTTGAAATGAACGAATGAAGCCATTAATCCTTTCGTTTGAATTTCGAAGTGCAAATTTCTTCCACTTTTACTCTTCTTACTTCTAATTAAATAAGTCGAAGCCGAAAAAAGAGTTATGTATCTGAACGCTGACGTGTCCTTTAAGGGGGTATTCTAATCTAGAAATTAAAATAAATCGATTTTTTTTTTTATTTTCAAAGTTTAACTATTCAAGAATACGTGTACAAGAGAATTTTTAAAACTCAAATTATTTTCGGAGATATTGGAATTTTTCTGACCCGGCATCCAAGCTGGTTCGGCCGGAACTAATCAAACAAAAGACATTATGGAAACTTTAAACGCGTTTTTCTCAAAACTGACTTTTTCGAAACGGTGCCCACCATTTCTCAGGTTCTACTGGACCGATTTACTTGAAATTTTTAAATAGTCTTCTTTATAGGCTTGTCTAAGAGTGGAACTAGCCCCATCCTAAAATTTTTATTTTTATTATTTTTAAAAAATTCGAAATAGTCAGTAAAAGTGATCAAAAAAAAACTTTTGTTTTCAGGCAGTCACCATTTTGTGAAAAAAAAATGTTTCCCACTTTTCCGTAGTTCCGACCATTGCGACATTATTCTAGATTAATAATACTTTTTTGTGTTTTGGTTTCAGATAACTAGGAGGGTTGAAATCATGGACATGGTCATATCAGCTCATAATTTTTGAAATTTTTTGCTTTAATATTAATTGCCTTTTTTACGACACTTTAAAAATTACCTGAAAATTATGCTTCTAGACTAGAATAGCCCCTTAAAATTGAGATTTTTATGCAAATTTATACGATAAATTTTCAAATTCGCCTTGACGACTTGACTCTAAGAAATCTTCTTAAGAACACACGCTTTATGTGCAACATACATATATTTCATACTTCGGTGTGCTAATTGCATCGAAATCTAAGAGGCCTTAACACAAAAGTGTTTATTATAACTAATAAACTATTAAATTTGGGGCACAAATTCAAGCGCAAATTAGTTTTCAAATAACATTGCACGAATGCCAAATTTATGCTTGTTAGAATCATCAGCAAATATTTAGTAAAATGACACAGTTCCATTTGGAATTCGCAGAAATTAATTGGCGTGTTAATTTCCACTGCAGGTTTCGATTGTCATTCGCAGAATTTCCCAAATAAATTTCAAACTGATTGATTGAGCTTTGACTGCATGCAACTGACCCTCAACGTGATACTGTCAGTCGGAGTTTGCTAAATGAAATGGCTTAATTCAATTAATCCGCATACGCGCAGCTATACTACAGTTTAATGAAAGAGTAATCGAGGTTTTTCGATAAAATTGAAATAGCAATGGCGAAAGTGTCAAATGCAGTGTATTTTGGTGTAATTGATGAAAGTTTTTACTTTTATTGTCTGTATTTATATCATATATTATATATATTGGCTTGCATATATGGCTTAAAAAGTTTTCCGAACTGATGGCGGATCAAATATAATCAAGTGTTCTGTAAAATTCGACGTTTTAATTGCGAAGTCTTCCACTTTAGTAGGGGTTAGGGGTTGTCAGAGGCACGAAAAAATTAGAATTTTCAGAAATTTTTTTTTGCTATTAAATTGTGTTATTTTACAAAAGTAGTAAGATGCTATTATCGTAAAGTGACTTAAAGTCACGAAAATTTCAAAAAAATATTTAATTTTAAAAGTTGTATTTGCTTGTGTTGACCCAGTTCCGAAAAAAGGTACTTGCGGTGACAACTATAAGTCTTTGGAGATTCATCTACAAACAATCGGACAAAAAATTGGTTTTATATATAATTAGATAAAAATAGATAATCCTGGACCTGATCGAAGAATTTTTTTTTCAAAAATTAACAAAATGGCGACCTCGGGAAATTTTTGCCTAAATTTTTGGAAAAAAATCAACAGTTAATTTAATTAAAAAATCGAAATTAAAAAAAAAAAACAAAAAAAATCCCCCGACCAAGCCCGATTTTATTATGTATTCTAAAAGCTGTATAAATTTCATTAAAATCTACTAGCGGTATTTGAGTTACAGTTGTCACCAGTTCAAAAATCATAGTTTTGAGAAAAAGTTTCACACTTGCGCTTTGAAGTGCCCGAGCTCTCTATGTTATTTGTCGAATAACTCAAAAACTAATTATCGGATCAAAGTGAAATTTTCAAAGAATAATTTTAAGATATAATTACACTTAACGAAAATGCAAAAAAAAAATATTTTTTGAAAATTCTGACTACCCTAAACCCTTAAGTTTGAGTTTTTTGTAATAGTCAGAAATAACTCTATAGGCAATACCCAATAAATTAACAACCTGTTTTTGTTTTCTGCTTTCAACCACTTGAAAGGAAAGTAATAAGAGTTATTTTCTTTCGCCGCGACTGTACTTCTGAGCGTGCGCGCACCAACTGGACTCGGTAGATGGCTTTCCTAGCTAACGAACAAGTCAGTTGTCAATTGTCTCATAGCACCTGGAGAGTCAGGACAAACATTTTCGCGCGACATGTTTCTGTGAGTGATGCAAGCCGAAAATGCAGCGTTTTCGTTAGAGCAGATGTACGTTATTAAATTCTGTGTGAAGCTCGGTAAATCTGAGACAGAGACGTTTGATATATTCAATCAGGATGTTGCTTACCAAAAAGTCATGTGTTTTGGTGGCCTTTTTGGAGGTACGGGAAGAGGTTGCTGATGAAGACTGTGTTGGGAGACCTGCAACTTCGACAAACACCGCCAATGTGACAACTGTGCGCAAAGTTTTGAATTTAGATCGTCAACTAAGTGTTGAATTAATTGCTCAGATATTAAATTTATCAAAATCTGTGGTTCATGTCATTGTGACGGAGCACTTGAACATGTGCACGGTGTGAGCGAAGATATTCTCAAAAGTGTTCACTGATGACTAGAAATTGAGGCGAGTAGAAGTATGCCTAGAAAATTTAAACATGTTTGAAAGACAGAAAGTAATCGCAGGTGACGAGTCATGGATCCTTGAGTGTGATCCCGAGACAAAGAGGCAAGCTTCCGAATGTTACATGCTTCGGTAGAGCGTATCCAAGCAGCATACATCTCGGCTTTAAGACTGTTCCGGAGAATGCTTTCCGTGACGCCTTCAATGCTTGCAAAACGGGCTGGTAGCACTGCATCGACACAGAAGCAGCCTGTTTTGAAAGTTCTTACAGAATTGTAACGATTGGTTCAACAATTTTTTTTTAAGTCGATGCAGTCCTCTTACTTTTCGGACAAACCCTATATTATTCCTTCATAAAAAGGTCAAGATCTTATAACGTTTTAACTACGACTTTTCCTTCTTTGTTTGAATCATAACATTCAAGTCAATAAAATATATATACAACATAAATATTTCATAATTTCTACTAAATCCCAGACGTACTAAAGTCATGTATATAGCTGCTTTTATTATTGTTGCCTTTTGCTTGAACTAATTTTTCCACATATAAAAAAAATTTACTCCCACTAGGCTAAAAGTTGATACACGTATGCCAATATTTCTTCTGGATTCTCTTCACACATTTCACATATACTTCTTTTCCTGCCTCGTCACGTATTTGCTGCCCTTATATGCGCACATACTAGCCTTATATACATACATACTTGTATATGTACATGTGTGTATTGGCGCTTTTTGGCCACTTGAGAAATTTCTTTGCTGGCGCATAGACACTCACGTCATTTGCAATTATCGCCACAAGTGCAGTCGGCGCATCAATGACAGGTGTTGAGAAGCTGTTTAATTTATTGGCAACACAAGTCGAGCTATTTAGTGGAGACTTGTTGCTGTTTGTTGTTGGCGCAATTGAGTTTGGCTATGTAATGCAATTTCGCTCTCGTCTGGCAATTGTATTGGCACGTGACAGAAACATGCTTGCTTTTTCTACTACTTTTCTAATTAAGAATACTTGTCAGCATGTGTTAAAGTAGGCGTTGGTACTATTTAAGAAGAATTTCTGGAGAAGTACTGTGTTTTCAAAGACATGAATATGAAAAAAGTTTATTTTGCGAAAATGAAACGGTGACAATAACGTAAAAGTGTATCTTTATTCTTTTAGAACTAGCTGGACCATGGTCACGCCCACGATGAAATCATAAAGGTTCAGTTTTCAATTGAAGTATAAAAGTTAACTCCAAAAAACCTGAACTAAGTGAATCTTGGGATCGTGATCGTGATCTTCTAATAATTAGTAGAGCAATCTCAAAAAACTCGGTAATTGATAGTATACAACTGAAAGAAATTTAAATATATCTGGTAAAATATGTGCATACATATACAACGGAATTGTTGACAACTAATAAAAAATCAAAATTCTCCTAAAAGCCGTCGGTAACCTGAAAGTTGGTAGTAATTGCACATAGTTCACACAGTTAAGCATCCTTTGGATCCCAATTTATCTGCTACTTATTTTCTTTAGGAACAGCTTTAAATATTGTTCAAATATCTATCGAAATCCACCTAGACGGCCTTTAAATTTCATCAGTTTATTCGACTTTCCTACAGCTTACTTAGACGTCATCAAAAGTCTCTGAGCAACTCTCTTTCAACCATCGCCTCCTTGATGTTTATCCGTTGGTTTAATAACATTGTTTTCATAAACTTCTCCTTTAGGGTTAAATAGCCGATCCTCAAGGAGATCACAGTTTATACAACTGGCATTCGGTAAGATTTTCAACCCAAGGCAATGGCTAGTCTTACTGAGTACAATAACTTACTGAACCTCTTGCGATCCACCTTGAACTAAAAGGATTTTACGAAAGCGCAAGAACTAATGGTTGGCTAGTGCAAAGGGGTCGCGAAGTCCAACTTTCCAGTTCTACATAGAATGCGGGAAGTGAGCAGAGCACCAACTTATTTTGTCTTACCAGCTCCTCAGCCCCACAGTTAAATGCCGCTGTAGCCTGGAAACCGTATAAGGTATATCACAAAATTACTCAATACCATTAATATTGTTATTAGGCATTTTTTAATTATTAATGCTAATATCGCAGGCTGCATTTCTTTATAACAGAAACCCAGATCATGTAAGTAGCAAGTTACGCAGCCATACACCAACCTTCGGACTCTGCCTGTGGGCGGATCTTGCACTTACTAGCAAATATAGTCTTTTCTGCCTTTATGTGTCACATAAAGACCGCATGGAACATAATGATCTTGACTATGCTGTCTTAAAGCCAAAAGACTATTTTCGGTAAAAAGCTGTATCTTATGCTAACGACTCCTCTGCAGCAGTGCAAGGCAATCAATGTCCTCCTTGCTCTGTCCCCGATATTATTCTCCCTTAATAATGCACGCCAGTGTGACGTTCGGAAATTACTTTCCTCACTGAGGTATTTTTGACTCATTTTGGACACAGTACTCATTATCAAGGATAGATGTCTCGAATTCAGTTGGCATGGATACTAAAACTCCGTAGATGTGTTAAAAACATATCGAAATTTCGTATTTTTTCCTAAAAGGTTTCGCGGTCTTTGCAAAATATAAATATACATATAATTTTTCTCACCTTTGAAAATATGCACCAACACACTTGCAGGCTGTGTATTACTGGCTACGCAGGTAAAATTTCCGGAATGTTCACGGCGTGTGCGTTGTATTGTTAACTCCGATGATTGGAAATCTATGGAACAAAAAAGAAATATGTGTTAGAAAAATTATTGTTATTTATTAATAGTATTACACTAATTTTAAGATGGCAAGAAAGCACCAGCAATTTTTTTGACAAAAAAAAATATGTGATTCCGATTATTTTGAGTAACTATATAAAATAAACAACTGTTTAAGGTCAGTGAACGCGCGAAAACTTTTTTTACTCCATTTGTGATCACTTATCGCCACACACAAGTATCAGGTTGTTGTGCTCTACCAGCTTCTTCGCAAAACTGCCGGCTTATGTTATGTAAATGCATCGAAGGCAAGCGGAAGTGACAGCTGATTGACGCTATTGGCAGGCACTGCTGCTTATCCGTATACTCGCAGTGGCGTGTATATGCAAATTCATAGACCTCATGGCATACAAAATATTGAATTGCAACTCGGCTGTGCTCTCGATATGAGAAAATGCACTTTATAGCGCAAATATGTGAAACTATATATAAAATAATCGTAAAGTGTCGTTTTTGTTTGCGCATGGAAATGCAAGCAAACACATTTGTTGCATCACTTAAGGCGAATCTAGGCATTTGTGCGTGTATGTGGATATACTTATATATAATGCTGTGAAATGTTCAGCTTGTGAGGAAAAAAGTGTGGGCTTGAAATATGAATTCGCTGACTAGTAGCGAAGTGTTCCCATAAGAACTAGATTTCTGGCAAATTTCGATGAGTTGATGCAGAAAGAGTGTCAGGGAATCAGTACTTCTTTTATATAAAATCATATTTTTAATTTGAAAGTGACTTAAAAAGTCAAGTTAAAATTTTTTCTAAATATTTTATTTGAAATAAAACAATTAGGTACTTATTAAGAGCTAATATGAGACTTTTATATTTTTTATCAAAGTCTGGCAATAAAATCAGCTAGCATATGAACTTATAAATACTAGTAATTAGTAGTAATTACTTAGCTAACTAGTGGCGCCCTAACAACTACTGCTGTTAACTAGTAGTGTACTAGTTTTGAAGTAGTTTATAAAAATAGTAGTTGTTAGTAAATAGTTGTTTTCACTGCTGAAATGATGCATATAAAGCGTGCTTGTATATGTGGGAGACTGAATTGTATTAGCATTAATAATAAAATTTAATGGCACTTATTTAGCAATAGAATCTACTCTATATATATAATACTTTTTTTTATAAATAATATTACTAAAAACTAATTTCAGATAAATTTTTATTTTTCAAATACCGAAGCTTCAATTATACAAAAGCAATTATTTTTTAATTAAACCGATGATTTAGTTTTCTGGGTTTGAACATTTTATAAGCAATAATGATAATTAAAATTATTTGAATGTCAGTCAGAAAATGAGGCCGGAATCGCTATGCCAAAATAGTTAGAAAGGTGTATACCCGCACGATGGAGTCTGGGTTCGTTAGCATTTTTGACTAACCAAAAAAACAAAAACATATTTTCTTGTAACGATGGCCGTCACGATGGCAATACTAGATATTTTTCTGATAAAAAATATTTTTCTAAAAAATAAGCAAAAAATAAAAAATATTTTTTTAAAGAAAAAATGTTCATAAATCGCTTGTAAGTGACTTCAACTGCTGAATACTAGAAAATCAAATAGAATGCCAAAATTGGTGGGATTATTTAATAACGAAAATTTTGTACAACTTGAGTGTATTTGGAGACACAAGCGATAATCGGGGATTAATGCAAAATAATAAAAAAAAATTATCAACAACTCTCACATTCAATGAAAAATAATCTATTATGCTATACATATACTCATATCATACTTATTAACAAAATTCACTCACCTGGCTCCGTCGAAACATTGATGCCCCGATCACTGTCATAGTTGATCATGCGATTGTCATGATACCAGAATATGAACTCGGACGCCTCCGTATTCTGCACGACGCGACACTGCAGGCGCAGCGTAGAGCCTGGAGTCAGATAGCGTATTGGCGGTCCAGATATTTCAGCACGCGCTTCTAAGCGAATTGAATATGCGGTATAGCAATAGAAGCGAAATAATGACAGAAAGTTAATTGCGAATTCCATACACATTGCCGCCGGACAATTGAAGTTGAGTTGAATTCGTTGATTATAGTTGCAATTCAAATGTTGATTATTGTTGCATTTGTTGTTGTATCAGCAAACAGCATCATTGAAAATTGCAATGGCGTGTCACGAACGGCGTAAAATTGAAATGAAAATTGGTTTGGCGAAAATTAGTGTTGGTTAGTTATTAATGCATGTGCGATTATATACATACATATATGTACATATGTACTACTATATATACAGTTATTTGACTGGCTTATGCCCTTCCCAGTTGTCATTTTACTAGCGACAGCTTAAAGTGGTGAAATCGACTTTGCGCTGATTGCTGCCACCAACGACCACCCTTCAATATAGCCATAATGCCATTAATTAAATATCACCGCTTCGAGTTATTATGCCGCACAATACGTGCGGGCTTAGCACACAAATGCAATTAATGTAAAAAGATATTCACAACCTCGTGTAGTTGTAATCCGCTTAGCTAAGTTGCCAATTCAGTTATAAACAAAACAATATTTTTTTTTTGTTGGTTTAGTTATTTGTTGTTGTTTTAGTTATTTGTTGCTTTCAATACTCGAGTGTTGTTTTGGTTTTAATTGTATTTCGCCCTAAAGCCTAAAGCCAACATTTGATTATATCGTGCGCAAGTAATGACTTTTGATCCTGTCAATTTCGACCATATATGAGGATAATCTTCGTGCTTTCAATAAATATTTATATTTCTCTAATTAAAATAGTGACAGTAATTTAATTAAAATACAAACATTTTGTCGGAAAAATATCCGCAGGTTACACAGTTTAGTTGTATATTATGAAAGAGATAGCTGTCAACCCAGCCGTCAAACCAGTTGTCAAAGCTTACACATGTTTTTGACATTTCTGTTCAGTATTGCTTGGCTTATTTTCATACAAAAATCAATAAAATTAATTTCTAAGGCTTCGGTTCTGTGCTCAAACACATATGACAAAAATTTGACAGATTCCAGTATGAAGACAATTTTATCGATATTGCATTGAGAATAACTTGGCTTAGAGAGTTCTGATGAGCTCTAAATATCATTTGCCGCTAAAACCAAAGACCTGTACTTTTTGCGTATGTTTTCTATTTATCTGAAGAGAGAGAGTTAACATTATTGTTAAAACATAGCAGTACAGCAAAATTCATTTAGTCTTTTATATACAGCTTATAATGCCATTGGTTTATTGGAGCAAAATTTCACTTAACCAATTGTAAAAATAAATGAGAAGATCACTGCAGATCTAAAGTTATATCTTTAACACTTAATCTTATGTGTTAATACAGGGTAGGCCATTTAAAGTTGACCCATTTGTTTGTTTGCCAAAATTAAGGCGTCGCGGATAATCAGCTGGGTTTAGTTTTTGTGCCATTTGAATTTTATATGGAAACATCTTCAAATCTTTATGAATTATGCGTCGGAGAGTGGTGCGAGAGATGTCTAATTCCTGAGAGCGGCGATAACTCGATGTCGATGGAGTCTCCTCAATACTGGCTCGTACAGCTTCGATATTTTCATCAGAACGTCTTGTGCGTTGTCTGGATGCATGACTGGCATTACTGAGATTACCGGTGTTCACAAATTTTGCGTATAAAGACTTAATTGTGTTCTTAACTGGAGCACTTTTCACTTTATTTTTTTTGCGAAACGCACGTTGAGTTAACACAATTGAAAAGTTATTTTGAATATAAAGCTGAACAATTTCAGCGCGTTCTTTTGGAGTGTACTGTTCCATGGTATAAATTGTCTTCGAATGACGCTTCTAACGCGGTATGACATTAGCCGATTTGTCAGCGCTGTTAAAAGTTACAGCGTTGCCAGATGGGTCAACTTTAAACGGCCTACCCTGTATTATAAATAATATATAAGTACAAATGTATATCTGTATATATACTGAAAACCAATTTTACAGATGATACAAAATTAGTAATTTAGACCTTTATCAATCAGTCCATCAGATCTGGGGGAATATCAAAAAAGCATTAGGCATTTTCTTAAAAATGTCTATCTAATTCGGATATTAAAGATTTTTGAAAAAAATGTTGTTATTTTATTATACAATATATATGTACATATTAAGATCTTAAGCGTGTTAAGGGGTAGTCAAAGGCACGAAAAAATTAGAATTTTCAGATTTTTTTTTTCGTTTATTTTACAAAAGTAGTATTATGGTATTATTAAAGAATGTGCTGACTTGCAGTCACGAAAATTTAAAAAAAAAAAATTAATTTTCAAAGTTATAGTTGTTTGTGTTGACACAGTTCCGAAAAAAGGTACTTGCGGTGACAACCATAAGTCTTTGGAGATTCATATAAAATCAACCAGACAAAAAAAATAGTTAAATAAATAGATAATCCCGAATACATAACAAACTCGGGCCTGATCGAAAGATTTTATTTTTTTTTTTTTTCAAAAATTAACAATTTTTTGTATAAGTTTTTGGGAAAAAAGTTAAATGATCTTAAAAAACCGAAATTTTTGAAAAAAAAAATCCTTCGATCAGGCCCGAGTTTATTATGCATTCTAAAAGCTGTATAAATTTCATTAAAATCTACTGAGTGGATTTCGAGTTACAGTTGTCACCACTTCAAAAAACATAGTTTTGAGAAAAAGTTTCACACCAGTGCTTTGAATTGTCCGCGCTCTCTTTGTTATTTGTCGAATAACTCAAAAACTAATTATCGGATTAACGTGAAATTTTGAAAAAATACTTTTAAGATATTACACTTAACGAAAATGAAAAAAATATATATTTTTTTTAAATTATGACTACCCCTAACCGCTTAAATAATCAACCCCAAGCAAATCTGCTTAAAATATAAATGATTTCTAAGCTCATCAAGGAGCATCGTATAACCTAAGGATCATCCACATTTTTTTGGTTTTAAATAACATTATGATTTTTTACTTATTCATTGTTTACAACGCTTAAAAAAATAGGTAAAATCAAAAATTCTAAGCCTAAAAATTTCTCCATAGCCAAATATCACATTTTTCGATTCAGAAGTGGAAAAAGAGATATACTAAGTGTTATTTTGATATAAAAGGAAACCTTAAATCGATTCTACTAGTTTTTGAATCGGCGCGAGATCACATAGGTTCAATCAACCTGAGGCTGATAACAACAAGTGAAATTAAAAAAATTGATTTATATACCAAATGCAGATATACTCGTATGTATGTAAGTATTTGAGAATGGTCACCAAAAGCTTGAAGTTGTTTCCACAAATAGTTTCAGATTTGAGAAAGTATTTTTAAGAAATTTTTAACTTAAACTTGTAGTCAGCTTCCAAAACTTTAAATTCATTTTTCTTAAAACACTGCCTTCAGTGTCGGTAGTGAAAATTTCTCAAAATGAGCTCG